>CM038110.1:8964487-9631987 GCA_001642375.2 Mentha longifolia | reverse complement strand
TAAACTCAATTTGTCAAATTGGACTTGGCACTTATGTACATATTCATGTCTTTTGCCTAATTTTTTTGGTCAGCTTTAAAAGCTTCCGTAATTTGTTGCACCCTTATATTATCCATTATTTATTTTACAAAATTCATCTAATTTTCATCTATGGTTTATGTATCTATTGATTGCAATTAATGTTTTCTTTTAAGGAAACATAATAAATTTGGGGGGTGTGAAAATGAAAAGGAGGGATAAGAAAAAAAATGGAAAAGTATATCTCATAGTATGGTTTCCACTTGTTTTATCATATGTTTTCAACGGTGAAAAAGATTGGGAAAATATTATCACTCCAAATTGATGTGAAATATTATCATGATTTATGATGAAAATTAGAAAAAAGGCTGCCTAAGAATTTTTTTTTCCGCCTATCCAGTTAAAATTATCAATCATATAAAATAAAGGAAAAAAGAGAAAACAAAACGGTGGATTTTTTTATTATATTTTTATCTCGTTCTCCTTACAAAAATACACCCTTGACATAAAATTTCATGAAGAACGTTGGACCAAGGAGTGAGCACAGATCGGTCTACCGCCCGTTTAGTATATAAAAAAACCGATCATGCAATTTTTAGACGGTTCGTTAACCGTAAAAAATGATAAATAAAACCCAAAAGCAGTTCACACGGTTAACCTAAAATCGGTTTGGTCAACCAATTATTCAACGGTTAACCATAATCAAAATATATACTCCAAATTCATGTTATGAAAATATATCTAAAATTCATGTTATGAAAAAATTTCAAATTATAAAAGACGAATATGTATAACATACGATTTAGAAAAATATAAATCACGTGGTTAAAAAAATAAAATTTTGGTTCAAATAACTTACATAAAAATAGAGTTTATGAATTTTTAATTTTAACAAAGTAACATATATGTTGTGGGATGAAAACGAATCTAATGTAAGTAATTTAGAAAGAAAAAAAAATGTTTGGATCGAAAAAGTTTTAAGAATTAGTACAAGAGAAAAAAATAAAAATAACTAAAACTTATATGATATTAATACATACAAGTTAAGTCTGGTTAACCATCTTTTCTTTGACATAAAAACTAAAAACCGAACCGTTAACTCGGTTTTTTAATTTAAATTAGAAAATTAAACTGTAATAATTAGTTCGGTTAACTGCATTTTCGATTCGATTTCGGTTCAGTTTGATGGGTGGTTCAATTTTCTATGCTCACCCCTAGTTGAGCCTTGCCAACTAAGTTTAATTTTTTTTAACAAAAATATAAAGAATATGAATAATGTATCTATATAAGTATATTCGTATTGAGGTAGATTTCATTAAAGCAAATGAATGGCTAATTGTGAATGCTAAAATAGCTGTACTTGGTGAGATTATTTTGGAATCCCATCCATTTATATGGAGACACTTTTAAAACTAAAAAATAAAAAATTATATAATAATCTTATCTTTGAAATGAAGAAATTTTCAGAATGGCATAAAAGTATGGTACGAGAGGGGTGGGCTATTGGCATATTATTAGAGAGAAAAATAAGAGGTCAGAAAGCGGAGAGAAGAAGCTAAAAAACGGGTGGGGTGGATGGGTCCCAACCCACCCTGTCGGCAAACCAGGCAACACACACATTTACACTCTCACTATGTGCAAATAACAATGAAAAATAGAACTCGTAATAATTTGATATTCCCCCGTCCTTCATTTAGTGACCTCTTTTTTTAGCATGTGTGACACGCGTTTCCACGCTTATCGTTGATGAGTTTTAAAAGTATTCTTTCTTTTACGGGATATTACAATACTTTTAGTATCCCGTAAAAAAAAATATATTTCAAAAATTCATTTTAAAACTCATCAACGATAAGCGTGAAAACACGTGTCACACATACTGAAAAAATAGGGTCACTAAATGGAGGACGGAGGTAGTATTCAAATTATGGACCCTAATATGTCCTAATCTAGCAACGGAATCCCTATATCATTTGGTGTCCATGTTAATTTATACTCCCGCCATCTCAACTCTTTGTATCAACTTATCTAGGTTTTTTATTAGTAGTGCTTTGTTTGACCTTAGGGAAATGCAAATCAAACAAAGTTTACATAATCCCTACTTAATAATAGTATACTCTAGGTCAAAAATAGTGTAGAATGACAGACTAATTAAGAACTTTTGCATTCAATTCAACACGTTGTATTTGACCAAATGAATATCCATTGGATAAAATAAAGTTTCATCATCGGAGGATAGACAGACAACCATAAGTATGGAGGAAAGGGGGAAATTAAAAGAAGCAATTAAAATTTTTAATAATAGGAAAAATGTACGATAGAATTTATCTTCAAGGAAAAACCACCGACACCTTAAAACTATAAAAACCACCGAAAAATATGATGGAAATTTGTGAAGATAAATAATACAGTAATTGTTTGAAGTGGTGGCTATTGGTGGAAAAAGGTGTCGTTTGAAGAGATTGATCAACTTAGCACGACGTTTTAATATCTTATGCATTTATACAAATAAATATTCAGTTTTTTTTTTTTTTCACTGAACAATTATTTATTTATTTATTTTATTTATTATTTTTTTTGTTGGGAAAGTAGAAATTTTATTCAAACAAACAACTCCAAAGCAACAAGGCTCACTTCGAATCGACATCGACCTCTCCCTTTGCGATACACCAACTTCAATACCGGCATTGTATTTCTTCCTCTATTCTCTGAAAATTTCACTCCTAAATAACTACTGTAAGTATAAAAACCGATTTAAATTATAATATGTGGGAAAATATTATCACTCAAAATAGATAGAAAAATATTATCATAATTTAGAGAAAAAAAGTTGGAACTATCCAGGGAAAATTATCAATCATGTTCTGACAAAATTATGAATCATAGAGAACAAAAAAAAGGAAAAAAGAAAAAAAAATTGGTAAAAAAATATTATTTTCTCTAATCTATCTTATTCCTCATGAATGCTCTCCTACTCACTGTGGACACATTAAGTATGCTCGTAGAATACATTCAAATAAAAAATTCAAAGAGGTAATAGAATTTTCACAGTTAGAAATCGAGCTCCAAAATAAAATTATACGTCTATAGATAGAGCATTCAATTGATGATATCTTTATGTTTGGACGTAATTATGAAAATTTTCATAATTCATGAATTACATTGTAATTTTTCTAAATAGTTTATATTTTATATATAGTGTCAACAAAAAAACAAATTTAATTGTCAAAAAATAGATGTAATGAAATTTGAACAATTAACATACTTCATCCGTCTGGAATAAAATAAATTTAATGAAATTTGAAACTATACTCTTACTTCTTCTTGTTATTGAGCATGTTTTGAGGTTGGAAAGTAAATTTTGGAATCCCCTTCTTGAACCCCTCTCTTGACCTATTTCTTTTCCCTCCTCTTTGCATGTGATATTTTGTATTTTTATTGATGAATCTTTGCTAGAACACGTGTTTAGGTGATATATATTTGTGTTCGGATGCATTTGATAGTGAAAATTCGAATCCTTCTTCAGTCTCACCCTTGGCCGATTCTTCTCTTCTTGCATGTCTTCAAAACTTTGTTGATTCCATGTTTATCATGTCTGGTTGGGTTTTCGAGCTCATATTTAGGTGTTTAGTTCATAAACTGAAGAAAAGTTTCTATCAAATTTATGTGCTGAAAAGTCAATAGCCTTCGGGTCTAATTCTAGAAATATCAGTCTGCCATATCATGTCAAACCAGATTCCATATATAACCCTTTTTGTTAGCTTCCCGTAGGTATTTTTGGATTCCCATTTGAAGGTCGGGTAATTTAGTTATGAATTTTTTAAATTCGGGTGACAATCTGTCAAAATTTACATCTGTTTCTACTATTCCGAATCTGATATGCTCAAAGATCCTTAATTCTGACGTTTTGCTTAGTCAAAATATGGTCAATTAGGCATTGTTAGTAACTTATTCGAGTTAGCTTTCTAACGGTATTTTCATATCAAAATTTTGTATCAAAATATGGTCAATTAAGTTTGTTAATTCAATTGTGGTTTATAATTAAGCTCGATTTATTGTTTTTTTAATTTTTAACTTATAAAATGAGTAATAAAATAAATCGAGTTTAAATTTTATTTATTTATTAGATTTTATGATTTGTATATTAATTTCAAAGTTACTAGAATACAAAACAATTAAAAACGACGAAGGTGCACACGGAGGTGCTCACGAATGGGGGAGTAACATATCATTTCTCTATCATATTCGGTTGCTTTTTTGAGCTCTTAAGGTGTTTAATTCAAAAATTGAAGAAAAGTTTCTATCAAATTTATGTGCTAAAAAGTCAATAGCCTTCGGGTCTAATTTTGGAACTATCATTCTGCCATATCATGTCAAACCCGATTCCATATATAACCTTTTTTGTTAGCTGCCCGTAGGTATTTTTGGATTCCCATTTGGAGGTCGGGTGATTTAGTTATGAATTTTTGAAACTCGAGTGACAATCAGTCAAAATTTGCATCTGTTCCTACTATTTCGAATTTGATTTGCTCTAAAATCCTTAATTTTGGACGTTTTGCTCAGTCAAAATATGGTCAATTAGGCACCATCAGAAATCTCTTCGAGTCAGTTTTCCAACGGTATTTTTTTATCCCAATTTTGGTATTGATCAAACGAAATATGGTCAATTAGGTTTGTTAATTCAATTGTGGTTTATAATTGTTATTTATTTATTTTTTCATCAAGCAAACACATCACACTCATATACAGGCACCCCAGGTGACTCGAACCCCCTACATCATGGTTTATAATTGTATTACACTATTTCATTTTTAAGTACTTCCCTCCGTCTCACTTATATAGAGATAGTTGACTGTCTTTTTGTGAGCCAAAAGCGCTGTCAACTATCCCATATAAATGGAACAAAAGGAGTAATACTCTAAAACTTAATTAAATGTGCTAAAAAATAATGAATCCGAATTAGATGATTGAATTTTAGTCAATTACAATTACTGTAAAATTAGATCAAATCGAAGTAATTGACAATAATTAATTTTGATGCATGGTTAATAAAAAAAATAGGGAAAAAAATGTTTTATACGACAAATTAGCACTTAATCTTTGAGGGAAAATGAAGAAGAAATTAAATTGTGTTTCAAAGCAATAAAGTCACGTATGGTACTACTGTACTAGTGTATGAATTCCTTGAGACAAAACATTTTGCTCCAATTGGGTTCATAAACCTTAGGTCTGTATCCATTTTCTCCAAATTGTGTTTAAACCAAAGTACGACGACTCTCAAATCCATTAATTAGTTGTACAAATAGCAATGAGAAAAAAAAAAAAAAAAAGCGTTTAAATCAGACTGTGTGCTAAACTTTACTTGCATGTTGCGAATCAATCAACTAAAATACTAAGAAGTCAAATGGCCATAAAGCTTTGAATCAAATCGGATTCTCTATTATATTTTCGTATTGCATCTTTTATTACAACGACGGATGACTGACACGTATTAAAAATGTTTCTAAATCCAATATTTTTTGTTTATGGAATGTTTTAATTATTACTGGTTTCAGAAATATTTTAACATGTGTCAATCATCTTCGTAGTTGCAATGAAAGATACATCACAGAAATGTAATAGATGATTAATTTGCAAGAGGCAAACCCTCAAATAGCCAATTTTATAAAAGAAAAGACTTTTTTAGTCAATAATAAAAGATTGGTCTAATTCTAGCCATTATATACATAATCTACCAATTATACCCTTATTATTCATTAACAATATATAATGTAAAATAAAAAAGGAAAAAAGTAAAAAAAAGGAGAAAAGGGACGGGAGTTAAACAGCAAAAGTAAAAAAAAAGGGGCAAACCCTTAAATTAAAAAACTTAGCCGCGATCACCTTCTCCACAAATTCCTCATCACCTTCTCAGCGAAGCCGCCGATCGAGGCGAGAGATTGAAGAGAAGAATGTTGCCGGAATGGCGGCGGCGGCGATGAAGGCACTGGTGTACAACGCGACGACGACTGCCATGAAGCGGGAGGTAAGAGGGGAAAAAATATATCTTCTCTCTCATCTCCGATCTCTCTCTTCTCTCAGCTCTATTCTCTCACCTGACTTCGTCTCTTCTACCACCACGGCCACCATAACCGCAGCCACTGTGATTCCGGCGAGTTTCATGACCTGCTCGCAGTTATAGGCGGAGTCGTCGATTGCACGACCGCACAATCAGTCACTCGTGTGTACGAACACGCTTATTTTTTTCGTGTTCGTGTGCACGAACACGCTCGCTTTTTTTCGTGTTCATTGTGTATGATCAGATTTCACACTCATTTTGCACATGAACACGACCGTTCTCTTCGTGTTCATGTGCACGAGCGGATTTCACGATCGTATTTGTGTGCACGATCACGAACAATACAAACGTGTTCGTGTCTTGTGCGGCAGCACAGATGAGCGGCGCTGCAATCTGGCAAAAACTTCGTAGAATGGAAGTGAAGGCAGCAAATTTAAAAAATTGAAGAAAGAAAGAAAGAGGATGGAAATGTGGTGAGTGCTGCTGCTTTGTAATGGTGGCGCCAAGGTAAGGGGCGAGAATGGGAGGGCGGCAGCAGCAGCTGCTGTGGGTTCAAATTTGCAGAAAATAGAGGGAAATGGAGAGAGAGAGATGAGTGGAGGAATTGCGGAAAATAGAGAGAGGGAGAGAGAATGAGAAAAACAGAGAGGGGTAGGATTAGGTTTTAAATTTTAAGTTTTCTTGTTTTTTTATTAATGAATTTCATTAAGGCTAAAAATGTCATTTTTAAGACCATTTATTTATATAGATGGCTATTATTAACTTTCATCTTATGAAAATGCTATTCTTGGATATTTTGTACTACCTCCGTCCCGTCGAAATGACCCTGTTTTTATATTTTATACATCATATATATTCAAGAAACAGAGTCATTTCGACGGGACGGAGGGAGTAGTAAATAAATTCCCACAATATATACAGTGTTTGTAATAGTAAGTGTAGTTTTGTCACAAACCTTTCAGACAGCATCCCTCCCTCTCTTTATCCCTCTCCTTTTCTCTCTCTCCAATAATTTTTCCTTTGACAAACATCAAACTCACTAAACAAGAACCAGTGGCGATTCGCCCTTTTCAACTCTTCCTCAAACCAAACATAGCACCTTCACAACAATGGTACTTTCTCCAACAAACTCAGCTCTTGTCTCCAAACGTACTCACCCTTTCCGCCATTGCAGCTGCCCCTAGCTACCTTCCTCTAACTAACCCTCTCTCTCTCTCTCTCTCTCTCTCTCCATGGATTTCTCCCTCCTCGCTTCGGATAACAATCTCAACGCCGCGGCTTTTTCCTTACAAAACGATGCCGGCAAGCACAAAGGCTATGGATTCGGATTTCTGAAGCAAGACAGAGCAATAACTGAGGAGGTGGAGGAGTTAAGGGAGTTTAAGATGGCGAAAACCACTTCATCTTGCGGTGAGGGTGCGCTGAGTTTAAGATCCAACGGCTGTAATCTCTTCCCAGAAGGGCACCGCCAAATGCTCAGCTTCTCTTCTCCTAACTCATTGCCTTTGCCTTTCTATCACTACCCATCAACTGCATTTCCTAGGAGCGCAGGTTAGCCAAAATGCTGTTATTTTTTAGCAATTTTCTTTCCTTCTTGCATGGAGATGGGGTTTGATGTGTTGTATAGTTGCAGTTTTTGGCAAGAAACTATGATTGGGGTTGCGATAAATGTGTGTTTTCATCTTTGATTTAGTTTTGCTTGTAAAAATCTTATCCACAAGAGAAATGCCTTTTTTCCTTGCTCTTTTTTTGGGTTTGTTGTTCAATTCTTTTTCCATTTTGGGGGGCACTAGTTTTGCTCTCTATTCACTGTTGGAGAAGGCAAAAACAAAACAAAAAAAGATATAAAGAAAAAGTTGTAATGTGATGCTCTCTTTTTGTGTAGGCCTAAAAAAAATAAAGAAATTTTGATACCCTTTTCGAATTCCAACAGCTATATCTTAGTTTTAGAAAGTACTAATATTTAAATCTGTGTTGTAACTGTGTGTGTGGGTGTGTTGCAGGCAACAATGGCGGAAGCATGGGGGTGAGGGGCCCATTCACACCTTCTCAATGGATGGAGCTGGAGCATCAAGCCTTGATCTACAAATACATCACTGCTAATGTCCCCATTCCTTCCTATCTTCTCAATCCCATTAGAAAAGCTTTCGATTCTGCTAGCTTCTCTGCCTTTAGATCCAATCCTCGTAAGTTTCTTTCTTCCACATTTACATATATTCTGTGTGTGTGTGTGTGTGTGTGTGTTTGTATGATTGAAATGAATGAATTTTTGGGACAGTGGGATGGAGTGGTTTCCAATTGGGATTCTCCAACTCGGATCCGGAGCCAGGGCGGTGCCGGAGGACCGACGGCAAGAAGTGGCGGTGCTCGAGGGACGCCGTCGTGGACCAGAAGTACTGCGAGCGCCATATGAACAGAGGGCGCCACCGTTCAAGAAAGCCTGTGGAAGGTCAACAACAAACCGGCCCCTCCAGGCCCACCCCAGCCCCCTCCCCCTCACCCTCCACCACTAACACAAGGTCCACTCCCTCCTCTCTTCTCGAGGTGAAGGATGAGCGCCGCAACTCGGCTCAAGAACCGGGGAGGCAGGAGTTCGGATTAGTCTGCTCCGATTCTCTCCTCAACCCGTTGAACCGGGGCTCGTCCCTCCGCCAGTTCATGGACGAGTGGCCCAAGAACCGGCCAAACCGATCTGCTATTTCATGGGATGGAGCCGAGCTCCAGCCGGACCAGACCCAGCTCTCCATTTCCATCCCGATGGACTTCATGTCTTCCACATCGTCCCCCACGAATGAGAAGCTCGCGGCCGCTCATTCGTCTTCTCCGCCTCGGGAGCTCGAGATGGGACTGGGCGTGGGCAGTCTCGACCTCGACCGGGGCCAGAGACAGTCGAACTGGGTTCCCATCTCATGGCAGCCCAGCTCGATCGGAGGGCCTCTTGGAGAGGTTTTGCACAAGCCGAGCAATGAAACGAAACAACTTAATCTGATAGAGAAGTGGGACAATAACAATAACAGCTCCCGGTTGACATCTTCGCCAACCGGGGTTTTGCAGAGGGGGGCCTTTGCCTCCCTCTCTAACAGCGGTGCGAGTAGCCCGAGACCCGAAAGTAACGGGCTTATCAATCCATCACTACCTACACTCTAAAATCTATGTATTTTTAGTCTTTATTTGAACTTCATTGTTGTGGTTTGCTTGTTTGTAGAAGTGTATTAATTTTAAATGTAGATGCTATATTAATTTGGTGTGTACTTTGATTGATTACCATATATTGAGGCATCATTATTTTGTTGGAGGGAAGGAAGCATGCTTGTGGTTGTGATGTACACTGCATTTTGGTGGGGCTTGTTTTAATTACAATCTTCCTATTGTTTAATGTTGCATTTAAAGTTGCTTGACTTTATTTCAATTGGTACTATAGTAGAAATCACGAGATTGTTGTACAATTAGGGCAGATATGGGTTCCATATAATGTTTCAATTTATGCCTAGTAAAATATGTTAATTGCTACTATTGGATACCCGAATTTTTTTACCGAACTCTTATTTTGATCATGAATTTTAAATTCTGATTTCGCATACGAGATCAAATTTGGGAGGAAAATCGAAGATGGAGTGATAAATTTTGGTTCCGTTTTAATTTTTGTTATATATGATCAAAACGGCGTTATTTTGATACAAATCAAGTTTCAATTTGCAGTATTATCTTCAAATTTTAATGTGCTAAATCAGATAAAATCAATAGAATGTGTACTTGAATTGATATACTAAAATTCATAATAAAAACAAGAATTTGTGTATTTAACGATAATCATCCCAAGAAAAAGCAACAAGAAAACACACTATTCCATAAGTGTTGAGTTTTAATTTGGATGTGATGAAGGAATCAAAGATCAACAATAATATCGTGTTACCTTGGCTTTCACTTAAGCCAGTTAGGACCGTAGAAATCTTATTCGATGCTTGCCAAATCTTTCTTTTCATTACTTTAAAGTCTTTTGTGGTCCAGCTTCAGACTTTTCTTTACCTTAGTATATATTTTGTTTTATTTTAATATTCCTTTTTCTTTAGAAAAATTTGTTCAATTCTTCAAAGAAGAAAATCTTAACACGTCGACATCATGACAACAGCGGACAACCAAGCTAGAATTTTAAGATTTAAGGTTTTTTTTTTTTTTTTTTTAATTACTCATATCCGATGTAACTGATATACAAGATTAAATTTCTTATTAGTGATAACTAGTGTAGCGTATGACTGGAATCACTTTACGTTACAATTTTTAAAAATGTATGTATAAGAAAATTAGTATAGTAACGGGCCTTTCTTTTTTTGGCATAAGTTTTTAGATGAGTATAAATTAAAGATAAAGTGTAGTGTACTCCCTCCGTTATTTTTTACTTGTCTCGTTTGTTAAATATATGAGTGGTATAAAATAATAAAACGAGACAAGTTAAAAATAACAGAGGGAGTAGTATTTAATATTTTAATAGAGATTTTGCTCTTACTAAAATTAGAGCATCATAGATCTATACAAATATATATTGATGATTAATCCTAAATAACTGATCGCATTACGACATTTAATTTGATATAAAAATCGTAAATTTTGAAAAATAAATGAGCAAATATTATAATCAATTAAAAAATTTATAATTTAAATTATATTGAGATGCGTGCAAATGACTAAATAGATGAGGAGTTGATAGATTAGATAATAAATTAGTTTAATTGATATAACAAATCTCTAATTACGAGTATTTCCTAATTGAGAAAGAGCCCAAGAAGGAAAAGAGCTAGTTATAAATGGGACATGAGAGTAATTTACTTCAAAATGAAAGTATTCCATCACTTCATTAGGAAAAAAAATAGCATTGAATTATAATAGAAAAATAGGTGAATACATGACATCCGATCTCGTTTTATTTTACACGTTTTGAATATCAAGACGTCAATTGTGCACAGTTATAAAAAAAAAAAAAAGTTAATGGAGGTTACATTCATCGATAAGTCGGTATCACTCAAATTTTGAATTTGAAGATTGTCCATTGTTTGAGTTACCATTGGAGAGGATTACAAAAAGTCTCATGTAATAAAATTAATAGATTGGAAATGAATAATACTATTGATCTTTAAAGAGTTAATCTATTACGTTATGAAGATTGCTGAATTGTGTATGAAGCATATACCAATTAAGAATTCACTATGTGTGTCACTGTAGAGTTTCAAATTGACTCAATTGTTAGATTATCAAAAGATGATATTGAGGCTGAAATGTAAATTACTATTAAGGAGTAGAATTAAAATCATATAGTTATTTATAATAATAAGTGCCTAAAGGTACGAGACTGTTATTCAAATTTATATTCTAAATAAGCATGTCTCCTTTAAAAATAATGTAACTGATATAAATATTTTTTAGAGATAGAAATTAAATTCATCAAGGCTTTGTTTGGTAGTGTAGTTATATTAAGCCAAGATAAGATAGAAGATTAAGATTGTATCTTGAGTGTTGTGATTATATCATGGTGTCAATATTTAAACATGTGTTTGGTATGTAAGATTAATAATGTAAACATGTGTTTGGTAGTGAAGATTATAGCATGACTACAAAATGAAATTACTCATATAGCCCTCACATTTGTGTATATTTTGAGTAGCCCGCCATTTTGCTCAAATAAAACCAAACCCTAAAATCTAGTTTCAAACAATTGCAACTCCCTTCACAACACATCATCGACAACAAGCGACGGATTGAAAACTCCAGGTGCTGTGATCTTGAAAGAGGATTCAAGATGCAATCCCACATTTTTCTATTTAGAATCGTAAGTCCGCCATCGTTCTTCTCTTGATGAAATTGGGGATCAATACTTGAGTTTGAGAAGGGTAAAATGGGATGGGCGTGATTTTCGAAGAAATACTGTTCAATTCTGTTTGCAGAACAAGGGGAGAGGTCCGATATCATTACAAGAGATGAACAGTGGATGTGGCCCGAGCCGGGCGATTTATGCAGGCTTCCCTGATAATGGTTTCAATGATACCAAACAGTCAAATTACCCATGATAAGAAAACCTATCCACTTATATCACCCCTACCAAACAAACTCCAAATTTCAATAATATTAATTGATTAATAAAGTAAAGCTATGATATTTTAGAAAGCATATAAGAAAAAAAAAAAAGGATAAAGGTCCACATCCATTGCGTAGCCGTCGATATAAAATTTTACATCCTCTTCTTTTCCATCAAAGAGAAGACACCCATAGAACAAAACGAAGATCATCGAACAAAGAACAAAAATCCACCCGTATCATAGTACACTTGAGCAACAATGCACGAAGAACAAAACTCCAAATTCATGTTTCATAACCAACACTTGATTACAAGAATAATTCTATAGGCACACACTCATCAGTACTAAACATTTACACCTTTCAAGTCAAGTTTGTAAGATAAAGGCTTGCATTTACCAGCACCAGCGGGAAACCAATCACCAAAAGCAACAAAGGAAACTTTACCCACATCTCTCTACCAATCAACATAGTAATAACCATTACACATATACAAGTAGCATCACATTCCCAGTGTCTAAAAGTTAGAAATTTTATCATATGTTATACTTGATAAATTAGCTCCATTATCTAAAAAAGTTGCTCTAAACCTCTTTACATACACTATAGAGTCATAGACGAAGAACTGGCCATGCTACATCTCCCGGAAACTAAATCGACCACAAACTGGTGAAGCTTCTTTTCCAGCATTTTCAAGAAAACTCTAAGCCTCGTGCTTGAAGGAAACATATCGAGTTCACTGAAACTGCAAAAGAAACCTAAGAAAATGCTTATCCACTAAGGTTATGTTTTCTATGGTGGAAAATTTTCATAAAAAAGAAAGCAATCATCCTTTAATTTTTTTTTATTTCCCACCTTTTCCGATCTCCTTCTCTATGATAAACAATTTTACTCTATATTTGTGGGATAATATTTTCACTCCATATTGATGGGATAATATTTTCCTTCCATTAGAGTGGAAATGAAGGGAAGAAAGATAAGAAAGTGGGAAGGAAGGAGAATTTAAAAGATGATTGCTCTCTTTTCCTATAAAAATTTTCTACCACAGAGAACACGCCCTAAAAGTATTGTATCCATATTAAGGACCAATGGAAAATACAAAAAAATAAAATAAAATGAGTGACATAGATAAGGCCGCACATATTCTTCCGGATAGCGAAATGTCAAAGGTTTTCAAAAAAGCTTACTGTGTGATATGCATGATCATATATCCTTATAAACGTGAGGTTCTAACATAAAGACGAGCAAACGAACAAGAATCGAACCCAAAATCATAAGAATGAAAAACAGTTACAAAAATAATAGATTCATGATTCTTGAATGTGGAGGTATGCGTAACCTTAATTTCTAGCATTGAGTGAAATTCAGGCTTTAAACACCACCTTAACTCAATATTAGGAGAGGCAAACCATATTAGCAAACATCATGCTTGTTTGCCATATTAAAAATTAAGGCCAACTCCTTTAAAATTAATAAATAACTCAGAATAATTTAAGACAAAAATTATACCGACTTGAGCATGCTACATTTTTGAATGTAGTAACTAAATTAACAATTGTTAATCAAGCAAATTCAGCAGCAGCTTAAGAAATATAAGCATAATTGGGCAATTTCAACAGAAAGACTAACATACATAAATAAGCTAGCTAATTGTGATGAACCCTAATAAGAGAAGCCATCAATTGCCATCATACATTATAATAAATTTAAATTTGAGTGTCCAATTAAAAATAAATACAGCGGTTGTATAATTCATCAAAAATTAAAAGTTAAAATGACAGAAAACGAAAAAGAAAAGAAGTGAAAGAAATCAGAGGTGAGAGCTCATATTCTATGGGTGTAAAAATGAGTCTGTCAAGCTGTGGAAACAGCATTCAGTACGAGGAATTACTTTATAATCACCGCTGCTCATCTCCAAATTTCTTCAATTCGCATCAGAAATTTCGGATTTCAAACAAAACATTACACAATTAAACACGATGTTTTGCAGTAAAAAAAACAAATTAAAAAAAGAAAACAATATGGAACCGAACTCAGAGGTACTGGATTGAATAAGCGGCGGTGTGCCGTTTATATAGAGGAGTTTTCTATTTTCAAAACCCTAGCTATTCTTCAGAGGAGAGGGGGGAGGGAGAGGCGAGAGCATTTGCTTTGGGCTTATTTATTTGTGATAGATCGATATAGGATTATGATAGCCCATTTGTTGCTTGTATCTTCCGCAGAAGCCCATTTAATTTTACTAATTTGTATTGTACGGATTATACAAAACACAAATTTTCAATTCCATATCAATTTGACAATTTTGTAAATTTGCAAACTATTCGACATTTTAGGAAAAATTGTCATTTAATTCAATAAATTAGTTAATTCACAATCTCAACTATGTATCTTTCACAACTAACAACTAATAGACTACTTTAGGATTCTATATCCCAATTTCGTTGTCCAAATTGTAATTTTTAATAATTTTATGTATTTTTTTTCAATATATTTATTTTATAATGATTTGGTTTAATTTTATGATTATTTTCAAGGGTTCACCCATTCAATTAGGATTTATGATCATTTTTTAACATTTAATTTCACTTATATTGGTTATATTAGGGTTGATAAATTCAAAATTAGGGTATATATTTTTACAATTTAATTTTTACTTATAAATGTCTATTATGATTTACTATACTATTTTTTATTTTATTTTATTTTTTATAAAAAATAATAGTATAAAATTAATAGAAATCCAATTTTAGGACACATGTTGAGACATCAAATTTGGGACAGATTATCCCATCCCCTAATAGACTGCTATGCATCGTTTTGTGCCTAGATGGAATCTTAATGGGTTGTTTAGGATTATGGCTTGATCTCTTCGTAAGCAGTATCCGAAAAATATACTCCCCCGTCAACAATATTTATGCACAATTTTCTTTTTCGTCCATCCACAATATTTGTGCACAATCTATTTCTGAGCGTGGACCTCATATCCACAATTCAATTTTTACCCTAAAAAAGTCAACAAAACTACACTTTAATATTCACTCCACCCACCCTTAAAAAAAATATTCACTCCACCTACAATAAGTGAGACCTAAATCTTTTTTAACATTCACTCATTACAAATAGTAAAACGCGTACGTGCCGAAGATCCAATGCATAAATATTGTGGGCATAAGGAGCACTAGTGAAAATCCCTAAGTTAGCAACGGCCCCAGATTTAATCACTTCGTGACGAACTGGGTAAACAATTCGTATGTTTTTCTTTATTTTCGTATATATTTGCGATAAATTTCATACCAATAGTAACAATAATCTTATTCAAGAATGAACTGTATATATGCCTAAATGCCTCCAAATCTCACCAAGGTAGCTACCATGCCATAATATCATTAATAACATTTTCCAATACATCATTCTCAATCTCCACGCATATCTCGAATTTCATCTTCTCAAAAACTGCATTCCATTCATGGGCCGATGCCAACAACTCTGAATGCAAGAGATGAACTACATTATTTTGGGTGATGGAGTCTTGGCTCCATATCCATAACTTTTCGCAAATATATTCCCAAATCTCATCATCTCCCAACACTGCTTTCGTCTCATCCTCTAATTTCCTACACTTTTCCATCTCTTCTTGCCTGCAATCAATGAGGAGCTGCTTTTTTTGCTGCAACGCTCTCTTGTTTATAAGGTACTGATTGTACGGATCGAGTTCTCGCGATTGTTCAAAACGGTACCGTCTTGGCTGCCTCAATCTGCATCGTGATGTTGAGTTTGAAGAATCCTCTCGCCTCTTCAAATTGCATTCTTCTGTTGAAAGATTTGGTGACAGTTTACAGTCTTGAACCATAAATTATTGATACAATTGCGCTAGTTTGCTAGCAAGCAATTATGGAGATTGAATATAATTCTAAAAAGAGAAATATATACATGTTAACAACATATCAGATGTTTCAAAACTCAATTTCTTGTATAGATTTATCATTTATGCATTTTTTTTCCTTTAATTTTGACATAGTATTATAATTTAATTTAATCTTACGATGTTAACTAGGATTTATTGATCCAATTAGAATATACAATTATTTTTTAGCACTCAATTTATTTTTAATGGTCAAAACAAGGTTGATAAATTCAAAATTAGTGTATATATATATATGGAATGGTTCGTGTGTAAAAAAAATATATATATATATATAATTTTTTTTATTTTTTGTTATAAATATTAGTAATTAATTATGGCCTATTGTATTTTAATAATTTTTATTTTTATGATAAATATTAGTATAAAAATACTAAAATGTTAAATTTGGGTCACGATTAGAATGCTGGAATTGAGAAAGAGTATCTCATAAGTCATGTAATTACAATTGTGATAAAGTTCACATGAAAGATAATCTTTTTTCCAATTTTTTAGTGTCTAAACCGTGTTTCAATTTATTTTTTTTAGTTTTATACATTATTTTCGTCATTTTCAATATGGTATGACTTAGTTTAACTTTATAATTAGGGTTGATTAGTGTTTATAATTATTTTTTATACTTAATTTCAATTTGAATTAATAAATAACCGAACAAAATTAAACCGAAGGCAGTAATTTTGGCATTAATCTTTTTTTGAAATTAACCTAAAGTCATTCTTGCTAGATTTTAGGAAAAAAAAAAAAAAAACATCAAGAAAATAATACTCCAATTTTCAGGCACATGTTTTTAATATATTAGTAATGAGTGGATGTTAACATGGAGTCTGTGTCCCACTTATAGTGTAAACTACAGATTTTTTATGTGGAGTCTGTCCGAAAGTGGAAAGTATCTGTTTTTTTTAGACTGACGAAAATAGAAAGTGTGTCCGTTTGTTATGGAATGTGGGTGAAGGTAGTAATAAATTAATACCACAAAAGTTTATCACAAAAATAAAATAAAATAATGGAGCATAGATTGAAGAAAAGAAGAGTGAACGAAGTTACCGTAATGAGATGGTGAATCTTCCAATACTGAGACTGGGCTGAGCTCTTTGCAGTCTTCCTCACCTCTCATTTTCAAATCTCTATCTGCATCAACCTGTTAATAACATTGCCTTCATCAATAATCAATTAAACTATGCCGTATTATATACTATAACCTTCTTTTAATTTCCAATTAATATTTTCCTTAATATAAATATAATAAAATTGGTTTAATTTTACGTACCCCTCTCTCCAAAAAGCAATTCCCACACTTAACAAACCGTGCGATAGCCGCTTCAGAAAAATGCGAATTAGCATCACTCTCCGAAGAGTAATTGAACAAACTAGTGCTGCTTCTTTCCGAACAAAATCCATCTTCACCTGCATTACTCATCTTCAGCTTCCTTTTCGACTTCGCCATCGAAACAACATTCTTTCGACCTCCAGCCACGTTGAATACATCTCTAAGAAAGTAGGAACAGTCTGGAGCAACATACTGATCATCAGAACTCTGCAACGAAAGGCGTTTCCGGTAGCCTCTTTCGAGTAGGTAAACTTCCAAGGCGAATGGCTCTTGCTGTTCTTGCAAAAATTCTGCTAGCAACTTTGGCATGCTTTTAATTAATCTAATTTTGAAATTCTTGGACTTAAATAGTTTGATGATGGAATAATGGCACTATTTTCAAGATTTTGGATGAATGCAAGAAGGGTGTAGAGTATAATGCCTGGACTCATAAATTGGAGGGATGGGCGTTGACGTAATACATTTTGTAGTTTTGGGATTTTTCAATAAATGTGACAAACTATGCCTGTTTGTATATACGTATGTGCATATACATAAAACTTTGGTATATGCTGATGATGATAAATATCTCTAAATGAATCTTTTTCTGACTCAAAGGTCCGGACAAGTCGTAGTCGAATTTATGATCTTTGTACCACTACGTTCTACACTTTCCAAAATTTCTAATTATATTTAGGAAATAATTTTTTAAAAAAAAAAGGAATATTAGGCAAGTTTAGCCTTATGATTTTAATTTATTTTGACAGGTTTAGCTCGAACTTAACCTAATATAAATCGTAGTCTTGTTTTTTATGATAATTTTAGCCCTTAAATGATTTCTGGAATCAGAAACCGTCAAAATGACGTTGTTTATGCAATTTTGAAAGATAAATAAATATAAAAAATATAAAAATAGGTTAATGTGGATTGGAAGTGTGTAGTATTTTTTTGTTTATGGATACTCCCTCCGTCCCTTATGTTAATGTGGTGAGATGAACGACACAACTTTTAAGGAAAAAGTAGGTAAAATTAGATGGTAGTGGAAAATATAGATAAAAGCACGTGATAGTGTAAATAAATTTTCTTTTGCCATTGTTTTTCACATATTTTTTAAAACAAAAGAAAAAAGCACACACGAAACGTCGGTGTGTGATGATGTGGAATATCTCAACTAAGGTTTCGGTTGCCAACCAGACACTCTAGAGCTGAAAAATCATTTAAGGGCTAAAATTGTCACAATAATCAATTTCTAAGACTAAAATGTTGTATTAGGTTAAGTTCGATGTTAAACTGTGACAAAATGAATTTATCAGGTTAAAATTGTGTGTCTTCATTTAAAAAAAAAATGGCGGGGGAAATTGCTGTTGTTACAAGAGTCCCCTACCACATCAGACGGGGCAGTTGACCTTAAAGATTAAGGTAAAAAGAAAAAACAAAAAGAAAAGAATGTAGTTTGGTTGAGTTTTGTCTCTTTTCTTGGTTAAATCTAGATGCAGAGTTGAACACATGCACAATCTGTTACTAGTTTAAAGGGAAGGGTAGTGGTCCCCTTCCCCTACATGTTTGTGATTTTGTCTCAGTTAAGTGTAGTCACGTAACAAAAATAACATTGCATTAAGTACTGATTTCTATATATGCATGGTGTGTTTGTGGTAGGGGCCGACCCAGGCTCATTCCTATCTCAAAACCAACATAAGGCTATTATATTTATTACGTGTGTATATTTATACGGCTCTACTACATGTGCATCATGCATACATAATTAATTACTATGTACATAAAGAAGAGTACAATTATTATCAAAATTGCTTATGTCAACTTGATCAAATATACTGTACTAAACAAGATGGGTCAGATTGCATCTTTTAACCTAAATTCAGTTCGATTCAATTACACCTATTAAATTACTTCTCAATCATCAAGAAATAGATGTTATGGAAAAGTTGGGACAAAAGTAAGTAAAATATTATATATCTAGCCTCATAATATTTACCGTGTGTTCCGTTTTTTCCCTATCATCAGCTTTAGTATTTCACAATATATATATATAAATTGAAATTTCTAAGTACTATACATACTTATGTGAATAATGTTCTTATTCGTGTTCTTATTTACGTTTTTAATATCATGAACAATAAATGAAAACGGTAACAGTGATAACACACCTACATCTAGGGTACAAATTCGAAGAAATATTTCACTATTACGAAGCAGGGATGCTTTGGGATCTTACACAAAGAACTCCACCTAATGTCGCCTCTACATACCCGTTTACAACTTTCTTTTTCAACGTGAACTATACCATGAGAAACACTCATGGTTAGGCTTCAACCACAGGCAGATGACACCTATTCTCATGTAGCTTCTTGAACGAAGTAACAGGTACGTTCAGAACCAACACATCTACTAGCAAAACCTTGTAGGAAAATATGACATACACTCTTTCAAAATACTTTGCAATATACAAAGTTAATTATTAGCGCGCTCTATCTATCTCTCAAGTGGCGCAGTTCATCTTCTAATCTGACCGCATATACAAAGTTAATTATCACAAAGTTAACCTTCTTTCTTCATGCGTGACTAGAAGGAAATAATATCTCCAAAATATGTAAGTTAACTACTAGAAAATTGGCTTATAATGACACTTAAAAATATCAAAATAAAATAATTATTGCTACACTTTTTCTATAATGACATTTTTTAAGTGTCATGTGTATCAATGTAACAATAGATGAAAGTGTAACGATTAATATTTTGTCATAACACTTGTAACCACCGAAATGCAGCGATATTGTTTCAGTCAAATGCAACATTAACTATTTACATTATTAAATAGTTTTTAATGACATTTTTTGAAGTGTCATATGTATCAATGTAATGATATGTCATTTTTCTAGTATCTTCATGTCTATCTAGAAGAAACAATATCTTCAAAATATATTCTCACATGCACGAGCTATGTACCAAAATAAAAAATTGGCTACATAAATCGCCAATTCAAAATAAATGTTAGTGAACAAATGTATGCATGCAATAACATAAATCATATACAATATGTTACTCCCCCAATTGTAGACATTTTCTGTTTTTCATTTTGGTATTTTTTTTACTTCCAAATTTTGTTGTTTTCTACGTTTTGATGTATTAAAAATTAATATAGAAATCATTAAAATTTTAAAATAAATAAAATTAAAATCTGATTTGTATTTTTACTCTTTTACTTTCACGTTGGCCACACGAATCACGTACTACAACCTAAAGCCTTGATGTCATCACTCCGGCCAAACGGAGCACGGGATCCTTCTAGCATGGGGCATTGAAATTAAAATAATTTTTAATACCCATGGGGTAGCAAATAATTTTCCACTTCTAGCATAAATGTGCAACAGTGCAAGAGACATATATAGCGGGTTTCACCTCTGATGGGCTGAGGCCCATTTTTATTGTAATTTGCGTTGTATTCCTTTTATATAATTGGGCTATTGGGTATTTATTAATGGATGTGTAAGTAAGACTTTCTTTATAATGGTCTTGGCCCAAGGACTTTATACTCAAAGTCGATTATTATATCTAACTAAGGGAGAAAAAAATCTTGGCCTAATAGTCAATAATAGATTAATTATTTATGTTTTATGAAAGACTTAAGGCCCATTTTATTTACCATAATTAAAGATTAATTGATTGTTTTAATTCATTTACTCACTAATTCTATTTTGGGTTTTAAACCATGCACAATCAACGATCGATCAAACTAAACTACTTATAAACAATAAAAATGTTTTAGTAAGTAGCAAAAAAAAATATAAGAAGTAACAACAACAAAAAATTATGCAATGCATAATTTAATAAAAAAAAACGCATTACTAAGCACTAAGCAGTAAATAATACTTTAATAAGTAAGAGAAATGGATTTGGATCCTCTATTGTCTAGCGGTGAGACATCCTCACGTGTTTACAATATTTTAAAAACCATTCATTTTTTATTATGGAATATTTTAATTATTGCTAGTTTTGGTAATATTGTAAACACGTGGCAATTATATAACGGTGCAATAGAGAATGTCACATCGTTAAGCAATAGAGGATCCGAATCCAGAGAAAATGTTCTACTAAATAATGACAAATAATGCCAAATGAAAAAAGATAATGGAATATATAATATAAATCAATAAATATTTGTGTTTTATTCTTCTCATGCTGATATGCTACGACTAGTAAAGCGGAAAACACATTAATTTCAGAAAAGAAAGGGCGGTTGCAAATATATGGAAATATTATTTTACATCCTTATTTGTTAAATATGGCTAAATACATATTACACATCATCATTAATTTAAATTGTATATTTTATTTTAATAAAGATTCATTTCTAGAATTCTAGTTAACACAGAATTTTATATATTTAGATGGGTTGATAAAAAGATGAGTCTCGGTATTGCGAAAAATATTTAAATTTATACATAATCATGTTTAAAATGAACATGTACTCATGTTTTCATGCTTATTTAATTATATACAATTTGTTGTGTGAAGTATTACATGTTTATTGTGTACCGCAGTTATGTTTAATTCAATATGAGCCGTAGATCATATTAAAATTAATGGTCCACAAATATACAACAAATATGTTAATGATCTGAACCACTGATCTTAATGTGATCTACGGTCAAGTTAACTGGTGCATTATGATTACATTAAAAATGCATTATGATGACCGATGCATTATGATTGTATAAACAATGCATTATGATGCCGATGCATTATAGTTGTACATATCATTTTTTATTTTTTATGGAAAATCTCTTTTGTACGGGATCTCATCTCTATATATACACACAACAAATTTCGACATTCATACTCCAAGAAATGTCCACATAAAACCTTACTATGCATATGTGTTAAGCAAAATGGAACATTGAAAAAGAAAGATTTCGAATGAGACCCAATGATGACACAATTTATGATTAAATACAACGGATAGCGACGGTGATGCATGGTATCCCCTTAATTGTGTTCAAAGTTACAAAAAGGATATTATAAAAAAAACAAAAAAAAAACTAGAGGAGAGAGATGAACGGCCATGTGCTCGAGAACGTCACATTCTAGCCTTAATTATACTTACTCCGTCCCATTTATAAGGTGATAGTCATAAGAAGACAGTCAACTATCATTTTATAAATGAGACGGAGGGAGTCATAATCATCAAGTGCCTAACTATGAGGACAAACCATATGAGCTAGGAAAAAAAAATAAAATCTCCAGTAACCCTAACGAAAACAAGCCTCAATCTTAATTTACACGACCATGCAGTAAACGTGGTTTAATTTATGCATGGGAAAGGGAAGATTTATCAATGAAAGGAAAAGGGATGTTTAGGGATTAGTTTGAGCCGTAAATTTCTGTTGTTTAATGTTAATTACGACGGTAATTAATGTAGCGCCATGGTTGGTGCTAAGATTGTGTATAAGCCGGCGAGTTTGTGCTGAAGATAAATGGATTCGGATAATAGCCGGTTCGAGTCTCGTTGAACCAAGTAGGAATGGTGAGTGAGCACGGACAACCGGTTCTCCATCTCCTGTTTCTCGAGCTTAAGCCGGTTTGCTTCGTTCGTGAGGCCCTCTAGATGCTTCTTCTTTTTCCAACGTGACCGACGAGCTGATAACCGGTTTGAGATCATCCGCCTATGCCTCCGCTCTTCGGTGGAGAAAACCGACCGGTTTGTCTCTGAACTAGATGTTGAATGGACCGTTGGCTCGGATTCGAGTAGGCATAACAGTTCATAGATTTCAGAAGGGGAAATGCTATCTTCAAGAACCGGGAGTTTGTAATGAACCGGGTTTTCTGCAGCCATCATGGTTTCCGTTTGGAGACACTTTTTTTTTTTTTTTTTTTTTTTTTGAGAACTGGAGTGAGAGAGAAGGGGAAAAGGGAAGAAATGAAGAGTAGGGGAAGGGTATTTATGGAGGATGGAGGGAGATAAGTAGGGCCACCAAAGATTTAACTTTCAAAAAGTAGATTATTTTTGTAATTGAAAAAGGAGAATAATTAAAATTACTCTCTTTATAAAAAGGGGTTAGGAAAACGACCAAAATATTGACTACCTATTACGGAGTATAACAGTACAAGGGTCACTGTGTAAAAGTTGGATTACGTTTTTGAAGGAATAATAGAATGATATGCGGAAGAATGAAATTGCTGCAAGTTGCAAACACTATTATAAGATCATTTAATTACATTTTTTCTATAAATACATATATGCATGTATAAAAGTTTTAACTTATCCTTTTTGTTGTATACATAATTTGCCACATTTCTACATGGACGAGCTAGGGTTCATGTACGACACCACCAATTAGAAATATAATTTAATTAAATATATAATTTTGGGCCATGTGCGGTCAAATCAAAAGTGACAATTATATTGTGAAGAAAAGTAAATATATTTAAAAGTAAAAAATCATGGCAAATAAAAGTAACATTGTGTCAAAGACCTATCTAATAATAAAATAAAATAAAAAAACAGTGTCTCAAAGTAACAATATTACAAACAAAGTGATTATATTGCTGAAGAAAAATGACAATCTAAAAAGTGAATTTTCTTAAAAAATAACAATTATTATAAAGAACCATGTCTCAATTAGCAACTGATGAGATCCTTCGTCCTAATTTCGGTGACACAACTGTGTCAAATACTCCCTCCGTCCCCATATATGTGTGGGGAGAGAAACAGTACGCAGTTTAAGAATAAAATTTGTGTAAAGTGAGAAAAGTAAGATAAAGTAGGGCGAAAGTGGAAAAAATAGGTAGAAAGTGGAAAAATTAAAAATAAAGTTAGGGTGAATAAGTAATTTTCATAAGTGAATCTTTGTATTTATGGAAGTCACATATATATGGGGGACGTCACAAACGGGGAAATAACCACACATATATAGGACATCATGAGTATTGATTTTTATATTAGTTTTATAATGTTTTTTATTATAAAAATAAAAAATGATATTTTATCATAAACCATAATAAATATTTACAAATAAAATTGAAAATTTTAAACATAATATACCGTGATTTTGGATTTACTAACCCTAATTTAGCTAATAAAATAAATATTAAAAGTTTAAAAATAATTATAAGTACTAATTAGATGAGTACGTAAACTCTAGAAAATCATTGTAAAATTAAACTTCATTATAAATTAAATTTATTAAGTATATATAGAAATGACATTTCATTGGAATAGATAGATGATCTTCTATGAACTAACAATGTCTTAGAAAATAAAGCCTTAAATAAGGATAAATAATTAATTAATTTATCGTCGACCGAATGCTATAATAATCATGTGTATAACAGTAGTCTATATTACGCGTATATATATAGTGCCGACATAATTTGAGCAGATTTAATAGGGCATTGCATGTAAAAAAGGTACTTATTCACGATAAAACGCACAAGCACTTATATTATTACTCTTTACGTCCTCCATTTGTTGGACACTTTTTTGGGCTTTCGTGCGTAAAAATATATATATACTTTAAATTCATTTTTAAATTGATAATCAAAAAGTGTGAAAACGTGTGGCAAAAATAAAGTCCAACAAATGAAGAACGGAAAGAGTAATATTTACTATATAAATGTACTCACTCCGTCCCAGTTCACTAGTCATCTTTCTTTTCGGCACGAGTTTTTAGGAGAGTGTGTAAAGTTAAAGGAAGGAATGGTCAACTAGAGTTTAATGCTTTCTGATTGATCTAATTCTTTCATTTTATAGAAACAGAACTACTAAAGTCAGACGACCCAATATAAGACTAGTGAACTGGGACGGAGGGAGTAATATACACATGGCGAGTGTCTGTGCGTGCATGTATGTATTGGTGGGAGGTTGGAGGGTCACGGTCTGGCTTTACTCTGGTGGGGGATGTGTGTTTCTTAGAATTAGCTTAATCACGAAGAATCATACTATCACTATTCAGAGTAATTAACAAACACTATTCACTCATGTGGCCTACGACTCTCCTAATTCTAATCTCTCAAAACTGCCACGTGGATTACTCCTATACTATATATCCTCATTGCTTTATTTTTGTCCTCTTTATATGTTTTAACAAAATCTAAAAGGAATTTCGTATTCCATTCCACCAACTTTTATGGACTTATCCAAAAAATAAAAATAAAAAAAGTTATACTCCGTATCTCGTTTTCTCTATCTTCTTTTCTCTCTCTCATCTTATCTCTTCTGTTATGGATTTGCCTTCATCTTGAATCAAGATGCAAATTTTGTGGATGGAGTAAAATGATAAATTGTACAAATTTTTCGTGGACGTATAGAATATATTTGAAAGGGATCTAAATATCCAAATGAATAACAATTATAAGTTTGTATTGCTAATTCGTTTTAGGTAAATGATCAAGTTAGAAAAATTAAATACGAGACATAAATATATACTGTAGTACTTTTTCATGGAATTAACCGATGATGAACCACTATAAAAAATAGAATAACACACTAGTAAAATAATCATGAGAATGACAAAGGCATGTTAGCTGTTAGTTGTAGTTTGTTGTTTAGGTTAGTACAATTGTTATTAGTCAGTTATATATCTGTTGTTAAGCTATCAACAACTCATGAGTAGTTACTTAGATTAGGATTAGCTTAAACATTATATCATGTACTTTGAAAGTTACTACGTATTAGATTTAATTTTCACGTAATACTAATCTAGTTTTGTTTTCTCTCTCTCTCTCTAATCTACTTATTCTCTAATTTTATTCATGGATCTGCATTCATCTTATTCTAACAGTATATGAAGGGTCGGCATGAGCTATAATATATTGGTTAGTTGTTGTGTGAATGAAACATGAGTCTTAAAAAATGTGAATGAATGGGACTAGGTTATATATAAAAAAAAATGAATATGTAATTTTTTTGTGGACAAACTAAAATGATAAATTGTGCATACTTTTCGTGGACATTAGGGGTATTTGAAAGGGGTTTCTAAATCCAAATGAATAACAACTATAAGTTTGTACTAATGATTCTTTTTAGGTAAATGATCAAACTAGAAATTAAAGGTTAACTATGAGACTTAAATATATAGTGCATTTTCATACGTGATGAACCACGTACTATAAAAATAAACATACTAGTAAATTAATCACGACAACGACAAAGGCATGTTGATAATGAAACAAAGTTAAAGTAACGAGGTATTGAATTTCACGTATATGTAATTCCTCTGAACTCGCCAAAAATCTATGTTTTTGTACGCATTTGCCTAGATCTCTACTTCTTGTTTTTTACCCATTATTAAATGGTAGTAAAATATTGTTTAGCTTTTTTGCAGCAGAGATGTAAAAGGCGGAAAGAGCATATTCCTTACATGCTTACTAATATAGTAATACTATTAGAGCACCCACAGCGCGCCGGACTCAGGGGCTCGAGCCCGGTCGCGAGTCCGTGGCGCGAGCCCGGGCTGTGCTGGCGAGTCCGACGCGCAGACGAGAGCCGAGCTCGCACCTCCCCTCCCCCTGTGCTGATGTCATTATGACGTCAGCCAGGTTTTTTTTTAATTTTAAAAAAAATTCGATTTTCTGAATTAAAAAAAAAATTGTAACGTTGGAGAGCAACGACTCTTCAACGGCTATGAACTCATTCCCCCCTATAAATTCCCACACACACATACACAATTTCTACACCATTCATCCATATTTTTTACACAATTTACACACAAATTCATCCAAAAAATTATTCTATTTCCTATTTTTGCAATTCAGATATATGTCGAGCTCCTCCGAAATTGAATCCGATTCCACGTCATCCTCCGGCGAACTCGTAGAGATGTACCAACAAATCCAGAAGACTGCCGAAATAGCTCGGAAATTAAAAGAAGCCAAGAAGAAGAAGAAGGAAAAAGCCAGTGAGGCTCCAAAACGCCGAAGGTTTCCCGTTCGGCGAATGATCGAACGAGATCGAGCCACAAGAGCGGCCCAACTTTTCTCCGACTATTTGCTGAGAGGCCAACTTACCCCGACAATTTATTCCGTCGACGTTTTCGAATGTCGAAGCATCTGTTCTTGCGCATCGTGCAAGTATTGGAGAATCGCGTCGAGTATTTCCAACAACGAGATGATGCAATAGGCAGGCCGGGTTTCACAACGATCCAAAAGTGCACCGCCGCTATACGTCAACTTGCTTACGGAGGTCCCGGCGACCTATTTGACGAGTACTTGCGGATGTCGGAGACTACCGCTTTAGAATAGTTGAAGAACTTTGCAGCGGCGATTCGAAACCATCTTCGGTGGTCACTATTTGAGGAAGCCAACCGGAGATGATTGTCAACGAATTCTGGCAATGCACGAGGCTCGCCACAGCTTTCCAGGGATGCTCGGTTCGATCGACTGCATGCACTGGGCATGGAAGAACTGTCCAGTGGCGTGAAGGGCCCAGTACACACGTGGAGATAAGGGCCACCCTACCATCATCCTTAAGGTTGTTGCATCTCACGATCTGTGGATATGGCACGCCTTTTTCGGGGTAGCTGGAGCGCTCAACGACATCAACGTTCTCAATCAATCGCCGGTGTTCAGCGACGTCGTCAAAGGAATAGCACCTCCGGTTCATTTCCTCGCCAACGGAAGGCAATACAGCATGGGCTACTACCTTGCCGACGGGATTTATCCGAAGTGGCCCGTTTTTGTTGCAGCCCCACCACACGCCACTGATGAAAAAGTGGAACGTTTCAAAGTTCTGCAAGAGGCGGCGCGCAAAGATGTGGAACGCGCTTTTGGCGTTTTACAAATCCGTTGGGGCATGGTTAGTGGCCCATCTCGACTCTGGTATCGTGATAATATTCAAGATATCATGTATGCTTGTATTATTTTGCATAACATGATAATCGAGGATTAATGAGCAAACGCTACAAATTGGGCTCCACCAGACGAGGAAGCCTCTACTTCTGCTAATGGTGGAGTGTATCGAGGAGCTACCGGTTCATTTCAGGAGTACTTGGAGCGGAACGCGTCGCTACGCGATAGGACCAAACACATCAATCTTTACAAGGATTTGGTCGAAGAGATGTGGGCGTGTAGAGGCCCAAATTAGCTATGCGTATTTTTTAAATTATTTCTCTTTATGTTGTATTTTATTTGTTTAAATCAATGATCGTTTCTATTTTAATAAAAAAAATTCAAAAAATACATTGTTACGATTTTAATTTGAACTTAAATTAAATAAATAAATAAAATCAAAAATAAAATGAATAAAAAACAAATTAAAAATAAGTGAAAGCCCGGGGGAGAGACTTGCGGCTGTGGACGAAAATGAGAGAGAGTCCCTCCCTGCCGGAATAGTGCCGAGAGCCCCAAAAAGGGACTCTCGGCTATGGATGCTCTTACTGTATTACAAATAGATCGGCAGTTGGTTTCTGTTGGTTTATTCGTGTTAATTAGTTTATTTATACATATATAACTATGAATTTAGACGAGTGGAGACTAACATGCACTCGATTCTTTTCGCAAATTAAATGCTAGAAATGTCTTTTTCCTTCTTTTTTTTTCCTTATTATTCTAATGTTTGGTACATGTGCTAGCCTAAAGTTAACTCAAGTTATTGTCGTTTCCGAATTCTTTTCTACATTGCTAACGAGTTAACCAAGACTTTTTGGATTGCGAGCCGGTGGAGGTGGGCAAAGACTTGTCCTGAAATACAAATGCAATTAGGTTTAAAATCTTGTAATTTACTGGCCTGAAATCATATCAGTTGAATTATTTTTGTCAACTCCATAAGTAAGTAAGTTGACAAAAATAGCCCGATCCGATTTGACAGGCTAAGTTGGGTTTAAAAGTTTTAGACCCAAACTTAATTTTGGCTAAGCCCATCTTTTGTATTATAATAGTACAATTCGATTAAAAATTCAATACAAATGGAATGAAAATGGAAAATGAATGAACCAAGTAACTATTTCTCTACATTTTTTTTACCGTAGGTATTCATAATTATTAATTAAATATAATAACCCTAATTTAGGTGCTACAAGTTGTTTATATATGGCAACATGTGATTATTTAGTGAATTTCATTAATTTAGTCAACGATGGATTTGAGGAATGCAATTTTTACCTATTATCCAAATTCTATACGTAGTTATGATAATAGTGGGCAAATGAACACAAAAATCTGGCACAAAATCTCATCTCCTTTATAGAGGGTGCAATTTATTTTTCCATTTCATATCAAGTCGTCGTAGGAGTAAATTTATTTCAAATCGGCAATCATATTGGAGTTATCTCTTACAATCAACGTCATAATAAATAAAATCACAATAATTATTGAATGCAATATTATTCTATTGTATATTGACCATTTTTCATTCATTACACATACCAGTTACCATACGAATTTACCATAATAGTTTTCGACCCATTTTTCCCTATAAATTAAGCCTAAGAAAATCAGTTATATTATCCACTCTTCATATATACCAAAACAAAAAAAAAATGGTGTACAAATTCATCAACTTTTTTGTGATTTTTGCTTTCCTTTTTTCTCTGGCGTATGCCTCCCGCCTTAATCCATCTTTTGCTCCGACATCAATAAAGGTGAGTGGACCTTTTATAATTAATTAATTGTGTCCCATATACTCCGTAGATAAGTTTGATGATTTGTGTATATACGATTCTTGAAAATTAAAAAAAAATCATATTTTTTTATGTAAGATATTGTGATTTTTTTCGTTCTACAAAATCAACTTCGATAGACTTTGAATTGAATGACAAATTATTAATGAAAAAAAAACTATTGCACATAGTGTAGCCTACTAGTTGTTTAACTGAGCTATTAATTATGGAAAGTACATTCCAAGAACAAATTGTTAAAATAAAATCATTGTAGTATTTGATTTAGATTAATAAGGATCAATTTAGTTGGCTTAGCGGCACTGGGTTTCCTGTCTAAGACCATAAAATCGAGTGGGGTTAATTGTCATTAGTACGTTCAATTAACAATAATGTTTTAATTATTCTAGATATAGACCTACTACGTACCCTCAAAGAACAAAAGAATTATGTATCATCAATTTGGATCGTCTTCTTTACTAATGATTTGGTCCCATGTAACATACAATTATTATCGACAGAATTTGGTTTCCTGTTGTCTTTAGTAGTTATTTAAATATTCAAATTAGTGTCTCTTATCCTCCTCAATTTTACGCAATTTCACATAATCATCATAAATATCACTTTTTATTTTATTTTTATTTTGAATAGGATGGAGAGGTTGAGAATTTGGGGGTTGAAGAAGCAAGCTGTGAAGGAGTGGAAAAGGAAGAGTGTTTGAGGCAGAGGACGTCGGCTGCCCATATTGATTACATCTACACACAAACCCACCCACATTAATCTCATCACTCCACTCCCCTTGAATTTTTCCCTCATAAATAATATTTAAAGAGCCAAGTATGGGCTATTTATCATATTCCATAAATAAAATGATATCATCAACGAACTAGAGAATATGCTTATCTTTGGCTAATTTATATTTTAACTGCTAAACTATTCAACTTTTCATAATTCATATTTTATATTTCATATATATTCAAAAAGTGTGTTAACTTGAACAGGACGGAACAAGTAATTGTTTAAAGGAACATAATGTCAAGTAGCCACTTAAGATAAGGAAAAATAAATTGTAGCCACCAACTTAATAATATATAAAATCTAGCCACTTTCCATCTAATGAGATGAAATTGCCCTTAATAATGTACATTTTAAATTTTCATTTTTTATTACTAATTTTCGAACATTTAAAGAAACAAAACTGACAAATCAAAATAACAAGCCGCTGCCATTCTAAAAAAAAATAAAATACAATTGAGCTCTCAGCCTATTCTCCTCTTTCCACAGCCGTATGTCGTCGTCTGCCGGGAAAATTAGGCTGTTGCCGTTCGTGCCCACGTCGTCACCGAACGAGCCTCCATCACCGCTGAACGAGCCACCATCACGTCGCTCCCAGTGCTCGAATGGGGCTCGAATGAGATCTATTCAAGCACCGAGCCATTTCATGCTCGTTCGATCTGAAATATGCTCGATCGAGCCTCGATCGACTCGATTGAGCATGTGCAGCACGATTTGAAACTATGCTCGATCAAGCCTCATCATTTCAACTCATCATTTAAGTATTTCAACTCATGATCGTCTGTAATCTTCATCCTCATCATTTCTGCATTTGGAGATTGAACTAATGCTTCTATTTGATGATAAAACATGTTCGTATCTACAGTAACATGGCGTTCGACTTTCTTCAACAAGTCTTCATATGAAAATAGTTTTCGTGGTATAGGGACGTACTCATGTTCTCCGCCTTCATAAATATTACCGCTCCATTGTCCTCCGTAATGAAGAACGATCCCAAATTGAGTCATCTGAAAATAACAAAAATTCGTTATATCTCGTCAAAACCGTACATTATACTTTAAATAAAGAATAATTTAAACTTGCATTCGAAACTGCGATTTATCGGGAACGTGTGGGATCGATCGAGCAACTTATGCATGAATGCGCGTGATCGAGCAATTTCAGAATATAAGTTGCTCAATCTAGCATGCAATTGCTGGATGGAGATCACATTTACTGTTTATCTCAGATTGCAGATCGAAAACTACAACCGCCATTCACCATTTTTTGAGAAACACATGAACAATATACAGAAATTCATACAATATGAACTAATGGAAGGGCGACATGTACAATAATAAATAACAAACGAACGAATTATCGCACAAAATCTGAGAACTACAACCACCATTCACCAGTTTTTCAGAAATACATGAACAAAATACTGAAATTCAAACAATATGAAATAATGGAACGACATATACAATACTGAATAACAAACAAACGAATACATCATGTTGAAAAAAAAAACAACAAATTACCTGAACTTGTCCAAATAATTTCGTACCACCTTTCGATGAAGTTTGCTGGAAAAATAAACTCGATTAATGGCGTTGAGTTAGGGGATGACGACAAATGTATTCTCGCCGTCGTTAGTGTGGCCAGAGATTGTTGGAAGAATTGTTTTTTGAATCCCAAGTTTAACACATATTTCAGTTTATGTACGTGTGAGAACGTGATTCATTTCATGTTTATCTCTTAATTAAATAAGTAGAAAATTAAATATAAAAGGGTAATTTTGTCTCTTTATATTGAAAGTGACTAGATTTTATATATTATTAAGTTAGTGACTACTATTCATCTTTTGTTATCTTAAGTGGTTATTTCGTACCATTATCACTTGTTAAAAGGGAAGTACAATATTTGTCAAGAAAAGTATCAATTTTTAGAACTAATTTTCTTGGAAAAAAAACTGAGAAATGGCATAAATGCTACCACGATTGATGTGGCCAACAGATTGATGTGGCCAACAGTGTCATGTCAATAAATTTTTCTTTCAGTAGGGTTTTATTTTTTTTTAATTTATTTTTATTAAGTATATTAATTATAAAAAAAATCTTAAATGTATTTTTCACCACATTAGCAACAAGCACAATAATTAAAAATATCCAGGGTAGGTACATTCTTCTCGAGTCTGGACCTCACATGATATTCTTAGATGTCTATAACTCCATTTCATATGCGAATTTAATGTGATGTCAAGTAGGGATCTCAGATATTATATGTCGGTTCCCACTTGTGCATGCTTAATCATTAAAAAAAATGATGAATTTCAATTATCTATTTTGCATAGAAATATAGGTCCTTAACTATATAAAAGATTTGTTATTATTATTTAAAATAAATGCAACTTTTTTTCGTGATCAATGTTGCTCAAATATGAGTTGATTTTTTTAACATTTTTACTGCATAAGTTCGCCCAACCACTATATACTATGTTTAAGGGTACATAAAAACACTTTTGTCTTGCATTAAAAAAAAAAAAATTGAATTACTTAAAGCAGTAAAGTACAAATATAAATTGTGTATATACTGTACTCGTTATCATTAATTTACGTAACGTACTTATATATTTCATTTAGTATAGCTAGTGTATGTGTGTGTCAACCAAAACATTGTTGCGGCGTAGCAACTCATTTGGAAATATTTTGTAGGTGACTTCATTAAAATGATAAGAGAAAGAAAAAAAAAATGTAGGCCCTTTATTATCACTGTTAAATTAGCCCCTGTACAGAAATTACTCCTATTTCTTAGACTTATATATACGTGACTATATGAATCATGAATTTTATTACCCTAAAAAAAAAAAACAATGACAATCACTAATATTTTGTTGGGCCCAGGGCCGTAGCTCGTCAGATTACTAATGATATGCAAGTTGGGCCAATCACGCCTGTATTAATAAAATAAAATTATATAAAGAAAATTAAAATATATTTTTTTAATAGAAAAAATTAAAATATATTCAAATAATAATAAAAAATGATACAGTATTAGTACAAAGTTGGGACTAGTAATTTCTTATGACCGGCTATAGGGATATATGCATGATGGTCTTACACAAGTTATTGTCAAAAAAAAAAAAAAAAAAAAAAATCTCAATAATATATATATATATATTTTAGAGAGAATCTCAATAATATTTAACAATACGAACTATATATTTTCGTCATAACTTTGAAACAAACAAGGTAAAGTCCAGCTTGCAACGTTAAAAAGTTATCAATATGTTTTTATTTTAATTTATATATGTTCATCATCTAACATATATCATTTTTTTTTATATCATACGGAGTATTTAAAAGCTTAAGAAAATTTCCGTATATGATTGTACCTTTAAATTAAAATACCTAATCTTTTTGTTCTTCTATTTGACTAACTAAATTTTCGTCTCATTAATTAGAAGACAGGTATATAAAGTAACATAACGTGTTTCTCTCAATATTCATAAAACACCCAACTCTATTGTGCACCTAATTTTCTCAAATATTAAATTACATTAACAATTAGGAGCAGACAAAGTCACATAGGGATTGATACGTCGTTCGTTTTATGCAATTTTCCAAGGACTAATGAGATATATTTATATAATATATAAAATCGATTAATGTTCCTGTCACGCATATCACATCAACTCATCCTAATTTTCAACCTTGCCTAATTCAACTTAAATGCAGTTTCTAACCTCCCTAATTAGTTAGTATTCATTTGTATTAATCATACTAGTATATATTAATTTTATAGCAACAATACAGGAACGAACTAATAAAATCAAGTATATTAGATGAAATTATTATAATTGAAAATACAATTATATTACTACTATAAAATCAAGTATATTAGATGAAATTATTACAAATTATATAGTCTTTCTTCCAACATCAACTTCCCTCTGCTGACGGGTTTGTGACGAAGACGAAAGGCACGAATCGAGTCAAAGAGTTGAAAATAATCAAAGAATTCAAATTCTGGTTAATGTTATTCTTTTAACATTCAATTTTGGCACACTATTTTAATGCAAAACCGTGGCTGACCACTTCCCAGTTTTCCCCCTATATTCAATTAGTCGGCGGCCTATTGAATTTTCCCTTTCTTTCATAATTCCCTTCAATCTCTTTCCGGAGAAAATACTACAAATAAAATAAACTCAAACATTGCCCCACCCGTCACGATTATTATGGCTCTTTTTCTTTTTCTTTTTTTCTTTTTTCGGTACTGTATTTTAGAAGAGCTTATTTAGTAGATAAAGTATAATTTGAGGCACTATTTTTCTTGACGCGTTTCTTGAATATATATGAGTGTAAAATAATGTATACGTGTCAAGAAAAACGGGTTGGAGGGAGTTATACTTTAATGCAATATATATATATATATTCTGAAATGGTGCATCTATGAAAAATATGTTGATGATGAATCTTTAATAAAAGATTGTAAAATCCGATAATATCAAAAACAAACGAGCAACTTATAATAATTAAAAAAATTGCGATTCAAATTATATTGGGTATGTATGAATGAGTAGATAAAAATCAAGATTAGAAGAGTTTAAACTTTCTCATTTTGTGAATGAGCCATTATCAGTAAGACATCTCAAAATGGAAATTGTGTCATTATAAATGGGGCGGAAGGAGTAATAATTACTCTCTCCGTTTTTTTAACTGTCCCCTATCATAAAATTACACATATATACTAAGAAATTGTGTAAATTATATTTTAACCTTATCTATTATTTTCTTTTTTTTAAGACCAACTTATATAGAGATAAAATAGAAACAACATAACTATTTTATCATTAATAGACATTTAAAAGTAACAAACACAAAAGCCACACAACAGATCGAACACTTAAACAAAACGAGGGAGTAAATGATAAATAAATAAATATGCACATTTCAACCGCTGGTGTTATGTGGGCATATATTTGTATTTAATAAAAGTCAGTTGGCATTCAAGTTTATCCATCTATAGAAAAATATTTAATACCAACCATAGCTTAGAAAAAAGATTGGTATATATATCTTCCAAAACCTTCCACCCACACACAACCATTTAATTTATACAGCTAAGATATCAAATTTCTTCTTTCGATTCTTCTTCTAAAACAGAATAAACCCAGAGAGAGAGAGAGAGAGAGAGAGAGATTGAGGCAAAGATGAAAGCAAAAGGCAGCCAACAGAACGTGTTCGTGCGCATAATACGCAGCCCATATCGGGCCCTGTGCAAGGCCCGCGACTTCTACGTGCGGAGCATGCTAGACTGCGCCAACTCCAACGCCGTCGGGCTGCACGGCGCGGCGCAGGGCCCGAACCTGCCGAGGAGCTTCAGCGCCGTGTCGTCCACATCCTACGAGGACAACGAGGACTACAGGGAGCTAGTTCGGGCCGCGTCGGCCCGGAGCATCGGCGGTGGCGTCGATCTCGACGCCTACATCAAGCAGGAGAGGACGAGAGCGAGGGCGGGCCCCGCGACCGGGCCGCGGGCCCTGCCGCCGAGGAGCGCCAGCGTGGCCATGGGAAGGATTGATGAAGAGAGGCCGAGTGCCTATTTCGTGGAAGATACTAAAATTAGTAATAATAATAATATTGTTGTTGGTAATAATGGGAAGAAGAATCAAGAATTGAGGTATGGGAGAAGCAAAAGTCATGCCGTGGCAAGAACATCATTTTGATGATTTTTATTACGTCGTGTTTGGGAAATGTGGGTCCCATGCATGGTTGAAAAAATCTTCTTTTTTTTTTTTTTTTTGGATATTAGATTATTAGTATAGCTAGGTTACAAAAATCAGTGAAATTCATATGTATCTATAGGAGTATGGGAAATGCTCCAATTTAATGTTATGTCATCAAACAATAGAACAGATTGCAATATCAATTAGTTTAATTTTTCTCCCTTCGAATTTGATGTAATATCAATTAGTTTGATTTTTTTCACTAATTTATTTTTTAGCATTAAATTTCATTTTTAAACTAATAAAACAGAAATTAAATGATAAAAAATCTAGTAACCCTTACTAGATTAGTAAACCCTTGTCGATTACTGCAAAATTGGACTAAATCATTAAATTGTAGAATAAAAAAAATGAAGCGAAATCAACAAAAAAAATAGAGTTTGATACACTGTTGATACAACTATAATTGAGATAGAGGATCTCATGTGCATTTACATAGTGAATATATTATGTTCTTAACTTATTGTTTGTAGATAGTAAATAATTATATTTATCCTAATTGATCATCTTTGTCATATGTAGCACCTAATGATTAGGATTTGAAGCGCGAAATATAATTAGTTAGGACTAGCAAGATATTTCTATGTACAACGTGAAAGGTGTGAGAGAGATGAATGGGCTTAAAACTAAGCCTTGCATTATTTAAATTTTCTGTTATTATAGTAATATATAGACGTGTTAACTTGTTAGTCCTATTTTATTTTTCAGCTATTTCCTCATTAGATATTAATATTATATGGACACCCATGAGAGAAGAAATAGAACGGCGGAAGAAATATTTTACCTATGAGGTTGGTGCTTGTTTTAAAATATTTTATTATTTGGTGAACCATTTGTAATAATTAGGTTTTGTAAGTTGACAATATTATATGCTTAGCAGCTATCCGGCCAATGGGAAGAAAGCTTTAATTTTCATTTGAAAATGATTAGATATTTAATTAATATGTGAACCTACTATTAAATATACATAATACGGTTTACAATTCATTTATTGACATATTAAGAGTGGTGTTGTTTTGTAAGTGCATCTAAATTAGAATAATAAAGTATAAATTTCATTATGAAAATTGCAAATGTGACATGATTTATAAAAAGTTGTGACGTTTTGACGAAGTTTACAAATATAGTTCGAGAGCGAAATTTTGAAATCGAAAGTCTGAGTTGACATGTTAGGATATTTAGCAACCATTTTTTTTTTTTCTTTCTAAAATTACGTAGAAAACATTTCTTTTTCATCCTGCACATAATTTAGACCACGTGGCTTGATACCCAAAACATGAAAAAGTTCTCATCTTCCCCTGGCAAGATATCCACCGTACACGTATGAATATGATTACTCATTTTGCCTGCAAAGGGTGTTCTGATATTTTGTTTTAACATTTTATCTTTTAAGTTTTAATTTTTTATTTATTGCTTCAACTATGGTTCTCAAGAAAAAGAAGACAAAAAAACTATGGTTAACAACTTTTATTTAAAGATTATTTTTGTTCATTTATTTATTATTTTCCATTACCGCAAGTTTCTCTTCTTTATTTGCTCAAAAAATCATCCCTTCGGTTCCTCTCCTCTCTGCCGCCACCGGAATATCCACCGCCGTCGATCTTGCATTATTTTATAAAATGCTGCAGAGATATATATGTTGGAGAGAGAGAAGGGCTGCTCCACAATTGTTGTGACGCCAGTGTTGGAAGCGCAGCTACAGCGTCGAGTCGACGACGGTGGTGACTGTTTGAGGAGAGGATGGAGGCAATTGAAGTTGGTGAATCCACGTACAAGAGAGGGTTGGCTCAAGCCCACCCTATTTATATATATATATTTTGTTACTTCTTATAACTTCAATTGTTGTCTGAACTGTAGAATTATCCCGTGCCAACTGCTAGGAGAAAGAATTGGTCGCCGTCTCTTTTGTGCCACCAGCCAGCCGGCGCTAAACAAGGAAGATTACAGAAGTTGGGCAAATTAAACGGCGGCTTAGGGCATCTCCAAGGGCTACTGCATATGTCATTGTTGGGTTTATGGATTGGAATGCAGAACAGAAATGGCGAAGAAGAAAACTGTTGGGAATAAGATGACTAATTTGGATTTATTAATTAGGGCATAAACTTTGGGCATTGATTGGGCTTAATATTTTAATATTGGGTTTTTATGTTAAATGTTAGCCTATTATTGGGAATTTGGGCTACTTATTTATTCATTGTAGGCTGCTTAATTGTAATAGGAATTTTGAAGAGTAATTTAAGTCTTTAATTGGCTATTTTTATTATAAATTTAATGGTGATAAATTAATTTTCAAATATGAAAAGTACAATTAAAATGATAAGATTACATAAGAAACATGATGATTAACATTTCGATCATATTGCCACAATCGTCCCAAGAGTAGATGACAAGCATCAATCGGAACAACATCACACTAAACAGAGTCTTTATAAATTTTACCGATCGAAAAATTCACCAAGCATCTATTATCAACTTTTATTTTATTTCCTTTGCTGAGCCAAGAAAGCTTATATGGATGTGGATGTACCTCGACTTTGAGATTGAGCTTCTCCACCATTTTCGTGGACACCATGTTCTCACAACTTCCTCCATCGATGATTACATTGCAGACTTTTCCATTGCAGGTGCATCTCATGCGGAAGATGTTGTGGTGGAGCCAATTTTTCTCTTCTTGAATGACACTTGGGCATTTTCTTGTCACAAGAGATTCCCCTTGATCGCCATAAGTGACTTCTTCTTCATCTCCTTCAACTTTATTTGTCTCATTAGCTTCTTTGATTGGTTCGTCTTCTTCAATGAGTGAGACGATCTTTCTATTTGGGCAATCGGATGCAATATGCCCAAAACCATGGCACTTAAAGCATTGCCGAGAGGAAGATGTGAAATTGTTAGATGCATTTGATTTCAGTGCATTATTCTTTGTTGTTGGTGGCTTCGAAGAGGTCTACTTGCTTGAAGTGGGCTCTGAAATAGTTGTACCTCCTTTGTCGTAAAATCCATCCTTGTTCCAAGAACGCAAGTTGTTCTTTGGTGCCTCATTGATTTGTTTCTCCACCTTGAGAGCGAGCTTGAAAACATCGTTGTATGTCCAATATGGTTGTAGTTGAACAATATTAGCAATTTCATACCTCAATCCTCCAAGGTAGCGGGCTATCGTTTGTTCCTCCGGTTTTTATGACTTGACATCTCATCATGAGATGTTCAAATTCAGTTGTGTACTCTTCTACAGTTTTCTCCTTCTTCTTGAGGTTGTGGAATTTGAGAAATATATCTTGACGATAATTCTCGGGTAAGAACTTTCGCCTAAGCATCTTCTTCATTTTTTCCCAAGTTTGGATCCGACCTTGGCTTCGCGGCTGCGTTGCTTCTTGAGGTGTTCTCACCAAATTAACGCATGCTTTGTCAATTTGATAACAACAAGCTTTACCTTACAATCTTCCATAACATCATGATATTCGAAAATTGTTTCGACGGTGTGCAACCAATCAATGAACTCTTCGAGCTGCATCCTTCCTTCAAACTCGGGAATATCAACTCGAGCATTGAAACTTGGTTGAAATCCATGAGCTCGATCACGGAATCTTGGACGAGAATCATTACTTGAATCGCCGCTACCATGAAAAGGATTGTAGTCCTCGTTAGTTTTATTTTCATCCTCTGAACCATGATGCAACTCATCATGTTCCAAAGGTTCACTACGCTCGAGGCGTTGCTGCAGTTGCTGCACTTGCCTCCTCAATTCCTCTAACTCGATATCGCGGAGATCATGCTCACACCTTGGGGCTGCACCCGGATTGTTCCTTCGACGTGGGGGCATCGCAAACTTTGGCTCTGATACCACTTGATACCGGGCAGTTGGCGAAGAGGGAGGAAACTCAAGAGAACACTCCGAAAGAACTCGTCACCTTAAGGAATCCACCAAAAGGCTAAGAGAGAAACAAGAAGAAATCCTTCTTCTTAAAGAGACAAAAGACTATGAAAGTATTTCTTATTCAAGTTGTGAATATGCCTTCCCCCATTACACATATTTATACTACCTTCTCAAGACCCTTCACTAACCTTATTAATTACAAATGCACCTTTCTAGATTCATAATTTAATGTAAGAACATGAAAAGACTTATTCTAGCAAATTCTCGCCTAATTCTGCCATCTTCTAGTAAAACAACCATAACTTCCTCTAGAAAACTCGAAATGACTCTCCGTTTCTTGCATATGAAACTAGACTCGAAGGGCTTGGAAACCATGTGTGGCTCATGGGCTGGTTCATTGTCAATAAAAACAGTTTTAACTCCAAAGTAGACCCATATGCAGAAACTTTATGCTGAAAATCCACTAACTTCTTGGGCCTGTTTCTTTTGTATCTCGTAACTGATTCGGGTCGTAATTTTACTTGTATCACTTCACCTGTGCCCCAAAATCGGTGCTCTGAAGCACAAGCCAGTGAGAGCTATGTGCAGTGCATAAACCGAAAGGTAATAGAACGCCGAGAGTCGAAGACCGAGGTTTGTATCAATTTTCATCGTGTTCTCTTCGAAATTCACTATTTCCGGTTTATAATTGTAATGTTGCGAAATGACTTTCTTTTGAAATATCTCCAGGTGTAGAACCTTTACGTGTTTGGTTTTATATTTTTTGTTGTTTTATGTTTATGAAGTTTCACCTGTAACGGGTTATACAAATTTGTTGTTCTCGTAATTTACTACGGCCACAATTACATACGCGTTTCCATTGATGAATTATCTCATTACTTCAATTAGGGTTTCTTTAACAATGAAAAATGTGGTATGTATGAGCCAAATTTTTTAATTTTTTCTTAGGTTTTCTGATCTACAACAAAACTTCTACTGTGCGTTGCTACTAGTGAAGTGTGGATCTTAGCAATTCATGATATCCCATACATTATAATACCCTACTTGAGAATGGTACCCTAAAATTGCATGCCAATTTCTAAACAGATAACTCAATAAACTTTCATAAAAGGGGAAACTTGTAGTCCACTCCCAGAAAATTGGTTGATCCATTTATATTTATATAAAATCTGGAAAAGATCCGTGTGTCAAGTGTTCGATTATTTAAGAGGAAATATCTTGATTTTTTCTTGTCAAACTTAATATATGTAGGTTCAAGTAACAATTCAGATATATTCCTCATATTTAGACTCTTGATGGTGCATAAGGAATTTGGAGATGGAACAGTTTACTTAATGATACAGGAGATAATCAATTGTTACCTTTTAATGATTTTTTTTAATATTCTAAATAGCTGCTAGAATATCAAGTAGAAAACATAAATTTCACGAGTTAGCCCAACCATACTCTATGATTCTAAGGATTCCCCCTAGGGTAGTCGAATTGCATAGGACCACCGATGTTAGCGATATTGATTGCATTTAAACTTGATGCTTGGAGTGATTCATGCATGTCTATGGAATGATTTGTAATTGTTTATTTTGTAGAAGTCTTCTATGTTTTTGATTAATTAGATATTGGGAGGTTAACTATGAATTGTTCTTCAAATTCATTATAGGACTGATTAAGATCATGGAGTGTGATAGCAGTGACTACAATCTCATACCGTTTTGCCCCTATGGGAAGGGTAGGATGCACATTAAACATGCAGGACCAAGTGCAAATCACTCAGGCCGTGTATACTACAATGCCCTGCAATCGGCCGTGCTTGTGGTCATTGGAAATGGTGTGACGAGTATCATCAAGCAAGTTCGACTGACATAATTCCAAAATTTGTTTTAAAATAAGTTTATAAACCAAAAGAAATGTTGGAATGTTCTGTGTCGGCAACTAGTATTCCAAATTATGCCCTTTCATCACTTAATTCTCCAACTGGACGTCCCATATTTGATTTTCAGATTCATATCACCTATCTCTTCATGGCTATAGATTCCAACCATTTCTCAGTCTCTCTTCTCCTCAGAGAAACAAGATACAATATTCAAATATAATCATACTCACTACACAGTGTAAAATTAGCAACAGAGAGAGAATAAGACAGTATTGGAGAAATTAGATGGTAAATTTACCTTCATTCCAATATCACTGTTATAACAATTCATAACATGAGTGGAATCCAAACCCAATTTCTCAAAGCATGTCTCTCAGTAGGTGTAGTTATTGTGGTATACAAGACTTTCCACTCAGTAGATAAAAGGGAAATGATCATTCTGCATCAGGAGTTTCACATAAATCATTACACATAACAACATTCAGTAAACCCATCACACATAATTGAATCAAGGAAGCAACCAAAGTTGTTCACACTGCTACCATAAAATATGCTTAAAATAACAGTTTTTAATTATAAATAAAAGACAGGGAACAAAAGTTGAAGGAGTGATTTTGACCACATCAGGCCAGGCATCAATTGCACACGCATCCACAGTGTTCAATATGCATTCGCATTCACCATGCTGCAAAACCAGTAAGTAACAAATTAGTAATTTTCGCACAACACAAAATTTATTCATACAATGCTTAATTAACTAAAATCTAATGACCTAAATGGCAAAGTATATTGTTGGAGACTAGTATATGCATAACCTGGCATTTACTCCTAGTATGAGTGCAATATATTTTGGCATTGCCCCAAGGCATATAGGTGGCCAAAATAATCGTACTCGCCGACCTGTACACGTATTCATACACATACCCGAAGGGTTTATACTCGTACCTGTACTCGCCGGTTCGGGTTCGGAACCGTACCGCCGAGGGCGGCGGTTCGGGTACGGGTACTGAAAGTTGGAACCGTAACCCGCCGGTTCCCCGACCCACTGACCTGCCAACCCGTAGTTTTTATATATATTTAATTTCAAATGCATTTTTTGTTTGTTAATTTTAGTTAGATGTGCATTATTTTTCTTACTTTGACATTTTTTTCGTTGGATCTTCACCAAAGAGGTTATAACGAAGCTCACCCTTGGAGATTAAATTTTCAAACAACTTAATCTCCAATAATTTAGGATTTAGAGGTCTAGTTTAGATTTAGATTGTTGAAACTTTTACTAGTAAAAAATATTTTTCTATTGCAAATAATCCAAAGTCTAATTAATCAAACTTAAAATACATTATTATTATTAAAAAGATAATTATAAAACCTACCAGAACTACAGGGTTGTACCCGTATTCATACTCGCACTTGTCATACCTGAAACCGTACCAGTACCAGCCTATACCGCGAGTAGGGTACGGGACCAGTTTGGCAGAACCGTTCCCGTCGGGTACAGGTACGGTTCCATATCTGAACCCGCATTTGGCCACTTCTACCAAGGCACAAGTTTGAGATCAACAATAAGAATGAGCCCATCACTCAAGATCTTACTCAAAGAATCTACAACAAAACTGACACTATAAGGGCAAAGGCTTTCATAGTATAAGCCCACTGAGACGTTCTTACAAGAAAAGACTGACATTAAAGTGAAGACAAATAGCAAGTTAAAAAGTAATAAAATTTTCATGGAGGGATAAGAGAAAGCCATTGCTAGGAAGCAAAAATGCTTAGATTCTGGAATATGCAAAATGTAAAGCTCATATACCCTCATTAAAAAATAGAGGGTTGTAATAGAACATGGATAAAGTGGTTACTTAAAATTGACTTAATTCCTTACAAAAGATGTCAAGCCTTAACACATCATAGTCTAGTACAAGAAACCCGGCCGGAAATACGATTTTTTTCGTCCTACAAAACATTCTATTTTAAGATACCATGCTGTAAATTGAGCAAGACAACATCCACACCATGCTCCTCTTCTACTTTGATGTAGACCCTTCTTCCATGAGTGTTGCCTTGTCCCTGCATTGTGTAATCTCTACTTCCACAACCACAAGTTTTCCTTTTGTCCTTTCCTTGTTCAGCATGAATTTGCATACGTCATCTTCCTTCATTCCGTTTTCATTGTAGAATTTCCTCCATTCTGAGCCAATCTTTAACACCCCCCATCTCTGCCTTTATCAAGACAAAATTCCCATTTGGTTCCCTCAGAATTTACCAGCTTCAAACTTCAAAGTGTCCCTTAATGTTACAATATCTGTGGAGCAAATTATACCTATGCATATTATTCATGTCAATAGCAAAATGTAAAACCGATGCATTTATTGAGTAAAAATATGTCGATTACCCTTGGTTTGTACCGACTATTTTAGGCATATTTCTCTTTCGAATTGTCGGTCTTCCTTGTGCGTTAGTAACAATGTTGTATTCCCAGCGATGCCATTTGATGATGCGGATCTCTGCAAAATCTTCGCACAAGTATCCTCTCTTCTCCGATTGCAGAAACATTTGAACATTCCAGACTTTACCCTTCACCACGAAGGTGATATGCTTATAACCTTCATGTACAAGCCCTTCACAGAATTCTTGGGGTATTCTCTGCAGCAATAACTGTTTGTTACGTAAAATGTAGTGTTTATACTAATATCTGAACATGTATATTTTAATTTAGGCTTTCTTTATTGAATGATACTTACAATAGTTTCTGAAGAATTATTTCCAAATTCGAAGCAGTATTTTGTTCCTATAAAATATCCTTCAGCAGCCATGAATTATATTCTCATGTAAGGAATACCAAATAGAACACACCAAATAACTATCATGACAGTTTACAGTACTCAACTAATATGTGTAAAATGAAAGTTTATATTGTTCGTCCATGTCCCCTTTTAGATTAGTTTTATCGATTTAAAGGTGGATTGATACACATGCAAGCAAATTACAATACAAATAACATGCACTTAATCAACCAGGTGGGAAGTGGTGGCATCCTCTTTCCCTGAAATTGTAAAAGAATATTAAATTAAAAAAGATTGAAGAGCCAAATCGAATTCCAATACAAATAATAAAAAATTTTTTAATAATCGGTGAACTAAATGGACATTGTTTGATATTAATATGAAGTGTCTCACCTTTTTTCTTCTTTGAAGCAACATGATGATGTTTACGGGCAGTAGCCCATCCTCTCTCCTTAAAAGGTATAGGATCAAGAAAGAAGTTCCAAGCAGGCTGCTTGAGAAATTGCATTTAGACTTTCTTTTCCTTACACCGAGGTTTGTGCCATTGACCTCTCGGCAAACTTTATGCGGAGAGAATTCATATGCTCGGTAATAAGGGTTTCAACAGATTCACTCCCTGCAACAATCTCTCATATATCATACAATTGTGTGATAGCATTTTGCGGAAACATCAAGTTATGAAGCTTATATTTTTTCAGTGAAACTATATTCGAACTCGGACAACATCCTCTCAAACCTTTCGACCATGTCTATAGTTTATGTGAGGCAGGATGGCAAAGATGTTGTTCACTGAATAAACAATCAAAATATGGCGGCAAAATATACCATTTGTTCCCCACATCCGACAAGAACAAGTAGCATAATTCGTGGTCCGATTGAATATTATCTTGCGACAACTGGCAAGTTCAGCAGTCGTGGCAGTGATCTCTAAGTTTCCTTCACCAAGTTCAAGTTCTTCACTAGTAAGGACAATATTATTAGCCATCATGAACTGGAGCTCAAAACGCTTGAAGACGTGTCGTGTGTAAATTGAAGCGGCATGTGACAAAAGTTTGTAGTCTGGTACTACCTGGCCAGACACCCATATGCCCAGTGTGTCCTCTTCTAACTCTTTGGTGTGCCACCGAATTTGAATTTCTTCAAGATTACAATTAAATTCATGCAGAGACGCACTCGATTTGTGGATATGCTTCAAAACACGATTTGTGGCTTCACTCCTAGATGTTGCATGTTGACCGGCACTAAACAGACCTTGGGTGAATATTAATGCCCACCTTTTCTTGAGTTTGTACATGCTTTTGAACCACTTCTTACGAGAAAGTAAATGCGTATTAGTCATGTATGTCCATAAACTTTCGAATTCATCTTCTGACTCAACAACATTCATGTTTTTGTGCCACACCTTTTTGAAATTTGAATTGTCACTCAATTTGCCAAAATCAGAAACTACGTTCTGCAGATGTGCCATGGACGCAATCTATGTTTTGCATTTGGGAAGACTTTGTCAATGACATTCATCATATGAATACATTGATCACTAAAAATTATCTTCGGTTCAGCGCCTTTCATCGACTTTAAGAAAGCACTGAACAACCATTCAAATCTCTCGGTCGTCTCGTCCGATAGAAATACAATTCTAAACAATGTGTTCAACATATGATGGTTTACACCTACAAAAGGGGCGCATATAAGATTGTATATGTTAGTCCGATAGGTCGTGTCAACAGATAAAACAACACCAAAGAGCGTGTAGTCCTCTGCACATCTTGAATCACGGAAAAAAAAAATCATAATCCGCCCATCATCATCATCATCCAGTTGGACAGTCCAGAAGAAATCAGTTTCCTCGTGAGCTTTATTAATGAAATATGCCATCAGAGCACCTGCATCTCCATTCTTAACTTTAGTAAATCTTTTGGCCCGTTTCACATGATCGTATGCATCTTGTCTAGTAAAACCTAAGATGCGCACATTCATCAAACACTAAGCAAGACACATATTTACTAACTATGTGCACCTCCTAGACTGCATAATATCTTAGAACACAACCCCTTTCACTTTTTTCTTCAATAAAACATCCACATATATTATGACTATGCGCACATTCATCAGCCCACTAATAAAATGCATTCTCTCATAATATGTTATCCCAAAATACTGGAAACAACATAGGATTCCTAATTGAATTATGCAAAATCTCCAATCTATCTCTTAAGCAAACTTACAGTAGAATAAACACCTATTCAGGAGGTTACAAACTCATTTATCTAACATCTATGCATTAGTTTAGGAAACATTTTAAGCTCTAAATCATCATAACATGCTCCCAACTCACATGAAACATGCATTATAAGAAGTAAATATCATGTATAACATCTGACAAATTAAGATCATGTAATTTAACGGATGCTAGTAATTCTAATCTCACTATGAATATTATAAAAGCAGAAGAAACGATGTGGTCAAGAACGAAAAATCCCGACGCATTTAATAAACTTTATTACATTCACAAAACCATTACCTCACCGCCTCAAGTATTGCACTGCCTCTTGAACGGCCAGCAGACACGTCAGGACGGATATACAAGATGTTGTTGTCAAAAGAGCTGTTGATATTTTACCCGCTCTATAGATTTGAGACGAAGGGAAGTCACTCATAATTCCGAGACGAAAGCAAGACTCGCGCATGTTTCTTCTTTTTTTTTCAAGAGGAAGACGATGAAGATTTCAATAATTTTAATGTCCTATTTCACGTGATTTGGGGCTAAATGGAAAGAAAGAGTGGGCCTAAGCACATACCATGGTTAGACATTTTAAAATAAAGAAAAAAGAAAATGTTAAATTAAATAATGGTAAGGACCAAAATGCCCAATGCAGGCAAAATTCAAAAATACATGTATGAAGATTAAAGGGTAAAGCACATGCTACCCCTTGTAGGATCTCATTAGTCCCCTTTTGTCTAAACCTCATACTCCCTCCGTCCACCAAGTCTGCATTTATTACCGCATTCGTTCGTCCACAACCTATGTGCATATTTTTTTTGGACGTAGACCCCCACATCACTTTATCAATTAAAATATCAATTTATCAACCAAAATATCAATTTATCAATCACATCATCAGTTTATCAACCAAAACATCACTTTATTCAACCATAACATTACTTTATCAACCAAAAGATGGGACTCAAAACATCACTTCATCCACCAATTATTACAATAATTAAAAATCTTGCCGAAAGATTCTATGCACAGACTTGGTGGATGGAGGGAGTACCTGGTAAAATTGAATATTTAAGATCATGTATTTTTTTTTTTTAATTTAAAGGTGACAGTCATAAGTTATAATTAACCCAAAATATAATTAAAAATTAAAAATAAACATATAATGTAATCACATGAAAATATAAATCCGAACTCTTTTTATAAACTAGATTATTATTATTATTAGGTTATGAAAATTATTACTTCCTTTGTCTGTCAAAAATATTCTATCAATTCTATTTTCATCCGTCCGTCTTTCCTTTTCTGGACATGAGACTCCATTGAATATATTTATATTTCACTATTATTTACAACTTATTTATCAAAAAACCTCGTTGACCCATCATTACCACTCACACAATACATACATTTAATATTGTGGATCTATTTCTCCACTAACTTTCCACTCATTACAGAAATTAACACTTGTGCCCAAAATGTTGTGGAATATATCTAGGGATGGCAATGGGCCGGATCTTGCTTGGTCCAGATCCAGATCCGGAATTTTAACTCGAGGTCTAAATCTGGCCCAGATCCATCGGGTCTAAAAAAATCGATTCTAAGTCCAGATCCTTTGGATCTGGCGGATCTCGGGTCTCGACCCAGATCCATAGTTATCATCTAAAAATGTCTTAAACAAATGAACGGAAAAAAAATAAAATCAATGAAATAATTTGCACCAATAATCTACTTGCTAATAAAAAGTGTCATTAACATATCCAAACAAAAACATATACATATTTTAGGCTTGCTAATAAAAGTGTCATTTATTCACTAAAACATATCCAAAAAAAAATGAAACATCAAACTTTCAGTGGCTTGAATCTTCTAAGAAGTATTCCATGTTGCTACTACTTTCAATATCATCAACATCCTGAAGAAGAAAAAAAAAAAAAAAAAAAGATTGTTAGAAATTAAAACTTATTTCAATAATATTATATAAAATGAAGAATAATTCTATTACCATATCAATGATATCTATCACTACTATTAATTAATGAGTTGCAGATGATAAATCTAAAATACACATAATAAATTATTTTCAATAATAGTATAATTAACACACACACACACACACACACATATATATATATATATATATGTATATTTCTTCATTTATTTTTGATCGGGTCCTCGGGCCGGATCTGGATCTCAAAAAAAAATCCAGATCTAGATCCGGAAATTAAGAGTGAAGTCCGGATCCGACCCAGATCTATCGGGTCAAAATTTTAGCACTCCATATCCTTAAAAATGGATCTGGACTCCCGGATCTAGACCGGGTCCAGGATCCACTGCCATCCCTAAATAAATCTGACGGACAAAGGGAGTATAGTATATGCTTTCCGATTGAGAGAAAATTGGATGAGAAAATTTGAAAATATTACATACATATATGTAGTTCTTCCAGATCTAATTAGTAAGGGCAGTTTCACCCGAATCTCTCAAAATTTACCGAATTGACTAGATTTATAAATACTAAGTTGGTGGCCAATTATTATTATGCACCATAATGGCTATTTCAAATTTGAAAGAGAATGAGTCTCATATTATATGTTTTAAATTGTGTGATGGCTTGATCGGAGTAAGATCACACGATAGAGGACACCTAAAATAAAGACAGTTGTGGATAAAGTTGTCAGTTTAGGTTGCAATATTGGCAGTACTGGTTGGCCTTTATCACAAGTTAATGTTGATACAGTGACATGCTGATAAAATCATAGATATGTTATTCTATTCTGAGTCTCTGACCTATGAGAAAGGCTAAAGATATTAAAATTAAAGACGTAGTCGATCTTATTCTTGATATGTCATTGAACATAATACATGTAATTCTTGTCACTTTGAGTTACATAGGCGAGAGCTTTGTCAAGCTGAACATGCTTCATATCTGGATGCTAGTATGATATATATTAGTTAGTTGGATCAAGAAACCGTGTTTGTTTAGGTTGTGATATCCTCTTAAGGATTCCACAATCCTTTTTATACTGATGTATTTGATTATGTTTCCTCGTGATTGAGTTATGTGTTAAGGGGCATATCATCGATCGAACACATATATGCTATACTATCCTCTTGAGTGTGTGTATTAGGTATTCATTCTTACTCTCACAATTTTCTCTTGATCGATATTCATTCTCATTCTCACATTCTCTCTTTAATTCTTTCTTGAACTGGAAACCCTAGCTGTTCATCCTTTAATAGGTGAAATGGAAGAATTCGATTCTTTTTCTTAGGATTCTTCTGTGATACCTAATTCATACATCCAAGAGGATTGCGGGGTATATATGTCGGGTGTGTGTATTAGGTATCACAAACCCACAATCTTCTTGGGTGTGTGTATTAGGTATCACATAAGAATCCTTCCTGAGAAGGAGAATCGAATTCTTCCATTCAACGATTAAAAGAAGAACAATAGGGTCTCCAATTTAAAAAAGAATTAGTAAGAGAAGTGTGAATATGAGTCGAAAGAAAGATTGTGAGAGTGTAAGAATAATTGGGCCAAAACTTGATTAGGATTTTAGAATTGATTAGATTTAGTGTTATAATCAGCCCAAAATAAGATAGACATAACCAAATAAATATTGTAAAATATGAAGGTTAAAATTATGAAATTATTAGAGAATATGTCCCAAATAGATAATACTATTACTTTAACTGTTTTTTTTATTGAGTTCAAACTTTAACCCGTAAAAGTTCGGGAAACGTGTACCGAATTCCTAACGTAACAAGCACATGAAATAATAATAATAATAAATTGTTAACCAATTAATGATTTTTTTTGAAATTATATTTTATTACTATATTTTTTTTAGTACTATTCGGTACACCACGTCTGTGCATTTATTATCATATTCTTCTGTCACGTAGACCCCACATCATTTTATCACAACGTATGCGCATAGCTATTGTCGTTTTCGTTGCTTTTGATTTGAATTTTGGAAGACAACATTTAGATCTTTCGCGAAACGACGTAAACTGCAGTCACAGGCGGGCTTCCACTCCACGTCTCCACCTCTTCTGATCATACGCACTCAATAACGAAATCAAAGCAAAAAGGGGGGAAATTTCTTGAAAACCCATCTCAAATCTCACAATCAACATGGTGGAGTTCTCAAAAGTGAACATTAAAGATTTCGAAGCAGAAGACGACGACGAAGAAGAAGAGCCGGGCGAGGAGGTTGAATCAGCGCCGCCGCTGAAAGTGGGCGAGGAGAGAGAAATAGGCTCAAATGGGCTCAAGAAAAAGCTCTTGAAGAAGGGCGTAAGCTGGGAGACTCCTCAATTCGGTGATGAAGTTACAAGTAAGCAATCTATCCCACAATATTCCATATACATTGTGCTATTGTGTATAAGCTGTTGGAACTGACTGCATTGCTTAGTTACTATTTTCATCTAGGTCTAAGGGATTCTGCCCGAGTCTTGCCTATGATAAATTCTGCATTGGACGTCTTGTGATTTTTTTTTTTTTTCAGACCGAATTTTTGTGTTTTCTTGTATGCGTTAGAGACTAGATGAATGGTTTTGCTGAAGCTGCAATACTGCTAGATTTGTCTTACGGTAATTTCATGAAGTTTGATTTTCAAACGACTTATGGTTGTAGACAAATCGTTATGAAGCATTGGTTAGCTCCAATATTAGTTTCTACGAGGGTTATCTTAATCACACTTACACAACAAAGTTTCTTGTAGAAAACTTAGGATTATCTCTGCTGTAGGTTAATAATGCTCACTTTGAGCTTTCGGTTGAGTTCGATATGTTGATTTCCATCTTCGTTCAGGATTTAGATGTTGTGGTACTTGATGATTTGTTGTATTCAACTTAATTCTTCACAATGTGAGACTGATTACCTTTTGTGTTGTATTTTAAGTATAGTTCATTACGTGGGAACTTTGTGTGAGGATAGGAGCATTTTTGCGTCAACAAGGACAAGGAATGAGCCTGCCACTTTTAAGCTTGGACATGGTGAGTTGTTACATTTATTGTTATTATTAAATACTTGCTCTTTGTATAGGAATTCTGACAGTATTCCAATCGTCTCGCTGCTTGTTGCATAAGAAAGTGATGGACTTTGATTTTCAAGGGAGTGCTCTGTTCTTATTTACTTTTGTATCACTTAAACTGCTTATCATTTTTATTACTTTCAAGTTTTTACTGCATTTTACCTTCTAACAGTTTGGGCTACGAATATGGTTTAACTCTTAGAGTTTAGCTACAATCATTTAGCTAAGTGAGAAATTTCCTTTTCTATAAATTTTGTATATTTAATAATTGTCAAGATTTATCCATTTTGGTTGTGTAGAAATTTAAGAATTTTCTGTTGGTTGTTTAGGGAATATAGTTGGTGGACTGGATCATGGAATTGTGACAATGAGGAGAGGGGAAATTGCATCTTTCATGCTGCCTCCAGAACTAGCATATGGAGTATCAGGAACAACTAGCGTACCTCCTAATTCCACTGTTCAGTTTGAAGTAGAACTTTTATCATGGATTACTGTAGTGGATATCTGCAAAGATGGTGGAATTATCAAGAGAATCCTGGAGACTGGAGAACAGATTGGGCCTCCTGGTGACTTAGATGAAGTCTGTGGTATTGTTTTTATCTAACTTGAGTTTCAATTAGAACATAATGTTTGTAATGTTTCCATGGACTTGGCTTCGCTTCTAATGGCATTTACTGTGTTTTAGTTAGCTACAAGGCTATGCTGGTCGATGGCACCATTGTTGCAGAAACACCGGAAGAGGGCGTGGAATTTTATGTCAAAGATGGTATGAACTATGAAGTGGTCATAATTTGCATTTTGGTTTTGCAGAAGTATTAGTTAAAGATTCTCTTTGAATTGACAAAAATATTCTTCTTTCAGGTCAATTTTGTCCCGCATTGACAAAAGCTCTTAAGACTATGAAGAGGGGAGAAAGGGTCAATTTGGTTGTTCAGCCACAGTGTAGGTTTTCCAAACTTTTGCTTTTATTTACACGTGTTCAAATGCTTGAAAAACATAGGTAGATCATGGAATTGAGATAACCTAACTTATGTCAGTGTTTTAGAAAGCTTTTGAGCATTTCGGAGAAGACTTTTAAGCAAATATTGAAGTATAAGATGTATCGTTAGGAAGAAAATGTTAGAGTGTATTCAGTCACATCTTTTCAGGAGAACTTGGATAGAATACTATGATGACATAGATATAATTGGGTAGAATTAGAGTAATTAGGTTGTCATGCTATGGTGATTTTGAGTCACACTGTTGTATGAAAGATTAGTATTTAATAATTGTTGTCATCCTTTTCATCTAATTACTTCAGATGCCTTTGGGCAAAAGAATATTGAATCAAACAATGAGCTTCCTGGCATCCCACCTGATTCTGTTCTGAGCATTTTTGTCAAGCTAATATGGATGAAGCCGGTGATAGATGTTACTGGTGACTTGAAAGTTACAAAGAAGGTGTTGAAAGAAGGTGAAGGCATGGTCACTGCTAATGAAGGTGCTACTGTTTCTAGTAAGTATTTATGATCCTGTCAGTCTTTTTGAATTTATTTTCTGATTGCTATTAGTGTAATTGAATTTAGACCTAGAGAAGAAAACTAACATATTTGGCAAAAATAATAAATTAGAATTTCTTTTGCTCGATTCCTCCGATCTTAGTTGTATTTGTTTTGAAAGGGGCAATTGTTTGGAAATATATTCTAGAGATTCACTTTGAAGACAGTTTCAAATTTTATACTAGAACTCACATTCTTGCCCTCTTACCCTGGAATGTTATACTCCCTTTTGTCCCATTCTACTTGACGCCTTTCTATTACTCCGTATTTTATACTCACATATATTCAAGAAATGTGTCAAGTTTAACGAGACAGATGGAGTAATCTGCTAAGCTCATTGACTATACTTAGAAAAGCATGGCCAAAATAAAGCGATACTTGACTGTTACTGTTTGGCCCAAATTTTTGAATAATAAGTAAAATTGATAAATGTTCTTCCTTATGGGACAAACAATTTGGAAAAATACTAAATGACAAAGTCGGCTGTTTGTACCAATTCTGTTATTTTGGTAGTTTATTACTATCAACTTATCGACTGTGGGATATCAGAGCTGCAACAAGCCTTGACAATAGCCAGGCTAAACATAAAAAATACTTATATTGAAGTCTCTTAACATTTTACTTTATAAATATCTATTAGCTGTCAGCATATGAGAAGCATAGTATTGCCACAAGTTCCAAAACCGTTGTCTGCTTGCTTTGGTATATCACTGCTCGTCTTTTGTCCCAAATCTTTTAGCTCAAATATAAGTGAGTAAATATGGCATGGTTAGGTAAGGGTCGTTTGTTTGTCCACTCTAGATGGCTTCATCGTGATTAATACTAATTACTAACTGAAATTGATGAATTGCTTTTCACAGTGTGGTCTGTAAGTATATTCAATTTCTTGCTTTGTTTGCTTGGAAATCAAAATGATAAATAATCCTACAATGGTTGAGGGAGAAATGACGTAAGCTGGCAAAATTTGACAGGAGACAAAATGATTATGGCCATAGCAATTTATCTGGGAGTTTGGAAGGAAATGCTAATATTATCTACAAAGTGTTCAGTGAAAACTAGAAAGAAATAGAAGAACGAGTTATAGCTCCCTGTTTCTGTGGGAAAAGGAAGAATTTAGGAGCAGATCTTGTTTTCCTCTGCTTCTAGTTAAATTGAAAACCAAGTCATAGATTTTCTCAAAAAAATAAAAAAAAAGATAGAAAACGAAGTGATGGAACTTGAATGTGGAATGCTTTTTTTGTTCTCATATTCCGAAAGGATATTAGTTCTCAGTATAGTGTGTTAAGTTTGATAAGTTCCTTTTTCGTCTTCAACTTGCGGTTACACTTCTGTTTTAATACGCTGATTTTGCAGTTATGATAAAATCATGATGTTATTTCAGTAATTACATACTGCAGCTTCTTGTATCTTGAGTTCTTGCGATGTAATACATCTCTCCAACTTTGCAGTTAGGTATATTGCTATGCTAGAGGATGGCACGGTATTTGAGAGAAAGGGTTTTGATGGTGAGCCGCCATTGCAGTTCATCACCGATGAAGGTTGGTATGCCACAAATAATTCCAGTAATTTATTGACCTTGTTTACTTTTCTATGAGTTTGCCATGCATGGACCTGCTCAAAACATGATAAAATACACAAGCATTCTGCAAGGATGCATCAGTTTCTTGTATTACTGTACTATGCTGCGAGAGCCCTTGAGATGCCAATATGTTGCAATATCTATAGTGCAAAATCTTACGCCGAAACTCCTCTTGAATTACAGTAGGGCATAGGGATTTCATTGATTTATGCTTTGAAGAATGTTTTGTTCCATTCATCTAGGGATGTGGAATCTGCTGTTAATTCAACTTCCTTCTAATTGGCTTCAGAACAAGTGATTACTGGACTTGACCGAGCTGTAAGCACAATGAAGAAAAATGAATGTGCGTTAATAAAAATATCACCTGAGTATGGATTTGGAAGCAGTGAAGTAAAGGTGGATTCTTCTGTTCAACCATCATCAACTCTACAGTATGAAGTTGAAATGCTGGATTTCGTCAGGGTAATTTCTGTAACTTTGGTATAGAACCTGTGAAAATGTTGATTAAATGAGACATGATGTAGCCTTGTTATGGGATTCAGATGACTTTTTTTTTGTTGCTGCCAATATTGTCCCTTCAGCTTTGATTTCATGAATCTTCCTGTAATCACTTGTAATGCCAGTTGTTACTTTGTAGGGTGGATTATATATAGGTAGTGAATTGAATCTTTAGAGGAAATATGTATTGTCTGATGAATAAATCAATTTGAAATCATTCTAAATTTTATATTGCAATTCATGTAAAAAGGAGAAAGCACCTTGGGAAATGAGTACTGCAGAGAGGATTGAGGCAGCTGGCCAGAAGAAAGAAGAAGGCAATCAACTCTTCAAAATTGGTAAATACCAACGAGCTAAAAAGAAATATGAGAAGGTATGTTAGGCTATTTGCTTTCAAATGAAATAGAAAACGTGGTTGAGTAATTTTCTCTTTTGTACAAAAATATGGTTGAATTATGAAATCTCAAGTAAAAGTCTTTTCTTCTAAGAAAAATATAAAAAGAAAGTAAAAGTCTTTTTCGTTGACTCAGGCAGTTGACTACTGCAGCCAAGATGTACCTTACGCGGATGGTGATGAGAAAGTTGTTAAACCTTTGATGTTATCTTGCTGGTCAAATGGTGCAGCTTGTTGTCTGAAACTGAATAATTTCAGGGAAGCGATCGATCTATGCTCGAAGGTAGTGATACTTCTACTTCTCCTACACAGATCAACTAGTAGAATGAAACTAAATCTACGATCCATTTAAGTTCGTGCACAGTTATTATGGACTTACAAAATGCTTCGTGCTGTCATATTTGTTTGAACCCTCAAAGCATTGAGAAATACCATGAATGTTGTGTCAATGATTATCTTCTCTTCGATTTAGTATACTTGAATTTGTGGCTATTTGCAGATTCTAGATGCAGAATCTTGCAACGTGAAAGCGTTGTACAGGAGAGCTCAGGCTTTTATGGGTGTTGCGGAGTTGCTTTTGGCTGAAGTTGATATCAAGAAGGCCCTTGAAGTAGATCCTCAGAATAGGTATATATGCATAACTAAGTTTTGATTTTTACAATGTTAGCCCCTTATGCAAAACACCCCTTCAAAATCTTGTTTTCGGCGGCTGATATTCAGGGAGGTGAAGTTGATGGAGAAGAATCTTAAGCAACTTAAAGCAGAGAGCAATAAGCGAGATGCAAAGCTTTACAGAGCGATGTTTTCATCAAAATCTGCCGATGTTTGTACTGCTGAAAAAGTAAGTTGCTGCCTATATAGTGTTTAATTCTTGTTGAAACGGTTCTCATGTAGGGGTGTCAATCCACACTAAAATTGATGGGTTTGGCCCGAATAGACCGAAAGAAAGGAAAAGAAGGATTATGATCGAAAAATTCTAACCTGAAAAGGGTCCGGTTAATTTATCCGAACCAAATAGCTTGATTCCTTGATGAGGTTGGTCTGAGAGAGAGAGAGAGAGATGATTCAGGATGAAATTTTCTAACTCGAATAAAATTCAGCCCGATTGACCAAAACCACATAGCCCACCCAAAACCAAGTGGGGTGGCTCGACTGACATTCCTATATCTATGCGTGTGAGAATCTATTAGCTACAAACAACCCTGAGAATCGATGTGCATTGTAAAACTGATATTCTGAGCATATTATTCTCAAATGAATTGTTTCTATGGCGTGTATTTGAACTTGTTGAAATGTTCTTGTAGAGGCTGAAGACATCCCATGATTGACAAGGACACTAAAGTGTTAGATCAAAATACTGAGGCCGTGGAAATCGGGAAGTAACAAATGGAGTTGTTAATCCACTTCTTTCAAACCTCCCTTCTCATAAACCTTCGTTCACATTGTATATGGATACAACATCAAACATCTCTAGTGGATGTTGAAAAATTGTTACGAATTAACTGCGAGAGTGTATACATTTTTGTTTTTCTTTTCTTGATTAACATAAACGAGGTGTTATTGAAAATTATTGTTTTGGAGCCTCTGCTGTGGCTGTGGCTGGACATTGCACAGCCTGAACTGGAGGAAGTTTGCGTTGAGGATTGGTAACAAGACTTGCGTTGTTACCAGCCATGGGTGGTAAAGTTGGTAAATATGTAGTGTAATAAGTACTTAATTATTATAGTGGGTTCACTTTCAAAAATGGAAGAGTTATATGCACACATTAAAGACCCGTTTGGTAGCAATACCGAGAAAAGGGCAGAAAAGAAAATGTGTGATAAGTTGAGATAAAAAAAAGTATAATAAGTTGAGATAAAAAATATATTGTGTGTTTGGTACAAATATAGATATCTTGGATTGTGTGTTTAGTAGAATAATTTTAAATCAAGACAAAATTACAAAAATATGAAATTACCCTTGAAAGAAAAGCAAAATTGAAAATTAGAAAAATAATTTTATTATTATTATTTTTTTTGTATTTTGCAAAAAGAACAAAATTGAAAATGAAAAATTGAAATTTATAAAAACAAGTTTTTTTTTTTTTTTGTATTTTGTATTTTGCAAAAAGAACAAAATTGAAATTTATAAAAGTAATATATATAAAAAATTGAAAATAAAAAATTAATAATTAAAATCGAAAATAAAAAACTTGTCACAACTTATCCCGGGGTAGAGGCGGGATAGTATATGCAAGTGTAACAGTAAATTTAGTCCCGACCCAAGCAATTTCACGGGCCGATGAGATTATATTTGTTGGATACCAAACGCTGGAAAATGCGAGATAAACTTTTTTATCCAGACTTTTTCTGGGTTTTCCTAGCTACCAAACGGGCAAGAGACAGACTGAGATAGAATAAATGCACACATTTGGAGAATTAGGAAATACGTGGTATTATGTTTTCTTATCAAAAAGTAAGAATATGAACTATCACTTAAAGAGAATGTGATTGTTTTTTAGTGCTCGTTTGGTTCAAGTTGGGTAATGGAAACAAAATAGAATTAAGTCAAGTAAGGGAATGATAATAATAATGGTTACTTTTATTGAGTGTTTAGTTCAGTAGTAGAAAGGAAGTCACTTGTGAGGAGTTCATTTCTCCTTATTTCTCCTCCTTCTTGGGGTAACAATGTAATAGATTGAGTTACCCCCAAGTAAGGAAAATGAATAACCTATTAATCAAACCAAACAATATATAATGAAATCAATTACTTGTTCATTTTTCATACCCAAAAAAACATGAACCAAACATGGGCTTAATGCCCAACTCAGTTTTTGGCTTCACACGCCAAAAATTAAAATTCATAACACAATTGTAAAAGTATTGATAGTTAGGACATTTAATTACTATTTCATATATTGAAACACAATTGTAAAAAATTAAATAGTTTAGCAATTAAATTGTAATTAATTACCCAGTTATAAACTATTATTGAAAAAAAATTATATGTTGTTTTAAGGAACTTATTCCAAGTATTTAGCCATTGACTTCAAAATGGAACATAGAACTTCATATGCAACAAGGAATGTAAGCCCCTTATTGAGACTCGAAGGCTTCTCTAAATTAAATAAAGACTGAAAAAAACTATATTGGGAGGAAGGAATTGGTTCTCAGATATTAGTAAACATCATCTTCTATGCAATTTATCATGAGTCATGTCCTATAGTATTTCTTTTAGCTATTGAAAGATAATTTAAGGCATATATCCAACTACGTAAGTATGGTTTAGCTCTTTCTTTTTCAACAACAACAATGGACTCTTGTCTCTGAATAGCTGAATTACCGGCAGCACCAAATCTCTCGATCAAAAAAGTTCAGGACCACAGTTCTTGAGCGAATCAATTTCTGCAGTACTTATCAAATTAGGAGGCGAAATGAAGGTTTCGTCCATCACTTATTACGCACTTCTCTCTTTGGTAGTAAATCGGATCTCCTCAATCTTAAGTTGAACCGGAATCCTGAGAAGAACATGGAAACCATACGTCAAAACTGCATCGGGGAAGTTCTAAGACCTTAAAAAAAAATTAAATGTCAATTAGGACGGACTTAAGTCACCTCTTGAGTCTCTCGAAAAGAACTTCAATATCTCATCAATTATTATTACCTGCAGTACAGAGTAATACAGAAGGGTGAAATAAAACAGAAGTTTATTTGGTTTGCACTTTATTTGTAAAATGAGACTGCACATGATAGAGTTTAAGTGATTTATGAACAATACAAAAACCGAAACTCCTCAAACGAGGCCAAAGGAGACTTCCTGCTAAAGCAACGTGTCGTGAACAATAATTATCCAAAGACATCTAGCTCTAATTCCCAGAGAACTATTTAAACACCTAGAGCCAAAACAAAGGCCAGGTCCATCACTTATTCTACCCTCAACAACTAAAAGATAACTATGAATCCAAAGTAATTAAATTATTCATATCAGGAATGGTAACAGCGCATGTCTAGTTTTTTGTTATTATTTGGTTACACTTTGCCTTTGCTTATGGTATGTACACATTCTTTGCTTCAAATATCTTTGTCTTTATAAAGCTGCTTGTTGCCCAATTATTATTCAATAAATTATGCAAATGCCAACATCAAATGATCAATAGAGAATATGTAGTGGAGAACAACTAATCAAAAAACTTATCAAACAATATTGCCGAGATTAATGAAAGAAGGCATTAATCAGTAAGAGAAATCATCAACCAGGTGAGGACTGCAAATACCAGCATGCTTCTAGAGATACGATGGAATCAAAAACACAAAATATGGAATTAAATGGCTGGACTTTGAAATAAATTCTGAAGAGAGGATATGCTTACCGGAAAAGAAAGATATAGAACAACAGTCCACTCAGACCAACTGAGAGGTGCCACCTGCATACAGAATTGAAAATTTAGTAAGTATGGACGCGAGAAAAGGTCAGCTTTAAGAAGATGAAAAGATTAACTTACTGAAAAGAGAGCAGATAGTGGTCTGACATAAAGGATCAGTACATGAAGTAACATTGTTAGTAGAATTGATCCAAGAAGCCATAAATTACTCCAAGGGGGGATGACTCTGGAAGTTGAGCAAGAAAAGATTATCAGCCATATAAATGAATACTTTAGTTAAATTCTCTAGTATAAGGTAGAAAGTATGACTTCAAGAAAAATATTTGATTTATCAATGTTCATAAAGGTAACTCGACAAAGGTGCCCAATACTAAATTACCAATATGAGGCCAATAATTATTTCCAAAGATATTTGCTAAATATGAATCAGCAGAACAATACTCAAAACTCGTCGTCAACTTTGTGGTCTTAAACTTTTTCATTCACAAGATTTAAATATAAGAGATACTGCACTCCTGTAATAGTTAAGTACCAAAATATGATATTTCAAATACCAAGCTTATAAATTGTTTCACTGAGCTATAACCTGGCAAAGGCTGCTACACATGACTAAAAGAAGGAGCTGATATAAAATAAAAGGAGGTCCACACTGCCATGTCAATAAAGTGTGCACACGTTCTTACTGAAGGATATACTATGTAAATTTGTTGGTGTTTGAACTACATAATTTCTACAATTCCTTCATTTTGAAATATATTATAGATTCGACATGCTTCATGTGCTAGGGCAAATAGCAACATGGCTTCCAAAAACCAGCTCGATCAGAGTGGAGCAAGGGAAGAGTTCTGAATGTGTGTTTGTGTGGTTACACATAATGACCTAATATTTAAAAAAATTTAAGTTAGAGATGGATACTTACAAGAGCGACTGGTTTTCACTGAGATTGTTCAATGCATTGAACATCTCAACAACAACAAGTACAGTCATTGAAACGGTTGAAGGATGCCTATCATTGAACACGGTGCAAGAATAATTTGTTGCCCTTGTTGAGCAACTGTCAAAATTCACCTGAAGTTTAAAGACAGGTAAGTCAAATAAGCGTATATGAGTAACTACAACTCTGCATGAAGAATTAACAGAAAAGGCACAGTAAAATACCGACTGTGCTGCAACAGACCACATTATTCATGATACTCCAAAAGTAACATTTTAAGCTTCTTTTTACACTTAAGGATGTTTACAAATACTGTTCATTTCCTGGTCTAGAAATTTTAAATGCCCACATGGCCACATCTTAAAGACTACCCTTGCTATCAACCTTCTCGGGGCCTTTCGCAAATTGATCAGCTAACTCTCAGACCCCAGCCGAACACAAATGGCAATTCAAAATAGGAACCAAATCCCAGCAATGAAGTATAACGATAAACAAGAGTGAGTGGCTCATGAAGAAATTGATTCGAATATATACTTCAACGTCCAATAAAGATGGCGTGGGGCGGAACCCATTGACGGAATTATAATAGAGGTTGAAGAGGAGGGGAGATGAGAGAGAAGAGAAGACAAAACCATGAACATGGCAAAACTATAAGGAAAAGAGTGAGAACAACCAAGACCGCACCACTGTTTGCTCCCTGAACTTACCAGTTCTGTGTATGGCAATTTAGGCCCATTATCAGCGTAAAGGAACCACCACACAAATCCAGCGATAGTAGCAAGCCCGACATACACTGCACCAAACAAATTTCAGCAATAATATTTAGGGCTCAACAAACTAAATTACACATATAAGCCTGACGGAAAACTGCACCACCCAAAGTTGATTGAAATTTACAGGAGTAATTATGCTTATTGCTCGATGTACAAAGGAAATGCTTAATATAACTAAGAACATCTAAATGCAGGGAGTCAGAATTTAGTCATAGCAAGTTCCTATCAAGTTTCTATAACTGGGACAGTCCCTAAGAGTACTCACATTGCATATGCAGTGGAGGGGGCAAAGGAACTATAATTATATAAATTATAAATCACTGAAAGAAGAAAGAGTACTCAACTAACTGGTCAGTTACACACTGCATATAGTTCATTATTCATGTCTACTTCGTTGCAGTGACGTATGCCGTCCAACTTATATTTATCATCAATACATGAAAGTTGAAATTTTACGTAATCTTATGCTGATGGAGACAAAACTACATGCTATTCATGCTTTCTGATTCTTAAAATTATAATTCTAATGACAGTTCCCACAAAATTACAACATCACTGCTACACCCAAGGATATCTTGGCAACCATCATGGATGAGTTTCAAGGATGCAGAGAGAAGATAATAACACCATGAGCCCACCACATTGGAAAGAATTTGGTGTTTACAAGCAAAGTGGTTTGCTGATATATTTTTTGGCTGACTGGAGTTCTATTCAAAACCTATACGAGCATAAAAGAGAGTACTGAAGCTAGAGTTTAGACAAGGGCCACAAGGCATTCTGACAAAGGATGTTTTTAAATGAAAGAGACATGAGAAAGCTCTCAGGCAATATAATGAAAGTACAAAAGCTTGGATCTTGAAAATGCATGTCCAAAAAGTTCCATTAACAGTGTGCATAAACCTAACACTAGGATTTAATTTATTAAACAATGTACTCCCTCCGTCCCACTTCATTAGTACCACTTTCCTTTTTCGTTTGTCCCATTTATTAGTCCCGTTACCATGAAAGGGAAGGAATTAGTGATGGAGAATGCCCCTTAAAACCCTTTATCTCACATGCCCTTGGTTATTGTGCCAAAAGCAAATGAGACTAATGAAGTGGGACGGAGGGAGTACCTATTAGTTTGTATCTAGACAGAAATAATAAGTTCAGGTATTGGGCATATAAGAACATTGAAAGTTCTTATTTTCATCTATAGTTATTCACGCTTAACATTTCTGTTAGAAGGATGCCTTAAGTCACAACATGAATCCCTCAATAATATAGTAGCCTTATAGGTAAACACATAAACAAAAAGGTGAAAAAGAAGAAAGAAGCTGTGAATTAGCAAACAATAAAGTAAGACATCCACAGATACCTCCAATAACCAAATAACGAAAGAAGAGCCACCCGGAGACAACAGCTTCATTAATCTGGAATACAAACATGTAGATACTAAATAAGAAACTTCATTTCTACAAATGATATCCTGAACTATTTCAAGCATACAACTACACAAGTATTAAAAAAATAAACATCCATTTTCTGAGATCATGAAGCTGACAGCCTATTATTTAGTATTTACTGACAACAAACTAAGCCTATATACAACTACAGGGATCCAGCTACATGGTGATAGTGGTCATAATTTTAGTGGAAGCAGTATCATTAACCAGTACTTCAAAATCACTTTTGCGCAGCTAAACACCGCAACCCATAGCAGCAGTACCGGTAACTCAAAAATGATTTTCCCTAGGTAACTTTGGCATTCTTACTTCAAGATAATAGTTATTTTCTTATAAAGCTTGTAGCTCTGTATCTTTCTTTTACTTATTTTTCTGCCCATGGGCTGTGAGGCAATAATTCATAAAATTACGCCTTGCCATCGAACCAATCAGTGTGTTATAACTGATCTTTCCTAGGATAAAAAGTTCAAATTTCTTGACCGTTTAATAACTTGTACTGATCATACAGACTGGTTTCCAGGTGCTTGAAAGGTAAACAGTCCTATCCTTTTATTCTTTGCAATTTATAGTCCTACAACAGTGTGTAAATAAGAAATTTAAAGCTACAGAATGCACAAAAACTACCATATGATTACCATTTTGATAGCACACCAACATCATTCTCTGATGCCAGTTAAACCTCATTTCTTTTTCTGTATCTTTTGTGTTAAGGATTTACAGTGGAGATTAGGAAGATGTGAAACATCTTAGAACCTTGAAAATCAGTTCAGCATCTTGCCATTTCTCTTGAAAAATGTGAATTTGTTTCTCCTCCTCTTCTCATATTAAGATAAACCCATTTTTGTTTCATAGAGATGGACATTAAGAAGAGAAACATCTTAAAACCTTGAAAATCAGTTCAGCATCTTGCCAGTTCTCTTCAAAACTGTCAATTTGTTTATTCTCATCTTCTCATAATAAGAGAAACTCATTTTGTTTCGTAGAGCAACAGGAACAAATACAGGTAAAGGTAAGTAACAGAGGATGCCACTTTGCAGTTTCAGACAGTGGCAAATACTAACACAGATGTAATAGAATCAAGTATCACCAGAAAAATATGATCCAACTCCAGCACATGATCAAGCTAAGCTTAACGAAGCAATGACGCTAAAATGTTACAAAACTCTAAGGTCTAAATTACCTTGCGTGGTTTAGCCTTCATAACATCAGAATCTTGTTTATTAAAGCCAATAGCAGTTGCAGGCAAGCCATCCGTTACCAAGTTCACCCAGAGCAACTGGACCTATAAAGAAGTAAGACAAGAAACTAAGGACATGGAAAAATGCATCACACTTGACAAGTAATCTGTAACAAGTGTGAAGGTGAAAAGGAAGAAAAAGAAACAAGAAAACCCATCCACAGTAAATACATGCTAAGTAGGTGCAAAATACCAAGATTCAAGGTTTTAAAAAACCAAAAGCAAAGAGGACATGATAAAGCGAAGTACCAAAAAAAAGAAATTGAATAGATAGGCAATATATGAAAAGGCAAACAAACTTACAGGTACAAGCGTGTCAGGGATGCCAAGCAGTGCAGCTACAAAAATGCAAACAACTTCCCCAATATTGGACGAGATCATGTATCTGATGAACTGCTTTGTATTGTTGTAAATAGCCCTTCCTTCAGCAACAGCCTAATAAGAAAACAGTAAATTGTTGATCGAAGGTAGAAGAGAAGGCAAACCCTTGGAAGAAAAACAAAGGTGCATATCTTACTGCAACAATTGTGGCGAAATTGTCGTCTGACAAAACCATATCGGAAGCACTCTGGAAAATGAAAACAAAACATTAATTCAGAATGCATCCACTCAGTTTTAGCTAATATTGAAATCCAAAAAAAGGAGGAAGATCTATTCCCAATGCCAAGGAGTAGCAAATCAATACATAGCACCAAGCAGCTCTTATCCAAAGATTCTAGATGAAACAAAATGAAGTTTATGTAGAATTATTCTTAAACAGAACACCTTGGCTACAGCAGTGCCTGATCCCATGGCAATACCAATGTCTGCTTTCTTTAATGCAGGTGCATCGTTTACTCCATCTCCAGTCATTGCGACCTTGGAAGAGGAATCAGAGAGCATAAGTAGAGACCCAGGATGGAAATCAAATAACTGACATTGTTGATGTGGAGGGACAGAACAAACTTAGTCATCCATTGATAGGTAAATGGTAATATCAACATAAATAAAGACGTTTGCATTTTGCAATCACAGGACATAATCATTAGTTAAATTTATGGATGAAAAATTTACTGGTGACATGGATTCTTTCTTTAGAGTACATATGAAATCTTTTACAATTATAGCACATCCATAGGTGGGACTCCTACTCCACACAAAGGTTGGAAAACTACTCCACATACCATAAGTCGGAAGTGGGAGTTGAACCTAGGACCACTCACTAAGGAGAGACTTGGATGCCTCAACCATCCCACTAGGCTGGTGACATGGATTCTTAAATTTGTTATTGTATTTTACAGAATATTTGGAACTTAGGTTTTTTGAAACTAACGAAGATGCATATGAGTGATCCACTACCTCTGAATTATAGTCCTAAAACAATGTCATATATGTTTTTACTTCGTCTTTCTCATGAAACTCTCGAATCGCAGATGTATTGCTGCATATTATGTCTTTCAGAAAAAATAGGGAAAAACCAAAATGTTTACCACTTCATTTTGATTTTGCAATGCTTCGACAAGCATCCTCTTGTGAGATGGTTCAACCCTAGAAAAAGAAATGGAATATGTTTGTATGAAACGAACAATAAGCTCATGCCAATAATGTAGCATGAGACAATTTTGCTTGTAATAGTGAAGCCCTCGGTAAAGAAACATGGGTCAAAAACAAAATGTGGGACATACCGAGTGAAAATTGTCATTCGCTGCAATGCCACTGTCTTCTGCATAGCTGAAAGTTCCTCAAACTCAGAAGCAGTATAGGAAAGCCCCGAAAAGTCATCCAAGTGATCAAAAGCACCAATTCTTCGGCACAATGATTCAGCCGTAGTCTATTTAAATCATAATTACACAAAGACTTAGTGACTTCCTAATATAGTAGTAGTATAAAGATAATAGCTCCATGAAAGAAATGCTACAGGATCACTGGACAAATTATTGCATTCTTTACCTTGTTATCTCCCGTAACAACTATGACACGTATACCAGCGGTCATGCAAGAAAGGATAGCATCTCGTACTTCCGCCCTTGGTGGATCAAGCATGCCAACCTTTTGTAAAAAGCATAGGGACAAGAGTGTTAGAATGTGAATGCACAACTAATAATAAATTTAAAGCAGCCACCCACATCAAACCAAAAGTAACATATGAACAATTTTTTATATAACCCACTAAAATGACAAATTAAGTAATTTGAAATACAGCTTTCACAGAAGGAAAAAATGTGATGTGTACAGAAGAGATAGCATACCAACCCAATAAGTGTAAGATCTTTTTCATCATCGAAGGACAGAGCTTGCTGCCCAAGAGGCATTCTCTTCAAGGCTAGAGCCAAACATCTCAAAGTTTCATTTCCTGCAAAACTGGCATGGACAAGAGAAGGTATTTATTCAGAAGATAAATAATCACTAGAGAGAATACAGTAATCATTTTAAGTAGCAGAAGTATGTGAGATCAATAAATAGAAGGCAGTATGCAGGCAAGCTGCATCTTACAGAAGTGATTGCTGCTAATGATACATTCAACATTGAATACTTCCTTTCCATTACCCAATGGTTCTGGAATTTATTTCTACGATTAAGGTTAACACCTACTGGAACACTCCAGTTCTAGGCTTGCCGCATAATATTCAAAGCAAAAGAAAAGGCTCCATGAGTAAGACAGAGAAAATAAAGGCAGTACATATATAGTGCAAAATATGATTATAATTCGTAGAGCTATAAGATCTACACCCCTCCCCTCTTTCATCCCGTATGCAAAATAGAAAATTTCAAGCAGGCAGAAGAACATCATCATCTACTAAGATAATAACTAAAAGCAAGCCCAATAAGTCCAAGATGGCAAGATGTTTGTTGTAGTTTCTTGAAAAATGAAATTCTGGTGTGAAATGTACATGATCTCCAACTAAGTAAAACACAACACGAGGAAAATAAGAAACACCTCGTCCAAGCGAGAAAAGATTCCCAAACAAACTAATTAACAGAGGATTATGGATAGTTGCAAGAAGCTCGTCTTTAAGAAGCAATTTTGAAAAGAGCCACATCCGAAGGACTCCAACCCCAATCCATAATTGAAGAATATTCAATAAACATGTTGTTAAACTCATCCGAACAATAATATCAATGAATTTAGCTCTAATATTGCCTGAGGAAATCAAAAGTGATAACTGGACAACCAGTTCCATATCTGAACAGTAGCAATTATACCCACTAATGAAATGGTTAAACCCAATTATTGACCACCATTCCTTACGTTTTATACAACCAAGCCCTTAATTAATGATTTCAACTACAGATGCACACAAGAAAGAGCATGTGAATTACTTTTATCATCAAGTTAACCGGATTTTTGATATCATCAAGTTAACCGGATTTTTGAAAAGTATCTATATACCAAAGTTTCAAGAGATCCAAATTTTCATTTCAACACTCAATGACAAGATAAAAAGAGATATTCTCACTCAGTGACAAGATAAACCGCACCTGAGGAATTTTGACTCTATCTCTGCCCTAATTTCTGATGTTAGATGAACAGTTGAACCATCATCATTGCACATGATATTTGTGCATCTAGGAAGAATACTCTCCGGGGCACCTTTTGAGAACATAATCTGAATCTGCTTCCGGTTACAAAGCACGCTCATCATTTTCCGATCACGAGTGAACTCCAACACTGAAACCTGCCATCACGAGAGTTTCAAGACGATACAATTGGAAATAACAGTAGTTAATCTCATAAAACGTTGACATAAATATGAGTAGTGAATGGTCGAACAAAAATAATTAAACTCAATTCTTGAGAGAAGCTCCTTTAGCTCCTAAACTCAATTTTGAGGGCTCTCCGGGGTACTCCAATATACTAGGACAGTCATAGAATATACCCCAAAATTTTCATTACAAGCTACAATGATCGCCCAGTTTTTCAAGGATCAGGAATTTGACATCATCATCAACCCAAATCATGATGGTAGACCCCAGCATGATGCTGTCAGAATATCTCTTCGGTACATGATTGTATTTGCTAGCTTTTCCTCCAGTAACTTCATTTCATTGCTTAACGGATACATTGCCCTTTTTTTGCAGTAACTAAAGTTGAAAATTTATACTGTAGTATCCCGTAAAAGAAAAAATTATACTCATCATCAAGACGCTAAAAAACGCTTGACAAAATTGCTGAAAAAAGTGTAACAACTTGAAAAAGACGGAGGTAGTATCAAAGAAGGAAATGGTCCTCGGACATGTGCAGCAGATTTATATATGATCGTATTTAACAAGCAAATTTTGATACTGTCCCAGCAGAAAAGCATTGTTTGACTTTATGTTTCAAGACTATGGTGAAAAGATGGAGCAACGTTGTCAAATTCCACTATTAAACACATAATCCAGTGTGCAAGTCGAGAGAAAAAAATACAGAAATACCATCTAACAACCACGATATGTTGTATATTGGCTAACTCAAACGAATGAAATAAGGTTTATTATATCTATTTGTATGTGATGGCAAACTATCAGACTAGTAAACACTTGCAGGAACAAACCTTTTTAAATTGGTTCTCCCAATACCGGTTACAATATGATGCCCGCTCATGCTTGGACAGCATATTGAGAGCTGAAGGCATAGAGTCAAAACCAGGAAGGCCAATCTGTTGAATATGATGAACTCAGTAAAAATAAACAGAAGAAAACTAATTAACCCATTAATGAACGAGAAAAACCAAGTTGTAGCGCTAACTAAAATCAGTAGATAAGATTGCAACCAACCTTTTCAGCCAGTACCCGAAGGGCTACTTCAGTCGACTCACCAATCTTTTCATAGTTTCTCTTATCAGGGTTGTATTGAATGACAGACTCATTGCAAAGGGCAGAGCACATTGCTGTGTGTAGAAGACAGTGAAAATTTGCTGAAACCCCAAGCTGCAATAGGTCCCAGATAAATCTTCATTCAGAAGAACTCAAGAACAATTGTCAACAATAACAAACATGTAAAGTTGCCAATATGTAACTAAGCCGAAATAAAAATGGACAAGTCAGAATCATGTTAACACGGTCAGAAGCTGAATATTCTAAACGAAGCCAGCTATCAAGCGTGGATGAGCAAGGCAAAGTTGGCAGAAGCAGGGATGGCCAAATGCCACCTGCAGGGAGACTGGATAAGCTATACAGACTTCTAAGTATGTGACGAGTTAAAGCCAAGATATATCAGAAGATAGGTAAATATATCCTTTGATAAAAAATTTGTAGTTGGGGGACCGAAGGAGAATCTGGGACCATATTGCATAAAAAAGTAGAGAGTACATAAATTCATGCAACAGTCAGAACACATTGTATAAGATCTGAAACTAAAGAAGAAGAAGGTGAGAAATCATGATTGCTATAAGATAACAATACTGACACAAAACCATTGACGCAAATTATTTATTTATTCATGTATCTCTTTGTTTATATATATATATTGTTTTTTGAGAAGACATTGATGCAAACTATATCTCAGCATTTGATATTCAAAACTTGACCAGAAAGAGTGTCAGTTTTAATCAATCAAATATATCCAAACCTAATGTTATGATCACAGAAGCTACCTGTAGCTTCGTATTGCTGTCGGAGATTGTACCTTCTGGAGCATATGTGGTACCACTTACGGAGTATTCAGCTACAACAGGAACATCATTTGCAGAATGGAGCACAGATACCTGTACAGGAAAAGCAAATGTTAACAAAGAGGAAAATGAAAGAAGCGATAGAGGAATGAAGAATTTATTATGTGTAAATTGATACCTTCGAGACAGACATCATATTTGTAGTCAGAGTACCAGTCTTGTCACTGCAAATCACTGTTGTACAGCCTAAGGTCTCTACTGATGGCAACGACCTAACTATAGCATTTAAACGAGCCATTCGTTTCGTTCCAAGAGCCAGACACCTGTTGACAACAAGAAAAATTAAGATGTGTAAGGTGAAAAGCTGAGCTGCTTCTTCAGCATGGATTCAGTACAAATTGGCAAAACCTCAAAACTCTCTGGTGAAAATAAACTTTTATTTATCAACAGTTTTATCAACACTGCTTGGTGAAGATGAGGGGCCGAATGTAGCATCCTATCTGGCATACCTAAGGGCTAAGACAATCACCTAGTATAGTCCTAGCCAACCTGCATGAGTCAAGAAGTGACAATCTTGTGCAAGTTTTTCTGATATCCAGCTCAAAATTGTTTATTACCTGCTATGAACAATTACATATTCTTCTCACTGGAAAGAATACATAAAAAAGACTTGACATCGGGCCTACGCCTTATACTTTGAGAAAATTTGTTTTCGAGTATGCCGGAGAACAGTTCGGCAAATTGTATCTGGTATACTAGAGGGAACAGAATACAGCAAAAAGAAAACTAAACATTTGTTTTACTCCCAAAAGAACTACCAGAGAGCCTACTAAAAGTTCTCAAGAATCCATTTTAGATAATATAGCTAGTACAGAGCATGTGAAAATCTGAGAATTAAGAAGCCTTCCAACAAGTTGCTCAATGATTCGTCCAAATATCAAGGCCAATCTGATTTAGAAAATTCAGATGAGGAAAATGGAGAACATGTTCCAGAACTTGAAAGAAAGATGAGAGATGCAAGGGTGTCAACCAAATTATTCTGTGCGTAATAGCTACAAACTTGAAGCGTCTATTTGAACTACTTGTATGATTTGTGTTCAAATGCAGACACCCTTGCCACATTTGCCAACTTTTCTCAGGAAAATATGGTATAAGAGCACTGATGAACATGCAATATTTCATGTAAAATAGAGAGTTAAGAACTAACGTAGTAACAACAGCGGGTAGCCCTTCAGGGATGGCTGCAACAGCAAGAGCAACTGCAATCTAGAAAACCAAAATGCGAATAGTTTCATGAGCCACAAAGTTTAAGAGCTGCTGACAAACAAATAAGCAGATCATATAAACTATTGGGAGAAACTGGATAAGTTAATAAGACAATTAAGGAAATGAATCATGAGACAGAAGATGCATTAAAAATAAGTAGTAGTTATTATGCAACCTCTAAAGTGAATATAAGTCTCAATACTGCAGAATTTTCTACAGACTCGGCATCAAATTTGATAATCTACAACAAAATGATTATTGCATACTATATGCGCCACAGTGGATAAAACATAAAGGAGAGGAAAGGAAAAGGATTGGAAAAATAATAGAGAAAAAGAAGGAAGACAAAGAAATAGAACAAGTGAATCTTCTAACACCATTCACAAATCAAATGAGAAACAACCTACCTATTGGCCAAAACCATCAGATGAATTCAACCCCCCCCCCCCCCTCTCCAGACGAAAAAGACCATCTAAAATAAAGTTTGCTATTTTCTCGAAATAACTCAAAATGTTTATTTCTGAACGTCCTCAAAGTCAGAAGATCACTCACACTTTAAGTCCGGTCCTCCATTCAATGTCCACAAGTGATCAAAAGCAGAGTGATTAACAGGGGACAAGAGACCAATATAAGGAGTTCTCTTCCTTATTTGCCATAATGATTATCTACTGACATTTTAGAGTGATACTTTAATGTCACTGACCATCTAAAAAACAACCATTGGATTTGCAAAAGTGACCATCTAAACCTCCGTCCCATCTATAACGGCCATTAGCAATTTTGGTGGCATCATTGAGATGGTGGGGCCGGTTGCCGCGCCAGTCGGATCGCCGGCGGCAACCATAGAGAAGAGAGAAGAGGGGGTTGTGTGATTAGTGAGAGAAAGGGAGAGGGAGAATTGAGTTTAGTGAATGCTAATTGAGCTCTTCTAAAATAGTGTGCCAAAAGAAAAGGTGTCATTATGGATGGGACGGAGGGCGTACTTCTTTGCTTGCTACTGAAACTCTGAAAACTAAATTTATAAAAATAGTGATGTTATGAGTGCTGAAGGTTGTTCTATTTCCACCCAGCACTTTTCCCTCCTTGAATCAACCTCATTCTAGAGACCACAGTCATTCCAAATCTGGGGAACAGTGCAGTTTCAGGTCCAGAAGATCTATTAAAACATCCAGAAATGGCTTACAAGTTTCAAGAATCATCATTAATATTGTCAAATTTAACAGATTCTAACTTTATGATGAGGTGCAAAGTTCTCCAATCAAACCCATATCTTGGATATATTCAAATTCAGATTCCCCAAACTGAGAGAAAGCAACAATTCTTTTGCTGATGGTTTTTTATAATATATTTTCCATCTGAGTGACATAAGTACAGCATCTGAATCTCTAAAAATGGATGAACAATTCCTCAAAAATGGTGTGCCTCATATTGAGCATTAAACACCATGGAGAAACAGAAAAATACAACACTTTTGGGATAAAGTAATTGATAAAAGGTTGAGTGAAGCACATCAATATACCTTAAAGTAATGTATTGCGCCTCGCAAGAAACCTCCATGGGCAGGATCTCGGAAATGACCGATGTTAACAATCCAAACCAAAATGCATATGCCTGCAATAACCTAGATCAAGGAAATAATCTCAGAAGTAGCAATATAGCCCATGGCATATAATTTATAAAGTGAAAACAAACAATCAGATTAAGATTAGCTTAACATGTTAGTTTCACCTTAGCCAAGAAAGAACCAAATTCATCCAACTTCTTCTTTAGTGGCGTCGCTTCCTGCATCATGTCATAGCCAAGTGAAGGAGATTCTAATTTCAGTTCACAGTTCATATGCATGTGTGCATTGCAAGAACCATTTTGCATATTCACCGAGCATAATTACCACCAAGGAATAAAAGATACTAATATATGATGATCACGTGTCTAAAAATTAACATATGTTGATCTTGACTGTTTTCAGGCATTTTTTAGTAATGCTACAGAAAGTACCAGATGCTAAAGACCAGGTACTCCGTCCACTATATGTTCTACAGGGATAAAACAGTTAACCTGGTTATAAAAGAAACTGTTCAGGAATTATAAGGATAAAAAGTGCTCACATCTTCAGTGTTCAACATGGAGTCACGTATATTTCCCATAGCGGTATTAGAGCCAACGGCAACAACAAGTGCTCTTGCCCTACCAGAAACAACAACTGTTCCCTGGAAAACAGTCGAAGGCAAATATTGAATCCAAAGCCTAACAACAAAATTTCATAACTGCATATATGACTACTTCAATACAGGTGTATCAGCATTCCCACATTTTAACTCATAATGAAACAATTAAACCATATAATGCAATTTGTTCACTGCAAATACAAGCATGAAACTAACACATATATTTAAATGTCTTCTAGTATGAGCACAAACAGGCCATAACTATAACCTTACATTAAATGCATTGACAATTCAGGGATCATAAGGATAAACATAAAACTCCTAAAACAAAATGAATACAGGAATAGCTTTCAAGATGTTACCGAGAACAGAATGTTGGTCTTGTCTTGGTACACTGCATTAGTCACATTGGTAGTATCCAATTCTTTTTCCACGGAACAGCTCTCACCTATGAGAGGTCCAAGGAAGGTTGTCATTTCCCTTTATCAGTATAAGAAAGCTAAATGAGAAAAAAATACATTGGAACAGGCAAAAGAAACATTATATACACGTACGCAACATACAGCAGTGAGTGGTACAAAATCGTGAGAATTATTAACGTAATTGATAACTACTGGCACAGAAAATTGTGAAGGAACTAAGCCTCTCATGACTAACTCTCATCTTAGTTTAATAATAGTCCGTCTAAAGAATGCTTGTTAAATACAAACAGAACCAAGCTCAAGCCAGACGACATTCGACTCAATCTCATGAAGAGGTTCATTAGTCGGCTCTTAGGCTAGCTCAAGAGGTATGAGACTAATAGTTGGTTCACTTCAAATATGATTATATAGAATATATAACCAAACTTGTTTGTGATAATATATCAATAGATTTCAGTCAGTTCAACAAATAGCAAGAGAATTCAAATAAAAATTTACACTTATTAAGCATGTTTGAGCTTTATTATGGGCACAAATAAGCTAAAGAGATTGAATAAGTTCGAAAATTAAGCTCCAGACCTAGTTCATTAATCAACAAGTCAAAGTATTAAAAGCTCAGCCTGGGTCAGGTGGATTACTGCCCTAAACCCTAGTATACACATGTACACATCATCAAATGCAATAAACTGAATAGAGGTAGCAATCTCAAATGAGGATGGCATAAAATCAAACTTCAACTGATAACAAAAATGAACCAAATGTGAAAAAGATCCTAGAGGCTCAAACATACTGTTCATAAAATTGAATAATATGATTAGATGAGAAAATCCATTATCATCCATGGCAAACTTAGCAGGCACTAATATTATAGCCATCAGCCTAATGATGAATGGCATAGGTATAACCATCACACTTCAACAGAGAATAGGCAAAATTAGACCCAATATGGAGCAGATATCAACAAATTTCCAGAGGCATGCCGGTTTACAGAATGTATATAATGTCAGATGACTGAAACTGAATAGCAATCGTTGTTCTTTGCTTAGACATGAACATGTAAACTGTAAAAAGTAGAAGAAAGTACCTGTGAGAATTGCTTGATCAACGCGTAACTGATCACTTAGCATTTCTATCATCCTCATATCTGCTGGAATCTTGCATCCAACTATGCAATTGACAAAAGTTCAGAAAGCGGGGTGAGGAGAGAATAAAAACAAACATGCAAAGTATCAAACACTCTAATCATAAACTCATAAAGTTGCAATTATGAGGAAATATAAAAATGGAGTGACCGGCATACCGCTGACTTCTACAATATCTCCAGGGACAAGGTCCGTCGCCGGCAAGATTGAAAAAGAACCTAACAGTTATTGAAAATGTGAATTATCTTGACAAATTCTGAATCTTAAAAATAATATTATAAGACAAGCAGAGATATAATTTGGCATCAAAGACCAGAGTTATATATAATTCCATAAGGATAAGATAAAATCTTAACAACAAGAAATAAAGTGAAAGATTGAATTGTAACTACAAGAAATAATGATTTGAGAGTTCGGAGCAAAAATTATCATGTATCTTGGAAATCTATAATCCCTGGACAGCATGAGTATAGTTGCACCAATAGTATGAATTATTGAATTACTCCTAAGGTTAAAACATGTAAATTCGTAAGATAGAAATAAAATAAGCAAAGCAAAGATCGATAACATGACATTTTTGCATAAGAGGCAATATGAAAAAATATATACACCATATAAGGAGTAGACATGATTAGCCAACTCAAAGGCAACTACAGATTAAAGATCGTTTACTTATTTAGAGGCACATTCTAGAGACTCAGATTTTTTATATGCCAAATTTTGTAGATCAACCAATATTATCATAAATAAAATGTTAGACTTCCATAATTTAGAAGAAGGATCTGTATTACCATTTCGTAGGACTGTTGCAACATCAGCTTGGTATGCACGCAGTTCCTGCATACCAACAATAGGTACATAATCCAAATAACATGTGAAGTCAACATGACAGAAATTCAAAAATTGATGAACAATTTTGTGCTTTTGTCAACCCTGATCTTATTGCCACAAGAATCTTTTTTAATTTCTTGGAGCATCTTTTAAAAGTGGATACACAGGGGCATCATCAAAATCCAGGAACAAAAATTTATATCATGTTAGGATCGTGCCTAAGGTAGCTTAAGTAGCTTCAAAATCATTTCAAGGACGAAAGCAGCAGCAGCAGCCACTTTAAATCTTGCTTCCAACACGAATACATTGTGATCGTATCAGAAGCTTTTGGCACAAAAAAATCTTGACTTGCGAGATGTCCAAGCATCTTAGACATGATGGTTATTATTTGCAGGATGCAGAAGGGAGGTTATCAAATTCTAGAAATTGCAAAGTGAAGAAGTCAGCAATATAAAGTCTTAGTGATTCCTGCCATTTTAATATAATAATATTTCTTTTCCTCCAATGTCCAAAATCTTGTCAAGAAGTAAGACTAACCTCGAGGGCCTTCTCAGCATTCGTTTCCGTGATTACTCCAACCGCTGCATTTGCAGCCAATATCATAAGAATTACCTATTACATCAATTAGGGTAAACCTTAAGACACTCATTAACATCGGATAAACATCTATTAAGATCTTCCAGAAAAGTATCTGATCATATTAGTGGTACAGTATATGCATAATACCCTAATATACTGCATTAATAATAGAATAATTAGGAGGGCATGCTGAAAGCCAGTATAAGTAGAAATGTAGAATTAACACCTTTTACAAAATTTAGATAGATAGTACATGATTTCTCTGAATAAACATTAGTCAACAAAGTTTCTGAGATAAGGAATCGGTAATTACTTTAATAAGAATTCTTTCCTAAGTTACTTATGAGAAAATACCAACTATAAGAACATTAAAAAAATTACTCAAAAATGTCATGTTTCCACATACTGAGTTGAACAGAAAATAGAAATTTTAGTCAGCTTAGAATGCAATTCAACATCGTTGTTTGCAAGAAATCAATGTGGTGGTTCTTTAAACAATCAGCTTCTTGTCGTTATTAAGTACCGCCATCTTCCTCTTCAAAGTTTTTTTCTTTTATGTAATTGGTTGCACTGGAAATGAGAATATATACTAAAGGGTAAATGGTGAAAAAGTAAGATCCTAAAATAATAAGTTGGGGTGGATGAGCTTATTTTATGGATAATTATAAGCTGGTAGGATCTTCTTTTTTATCTTCTATTGAGGAGCTTATTTTGCCAAACACTTTTAAGGAACTTATCAGCATAACTTATAAGTAGTTTTAAAGAGCTTATAAGCTCAGCCAAACAACCTCTTAGTTTACACTATTTTTCCTATAGTTAATTACTTCTCCTATTCCTTTAAAATATACTTACAAAAAGCTCGACAATTGCTAGCAAGTAAAAAAGTATGCATATCTGAAGCAGCGCTTCGGAATAAATGCATAATTATGCAATCTTGAGCATACTGGAAAAAGAATATATGTTTTCCTGTTTGATTTAGTTCCTAGTGCTTCAGTTTAAGACTCTTAAACACTAACAACTAACAATATTTATCTGGTATACAATCTAAATCTCCTGAACAGTTATATTAAAATGACCAGCCCAAGTCGAATATGTCAATGCATTCTTCTGTCAATCAAACAGCAACTTACCAGTGCAACCAATTATTGCCAACAATAACACTCCATAAAATACTGAATTTCAGAAAAATCGAAAAACATGTGCAATGCTCAATAAAGTTATTTCAGTATCATATCATGTCCAAATGCATCTGCAAATTGGATGTGGAGTGTAGAACTGAGAAAGATGTAATCTTACTGAAGGCTCTAAGAAGGCAGATAACCCTGTCTCTCCATTAGCCAAGGCCAAAAGGAAAGAGACTATGGCAGCTCCAATTAATATCTTTACAAGTAAATCGTCGAATTGTTTCAGCACCAGTCGCCAAAATGGTGTACCTGTTCTCAACAAAGTCAGAAATCTTTATCCTCCCATTCTACTAAGACATGACGCTTTAAACAACTTCAGAAGTGATCCCAACAAACGAAACAAGGAATATTTTATATATAAAACTATAGATACAGCCATACAACTGCCCTTAGATGCTAGAACCAGAGGGGATTGGCACTTGCTGTAAATAATACCGATAAGAACAGCCTTTTCTTTAGTCCAAGTATTTGAAGTGCAAAGATTCAAGGGCAAGTATACGAGAGAATAGATAGCATCTGCCTATATCTTATATAGATCTAAGGTCAGATAATCAATGTGTTAAACCAATCTAGCCAAGGGATTTACAGTTCTTGAAAACAGAAGAAGGCAAAGTCAACAGCAAGTATCTAATTGATTTGCTTATTCAAACCTCTGACTGACTGAGGTATAATGATGAGAATACCGCAGGCTGTTATGCAGATAAATTTTAATAGAGAGAATAGTGTTAAAACTCAGGTTTTTGTCGACACGCTTCTTTAAAGTATCCTTTCCATTAGATTTCGGTTCCTTACTTAGCTCACAATGATAAACTAGCACTAAATTTTTATATCATATACATACAAAACAGATTAAGGATTCGGTTTGCTGACTAGATACGGATGATTAGACTAGCTTTCAGTTAAGGTATATTAAGTTTAAACAAACAAGCCATGAATTATACAAAGTAGAACAAGTTATAAATGTGCATGACATGTCTGTGTGTCAAGAAAGAGAGAGGGAGAGAGAGAGAGATCACGTACTTTTTTCTTGAGGTAGCACTGCAGCCAAGCATATTAACATGCATCCAAAGTGCAACAGCAATGTATTAGAGAGGATACATACAGATCCATATCAACAAACCCGAAGCCAATTAGAGAAAAATGTAACATATTCTAAATACAATTCCAAAAATACTGAACATCATACCACAGACAATTCATCTAGAATAACATTTTACTTTAATGCATTCAGAGAATCGTCAGCATCAATTGTAATTTCTCTCTATTGAATTCTGGATTCCATATCTAGTCTTTCGTATTGTTTGTAGAGGACGCATTTTTCTAATTTCCTGCTGGATTACATCAAGAATTATAATTGTACAAGTATTCTTACTTCTACAATCAAAAGGGAGGGAAAGAAATAAGAAGAATGTATAGACTATGAAGAAAAGTGAAACACGAATCCCCAAGATTGACAAAAGAATGCATTGACATTATAATATATTACATTACATTACATGATCTTGCTATGGCCCCATATCCCCTACTAAAAACTCCACATCACTCACTATGATTATGATCTAGAGAACCCAACAATGCTACTCGAGAAAGAAATTAGCTGAAAGCAGACTGCATGGAAGCCCCAGGGTGAAGGGATGCAGTGATCTAGGGTCTCTAATGAGTCTAATCATTGACAATTTCACCAGAATATAAACACACTTCCTGGTTCCACTCAGAGGCCCTCAACGCCAAATCTACCTAGGTGGGCACCTCCAAGTCCTTATGCACACCCAACACTCTTGTAAATGCAATTTCTAAATCTTTTTAATGCTATACTTTTTTCTTGAAACATATAACTATAACAACAGAACATGAAATGTGACACGCTTACCATTTTTCCCATATAATCTACCATGCTCTGCAACCTGAAAAGTGGAAACATCAGAGCATATTTTAATACTTGAGTCACTGTATCGTCTCAATTTAGTGAAACCCCTTATTTTATGTAAACCCACATTGATCAAATCATGATATATTAGTTACTAAGCAATATTAACTGTGTAGAAAAAAATAATTACCTGGAAGTCAGTCAAGCCTCTGGTTGGGTCCACAGAAAAAAATTCCAAAACCTGTTCAGATAATCCCACCATTATCGCATTGAATAATAGAAAACAAAACTCAATTCAGTTCACACTAACAAGCTGAGTAGCCAAATCTCTTTAACGACACCTACTTTAAATTGAAGCAAATATTTTGCATCAATCACGCATCAGATGCTCCCGAATTGTGAAAATTTTAATTAAGAAACAAATGAATTTCCAAAACAACAAACTTCAACTCGAATATCTACGCTACTCTGCATTGCCCAAATGATCTGAAAGAGGAACGAGTAAATAACTCTTAACAAATCAAGTACTGCAAAAGGTTCAGATGATCAAGTATCAGTATACTTCACCTCGTTAACTGATCTGGCGTAGGCATCTTCCATTATTTCTCCAGTATATCTTGAAATTCAAAACTAAAATAATGGTTCTTGAAAGATCAAATCTTTTCACTGAAGAGTAATGCAATAACAACTCGATTTCGTTTGATTAAGTAAACAAGAAAAAGAAAAGACGAAGGAAACGTCAAAATGAAGACAAGTCTTGAATGAATTTTAATTGGGATTTAGGGTTTACAAGTGAGAGAGTGCAAAAAAAAACGAGGTTAGTTTACGTGAGAGTTGGTGTACAAGTGCTTGCGCTGCGGTGTCCATTCAGATCTCACGTTTCCGGTAATGTGTTCTCCGTCTGAAATATATGAAATGCTGCTCCTTTTTTCAGTTTTTTTGTGCAACACTTTAAAAGTAAATACTGTAATAAATTAAATAAATAAATACTAATAAAAGAATTATTTTCAAGTATTTTTATTTTTTAAGTTAAATATATTTCATAAAAAGAATTAAGTAAATGAAAATTTTAAAAAAAAAAAAATCGGAAAGAGCTCGTGTACTAGGCCGATTTAGGGGAAGCTATCGGTTGTGAGTGCCCTTATCTCTCTCTCAATTTATCTCTCTCATATCGTCTCTCTACCTAATTTGCTAGCAGCACCCCACGGCTGCCGCTACGTCCACCATCGCTACATCCGCCGCCGCAAGCATCCACCACGCTATCTAAATTATCTTTTGTCTCTCCTCTCTTTTGATCTCTTTTTCTCATTTTTAGAAGTAAAGCCATAGAGTCGTTCCTTCTCCAACCGTACAGTTGTTCCATCACCGTCTTCATTTTGTAAGGAATCATAGGAACCTAAACTGCTTTCATTTTGCAAGGAATTGTCGGAATTCTCATCGTTGCTTGTGTTTGTGTGCATGACCAGTTTTTGCTCGCTCGTTTCAATTGTGTTCGTGCACACGGACACGAGCGAAGCAAGCGTAAAGACTGATCATGTAATCGTACAACCCTGTACGAGTACCACCATGACCGATTGTGTGGTCAAGCAATCCTACACGAGCACGACCATGACCAGTAGTGTGGTTGTACATGAGCACGCCCATGACTGGTCATGTAGTCATGAATCGATAGTGCTGCTTACGACTGCAGGCAAGTTTGACGGCGGACAACAATCGCGACAAATGAGATACACAAGTCTTGCAGCGTGCATATAGCAGATCAATGTTTTGGTGTATACAATGAGTTTTATTCTTCTGTTTACAATCACATGTCTGAATTATATTGTGAAGGAAAATAAGTCAATTATCAAATGTTTCAGATAATGGCGACTTCATCGCATAAGATCACGTGATATATGACTCAAGAGATATAAAAATCTTATGTCAGAGTAGAGACAACTTGGGCAAAGTTGCCAGTTTAGACTGCAACACAGTAGTGATTGATCTTGATCATTAGTTACTAATGATACAATGGAATTGATATGATCACAATGAGATATGCTCTTCTAGACTAACCTACTTAGTAGGTGAAGAGCTATAGATCTCAAACTTTAGCAGCCGATCTCAACTCGATAAGCTATTAGGCATATATGGGTCCTTTACTGTCACTTTGACCTACATGGGTGAGAGCTTAATGTCATGAGCTCACTTACAGTTATAATACTCTAAGGTGATGGTTCGCTCTAAGGTGATGGTTCGCATGCATGAGTTTGGAATCAATTTGATTTAATTGATTTATATTTGTTTTGATTTGATTCCAAAATCCTCAGATTTCCCAAGTTATTTTTGATGAATTCCAAGTTGCTATGTACGTTTTGATGTAGCTTAGTTGTTAGGGAGCTTTTTACTTTCTAAGTGTAACTTCGGAAGACGTTCATCAAGCGATATTATGGACTCAAGGCACAAGCGATAACACTAGAAGCGAAGCAAAGCCTTCTGAAGTCCATTCAGCGTTCGAGCGAAGCGATATTTTATATTCCAAGAGCGATAGTTTTTGGTTTTGTAAAGTCGTTCCTACCTTACATCGCTCGAAGCGAATCCACTGTCAAGCGCTCAAGTACGAAAGCATCAATAATAAAGCTATCTAGTACCAATGAAGCGCTCATGAGGAAGTGATAAGTGTTAGAAATGAATTACAATTTCCTACTTGGGTTTTCGAGATTAAACTTGGGCCATTGACTTCTTGTTTTGATTCATTATAATTTCTTAACCTAATTCTATTTTTACTAAGTTAAAGAAATTGCTTGCTCCCTAAGTTGGTGAACGTGATTAGTGGGGCGGCTACATCTACTATTCACACCTATAAATATTATTGTTCTTGGTGCTTTGGAGAACACACGCGGAAAACATAATCCCTATTATATTTGCTGCTTCTTTTTTTTGCTTTCATTTTTTTTTCTCTCCATCAAAAGCGTCTCCACCTCTAACTTTACGAGTGCACGTGAGATTTGAGGGATGTGTTAACCTTCGAGAGTGATTCGGCATTGAGACTTGGCACTGAGGGTCTACCGAAAATAGCTTTTAGGGCAGTGGTTCAGCCACGACACAACGATTAATATTCCATTTTACTTTCTTTGCAGATTCTCCAATCCTTCCGGCTCTGATTCTAAAAATAAGCGACGAGGCCGAAATTCAAATTGATATACGGTGCGACAAGTTTATATAAATCATTAATGTCGATCAAAAGTCAAAGGCCACGTGTCGGCACCGGATTGAACAACGGAAAGTGGACACATAGTACTCAGAATTGGTTCGTGTTGGTCCGTGCAAGAAGACATGGCGCGCTCCTACAACGGGATTAGGGTTTTCTCTTTGGGAAAAAGAACAAACCCTGAAACTCTGAGTTGCGGCAGAAAAGCATTTAGCTGCAAACTTTTGAAGAGAAGTAAAGAGCACGCGCCGCCTCCTCTCTAACGAGAAGTTGTGCTATCTCCACTATAAATAGGGATGCTGATCTCCACTAGAAGACTACTGAAACTACTATCACGCTCAAGCTCATTGCAAGAACTCTCAAGCTTTCTGTATTCGAAATTTTCTAAGTTCTTCAGCTTTCATAGTAGTTCTACTACTTATCAGAGAAGATAAGTTCGAAACCTAAGATATAGAGTCACTCATGGAGTTTTGGTTCATGTTCAGCTTCCACAATCTATTCAGATGTGAAACCTGAGGTGCAAGATTATTCAGCTCAAGATTCAAAACTTCAAGATTGGTGAGATTACCTAAAGATGGAGGCAATGTGCCTCTCAACCTATTCTTAGCCAAGTTCAAAAGAGCCAATTTTCTTAACATGCCTAACTCTAGAGGTAATTCTCCACTCAATCCGTTGTTATCGAGCTCCAAATACATCAGATTGAATGAATAACCAGAGAGTGAGATGGAATCGCCCCGTTGAGAGAATTGCTTCCTAGCCTCAACCTAATCAACTTGGCATAAGTGATTGGAGGAATAGGCTCTTCCAAGTTATTGACAGACAAGTCGAGAGCTTGAAGATTCTTTCCAGAGAGAAGATCAGAGAGAATGAGCCCTCTCAAGCTGTTACAGCTCATGTCTAAATATGCAAGGCTTGAAGTAATCCATAATGGAATAGTCCCACTAAACTTGTTCTGATTGGTTGCAAATCTCTGAAGTGTTGTAATCTTGGATATTGATGTTGGAATTTCACCACTCAAAGAGTTTAGAGAGAAAACCAAGGTTTGTAACATGGTTAACTCTCCAAATTCTATTGGAATTGAGCCTGAGAGTTTGTTGCTACTGAAATCAATCACCCTCAAATTCTTGTATCTACTGATTTCTTGAAGAATTCCACATGTCAAGTTATTGGAAGAGAGGAAAGCTTCTCTAAAACATTCATTTTTTCCAAGATTTGTTGGAATCTTTCCTATGAACTGATTCCCACCAAGGTTTAGAAACTCGCAAGATCAAAGCTCATAAATCAGTATAACAAGTTGCTCGACAAAGATACAAACAACATGATGGAAAAACATCAGATGCTCCTAGCTCAAATGGCGAGCTTGCTCGAAAATTAATTGAATTTTAATTGTTGTAGTGTGTTTCTTTAAAGTTTAATTGTTGTAATTTGTTTGTTTGAATTTAAATTATTGTACTTTGTTTGTTTGAATTAAATAAAAAATATTCTAAAATTTCAGTTATAAAAAAATTGAATTAAAAATAATAAATTAAATCGTGCATAATTTTATTACAAGTCCCCAAAGGCTAAAAAGATGCTTTAGCCTTTAGCGAACCCCATGCTTTTAATGTTTGAGAGAGATAGAGAGATAGAGAGACGACATTTTAGGCTAAGAGCATTGCTTTCAAATGTCGAGCGAGAGAGAGAGAGAGAGATGGCATTTGAGGCTAAGCCCATATTTGGTTCAACATTTGAGGCTAAGCCCATAATTAATGGATTCAATTATTTTTTGTTTGGTTTGAATAATAAGTTATCAATTTTCCTTACTTAGAGGTAACACAATCCACCAAATTATTACCCCAAAAGAAAGAGGTTCTTGAGGAAAACAATGACCCTTACTTAGAGGTAACTTAATCCACCAAATTGTTACCCCTCAAGAAGGAGATTCTTGAGGAAAAGTAGGCTTGTCAACGTGTGGATTTTACCCGGACCGTACCCATAAAAAGTATTTAAGTTCCGGTCCAAGAACCGACCCATTAAAATTGGACCCGAACCCGGACCGTTAAAATTTATTATTACCCGGACCGAACTCGGACCATTAAATTGAATCCGGATCCGGACCAGACCATTAGAGTGTGAAATTGGATCATCCACCTTCTCAAAAACTAATACGCGCCTTTTCAAAAAAAAAAAAAAAAAAAAAAAACTAATACGCGAACTCGTCGACTCGTCCTAACGCCGCTGCCCCTTCGCCGGAAAACCCAAGGGACCGGTGCTTCTCTCGCCGTCAGCGCCGGCTCAGGGTGTGGATCTAGGCTTCATTATAAGCTCTTCGAAATCCTCGGGGGCGCGGCCTCCTCAACGACGAAGGCCTCGAAAAAGAGCTCAAAAAGACCCCATCACTGCCGGCTCCTCCGCCGCCTCCGCCGCAATCGGAAGATCCGCCGCCAGTTCCGGAAGTATCAGAGGACGGCTTCGAGGGAGCTCCTAGGGCTTACCGGGGGATTCCCAGGGGGCGAAAAGGGGCTGCAGAAATTCATCCAAGAGAATCCGCCACCGCCCCCGGCAAAGAAAGAAACCTCTTCAGGCAGCGCAGTAGCGTTCGATCGGAAGACGACGGCGAAGGCAAAGGCGCCAGAGCTGCCGGGGATGATAGCGATCGTGAAGAATCCGAAGAATCCATTCCACATGTATTGTGGGATAGTGCAGAGGATCAGCGATGGGAAGGCCGGAGTTCTGTTCGAAGGGGGGAATTGGGATAAGCTCGTCACCTTCAGGCTTGATGAGCTCGAGCGCCGAGAGAAGGAACCAAATATTTTAATGGCTAGAAAATAAGTTTTCTCAAATTTGAATCAATTTCAAACTAAGAATGTTATATTAATAATAATTAGTGAGAATTTACCATTGTTTGAATTTCAGTTTATTACTTTATTTTAAGGTTGGAATATGATTAAATAAAGCGTCAAAGGTTGCGATATATACTATGATTGACTTTTTGGAAAATTGATTTATCAAAGTTTTTTCTATATTTTTTGCAGATATATTTTGTTTTGATACACATTCTACTAAACTTAGATGGACATACCTTTTATAATTTACACTGCGAATATATACTTTGAAATAAAAAATTTAAAAAAAAAAGAGAGGAAGAGAGGAATCAATATAAAAGTGGAATGGTATCTGTTATTATAATAGGTATATACCATTTATATAAGAAATAGGCTAATACATTACATAGGAAAAAAAAATTACAAATAGAAAAATGCTTTAAAAAAAAAAATTTGACGGGATGGGTCGGGCCGGATCCGAAACGAGCGGGCCGGTCCGGATCCAGACCACTCATGTCACGGGTCTTAACGGGTCGGGTCTGGAACCGGACCGGAACTGCATCATTAAAACTAAGTGGGTAATGAGCGGTTCCGGGTACGGTCCGGGTAAAATCCGCCCGTTGACAAGCCTAAGGAAAACAATGAGAAAGGGAATCCTCTTTATAAGTGACTCATTTATACTATTGAACCAAACACTTAATAAAATTAACCATTATTATTACCATTTTCCTTATTTAACTTGATTTCATTCCCTTTCCGTTACCCAACTTGAACCAAACGACCCTAAGAGCATAACATGCAAGAGTATTGCTTTCAAATATCAGACCATCAAGTGTTCTAATAGCACTGCCTTTATCTGTTCTAGTTTTCGCATTCTAGTGTGCATAGCTGTGTAGAGAGTTCAACGTAACTCACTCCCTTTAGTGTGTGTTGTTTTCCTGCTTTTGTGTTTGCTGAATTTTAGTAATTCTAACTTAAATGCTGAATTCACTTCTTTGTCTATATTCAATCATTTAGAATAGGATTTCAAAACGAGAGTCCCAACCAAAGACTCAATTCAATAAATAAATGCCAATTCTATTACCTATCCACACAAATAGTGTAAAGTTTAAACTTTTAGGCCCGTTTAGTAGGCCCAGTAAAGAAGATAAGATAATTTTTTACATTTAATTAAACCTAGAAAAGTTATCTTATCTTGGCTTATTGAGCATACTAAACGGGCCCTGGAGAAAGTCGGATAAAGTTAAGATTATATTTACATACAAACTGGCACCTCCGCCACGCTCAACTTGCTTTTGCAGCTCATCAATCTTCTTCTCAGCTCTCTCTAACTTCTCTCTCAGCTTTCGTATTTCATCATTTGATTTCATCTGAACCCTTTCAGCCCTTTCTTCTACCAAAAGCAGCTCATCAGTCTCCTTCCAAGCTCTCTTTAACTTCTCTTTCAGCTTCCGTATTTCATCCTTTGCTAAACTTTGAATCCTTCCTTCTGCCTTTTGAGCCCTTTCTTCTGCCCTGAGACGGGCATTTCGCTCCTCCGCCAGTTGTTGTTCAAGCCTAAGTGGCGTCAGCTTCAACTCAACCTATCCAATACAATTTTTTCCAAAAAAAAAAAAAAAAAGGAAAATAGTGTCACGGTTATATTAGATCATAATAAAATCTATAAAATGAATGGATGAGTGAGAAAAGGACATAAAATTACCACGTAGGTGATTCTCTTGAGTTGCTCCTCGTAGGTGTTCTGGAACTGCTCCTTCAGTTCAGAAACCTCTTGATTGGAATAATCTGTGACTGAATCAACTTCAGCAATTTGATTACGTAGCTTCTGTTCTCCTTTCTGTTGAAGATAGAATTCATACAGACTGACATTAGTAATAGTATCATCACCAAACAATCATGAAATTAAAAAAACAACTGATATATAAAAGCATGCACTCACTGCACCTTGAGTTGAAGAAATAAATCATTAGTGTATGGTCTCCCACCATTTGTCTCAGCAACCTTATCTAGCATGCCAACAAGTTGCTTTAGCTGCTCAAGTTTCTTGGCTTCATCTTCTGTCTTGTTATTGAAGACAATGTACCTATCCCCACACATTTTGAGAAGTTCCTAAGGAACAAGATTAATTAGCATACAGGAAGAGACAATATCAGTCAAAGAACCAATGCTAAACTATTTTTTACATCTTAATTTTCATGATACGACAAATTTCTCGCATAGTAAATGGTAAAAGCTTTTTAATCATCCCAATTTCTGAAGGATAGTCCAGCCCAGAAAGAGAAGTTGGAAGACATAATTACCATCAAAGGCAGGTTTTCAGGACCCAAGTAGTCATCCAGAGTCATCTCGTTAACCTCAAGTTCGTCGCCACCAGTGAAAACCACAATAATATAGTCACTGATCTTGTTGCCAAAGAATTTGGTCAAGCTTGCAACAAGAGCTTCTTCTTCTTGTATCGTAAAATGAGATGTGACTGATGATAGGACTAGAAGGATAGCATGAATACCATCCTTTGCCATATTCATACATTTAACAATTTCCTTAGCCATCAACCCAGGTAATTCAGGTTCATCATGACCATAAAAATCAAACAATCCTGGAGTGTCGATGACATTAAGAAGGGTACTCCTGGTGAGGCCCCCATATTCTTCTTGGAGAAGCGTCGTCGTCGTCTGCAATTCACAAGTAGTTGTAACTTCAACAATGCTAAACTTTGACTCAAACCCCTGCTGTTTCCCAAGTATACTATTGCCAGTCGCACTCTTTCCATTGCCTGATCTTCCAACTAAAACCACACTCCTGACGTCATCACGTCTTGAACTTGAAGAAGCTAAGGAAGGAAACTCCCAATTGCAATCATCATCGTATTTGTATACACTTTCCCCCATTAATATTACACAAACTTAACTTAACTGCATGCAAAAAGATCACAATTAATTAACGTTTCAGAGAAAATTATTCAGGATCAAAAGCTAGCATTCCTTTCCTTGTGTAAAATTAATATACAAGATCCACTTCTTATATATAAATAATAATAATAATATATACCAAATTTAATGATAAAAACATATACTATTAATCGACCGGCATCAAAATTAATTTGATAGGGCCAATGAGGAACATCGATCTGTATTCTTCACGTAAAATAATTAAAATTAAAAAAAAAAACATATATATAAACTTGCAACAAATTAAGGATCGTAGCTCACCAAGAAGAAACAAGAAAAACGCTTCGTCAACAAATATTCAGATTCTTACTTACCTGCTGGATGAACAGAGAGAAGAGGAGCCAAAGTAAGGATATATAATATGAGTACCAAATACTTTGATATTGGGATCCGCTGCCATATATATATATATATATATATGCAGCTAAAAGTTACCATCTTATGGACTAATTGGGATTCATCATCGACTACAAAGTTAATACACACGTATGAGTCATATAAATTTATTGTTTTTGTGGAAACTCCCAATCATCATCATATACACTTCCCCCATTAGACACACTTGATAACTGCAAAAAGATCACAATGACTTTCACATTAAGTTAAAGAATTCATCATAGAGCACATGACAAAAGATCTTTCATCACAAAAACCACAGTCAGCCTTAAACAAATTGAAAGAAAAATCATGATCAAAAGCTTTCCTTGTTTAAAATATACAAGATCCAATTCTAATATTAAGAAAACCCCCTTATTATATACCAAATCCAATGATTTAATTGATTTATATTTGTTTTGATTTGATTCCAAAATCTTTATAAATTTCCCTTGTTATTTTTGATGAATTCCAAGTTACTATGTACGCTTTGACGTATTAGTAAAGCTCAGTTTTTAGGGAGCTTTTTACTTTCTAAGTGTAACTTTGGAAGCAGTTCATTAAGCGATATTATGGATTCAAGGCACAAGCAATAACACTAAAAGCGAAGCGAAACCTTTTGAAGTCCATCCAGCGATCGAGCGAAGTGATATTTCATATTCCAAGAGCGATAGCTTTTAGTTTAGTAAAGCCACTCTACCTTACATCGCTCGAAGTGAATCCATTGTGAAGCGCTTAAGTACAAAAGCATCGTTGATAAAGCTATCTAGTACAAGCGAAGCGCTCGTGAGGAAGTGATAAGCGACCGAGGCCGAAATTCAAATTGATACGCGGCGCAACAAGTTCGTACGAATCATTAAGGCTGATCAGAAGTCAAATGCTATGTGTCCGCACCGGATTGAACAACGGAAAGTGAACATATAGTACTCAGAGCTAGTCCGCGCAAGAGGACATGGAGCGCTCCTGAAATGGGATTAAAGTTTCCTCTTTGGGAAAAAGAACAAACCCTGAAACTCTGAGTTGCTGCATAAAAGCATTTTGATGCAGACTTTTGAAGGGAAGTGAAGAGCACGCGCCGCCTCCTTTCTGACGGGAAGTTATGCGATCTCCAATATAAATAGGGATGTTGATCCTCACTAGAAGACTACTGAAACTACTCTCGCGCTCAAGCTCACTGCAAGAACTCTCAAGCTTTCTGCATTCGAAATTCTCTAAGTTCTTCAGCTTTCATAGTAGTTCTAGTCCTTAAGAATTCCTAGGTTCACAACATCAACCTATTCATTCAACCTAAGTTTAGTTCCTGATTTTCAGCCAAAACTTAGAGGAGAACCCTTATCCTTTTATGTGTTCTTCATTGTAAAAGGGTTCTCTAAGTTAGAACTTTTCGAAAAATCAAACCCCCAAACCCAAAAGTCGTATTTGTACAGTATTTAGATCGAAAAGTTTGAAGTTTTTGTTTTGAGTTAGTTTTTGATAGGAGATTGTGAAGCTTGGATCTGTGTATTCAAGTGAAAGGTCGAAGATCTGTTAGGTTATTTGTTTGGCCTCTCGAGAGCCCGCTTTTGGATCTCCGAGGATCTAGAGTCTAGGTAGACTTTGAGTCACTTCACTAGGAAGTATAAAACTAGGACGTGCTTGGATACTGAGCAAAGATATTCATCCAAGGTTGGACAAAGTGGACGTAGGAGCGTTATTTCCGAACCGCTATAATCGCTTTGTGTGCTTTACTGCTTTCTCGCTTTCTATTATTCACTCAGAGTATTCAAAAGCACACTACCCACTCTTAACCAACCAACACGTTTTTAATTGCATAAAAACAAGCGAGTTTTTAGCTCACCAAATTCCGCAAGTGTTTTTACTGTGGGAGCGAGTCGCCCTTGAAAGCGAAAATCTTTCAAAGCAAACCGCTTCTTTAAAAAGGCAAAAATCGAGATAAGTTTAACGCTTCTCATCACACTCATTCACCCCCCTATACGTGTGATACTCGTTTCTGGAACCAACAAATGATATTTAATAGAAATTATGTTTAAAATTTATTTTTTGGCTACAGTTTATCTTTTTTAAGTTGGTGGCTACATTTTTTATCATCCACTATCTTAAATGGCTTATTCAAATTTGGTCTCATTAAAAGAGATGAACCACCATATTTTACTCCTAACACAAATTTTCTTAAAATTTATGTCCAAAAGGTGTAAGCCAAATGGAATGGAATGGAGGAAATAAATAACTTATACTAACTTATAATGTTTACATCTCATTTTGTCAAACAAACCAACGAACCATGATTAGATAATTTCCACTATGCAAAATTTTAAATATGGGACACACTTGGGTCAGCCGGAGGCACCGTGCGACCGGGCTAAAACAATGACACTTTTATTCATATAGATTGACACTTTTCTGTATAAAGATTGACACTTTTAAAAATTGTCATTTTATTCGTAAAATAATTATGTTAAAGATTGACACTTTTATTCATATAGATTGATATTTTTCTGTATAAAGATTGACACTTTGGGACCGGCCACACGGTGCCTCCGGCTGACACAAGTTTTTGTCTTTAAATATTACCACCGAGTCAACTATGGGCCGATTTAGTTGTAACGCTGATTCCGGTAGATACAAGTAGAAGAAGAAAACTGCGTACTATTGATTTAACACACAATGGGCCTAGACAGCATAATTTATCTTTGTGTTGTGACCGACCCGGATATAGTAATCGAATTCAAATCGACCCGGTTTATTATAGGCGGTCCCATCGGGTCAAACCGGAGCGGCCTTAAACCCTCAAAAACCTACTTTTATTTCTCTTCGCCCACTTCGTCCCCCGCCCTAGTTCTCTCTCTCTCTCTCTCTCTCTCTCTCTCATGCTGCTGCTTCTCCTCCTACTCAAGAATCCTGAGAAGATTCGATAATCGGAAATGGTGGAGGTTCACAGAATCAACTCTGTTGAGTGGAATCCGTCAGCTGTGGTAGCCCTAGCCACCAGCGCTGACAGCTCACAAGTCGCCGCCGCCCGCGCCGACGGCTCGCTTGAGATTTGGCTCGTCTCTCCCGGCTCCGTTGGCTGGCACTGTCAGCTTGTATGCTGCGACACTCTCTGATTGTTTTGCTTTTCTCGTGTTTTAGAATTATTTTCTATGAAAGAACTAGCAAATTTTGATTTTTTTTCGTTTTTTGGGTTTCGTGTGTAGACAATACATGGGGACCCTAATTCGAGAGTGTCTTCGCTGGTTTGGTGTCAGTCCGGGCCGAGGGGTGGACCGTTGGGCCGATTGTTATCTTCCAGCATTGATGGGACGATTTCGGAGTGGGATTTGTTCGATTTGAGACAAAAGGTTAGTGTAACTGGATTTTGCTGCAGTTTTCTTTATATTTTTCATTTAATTCCCATATCAGTGACGTTTAAAAGCTTAGTTTTACAAACTGAGAGAGTTTGATATGACTGGAACATGGAATCATGCAAAGGTTTGGTATCGGAATGCATTTTCATCCCTTTATCACTCGCACAATTGCGAGATACAGCATGATTGTTCCTTATAAGAGCAAATGGATACTAGGATTTGGAAATGTTCAAAGTACTTCTAGGAGTTGACATACTCAGAACTTGAACATCTACGGTGCTATAAGCATTTCATGAAAAATACTAATATTAGGTATAGGGGTAGTTTATAAAAATAAGAATTAAGAAAGAACATTTATGATCAAGATATGGGCTTTAGTCGTTGTTGTCAAGTTACTAATATCTTCTACTTTCGTTGCATTGTATTGCTGCAGACGGTTCTAGATTCTATTGGGGTGTCGATTTGGCAGATTGCTGCAGAGCCATCCGTTGATTTGTTGCCAAATGGGAAGCAGGAAATGAAAGCGTATGAGAATGGTCACGCCAGTCCTTCAATTACCAGTGATGTTGATGATGAGGAGAAAAGTGAAAGCGAGGATGATTATGATGATAATCGTGCAGTGTTTCACGAGCAAGATGATGCTGAAAGTACCAGGCTAGCAATTGCCTGTGATGATGGCTGTGTCCGAATATATAGTGTGTCTGATGAAGAAAAACTTATTTATAATAGAACGATGCCTAGGGTCAGTGGTGAGACATCAGCCCTAAAAATTGAAAAGTCAGTTTGTCAAAACCTCGTTTGAACTATAAAATGCTTATTGTTATTTCTTTTTCTTTGTTTTTGTCTTTCAGGGCGTACCCTTAGTGTGACCTGGAGTTCAGATGGAAATAGGATTTATTCAGGCAGTAGCGATGGGTATGCTATTTTCCCTCATGTATAGTGTGATACTGATGTTCATGAATGTTGAGTGAACTTAAAATGCTGAAAAAATAGCATTTCTCATAGCTTGTAGTTAGTTTCCACTGCTAATATGGTTTTTCATTATCAAGTTTCTGATAGTTTATTAGTTTTATAGTATAATCTTTTTTTAATTTTATTTTAGGTTCATACGGTGTTGGGATGTTAAGTCGGCTCGGGAGATGTACAGAATAACAGCTGGTCATGGAGGTCTGGCTGGTGCAAATGATCTTTGCATATGGACATTATTTGCATTAAGGTAGGAACTAGCTCAAATTGCTCATTTTGTTTGCTTGCTTGAGGGTCTGGTATGTTTGCATATTGAAACCAGATTATTTATAGATTTCACATCTCATTTTGCATTTTGTGGTATCAGGTGTGGGACAATAGTGAGTGGGGATAGTTCTGGTAGTGTGCAGTTTTGGGACGGTCTCTTTGGAACACTTCTGCAGGCACATTCTTGTCACAAGGGTGATGTAAATGCCTTAGCTGCAGCTCCCAGCCATAACAGAGTGTTTTCTGCTGGTTCTGATGGTCAGGTATATTCACATTCTAGCTTTTTTATAGGTGTTTTTATGCCTGCTCTGTTGTTTCGGCAAATCTCTACTCTTTATCATGGTTGGAGTTCTAGCTACAAGCCACTGCCTTTGCCTTGAAAATTTGTTATGAGATTCTTTCGTATAATCTGTGTATTTCTGCAACATGATTGTGGAAATGATGTTTGCTAACGATCTTTGCTATTGACACTGTCATTTTGTTTAACTATAACTGATGATAATCACCATTTGGTAGATCATACTGTATAAACATTCTAGTGAGGCTGTCGGTTCTGGTGGTGAAAAATCTGTCCCAGCTGTCAAGAAATGGATTTATGTTGGTTATGTAAGAGCTCATACACATGATGTAAGGGCGTTGGCTGTAGCTGTACCTATCAGTCATGAAGGTAGAGTTGTGCTTTGGGTGGTTTATCCGTAATTTTACTTAATTTTGTGATAGAAATGCTTCTTTCATCTACCACCTCTTCTCTTGTATAATTATATGTTTTCATTGATACCTAACTTACCTATTCTCCTATTGGCAGAAATGCCTCCTGATGAAAAAGTAAAGAGGTCGCGAGGTCCGAAGAAGCCTACTATTGATTTTAGTTACCATAAATGGGCTCATTTGGGTGTGCCCATGCTTATCTCAGCAGGCGATGACACTAAACTTTTTGCATATTCTGTAAAGGAGTTCACCAAATATTCTCCTCATGACATATGCCCTGCACCACAGAGAATGCCAATGCAACTTGTGCCTAAAACAATTTTCAATCAGACTCCATTTCTCTTAATTCAGTCTGCAAATTTCTTAGACATTTTTTGCGTGCGATTAAAAAAAGGTGGTCTAATTGATAGTAATCCTAGCTCATCTGGTGGTTCTGCCAGTACTGATTTAGTGGCTCGAATAAAATGCAAGGATTCCCGGAAGATAATCTGCAGTACTATCTCTTCGTCAGGAGCACTTTTTGCGTACTCCGATCATGTGAAACCTAATTTATTTGAGTTGAAAAGAAACAAATCAGGCAACAGTTGGTCTGTAAAGAAAAAGCAGCTCCCTCAGGGATTGCCATTTGCCCATTTCATGGTTTTCAGCTCTGATTCTTCAAGATTAATATATGCTGGGCAGGACAGAAGGATATATGTATGTGTTATATCTTCCTTTGTGGTCTCGTTTATGGATATCTGTATGCTTGTATTATTTATAGTTTGGGTGGCTTGATATGAGATCTTTTGAGAACTAACTGCTTTAAAGGGGATTGCTCCACTACCTCAATATTTCAAAAGTATTCTTCTTATTTAGGTGTTCATAGTGCAGTAACTTCATTTTTTTTGTCATGTGCTGGTCATATTCTATACAGCATTATCAATTATAGCTCCATTCTAAAAGCCTTTTGCATGAATCAATATTTGTTTTGCATTCTTCAATATATAAAGTTTGGGGCTAGCTAGTAACCTTTTTGAATGATTTATCAACAATTTCTTGCGCTTTAAAAGTTTGAAGATCAAGGAAAATCTAAAGTTTGGCATCCCCGTTTTTGTTGCTGAATTGTTTTTGTCGTAATTACTCTGAAAGCTCTTAATCACGTTGTAGGTTGTAGATAGTGGAAGCTCGAAGCTTCTTCATACTTTCACTCCTTGCCGGAAAGACGATGTTGATGATTCACTGCCTAGTGAACCTCCCATTACAAAAATGTTCACAAGTAATGATGGCCAATGGTTAGCTGCTGTCAACTGTTTTGGAGATGTCTATGTTTTCAACCTTGAGACTCTAAGGTATGTGGTGGATGCTATTTCGTCTATAGTTGGTATACTGAATCTGAACTAAGTTCTCTTACTGCTATGGTATTAATTGTATATCAATGTAAGTGAAATTGTATTTTAGCTACTAGTGGGCATAATTGATAATTGATGTTCTTCTCTTAGTTCGATAGGTTCTTATGTTATGTACATAAGTTTGCCAATACCTATGTAATCCTCTTAGATTCATTCGGTTGTCCATCTATTGCTACTGGCCTTATGGCCAAAACATAGATGTTCATATTGTTTTATTTTGGTTGCTATTTATGAGTGGCCTCTAGAAGCTATCATGATTTTTTTTTATTAGGCAATGTGTTGAATACACGTGCCTTCATGTTTTCCTCAAGGTACAATTGAGCATCAATGGGTTCTAACATACTCCTAGTTTTTCTGTCAACAGAAGTAGTGGAAAACCAAAATAAGAAGTTGAGAAATATTAAAGGGGTTTGTATGTACCTTGAGAGCACCACTGGGGCTGTGTTGTTCACAACATTTCAGGGCTTATTGTACTGTGAGGAGAGCGTGAATGATTTTTTTCTTCACTATTCGACTTTGTAGTATAAAGTTTTCTCTTGCATTCTTTGATGTAATAAAATTATTTTTTAATACAGGCAACACTGGTTCATATCAAGATTGGATGGAGCCTCTGTTACAGCTGGTGGTTTTACTCCTATGAACAGCAACATTTTCATCATCTCCACCTCTTCAAATCAGGTTTATGCATTAGATGTGGAAGCTAAACAGTTGGGGGAGTGGTCCATGCGGCACACTTTTTCTCTGCCAAGGAGCTATCAAGAATTTCCTGGAGAAGTTATAGGTCTTTCGTTCCGTCCATCCTCATCTTCATCTTCTGTTTTTGTCTATAGTCCCAGGTAATCTCATTTTCCCTTAAACTAAATATCATGCAATTACACAGGAAAACTCAGTCTCGAGACTTGTTAAGGTATCGGGCTGAATTTCCATCTGTATGCAAGACAAGAAATTCAAACTTCCGAAAATCTCCCCAAAAACTTGCCCTTAATTCTTTATTGGAAATTTGGTTACATGCTTTCTGCATTTCCGTTTCTGGAGTTGACATTTCTGGTCTTCTTTTAGGGCAATGTGCATGATTGATTTCATGAAGCCTGTTGATACGGATGAAGATCCTGACATGCTGAATATTCGAGGATTAACAAAAAAGGTACGCTGCAATGGATCGCTTAAAAGGAAACAGCAGGAATTAGATCCTAAACACGGTGGTAGAAAGAACTTTGACTTTGTTCCCTTCCGAGATCCTGTTTTATTCATTGAACATCTTTCTGTAACTTCTCTCTTGGTGATAGACAAACCGTGGATGCAAGTTGTTGACACTTTTGATACCAAGCCTGTCCATAGACATATTTTTGGAACATAAATATTTGGTTCGGGCAGGCATTCTTTCAGCGTATTAGGCGTGAAGAAGGTAGCAAATGTTGCCTTCATAATTTTTGATCTTGCTTTTCCTTTGAGGGTGGGGGTGGATGATATCTTGACCATGTTGTGCAATGTATCGGTTGTAGTTTTGTTAACAAGTTAGTTATTCGATGTTTAATACAATTGTCCAATTTTGAATTTGTTCATTATTTCAACATTTATTTTGGAATGCTATTATTTCTTTTTGTTGCTTTATAGTACTTTTTATTATTCAGATTATTTACTTAAGTTGCTTCTATCTGTGGTGACGGAAGGGCAATGGCTCTGTGCATTTGATTTAAAGTATGATGGCACTTATTAATTAATGGCCCAATCGAACACTGTGTCTTGGTATAGATTTAAGTATCTTATTTTCATTAATTTCTGATATAGCTCAAGCTCATTAATAATCTTATTAACTCTAATGTATGCATGGATATTTTCCTCTTCTCACAAATGTGATTAATTTGCATAGATTAGCATATGTTAGATATACTTATTTCATGTTTGTTAGTAGAAGCATAGCATACCTCAATGTTTTTAACAGAAGGCTCTTGTGAGATCGATTCCACCAAAACACAAACTCGTCGGACGGCAGAATTCTAAAAATGGCTTCACGATCTAAATTATGTTTTTTACAAGAATATTCTAAATTTTCAATTCTCGGAGAATCTAAGAATTCTAAAAATGGTTTACGATCTAAATTCTGTGTTTTTACAAAAGTATTCTAAATTTTCAATTCTCGGAGAATCTAAAAAATACTGTCTTCGTCCGCCAAATATGTTCTACTTATTCTGAATCTCTGACGAGTGTAAAGTTATCGGAGTTTGAGTTCCACAATGTAAAGTTCTAAAAAGTGAGTACATCTAGATTTTTTGAAAAATAAAATGTGGCATTGATAATCAAAATTGAAGGGACTAAGTGAGGTTTCGCGTCCAATAAATGTAAATAGAACATGGTGGATAAACAAAAATGTAATTAATGTAGTAATTATTTGGAGTAAATGTAAATAGAACATGGTGGATAAACAAAAATGTAATTAATGTAATTATTTGGAGGGAACAATAAACAATGTTAATATTCTAAACTAAGTAAAAGTAAAAAATAGCCACTAATAAATAATATGTACTCTTCCCGTCTCACATCAATTATCCACTTTTCTTTTTGTTTGTCTCAATTCAATTGCCGCACCCCAAATATGGCTAATGGCCCATTTGAAACTAATCTGGCCCACTGATTAAAAAGTCCACTAATCTAATCCAAACTAACACTAAGCATTCCCTAATGAAGTAATTAAAATCATAGAGACCTATATTTATTACAGAAATGTCACTTCTTAATTCCTGTGCCCCAAAAGCAAATGAGACAATTGATACTAGACGGAAGGAACATATAAATTTAGCCACCTTTTGCACATATTGCCCTTAATGAAATTAATGAACAATAAATCTAATCATTATTTAGACGTTGTTTTTTACTCTTATTCTCGAATCCAATCGCGCATAGGAACGAGCTATTTATACTGCTTCCCAATAAGTCTAAGCCGTTGGAAATAACCGCTGCTGATCTCTATCCAATCCAGAGTTTTAGCCAATGCCAATTAACAACTAACTCCAACTCAACTTCCACACGAGCTCTCCGAATTTTCCAACTGTTATAAAACCACCCAACAACTTTAATCTATTTGCAGTAACACCCCCACACAACTAACGCATTATCTATAATTTCGTCAAGTACAGATTGTCAACGTGAACAATACTAGATAACATTTTCCATGGGGATTAGATTAAAATAATTAGAGACAAGAGTAGACAACAATATTTCCGTCCTAAATAAAATACATAAAATTAAGGTGGTAAGATTCCATTTCTCTTGGGATCTTTGAACTCGACCTCAAGTGAGGAAACACTGCATTTGGATTCTGTTAAATTTTGTTTGAATGCATTATTTTTCGTAAACTACTTTTTATCTACTTCTTAATCATTTACTTAAACTTCTTTTTCTTCATATAATTGGGATTGATTATAACTAGTTTTGATTAAATTATTTTAAAATCCAAAAGAGTTTATTGGCAGAATCCAATAATATAGTATTTAATATTAGATTCTGAAATTATATATATTGAACATGTCTATTCACTTTGAGCTGGATTTTGACGTTCTTTCTTTCTTTTTCATTTGTTCTTAAAAGTGGGCACACATTTAATTTTTTTTAATTGATTATGGGTGAGCACACGTGGATGTTTATCCTTTTTAATTTAGTTAGCTGCTCGATGCTTTTTTTAATTTATTTTATAATTAAATAAGTTTTGTCTGAATTTCTTTTTGGTGTGTCTACATGTAAACTGCATGCGTGTGCAAGAATTTTATTCAATAATTGATGAAAAGAAGTGGGGAAAATAATAATAAGGGGGGCAATCGCGAGGCCAAAGTATGGTTTTTATATACAATATGGACAAATATTTCAATCAAATAAAGGGACAAATATTTGACTAGCAACAAAAGAATTGATAAAGAAAACCCACCATTAGTTAGACTTATCTACCACTCAAAAGCACACTAATTTTAGTTGATTACAGCCGAGACTAATAAAGCACAATTAATCTTAAAGCACAATTACTCTCAAACATCTGTGCACATGCTCGTAATAATTAAAACAATACATCTATAAAATTTATAGTCTTTGTAAAATATTGTAGAATAGAGAATGCAAGAAGAAAAAAGGAGAAGAAGAAAAGAGGTGCGCGCGGGCATCAGAGGTTTTCTCATTAATCTCACATTCGGCATATTTTACAAATAGGGTATAAAGAGATATAAATACAAGAGAGAAAATTCTAATTAATAAGTAATGTTCATAATAAATAAATATGACAAAAACTTGGGTGAGGTCGGCCACATAGTGTGACCGGATCAAAGTGTCAATCTTTATACAGAAAATTGCTAATGTATACGAATAAAAGTGCCAATCTTTAACATAATTATTTTACGAATAAAATGTCAAATTTTAAAAGTGTCAATCTTTATACAGAAAAATACTAATCTACACGAATAAAAGTGTCAGTATTTTAGCCGTCCGCACGGTGCCTCTGGCTGACCCAAGTGTGTCCCAATAAATATTTATAACACCCCCTTTGGACATTACGGTGTGATATTCATACCTCGTTATAAATCTCTTTGCAAAAACCATAAGGGAAAAATTAGGCAGACGAAAATAGTAAATAACATACATTTACTCGTGTTGTATTTGCCTCATTTAAAACCTTAATTAAGAAAATTTAATGAAAAAACTTAGTAAGGGAAAAAGAGTACAACCATTTAGTCTTCAGGGCATAATCTCCGGGATAATTTTATTTAGTCACTCTCCCTCAAAACAACAATATTTCAAAACAAAGTGGGCAAGAATTTTCCTATTGCAGAAGGGAATAAATATGAGCTCCTAGCATATCACTAAATTTCGCATTTGATTTCAAATGTTGCAGTTTCCATTAATTGCCTATTTTTCTATGACTTTAATTAATTATAGACTTTCTAATTCTAACATATAACTATATCAATTGTATATTGCAATCTCTCTATTTAGCTATTATCAATCGTATATTGCAATTTCACAAGTCACTAGCTAAAGAATTGTGATCTAAACGCACGAGCCAACATCCAATATGGTATACGATGAAAATTTAAAAAAAATATAAGGTAGTCACATCTATACTATAAAGGCTTATATATAAAAGAGCCTTATTTTACAAAATGTATATCGCCTATAATATCTTGCAATATATCTGAAATTAAGGGTAATAAAGTAATCTAATATATTATAATTATAATATTTACAAGAATTCATTATTTATTAAAATATTTCCTTGTGTACGTAATATGGTATACAAAATCAATTAAATATATACCATGATTACATATATCATATTTAATTACCTTGATAGTAAATTTTACATTTGGTAAATATTTATAAATAGATCACTACTCAATCCTTTAACCAAGTTAAATTAATTTTTAATGGACTTTCTATTTTTAGTTTGTCATGAGCAAAACATTATATACCTCATTACATAATTATTGAAATTCTTAAATCAAGTAAAAGGAAAACAATAATTTAACCACTCATTCTTATACACTGCATGTATAATACGACAACTGTAATTTACTTAGTTAAGAGGTAACATCTGATGAATTGTTCGTTAGTTATATAGATGTGTGCAGTGGTTATTGGTTAATTTAATAGATTCTGTAACTATATTTTTTTAATAGTTTAATTAACTTCGGATACTGAAGGATGATTAGTAAAACGGCTCTAGCTTAATTCACACCAGGAAAATTTAAAAAAAAAATTACTTTTTATGGTACTGATAATATGTTCCTCAACTCTCTTTCCCTCTCCTTTTAAGAATCTTTAAATGATAATTTATTTTTATTGAATATAATAGTTTGGGGAGCTTCCACATCAAATGTTAATTGTTTAGATCAGGTGTATTATTATTATTATTATTATTATTATTATTATTATTATTATTATTATTATTATTATTATTATTATTATTATTATTATTATTATTATTATTATTATTATTATTATTATTATCTAACCCTATCTTAATGAAATATTGATCGAACAACAACATAGCAAAAAAAGGTTAATCTAATCTATACCTATATCTATACTTATATATTGATCGAAATAATGACCCTATTATATATATGGTATAAGAATAAATTATAAAAAGTAATAATTCATTAGAAATAAATATACCTTATACATAAATTTAGTTTGTTAGAGTCTACATAAGTATTGATTTAGTTCACGTCTTGTATTATGTCTTCCTTTTAATTCAATATGTAAGAGTCTTGTATAGGTGATAATTTAGGTTCCTATTAAAGTAAAAAAAAAAAAAAAACAAAACAAACAAACGTCTACTAAATTTCCTCCATTTTCATCTATCATCCATCTCTCCATTTTTTTCTCTCCTCTTACATATTTTAACTATTAAGAGAAAGTTTACTTTAAAAGAAGTATATTGACTTAGTTTACTTTATAATCATTAATATTACCTTATTAATGAGATTTTAACTAATGTAATACATCTTTACCTATACTTCTCGTAATTGATGAAAATTCAATTAAAAAGTTAAATTGTTTTTAATAATTTTGACTATTTCATAAATACTTGCAGTAATTTTAATATCATAAATTATTAGAGTGTCATGTCCTATTTTAGTAGTAAGTACAAGTACCTTATATTGACATAATGAATTAAATGTCAATCTAAGTACTCCCTTTATTTTATTATAGTAGTTCCAAAGCTTTTAGATACAATATTTTAGGAGACCTTATTTAAAGATAAAGTATAGTGTTTAACATTTTAATGCATTTTTCATTTTCTTTTCAAAATAAATACATTATAGATCCATAAAATTATACTGATGATTGATCTTAAATAAAAGAAAATATCAAACCCCCTTTAATTTGGCATAAAAATCATAGAAGTAAGAGAACAAACAAACATGTTATGATAATTAAAAAAGAAAGAACAAGAGAACAAACAAACATGTTATGATAATTTAAACTCTTATAATTTAGATTATATTGAAGTATGTGTAATATTAGGATTAAACGATAGTAAATAAATATTTTTATTTTAGAAAATAAAACTACTACATTGGAACAACTCAAAGTGAAAAGACGGACTACTATAATGGGGCGGATGGAGTATAACACTCAAAAGGTTGAAGTAAAATGTTAACTTTAATTACCGAATATGGAAATCTATGATTTTAGTTACTATATGTTTATAATTTTTGAATAATGAATAATACAATTTTTTTGAGAGCACTCAAAAACTATAAAGTTTTAATAAAATATAAATAATAGTAGTAAATATAAAAATATTCATAAAATTTAGATATTTAAATTACTTGTTTAACGTGCGAATGCACATTACTCATGCTAGTTTTATAAAAGATAGATTGCCTATTACTCTGTAGTTATTCTTAAAGAGAGTCCAAAGGACTTTTGCCATCTGCTTCTACCATAGTTACTTATATTTATCACAAATTTTTATTATTCTTATATGTTTAATGCAATGAAAACACAATTCTAATCTTAACTCTTTCTTCCTGATTTTCAATAATCTATTAATTTACGCTACACATCTATTAATATATGTAAATTTTTATTATTGTATAGTATTATAATAATATATTGGTTACGATTTTCCGATTTCTTTTATCCAACGTGACAATTAGAGTGCCACATAGACAATCATATACTATATGGTTATCAAATTTACTCCATCATTTTTACTTTGAAAAATTAAAGAGAAATTAATTATTCAACTTAATCATCTTTTAAATATGTGCAATTAAGAAACAATCAAATGACTCAAATGCTAGTACATTTAAAATAAATAATTTTTAACTTTTGACGATATATTTTATTCAATTTCCTTTAGTCCTAACGATTAAAGAAATCTCTCTTCTTGATTAATTTTTCTATTACATTTCAATCATTATCATTTTTTTTTCATTACAGTCACAGTCTCCATCGAATTTCGACGGGTTCTAAACTAGTATATTCAACCTCATTTGGATCATACTTATTTCCTACTACGCAATTCTTCAAATCTATCTTTTCCATATGACTGTTGATTTTACTCTCGCTCGAGAGAAAATATCAAATATGTTATACATTAAACCTTGGGTATAGTCCATAACCATAAGAAGAGTCTCAATTATTAGAGTCGTTTGAAATAAGGGTGGAGGACCCAAGTGGGAGGGCTTTGTCCTTTTCCTAAACTTGCTGTCATTCCCCAAGATATGGGCTTCAAATTCTGAGGCTTTAATACAGATTTAAATTTGGAGGAATATATATATCATACAATCTCAACAAATTTCAATAATTGCATGAATTAATATGTATATTTTATGAGAATCACAAAAAATTGCATTATAGATGTAGCTGTCATAAGTGGTGGGATGTCCCTTTTGGAGTTTCTGGTGGGAAATAACTTAACAATAAAACAAAAGTTAAAAGAAACACCAAATTTTCATCATAGATATTGTCCTCTTAAGTTGTACAGTATTTTACAACAGATTATATTACCTGATTTATTCACTTTAGTCCACCTCAACTACTTCTTGTCTAGCCTGGCAATTTAATTTGAAACGCACAAAGATTATTTGTGGCTAAAGGCGGTGCCTATGGTTTAACTATATTTATTTATTTATTTATATTTATTTTTAATTATATTTGTGCTGAAATTGAGCTATTTTTTATTGCTAACATAAATTTTCTCCTCCACTCATTGTATATGCTGAGCACATAACTGTGAAATTCAAAACGACAACATAAAATAAATTCATAAACAGCAGCTTCAGTCAACAAGCCATTGACTCATAAACAGTTGCTTAGTCAACGGAATTCCCAAGAACTCAAGTGAAAGCAAGTCTTGACCTAATCAATCCGATTCGAATTTTTTACTGCATTTCGGTATTGTATCTCCTTTGCACAGTCCGTATGTTGCAACATGTTAATTTTTTCCCCTAAATGAGTATATATATTTTTATCCCTTATTACATTTCGGTGTTACATGTCCTATTGCATCGTAAGATGCTTGCCACTTGTTAAAAATATTTTCTAAATCAACATTTTTTGTTTATGAAATTCTTTAATTATTGCTTATTTAGGAAAATATTTTTAATACATGACGAAACATCCTACTGTAATAGAATATGCAATACCAGAATGCAATAGAAAATCCTAATCGTTATCAATCGACTTTCTTGGACACACAGACATCGTTTATGTTAAAGAAGAATGCTCATGAAAAATAGATCATTCTTCTCTCTAAATTGTTCCTTTTAAACTTAATTTTTACAATCATGATTTCGGGCTTGTTCCCTACTAAACATGTAAGAAACAAATGAGATGGCAGAGGTAGAAAAGGTTAAAGAAATCGATTAATTAAAAGAAAAAGATACAGACAACAATCTTGGAATTAATTCAGATGCCACCCCCCTTTAATTTACTTGTTGAGCACAAAAATATACTCTAATTCCCATTTCTTACTGCCTCTTTCTTCCCACCACATTTCCTGACATCGCCAAAACCAAATTATCAGATGTTTCTTGAATATATATGAAGTATAAAATAATTAAACGACTCGGTTCGTATGTCCAAATTAAAAACCCACCTGATGATTTCCCTTTCGTCGAAGATTTGAAGAAACTCAGACGCTTCTTTGTTACTGACTCACCCTACTCAAGAAATAATTTACAAATTAGAACATGAGAGAGAGAGAGAGAGAGAGAGAGAGAGAGAGAGAGAGAGTAGTACCTGAAAATGTCCGAGTGAGTCATGATGATGAGAAGGAGGTACATTGTCCTAAAATTCAACAAACAATCAATACCATAAATCATGTATATATAAACTAAACTAATTAAGAAGATTGATTTAGATAATAAAAAAAATTAGGTTTGATGAGAAACTATATATTAGTAGTAAAATTTACTTGAGAGAAATGAAAGAGTGATGAGCTGGCTGTGTCGTCAAGGCACAGATTCTGCTCCTTGGGCTCTTTTCTACTCTTGCTCTTGCTCTTGCTCTTCTTCTTCGTCTCTTCGGGTGCGGCGTAGCTACTGTAATAGGCCGAATGGGGCGGGGCCGACGACGCATCCGACACCATCGATAGATCTTCGCCGTCGTCGTCGTTAATGCATTTCTGTTCATAGAAACCTCTGGTGTAATAAGGATCGGAATTGGAGTATTGATTATCCAAGTACGTAGTCCAGCCCGATTCGCAGCCGCTGCTGTAGTCGGAAGTTGATACGTTCATTGCTGTGATTGAAGATTATCTTCACTGCTGCTTATATGTATGTATGTATGTATGTACAAGGCCTGCAGCTTTCCTCTTCTTAGTATCTATTTATAAGGGAGGGAGAGAGGGAGAGAGAGAGACGAAATGAATCACACTCAAATCCTAGACTTTTTATTTGTCCTTGGCTCTATCCTTTAGCCCAATATTATATATCTGATTCCAGAAGAATCAAAGTTGCCAGTTGTCCTGCTCATTGTGGGGAGAGAGAGAGAGAGAGAAAGAGAGAGAGAGAGAGGGGTTGTTCCATAGACAAGTGATTGTGGTAACTCTAAGACATGGTAAATATGTAGAGAGAGCCAAATAATATTGAATCATGTATATAACTTGCAAAAACGCGTGGAAAATGTACCATTTTTGTCGATTCAGATTCTCTTATGCAATTTCGTATAGCATCTTATGTTGCAGCGACGGATAATAGTCACATGTTATAAATCTTTCCTAAACCAGCAATAACTAAAGGAACGTGCTGATCAGGTCCGTCTCAATCAATGTTGAGGTCATGCTAATTAAAAAAATTGGGCTCTTAATTATCAAATGATAAAGAGGAGTGATTATATGATTTGGAATCGATTTTTATCATCTATTACAATTCCGTATTGCATTTTCCATTGCAACGGCGGATGGTCGCCACATGTCGTGAATATTTCCGAAATCAACAATTTTTGTTTATCGAAACCTTTAATTATTGCTTGTTTAGGAAAAATTTATGATACATGGCGATCACATGTCCTTACAATAGGAGATGCAACACAGAATCGCAATAGAGGATCCAAATCAATTTTGGGCCCCATTACTTTTTTGGCCATGTTCTGAAGATCTTGTTAGGGATCATCTGTTGCACATCGTTGCATCCGAATCAATTTTGGGGCCCGTTATTTTTTTGGCTCTGTTTTGAAGATCTTGTTAGGGATCATCTGTTTCACATCGTTGCAATAAGAGATGAAATACGAAATTGCAATAGATAATTCGAATCGTAATTTTGTGACCAGCGGAGTAGAAAAGTATGACTCCTCCATTTACATCAAATGCCATCTCCAATTAGCATGTGAATGAGCTAGCTAGTAACATGTAATCCACTTGTTGGATTTTTATGATTCGTTTGAAAGAGGGCAGAAAGTAGCTAGTGTTCTTGGGATTTGCAATAGAAACAAAAGATTGGGAGGATTAGGTGTTGGTCAGCTTCATACACAACAAGAATTCACATAAACTGCTTAGGTTGTCTCTTAACATTACATAATTTGCAAGTAATTAGGACAACTTTTGATTGAGCAACTTTTGACTGAGCTTCCACACGTTAAAAGTGAAACATGTCCTCATCTTGATTAGCATGTAAAGTTTGTCTTTATATAATTTCTACACCAATAATGGTTTAAACACAACAAACTTTTAATAGAAAAAAGCGTCCTTTCAACAAACTCTCTCTCACACACAGACACACACAATTTTTGAACATATATATATAGATGCATGGTGTTAAAAATGAATAAATGCAGGATTGGCCCATTAATACTTGTGAATGGCAAAGGATGTGCAGAAGCCAGCCAAGAGGAAAGGGTACATATGATCATAGGCCCATCATGTGCTTCTGCTAACATGCACAGGTAGGTTGTGATAGATACACTAGTACGTCCTTGAACAAATTCACCACACCACTAAAAATACTTCCAACTTTGCTCTATTTTTTGCCAGTATTTGCTATTAACTGTAATGTTTATCGAAATTCGACGGAATCATACCCTTTCTTTTTGTAACTTTTAAGTCAAATATATAAGAAAAAATATAAGTATTTATTTTAAATTAATAATAGCGTTGCGACTGTTCATTAGGAAAAAAAATATTAGCATGGAATAGTATTAAAAGAATAGGTCAATGAGAAAAATTATTTCTTGCTTAGTTTACATATATTTTGAATGTCTAGTCGCTCATTATTCATAATAATAGAAAAATAGGTTAATGAGAGTTCTCGTATTCATTTAAATGTTGCATGTCAAGACGCTCGTTAAACACTTAATAGCAAAATAGAGTAAAGAATATATTAATTTTTCATGTAGTTTCATTTTAAAATATCAAGTTGTACGTTGATTCGATGTAATAGAAAAATAGATCAAGGTAGGAAATATTTTTCAGATAGTTGTATACATTTTGAATGTCATGCCTTCATATTGTTTGAGTCGTTGTAGCAGGAAACTGAGAAAGTTTTCATAAGTTCGATTTGATTTGCGATTTTAAAATTCGTCAACTTATAACTCTAAAAGGTAAATAAGCATGGTTAATATTTCTTGATTAATTGTACTCAGTCTGTTGTCAAGTCACATGTTGAATACTATAGCAAAATGATAGGTTGAGGATGTACAATATTTCTTGCGTAGTTGTACTTATTTTGAATATGAAGTTTTTCCTTATTCCTTACAGAAACATTGAATAGGTGATGATCACATTTTTCAAATAATTGTAATTAACATCAATTCGTTCATTATTCAATGTAATTTAAAAAGTGGATAATGAGAGGTAGTATTTCTAGTGTAGTTATATCTATTTTAAATATTGAGTCGCTCGTTGTTGACTAAGTCAGTCCTCGGAGAAGATATGTGTCCATACTTCTCGGTGGGCGAAGCCTTATTGAGTTTTGTACTCTTTGAGGAAAGAATGTTCTCAACAGAAGCCAATTTATTACGTGAGCAAAATGATACAGGCCCAGAAGCCAAATATGCAAACATTGAAAAAGTAGCTTTGGCAATAATGCTCAAGGCTCAGAGGTTGAGACCGTATTTTTTAACACATCGGGTGGTTGTTAGTACCAATATATCGCGTAAGTAGGTTCTAGAAAACCAGACCTATTCAGAAGAATGGTAAAGTGGGCGGTAGAGTTGAGTGAATATTATGTTGATTTTAAGTAATGAACAACTATCAAAGCCCAAACATTGACATACTTCATGCAAGAAACTACCGGACCTTTTGAGCATAATTTTGTACACAATATGATGATAATATTTAAGCATCAAATTGTATATAAATAAGCATAAATAAATATTATTGTAATATAAGCATAATTACATGAATATTTAAGTATCAATGTATACAAATTTAAGACTGTTTTCGCATCTCTCATAAGATGACTTATTTTTATATGAATATTTCCCTATATTGTCTTCACCAATGAAAATGAGTACATTTCACTAGTACCACAAAATAGAAAATCTCTTGTACCTCTCCATTGGATTCTTAATGGAGGAAATCTTCCTTTTAACATAAATTTTAAAAGTTCCGCTGCAACAAAATTCTAACCTTTTTGATTGAGAAATGTATACAAACTTGAGAGACTCCCAATTTACTAATAAAACTACTTAGATCACGAGAGGGACACGTCGATAGAGGAATGTTTCCCTATATCTATAGTGTGCATACTTAATGTGTCAATATTTAATGTAGTGATAATATATTTAGGGTATTATAATTATATACCTTTAAAATAAACTCTACTAAAAAAAAAAATTAAACCCTAAATGAAAAAATTATTGACGTAGTATTGTCACATTAACCGTTAGCATATTAAGTATGCTCACGATGGGTAGGAGAGACTTTCTGCACAAACATAATAAATGAATTTAAAAATCCTAAATTTATATTAGGGATTTGAGGGAAATTGCATATGCATATGATAGCATGGTGAGTCAGCTGGTCCCGTTACCGTAGCCTATTTTAATTAAGTTGCACATGCCATTTGCTGCCTACTTGTCTTGCGCGCCATTCCTCACTATTTCAACTTCATTTCTCACCTTCAATTTTCACCGCTTAATTAGAAAACTCGAATATGCGGCTAAAAGTGTCACGTTTTAACATGATACCTTCTTCAAGCAAAAAATAATAATAAAATTATTCGTATTTGCATGTGCTTTAAGACAATCAATATTATTGATTTAGTACATGTATATACAACATGTACTAAATCATATAGATAATAATATCTTGTTTTAAAAGTCTCTATAAAGCAGGATTCTATAAGGCAATCATACTAATGGTTTGATGTGTTTGGGTAAGCTTATTTCCACGAGCTTATAAAATCATATTAAGAATTGATCATAAAGATATTTCAAGAGTCCATAAGACGAAAAAATAAGTGAAGGTAGATGTACATATTTTTAAGGAGCTTATAAGCAATTATAGTTTATTATTTGATCTTATAATTTGTTAATTAATGAACTTATTTTGTCAAGCACTTTTCAAGAATTATACTCCCTCCGTCTCCCATTTCTTGGTTCTTTTGTTTCGGCACGCATTTCTACACTTCCACGGGATGAGTTTTAAATGAAATATTATTATTTTTTCTTTTACGGGATACTACGACACTTGTAGTATCCCGTAAAAGAAAAAATAATTCAAAAATTCAATTTAAAACCCATCCCGTGAAAGCGTGGAAACTCGTGCCGAAAAAAAAGGGCAAGAAATGGGGGACGGAGGAGTAATTAATTCAGCCAAAGCCTCCCTTTATTGTGTGGATGAGTAAGCGGAGACATGAACCTTTATTAATTAGGGTTCTATTTGATAGAAAATGAGGTTAAAAATATATATATATATATATATATATGTATATATATATATATATAGAGAAATGATATGCTACTCACCTCCCGGTGGGCACATTCGTGGGCACCTCATCGTTTTATCACGTTTGCATTGCTTTTTTTTAATTTTTATTTTTATTATATATTCTAGTATCTTAGAAATTAATTTACAAATCATAAAATCTAAAAAATCAATGTTCAATTTATTTATTTTTATTTTTAACTTCAAAAAATGAGTAATAAAATAAATCGAGCTTCGATTTTTATGTATTTTTTAGATTTTATGATTTGTAAATTAATTTCTAAGATACTAGAATATATAATAAAAATAAAAATTAAAAAAAGCAATGCAAACGTGATAAAACGACGAGGTGCCCACGAAGGTGCCCACCGGGAGGTGAGTAGCATATCATTTCTCTATATATATGATATATATATATATATATATATATTTCACTATTTTCCCTCATTTTTACTTTCAAGATGAGAATTTTTTCATGGGTAGCATTTCAACCCCTAATTCATGATACTATTTTCACTCGGGGTTTTGAGTGATAATATTTTTTCACATGTTAAGTCTTTTTTTTTTTTTTTTTTTTTTTCTATTTTTACTTTAGAATATATAATATGATATATAAAAAAATAGAAACCATATTAAGTGATAAAATTTTCCATTATTTTTGTCTCGCTTCATTACCTTATCAACAAAAGAGAACCGAAGGAATGGTAGGGCAAAAATAAAGTTACTGCTGAAGATGCATACAGCAGCAAGCGAATTAGCAAGCTTTGAAGGATAAAAGGATGAAGGCCACGCTGGCAATCTGTGATCTAGTAAGTCCACGTGTGTTCATCGTAGCCATAGATAATAAATTCACATCTAATGGTTGTAAATTGTAATGTGATGGAGCATAGCGTAGTGAGAAGTTAGTTAGCTCGGCTAAGATATGAAAAATGATTTTAATGTAAATGAGCGATGAAGTAAATTTTGGTAGCATATATATATAGTTGTCAGCATTAGTTGACATTGGCTCAGAGTTGAATATATGAGTATGGGCTAATTATAGATAAATAAATAAATAAATAAATAAAACATGTGGGAAAACTGTGTAAATGGTCCCTTGCAGAAATTGTAATGTCAAATGCAACTTCAAATTAGCTTTAAATTTTCCAAGGCTTTCCATTAATTTCCTAGCTCTTACAAATGCATATGCATGCATGCTACTTTCAATTTTTTGCTTTTATTTTATTTTTTATTCCATCGTTTTCTTTGATTTCAATTATGACTTGAGGAGAAGAACCAATCTACATCAATTCACTCCCAAATCGCTATCTCGCTCCAACTCGATCTTCATGCAAAATGTTCTTTCTTCATAATATTTTGGAACTTACCTCAACTTTTATTTCTTATACATTTACCAAAAATAAACAAACCAAATTATGTACTAATGATCTCATAATTAGCCGTGTGATAAATTCATTATTTTTAACTTCTTTCGTTTTGACTTATTACATATAGTAGTTGCGGGAAAGATTCATATAAAATTAAGTTACGGCCGTAAGAACTAGACAAAATATATAAATTTAGCCTAATAGATTCTTCAAGTGACAGTTTTAGCCTTATTAATCAGAAGTGTGACAATTTCAATCATTTAATGATTTTCGACTCAGAAAAATGTAATTGACACCTATAATGGGCGGATTCTTCAAAAAATATAACAATACAGTATCAGATACGCGGGGGATACGGGTGCGGGTGCGGGTGCGATTCGAGTGGGATACGCACGGGATTCGCCACCTGGCGAATCCTACACACAAAAAAAAATAAAATTAGGATACGCGTATCCGGTAAGAATCCGGATATTTTTGGGGTTTTTTTTAAATAATTTTATATTTTGGGTTTTTTTTATACTTTTAATATGTATTGTCCTAAAATTTAAATTCACTACAAAATCAATATAGTATTTAATTTATGTGGTTTAATTGAAATCTTCATTTTAATTGAGTAGTCTTTAATTTATAATTTTTATTTTTATAAAATGGGTGATATATATAATAAAATATAAATATATAGACGTATCCTCGACGAATCGCACCCTAAAATTTTTAAAAATCTGTATCCGCGTATCCGAATCGTATCGCCCCCGCACCCGCACTCCCGCACCCATGCAACATAGATTGACACCCATTGTCGTTCTCAACAAAAAGTCTACTTACTTTCGAAGACAACATAAAAAACTTTTATGAATCTATTTTTGCTTTAAAAGCCTTAGTGACCGCCTTGCCAGCTAGATTTTTCATTTCAAAATTGTTAAATGGATAAAATTGTCACACATTTAAATTTGGGCTAAATCTGTCATTAGATAAATTTATCAAGCTAAATTTGTGTATTCTACCTAAAAATTATGAATATATATGAAACATTGATCTTCTTATGATCTGAGACTATAATTAAAGTATGCAGGATTGCAATAAGCAATAAACATGACGATATATATGCATCAAATTGCAAATAAAGAAGAATTATGCTTATTGTGTATTGCAATCGTGCTCATTTAATTTCACTAGTAGTCGTAGATTATACTAAAATGAATGGTCCAGATCTATTCAGATTTCACACCATAACTTATATCTATATGAACCAAACTATAGTAATACGTAATTTTAACAATTCAACATTTTTATACAATCAAACACATAAAAAATGCAACACTATATATACACAATGCTTGAAGGAGTGAGTCAATATATTGTCAAATCTAAGAGAAGAACAAATTAACAATATAGGCAATAGCAACAAATTTACTTGGTGATGAATGCTCAAATCTAAGCTGTACGCTTTGATGTGTAGCAATGGCTACAACCACTCCGTTGGAATTGAGAGTAAATTCCATATGCATTCAAGAAAAGCCTACCTCAATAATTTAAAAGGCATCTGAACAATAAATGTAAGAGTGGACCTAACTCTAACACACCACACAAAAAATAGGACTATCATTCTCAGACTTGACAGCCAATTTGCATCCATATACACATATACAAGATAAATAAAGGTGTAGAAACTAGAAACAGATCTTTTATCTATTTATTTATTTATTTTCCCTTTCAATATACCAACTTCAATTCGTTCAAAATTACAACTTACTTCGTTCGAAAATTCCGCCTTTCATTCTCAAAAAGAAAAAGAAAAAAAATCCTACATTTCGGGACTCGATCATGTAAAATTATTTCCAGTCTTCGTGAAATTCTAACTTAATAGTCGGGTCCGACTAATCCATAATGACTCAATTTACATTTCGGGATGTCCCATTGATAATGGTCCATTCTCGAAATGACAAAGATTAAAGTTTTCTAATCTTAATCCTAACCTACTCACTTCTCCGCATGCACTCAAATAATTTGAATTGCAAGATTTTAAATCACCATATCTTGCTTGTTTATTCTTCGAGTTTTACGATTTTTATATCAAATTAAAGGTCTCGATACAATCTTTCATTTAAGATCCATCATCAATACATTTTTATCGATTAATGCATGATGCTCTAATTTAAAAAAAAAATGAAATTTGCATCTAAATACTCCATTAAACGCTATATTTATCCACTAACTAAGTTCTCTTAAAATGTGTCGGAAAAAAGGGTCATTATAAATGGGATGGAGGAAGTAAATGTTATCATATGTGAGAGAGAGAGGAGAGAGAGAGAGGAGAGAGAGGAGAGAGAGAGAGAGAGAGAGAGAGAGAGAGAGAGAGAGAGAGAGAGAGAGAGAGAGAGAGAGAGAGAGAGAGAGGAGAGAGAGAGAGAGAGATTAATATTGATAATTTTCTTGTGAAGAAGCATGTCACTTCAGTTTCATAGTGACAACAGTGAAATGTGACCTAGCTAATTCTATCTATTTGTGTTATTGTACTGCCTTTTCTCCTTCTTCGCCCTTTTGGTGCTAATACTTTTCATGCTTAGCCCTATGAAGCACCAGCCTCACTTCTTCACTTAACAAAGTTTTAATTTTCATAATGATTATCTATCATTTTTGTATGTAAATAACTTAATAATAATTCTCTGAATAAGATACTTGTGTACGCCCTAGCTAACTTTGCTACTTGTTCCGTGCAGATGACATATTTTATCAACTACAGTAATATCTAATTTTGAGACCAATTTTGCAGATCTATAGTAATTCTCAGCAAGAATCAGCTGATACCAAAATGTTTATGGCAAAAGCCGAAATCCCATCTTTAAAGAATAGCCACTTTGAATTCATTATTAAAAAATATATTTTCTAACCATTTTTCTTATTTAAAGTCATAAAACAACATTTACACCGTTGAAGACAATATTGTATCCAAATATTAATTATATATATATATATTAATTTCTTTTCTTCAATTATACTCCCTACGTCACACTTCATTAGACCCATTTGTTTTTGGCACAATAACCAAGAGCATGTGAGATAAATGGTTTTAAGGGGCTTTCTCCACCACTAATTATCTTCCTTTTATGGAAATAAGACTAATAAATGAGACAGACGAAAAAGAAAAATGAGACGGAGGGAGTAGTATATTATGATTTAGTTGAATTTTATAATTGTTGACTAGAGTTCCCTAATCCATCTAGAGTACATTTCTAATAATTTTTAGTATTTAATTCAGTTCTATTAATTAAAATTAATTATCGGGCTAAAACTAAGGTATATTTATAACTTTTAATATAAAAAAAATAACCTTTAATATAAAAAATAGCTAAAATTATGATGGGTGGAAAAGTATTTATGTTATCATAATAGGCTACTATAGCATATCCCTCTATTTTTTTTTCTATGCCATATAAAACCTATTACACTCTGTTTTTCATTTAAATAGGAATAACATTATACTACCTCCATCTCATTTATTTAGTCTCATTTGCTTTATGCACGTATTTCCACCGAAACCTAGTACGAGTTTTAAAATATAATTTTGTAGTATCGCTTTTTTTACGGGATACTATGAGTATAGTATCCCGTAAAAAAAGCGATACTACAAAATTATATTTTAAAACTCGTACTAGGTTTCGGTGGAAATACGTGCCAAATAGTAAATGAGATGGAGGTAGTAAGATGTTATATGCTTTTCGAAAGTGCACTCCACTCCGTTTTATTTTCACAGTCTTGAATTTTTATAGTCTTCTAGAGTTAAAGATTTTGCTCCAATTCTGATGACATTAATCGTGCAATTTGAGGTTTAGTTTATGGGTGAATTCGTGCAAATTCGTCCTTTTCCTATTTACATTTTTTTGTTATTGTTTGCATCATCATTTTAAATTAGTGTTTGGGAATTTGGATTAAAAAACTGCATATGTGAAAAACTGACGTGGACCATGCATCGAGCCTTTCGAGAATAGGTTTAGTCAAGTACCACACGTGTGTTGTTCCAGCCCATGTGCTTCAGATTTTTGTACCCTTCCTCCCCTTCTTTTTTCTCCATCAATTTATTTATTATCAAAATTCAAACGGCGCTAGGTGCCAAAAGAGTTTACCAAATTGTTGCACACTTTCCGAAGAAATAACGTAAAAAAAAAAAAAAAAAAAAGCACAAAGGGAAACTAGAGAATAATTTGATTGAGAAAAAGAAAGCTTTCATATATTTTTAAACAACTAGTAGAGATTACGTGCGTTGCACGTACAATCTTGTTGCACATATAATATTTTATTTAATATGATTAGTTTATTACAAATATTAATATACTTGAAGATATAATGAAAAAAAATCTTTATAAGTTGTAAAATTATTATTTTTTGATCGGGAAAGAGTAATTATATTAAGGGAAGAAATATCGATATGGTACAAGGGGTGCCAAAATCGACTAGCTAAACTTTACATTCAAGTGAGAGCTAAGGATTTCGATGCCCAGCCGGAAAAGCTAATACGAGAATCGGCCTCACCGCGGACCACACACCAACTCCAAAAACGGCATTTGATTTCAACTTCGATTCTCTTAAAATCCCAGACAGCCCCTTGGAATATTACCGAGTTTCGCCATTTCCACAAGACCCAAATAACGCAAATCCAAAGACCATTAAGTCTATCCTCCATCTTGCCTTTGCCGAGGAGAGAAGAGAAAAAAGGTCGATGTTTGGTAGCCTTAGCCGGCGGCGCCCAGCTTGCTCCCAGCTTGTAAAATTATTAATATTGATAATTAATATGATGACCTTTATCAACATCTAATTCATCTCTTTCTCTTCAAAGTCTATCTTAAAATGTCCCTAAAATTCTTGCTCTGATTTGACCAACAATGAGTTTCAAGAATGATGTAATTGTGTCTCATCTTTTAGTGTAGTGGATTGCATTATTTATTGATAGTAGAGATTGAGTCTCACCTTTATTTGTATTATTATAGTTAGTCCATATTCAAAAATAGAAGGTGCATAATTTTGAGGGACGGCTCGAAACGAAATTAAGAGCAAAGTTTTTGAAGACGGATATAGTACGAGAATAAATTTGATATACTAATATACAAGGAAATTATAGTTCACAAATTAATTATTTAATGAAGTTTCAACCTTATATGTAGGAAACCTTGAGCCTGTATCATCGAAGCAATCGGTTGTATAGTCAAAAAAAATTTCTTACATTAACCATTTTAAAAATTTAACAAAATCCTTATAGATTCGAATTTTTTACAAGTATTTTTTCAGAAAGTGAAATGATTTTACATATTTTAACGGTTTGAAATTTACCAAATTCAGTTGAAATACACTTCATAAATAAAAAAGTAAAGGGAATAATGATGATTAGACAATGAATAAGATTATACCAAGGAGCAAGTAGAAGAATAATTCCTCTCAAACTAACAAAGGTAAAACAAGAAAATAGTTTGTCTCAATTTTGGCATTACAAACATGCCCAAAATCCACTTTTATTAATAAAAAAAAATTATTGTCTCCAATTTCAATATATTATTAACCAGGGTTTATTAATTCGATTAGAATTTATGTTTATTTTAGAATTTATTTTTAGTTTCATTAGTTATTGAATGTGACAAAATTACGGGTCCTTTCCAAATTTAATATGAATATGAATTTTCATTTCAAGTTATTTACATATATAAACAATAATATAATTGACTAACTGTTGTTAATTTAGTTTTCAACTCTTTATTAGTAATATTGGACTTCCCGTAAATATTGAGATGTAATACAATTAGAGATCAATTAATATTGTCATTATTATTATTTTATGTTTGTATTTCACACCCTTAGCAATTGTTTTTGTTTTAAATATCAATAATTCATTACACGATTGAAAATCAAAATTCCAACTCTCAATAGCTCACATAAATAGCATCCAATTTGATATTCTTAAATAAAAATTTATGTGATACAATGTGATACAAGAAGTATATTTTTACAAAATTGATAATAAAAAAAAATTATACGTGCAACGCACGTGATCCCTGCTAGTACTATAAAAAGTGGGACCCTTATACTACTTATATATTCACTCATTATAAATATTAAAACATATTATATATTGAAAGACTTTATGTATAAATATCGTGGACAAAAATCGAATATTTTGAAGTTGGTAAAGACCCGCCCCTTTTTTCATTCAGAATGAGTCCCCGGGAACCTTCACTGGGGGTTGAGTTAATATTATTTGGACATCTATGAAAAAACTTTATTTTGGACCACTTCTTTTATATTTTCTGATTGATTGTAACTATCCATCCACTCATATATGCACACTACAAGAATTCGAATTTGTACAAGTTCTTTTTCACTCTGGAAAGTTATAGGCACAAACATATCGTCTAACCAACAAAACGACATTAATTGTTTCTAATTTAACTTAACTTACGTCATTTGGACATATATTAAAAGAATGAAAGAAATTTTTTTATTATCTTTGCAGTTGCCATTAAACTTTTTGAATTCATAACAAAAATTAAATTGATTGTTAGTTCATATATATACATTAATACATAGTATTAAATTTAAAGCTCAATGTATCATTTTAAAATAACATGTGCATTAGTGTAGTACGTGCCCCGTGAGGACTGGATCTATAGCACCTCATTGTTTACAGAAGCATTAATAAGTTTGATATAACTACCCTATCAGTTAGTTACCCTAAAATTGACTTGGGGGATGATATTTATTTCCCTTGAAACCATTAAGGGATGATAAATATAGCTGACAAACTTACCAAATTATTTAAGAAAGGGATAATTCGAAAAAAAAAAAAACACTCCCAAACTATTCTCATTTAAAAAAAAAAGATTATTAGCATTTAAATACACTAATTTTAGAGTTTTTTTTGTTTTTTTATGAACTTTGATCCTTGGCAATAAACTACACCAACTTTCACATTTTGATAAATATTCTACAAAATAAAATTTCTCCCAAATTGAATTTGCGGCGATGCCTATGTGGTGCAAATTGATGGCAAAGTAAACGACGTCATATTGCCAAGGGTCAAAAATTCAGGTGAAAGAAAAAACGATCCAAAATTTGTATATTTAAATGTCAATATCTCTTATAAAAATACTCCGAATTATTAAAAATAATCAATTATTTTTTTAACCATTTTTGTTTGATCAAAAATGCTTTAAACTATTGGAAATAACAAATTAAATCAAAAAACTTTTTTTATTTTGTAAAAAATATTCTGAACTATTGAAAATGACCAACTAAATCTTGAAGTATTTCCATTTTATCAAAATATAATATATATATATATATATATATATATATATATATATATATATATATTAAAAGTAATTTTCACCATGAATTCATAATCAAACACAATATGGAAACTACATTTAACTTTCTTTAATTAAATGAGACTGAATTACATTTTATAGCATATCATGTTTATAGAAACGCTCTATATCCACGGTGGGCACACTTAATGTGCCCACCGCTAACGTGGCAATGTCACGAAAGTAATATTTTCCATTTAGGGTTGAGTTGTTTTTAGTAGATTTTAGTTTTTTTTTTTTGTTTTTTTTTGTTTTTTTTTTAAGGTTTAGTATTTAGAGTATATATTTAAATTAGTTTCATTATTTATTATATTGTCACGTCATCTGTGGGCACATTAAGGGGGGTGTATTCAACTGGAATTTGTTGGATTTTTGGACTTTAAAAAGTCTGTGGATTTAGAAATCTCAAAGACTTCATTTAGAGTTTGGCTGACTTTTTAATTGATTTATATGAATTTTTATAGACTTGACAGGATTGTGAAATATATTTTTTATTGATTTAAATGGATATTCATAGACTCCCACGCTGTAACTATTGATGCAAATGTATATAGAACACACTTGTATATAAAAAGAGTTAATCAAAATTTATCAATATATTACTCATTATAAAAAGTGTCTTGTTTACAAAACTTATTTTACTATTACAATGAATCATTAAACTATCTATGTCCAATATCTAATCATCTACAATAAGGAAAAGTAAAATAAATTTAAAAAAAAAAAACACACAATTAATCATTTACCTAATTCATATACGTATATAACAAGTGAAAAGCAAAAACTGCAATAAAACTACAGAGCCGAGACATCATTAGACTTGCATACTTTAAATCCAATTTTTTTTAACCAATATTTGTAACTGCTCTTGAAGAAGAAGCCCAAATTCTCTTTCATTCTTTTCTCCTGCTTGCCCTTCTCAAACGTTTCATCTATGGGCTTTCGGTTTCTAATTTTTCTAGGTAATTTGACCCAATAGATTAACCAATGGGCTTAGCCCAATAGGCTATATTCTCATTAATGAGAAACACTGCTTGTTTGCTTAACTAGATAGTCCGTTCGCGCACTTGGTTGTTTAAGTAGTTGTTATCTAATAACTGTATAAATCAAATCGATATTTGATTCTATCTAGAAGATACTACTTGTAAATCATCTTCTTGAAGGAATCTCATATTGATTAAGCTTTTAATCAACATTGTCAAGACTACTAAGTACTTACTTGGTCATAGACCTTATTAGGTACTAATTAACTAACTAATTACTCACATAGGGTGCAATTTACTAATTGATTCCTCCCACATAAAGAAATAATTAGGGGAAAACCTTCTTTGAGATTTCATCTCAATCGAAGATAAGAATGTAACTAACATTCTTTCTGGTGAAGTTTTCTTATCGATGTAACTTAATTAATAGAAAGGTGGTTTCAAAATGCGTCACCCTTCTAAGTTCAACTTACGGCACTTTCTGGATAATTGCTTCTCTGCTGGTTAAGAGAAATGTTAGTTTTGACTGAGTTTTATGACTAAAAGCATTTGCCACTACGTTGGCTTTGCCCAGGTGATGGTTTGATTCCACAATCGTAGTCTTTCACTAACTCGAGCCACCTTTTCTGTCTCATGTTAAGGTCTCTCTACTGGAAAAAGTATTGAAGGCTTTTGTAATTTGTGAAAATCTCACACCGAACCCCATAGAGGTGGTGTCTTCAGATTTATCACCTTCTCTCACAATTTTTTTTTCTCTAATCACTTTTTTTTCTCTAAAATTATTATATTTTATGATTTTCAATCTATAGAAATTTCATCTTTCATCACTTTTTCTCTCATCGATTTCTTTATTTAAAATTATTCGTCTAATAACTTTCTCTCTCTAAAATTTTTCTCTCTCTTTAAACTTTTCCATCTCTAAAAGTTTTCTCTTTCTAAAATATTTTTATCTCACTTTTTTTTTTCAACATATCTTTGTCTCTTGTCACTTTTTAAATTTTTTTTCTCTCTCATCACTTTCTCTACCTAATTTTTTTCCTCTCTCTTCACTCCATACATTTTCTCTCCCATCAAAATAAATAAAGGTTATAGATTGAATAAAATAGTTTTTAATTTTAGAACACAATTACAATTTCAAAATAAGATCAAATTCCTTTCTTATTCTCTCTTTATAATATCATTCTTACGTTCATTCCATTCTTACTGTGATTTTCCATTTCTACCTCATTCTATTCCATCGTACTAAGCACACCTAAGGTATAAGTTTATCCATTGTTTCATCATATATCAACTTTGCCTTTTCCTTTCTATTTATAAAAGCCTATTTTAATTGAATTTATAAACTCAAACCTCTATAATATGTAAATTACCTGGCCTTGTGAATTAATACTTGTTTAAATTACAAGTCTTTTAAATTTTAGTTATATTTGACTGTACAACTGGCTGCATTAATGACATATATACTCAAAGTTTCCTGCATATAATGTTCAAAATTCATCTCCAACTAAGCACCCTGAAACAAGAGTTACGTATCTTTCTTATTTGAATAATTTTGACACTAATTTTAAAATAACGCCACTGAGGTTTCAAGCTTAAGACATTTACCATGTAGGTCTTAGCATTAAACCCACTACCGCTAGACAAGCATACTCACACAAAGACTTTACCTTTAATTTTCTACTTCACATTCCTTTCACATTACATTCTTTTATAAAGAAAAACTAAACTATCAACACAATTTATCTCTTAGAACGATACCTCCCTTAACCCAAATTTCATTTTAGAAGTGAAAAACCTCATTCCATAGTATTATTATTGTACATGCACATGTCCCTCAAAATTTCAACATTATCTAAACCCCTATCCCTAGGTTTAAGAGTTCTAATTCAAAGAGATTAACTATTCATTGCATCCATCTTTAAACCTATTTGTATATGAGAGACCAATATCTTCCGAGTCATATGCATGCGCAACATATGTTACTTTCCGTAAACGACCTACTATTAATAATGTTCTTGTATACATTTTTCACAAAAACAGAAATAGTTTGATATATATGTGGCCTAAATAGATGGTTGAGTTTTTAAAGTATAGTTCCAAAACTCTTAACAATAATAGTATTATAAAATAAGGCAAAACATGTCCTTAAGTTTTCATACTCTTACTTTTTATTTCATCAAGTCCCTATATTTTTTTCGTTTTAATAAATTCTCTTACTTTTATATTCAAGTTCATCTAATCTTTATTTAACGGAAATGTTACTTTTCCATTATGAAATAAAAATAACAAACCACCTATTAATTTTTTCTCAAAATAATTCAACATAGTATACTCATGGAGAAGCCTAACATCAAAATTAAATAATAAAAAATGGTTCCTTTAATTTATTCACCACGCCACGAACTATCAATCTGGAAGATTTTCTTTTTCTTAGTGAGGAAACAAAATTTTAATCAAATTCTCGTAAAAGAAAAAATCTAAAACAAAAGAAAATTCGAAAAAGAGAACCGAAAAAAATCATAAAATTTTAAAAAACTAACATCAAATTTTCTCAAAAAAAATAAAATAAATAATACTAGCAAAAAAAAATAACATAAAATTACACATAACATTGCGAGAAAGATTAAATAACCAATACCAAAAAAACATGTAGAAAGATCAATAAATTTAAGTCCGAATTTACCTAACCCAATAGAACATGCACGAAGCTAGGAGGAGAGACTATTTTGTTTGAGTTAACGTGGATGTAACATTGTTCTATTTTTAAAGTTTTACTTCTTTGAATTTATAAATAATGTGAATTCAATTTATATATTTAACAAAAGTTGTTTGTACAAGTGTGTAATTAAGTTCAACCATGTTTGAATTATTATTGTTGGATAATACCAATACAATAATAATAATACTAACAATAATATATTATTATATTATATTATTGATATAATATAAGATTTATATAATGAGGGTATAATAGACAAACCAAATTTTGTAAAACAAGACACTTTTATAATAGGGTATAGATAAACACAGTTTTTTTAATAAAAAAAAAATTCAATATCCTTAACCAAAATCCGTAAAATTACATTTGACATTTTTTATTTGTACTCCCTTCATCTATCTTAAAATGACACTTTTCTATTAGGCATATAATTTTGAGAGCAATTGATTAAGTATGGAACATTCTTTTTTTCTTTTTGGAGTAAAGTATGGAACATTCTATTTAAACACTTTTAGTGATATTTAATATACTGTATAAAACATTTTAATTTTGATATTGAAAAATAAATTTAAAATTTTATTTTAATGAATTAGGGGGTGTTTAGGGCTGCAAATATAAAAAAGTGTCAATATTAGCTAGACGGCGATGGAGAAAGTAAAAACAAAAGCAACTGACGCAAGGATGAAAACGGTTTCATCTATACAAAATGATAAAAAATTAATGAAAATATATAGGAGACAAATATGCACGGATCCTTGTCTTTTAAACTACTCCACATAACAAAGAACAACTCAGCAGGACGTTTGGACCGATAAATTTGTTTGGTAAATCGTATAAATCTAATAATATAATGATAAAATTTTGTCAAATCAGCTCTCGTAGCTCAGTTGGTTAGAGCACCCGTTTAGTAAGCGGGAGGTCTTGAGTTCGACTCTCAACGAGAGCAAATTTCTTTATTTTATTTTATTTTATTTTATTTTATTCTTTTCTTTATTTTATTTTATTCTTTATGTCAAACAAGAATATCTCTTTTGTTATTTTGGATTACACACTTTCTTTCTTTTATACAGCTCGGGACTTTCTTCAGTCGTGAAATCGAGCTTGCCTATATATTTGTAGAATTTATTAATGATAACTTTGCTAAACAACAGTATTAATTCACAAGAAAAAAAAAAATGTGACAGATGATTACAGATACTGATTATTGGCCAAAATATATTTATGGTATATATAGATTTGCATTGATCTTATTAAAATATAATACATTGAAGCATACACAAAATATATAATATTATATGATAATTCTCTAAAAATTCAGTTGGATAGGGTAAGCCACTTTTTCTTCCCAAAAGTATTGGTAAGGATTCACTTTTTTTAATTTTTAATTTTTTTTCATTTTCAGTACTATATATGGTTCTCGATGTATTATTATGTGATATCTCTTTTCTTCATTTTTTTTTTCTTCTTTTGGGCACTACTTTTGCAAGAGCGTAACTCGTATTGATGAGTTGAAATCAATTTTAGTGCAATATTATTTGGTTCTTGAAATTCCCATATTCGATTTTAGCGAAATTAGTAATGATTTTAATAAATTGTAAGGTTGCCCTTTATGTTGTTTTTTTTTTCTTGATAAAAAAATAAATTAATTAAAATGTAATCATGTAATACATAATTTAATCATCTAATTATCATCTAATTAATTTTATATTAATTCATATCTTAAGAAAAGCATACCGATAACAAAAATTGATAAATAACATTGCTTGATTAATTTTAGATTTTTTCATTATTTTACCCATATTCTAATATGATTAACCTTCTAACAAAGTCAATAAATATATACTATAAAAAGTAAAATTTCGCTTTGTTGTTCTTCTTCATATTGAGATCGTACTATTTTCACACAACTAAATGTTTTGGATTAGAAAATTTTCATAGAGATGAAGACGCAAGAGGGGCTCAATTCATTTAAATTCACCCGAATAATCTATCAAATTGCATCACTCTGCGTTTGTTAAGCCCACAGTAAAAGACGTGTATGAAATTCCAGCATATTAATTCAATTACTTTTTATTTTGTACTAAAAAGAATGATGTTCCCCTACCCACCGCGTGCATACTTAATATGATCACGGCTAAGGTGACGACATTATATTTAAGAAAAATTATACTTCCTCCGTCCACTAAATATGTGCATAGAATCTTTCAAAACGGTTATTAAATTTTTTAATGATTGGTGAATAAAGTGATATTTAGGGTCCTACCTTTTGGTTGATAAAGTGATATTTTGGTTGAACAAAGTGATGTTTTGAATGATAAGGTGATATTTTGATTGATATAGTGGTGTGGGGTCTACGTCCAAAAATAGTTATGCACATAGGTTGTAGACGGACGAATGTGGTAATAAATGCACAGACTTGATGGACGGAGGTAGTAATTAATATACCTTATAAAAGTAAACTCTACTATATAGAACTAAACCTACTAAAAAAAGTAAATTCTAAAAGTTAAAAATTATTGACCTGACATTGTCACGTCAATCGCTGGCATATTGTGGGCACATTAAGTATACCCACTGTGGGTATGAGAGCATTTCTGATACTAAGAATACTTAATTTTATATATATATATTTTTAGAATAATATTAACCATATAGATTCATAAGTAATATGTTAGCATGGCAACAAGATGTTATTTAGGTTTTATGTAAGTTTGTAGTAGTGTATAGAGGGAAAAAGAAGACAATGATGAACATAATTCTTGCTTAAATGATCAATTCTATTACTGATTTGTTTTACTTAGTTGTAAAACTGTTAACATTCTTGGAACTGTAGTGAGTATTGCTAAAGATGCTAGAAATTGAGTTAAAGTTTAAAATGCAACACATGTGTATTCCTCTCATATACGTATTAACAATTCGTTATTATGGAGAAAAGGTGGGAGAGAATGCCTTGGTCACTCAGTGATATGAGACTTCGATCAATTTTAATAGATTGAAAATGAAAAATAAGTTTAAGAATTATAATTATAATAAAAATTTGTTGATAAATTTAGTTTCATGATGTTGTTAATTAGTTTTTAATATATGAATTTTATTTATATTATGATTTTGGGTATGTTATGTTTAATTATAGGTTAATTATATATTTTTTGTTTGTCTGCTATCCTTACAATACAATTAGTTTAAGGACAACAGTGTAATACGTTATACTTCTTCCGTCCCTTAAGAGTATTTTTTTTCTTTCTCTTGGCACGAGTTTTGAAAAAATATTAGGTTGTGTTGTACTATGGTAAATAAGTTAAAATTATAGAGAGTAAAGATTAAATCAATTATGTTGAGGTATAGTGTTCAAAAAAGAACAAATAATAGTACTCTTTGGGGACATATGAAAAAAGAAAAAATGGAATCCTTTTAAGGGACGGAGGGAATATGTTATTATAATAATATGTCAAGTAGTTTTACAATGGTGGAACTATATCCTATACTAATTAGCGAGTATCGTATAATGATTTAACATGTGAAATTTTAATTAACGAGTAGAGGTAGAATTTAAATTATCAAATCTAACACATTAGAATTATGGCGAGATACTAATTATCAAAGTCTTTGCCTCTGAAGCAAAAACAACATAATAAATTTTATTTATAAATATCTTGATTGCATCGTACAAGAAAGTTGTTAGATATTAGTAGTATTTTTATTTTTGGAATTAGATCGTACCCAGGTATTTTGCTCATATTAGAATTTTGATCGATATAATTTAAGAGAGAATTAGTTGACTTAAATTAAGGAACGATGATTGCTAAAAATAACACAGATTTAGCATTGTCATGTTTTATGCTAAGGTTGAGAAAATAAAAAATTTATCAAATATTTTGTACATCTCTTCCATAACTTAGTGCTTCATTTGAAGAGTTTAAACATTTCTTTCTTGATTGATTATTGTTGGCATTGGTATTTTAAGTTTTTGAAGAATTGATCAAGTAATTTTCACATATTTTATGTGAATAAAAAGAAATAACAAGTCTATTGTTTAATTTTTCACATTCTTCAAAATTGTCTTAAAATTACAGCATGATTTTTGCACATTATACCTATCAAATCAGATCAATTAGAAAATATATATTTGCTCAAGCTAAAATAAATGTAAAACGTGCAACGCACGTTACACTTGCTAGTTGATTATAAGTGTTGAAGTAATATATAGAACAAATAGAAATGGGCTATGGAATAAAATGCATGAGTTTGGGCTTGAAATAAACAAATAAATGTATAAATAGGAGCCCAAATTAAATTTCACTTCAATTTCTGTAAAACATCCGATAAAAATAGAACCCAGCTTCCTATCATTTTTCTCCCTTTTACGTCGCCGCTTGCGGGGAGCTGCTGCTTAACTACCGTCGTTTCTCGATGGGTTGATATGGTATACTGAAAATTCGATATGGAACAAAATTTACAATGTTATCATACCAACTTTTCGGTAAACTGTACCAAAGTTATGTATATTTTTAGGGCATCTACAATGGTGGGGTTCTAGTCCATGTGGTATGGAATAGAGCCGGCTCTAAAAAAAATTCATTATTGGGGAGCCCAAAATAGGGAGCCCAAGCTCTCCTGCAAGAGCCTAGGCCCTTAAAAATTTTGAGACTGACGCGTGTAATTCACACGAATATTAACCAATAATATGGCAAATGTGATTCACACCCATGTTCCGCGAGTGGAGTTGACTTTTCTTCCTTAATTTTATGACGATTGAAGTTTATACTACCTCCATCCCATTATATTAGAGCTTATTTTCTTTTTGGTCCGTCCCATTATATTAGAGCTCTTTCCTAAAATGGTAAAAAATACTTGACTATAATTAACTCTCTCTCCTTAGAATTAATTATAGCCACATATCCTTTCATTCATTGGTTTCTGTGCAAGTCAAACTAGCTCTAATATAATGGGATGGAGGTAGTACTCCTATCTTTTTTGTGGTTTTCCTTTTTGTTTTTTCTTCATCTTCTTGAGTCTTCCATTATCTCTCTTCCTCTGCATCAATGCACCTGCTCATTCAAAAAGGGAAAAAAATAAATAAATAATGTTGCCAATAATTCTGTTTTATTTCTTATATCCGAAGGAATTTAATGAATCAGAAGTAAATAAATATTACCGTTTGCTATCAAACGGTAACTTCCTATCATCTACAAATTTTGAAGTTTGAAGTTGTAATTTCTCTATTAATACTTCCTTTCAATGTAATTTTTACCACAGCAAATTGAAAAAAATCCTCTCTCAATTCTTATCAATGGATAAAGATCTATCACCCAGTAGCAACAATGCTAATTAATTAATGTATTGTACTTCGTATGATTATTTCAAGTTTATCAACCTTAACTATTTTTTTCAAATAAATTATATTTCGAATATTATAAGTAAAGATATCATTAGAGTTATTTAATAATATATATTAAAAATAAGTCATTTAAAAATAATAATTTAATTTAACAATATTGAAATTAATCAAAAAATAAAAATAAATAAACTTACATTTTAGTAATGATAAAATAATTGATTTTAATAAAGTGGGACCCAACATATAGTATTAAGAGCCCTAAAATTAAAGCCTATCATTGTGGAAAATTTCAATTTGAAGTTCTTGTCTATGTGGCAATTTATAGAGCCCCAAATGGGGCTCTCCATTGTACATGCCCTTATATGAGTAAATACTTAGTCATTTTGATAAAGCAAAGGTAAAGTTTAGCCTTTAATAAAGCAATATATAAATTTTAGTCACTTTTATGAATTTGCCCCTTGTGATTCTATAATTATTATATTCAAAAAGATTAAATTAAAAAAAAAGTTTGAAATTAAAGGGGGAAAAAAAAAACCCTAACTTGTCGCCGCCACCCATCCTCTTTCTTCCACGGCTGAAACTCTTCAACCCACGCCGCCGGCGCTCCTCCAAAGCTTGTTCATCCCTCACGCCTTTGCCAAATCCACCGCCATCTTGCAACGCAACTAGCACCGCTCCTCTGAAGCTCCATCCCCAACGCCGACGAGCTCCATCACACAGTCGTCATCGCTGCCATCTCCACCGCTATGTGCATGATGCCGTGCGACCGCACGGCCACGATCGCCTCCCCCGAGCCGTGGCCGTGCGTCGTGCGTTGGCCTGTGGCATGGGCGCGAGCCTGACACCGTGCGAGCACACAGCCACGACCGCCTCCCCCGAGCCGTGGCCGTGTGTCGTGCATTGATCACAGTAGCGACTTCAGGAATTATAATTCGGGGGTGCAAGAAATAATTACTCCACATTAATACAAGTAATTTTTTTTTTACAATGCATATATACATAATACTAGTAAAAAAAAATTGAAATGAATATAGATATATACTACTAGTAAAAAAAAAAAAGGGGGTACAGCTGTACCCCCAACGCATTGGAGTCGCCACTGATTGGTCATGGTATGGGCGCGAGATTGACGCCATGCGAGCGCACGGCCATGAACGCCTCCCTCGAGCCGTGGCTGTGCGTCGTGTGTTGCCATGCTCAGGCTCCCCGTCGGCCGTGGCACGTGGCTGTGGTGCTCAGAATACACGACCACTATTGCACAACCGATTGGTCGTGTAAAAGCGGTCGTGCAATGCCAAGCCGGGGCCATGTTCGCTTGACGTGCCAAATCCACGACAAGCATTACACGACCCTACAGTCATGTAATCGTGGTCGTGTAATTAACTTAAAGGGCAAACGTGTCATTTTACAAGAAAAATGGCTAAATTCTACATATTCTTTTATGTGTGGCTAAAATTTACCTTTACATTATCAAAATGACTATTTTTGGGATTGCCTCTTTTTATATACCGGAAATTTTTCTATTTAATTTTTTTCCTAACAATATTGACAAAATGAAAATATTATAACGAGGAATGTTTCAATACCAAGGTGAATATACTTAATGAACTAACGACTGATGTGACATGAAAGTTATTTAATCTTACTAAAAAAACTAAAATTTTAATTGAAAAAATTATCAACGTGGCACTATTATATTACCGGTGAGCATATTAAGTATGCACACAATGGGGCCGTAGAGCATTTTTGATATTATAGTAGCATCCAATAAATAACATTTAAACAAAAACGAATAAATATTATCTACATAGTACATAATATCAATCAATATATATATATAAAATACGAAAACGGATCTCCATCCTACGTGGAATTATGTAGAATTTTCGTGGTTATTTTCCTAAATTCTCGTGGCTTTGGCTATATTAGATAATAATTTAATCAATATAAATACTATATAATAATAGATCTCCATATATATGCATATTATATAATATTTTCCTAAATTTTCATAAATTTTCATCATCAATCAATTAATATATAAAAAAAATATGATATTCATACAAGATATGCATCATTAATAAAGATATATATATTTTTAACTAAATAAGTATTATACATACCACGAGTTAAATTTATTCATCATTAAATTCATTTATTATTAAATTTATTCATCATTAATAATCTCATCGATCAATATTTTTTTATTTGACATAAAGTGATTATTGTCGAAAAATGTTCATCATTAATCTATTACACATATAACGGGTGCATTGACATAACAAAAAAATTGAACATGTTCGATTAGTCAAGAAATGCTACTCTCATTAATCTATGTTTTATTATTATTATTATTATTATTATTATTATTATTATTATTATTATTATTATTGTGAATAATGAGTGAGTTGATATTCAAAATTTAATGGGCGGCTAGACATTTTATCATTCGATATTTATATTAAACAACGGGCAGGTTTATACCCGAAAAATATTATATCTCTGATCGGTAATCCAAACAACGGACAGTTGCATATTCAAAATGAATATAACTATATGCAACCCAATAAATGTTATCCCTCAAAATAGTTGACCAGTATCTCCAATGGATAATCCAATCTACGGGCGGCTTCATATTCAAAATGAACATAACTACTTGACTTGGAAAATGCAACCCAACAAATGTTATCGCTCAAAACCGTTGACCCAAACAACGGGCAACGCAGTTTTCAAAAAATATTACATTAAAAATGAATACAACTGCCAACAAATGTTACTCTCAAATGGTTGGACCAAATAGCGGGCGGTTTGACATTCAAAATGTATATATATACCCGAGAAATATTATATCTCCAATGGATAATCTAAACAACGGGCGACTTCATATTCAAAATGAATATAATTACCCGAACAAATGTTACCCTCAAATGGTTGAACCAAACAACGGGGGGCTTGATATTCAATATGAATACAATTACCCGATATTATATCTTCGAAGGATAATCCAAACAACGGGTGACTTCAAGATAATTCAAACAAGGGGGGGGGGCTCGATATTCAATATGAATACAATTACCCAATAAATATTATATCTTCGACGGATAATCCAAACAACGGGTGGCTTCAGGATAATCTAAACAACGGACGGCTTTATATTCAAAATGAATATAGTTACTCGACTTGAGAAATGCAACATAACAAATGTTATCCATCAAAACAATTGGCCCAAACAACAGGAGACTTTTGAAATAAATATAAAAACTCAAAAAATATTACTTAAAAATGCATACAACTTTCGACAAATGTTAACTTCAAATGGTTGAACCAAACAACGGGCGGCTAGGCATCAAACGAAAATGCCTGAAAAATAATATCACTATTAAATCTATTTTTCTATTACATGTATGATGAACATTTTGAAAAAATAAAATTTGAATAAATAGGACTACTCGAAATTTTTATTAATCTAATTTTCTATTACAGTGAAATGGACGGCTTGATATTGCAAATATGTAATGCTAAATGCGAAATATTGTCTCTCATTTACTTTTTTTTTTCTTTTGATATAATTTCATATTAATATTTTAAAATGAACTTTTGCTTTTTTATCAATTTAAAATAAATAATTGGATTATCTTTTAAATTTTACTTTAAAATTACAATATAAAATGATCCTGTCAAATTTCGATGGCGATACACTAGTTTTGTGATAATCATACACAAATCCAACAATACACAAATCAAGCAGAAATAATTGAGCATAAATCGCAATATTCACCTCAAATCGCATTAAAAAAAAGAGAGGCATAAATCGAGCAGAAATTCATAAATCGAGCCGAACAAACCCTATATCCAAAATATATTTTACTTAGTTCTCTCAATAAAATTTTAGGGAATATGCATGTCGATTTCTACTCGGATGCGGTGTGTAATGTAAATTCAATTTTTTAATGGTAAGATATTTTTCATCGAAAATATAAAAAATAGTTAAATTTTAAGTTTGTTAAGTTGATTGACAAAATTCATGTCACTATCTTAAAAGACGATTTTTATATATTAACGCGCTAACTTATACTAACAATGTGCCGACTCGGCAGAACATCCTACTAAAACAATCGTAATCAACATGTGTAAGTTGGTTTAATGGTAGTAAGATTAATGTCCGAGACTTTCTGATCAGTGGTGGACTTACGTGGGGGCAAGCGCAGGCTAAAGCCCCCACGATTTAGTGCTCGTTTGGTTCAAGTTGGGTAACGGAAACGGAATTGAATCAAGTCAAGTAAGGGAATGGTAATGATAATGGTTACTTTTATTGAGTGTTTGGTTCAATAGTAGAAAGTGAATCACTTGTGAGGGGGGTTCCCTTTAACCTTGTTTCCCCTCTTTCTTGAGAGGTAATAATGTAATGGATTGAGTTACCCCCAAGTAAGGGAAATTGACAACCTATTACTCAAACCAAACAAAATGTAATGAAATCAATTACTTGATTCCCTTTCCATACCAAAAAAAACTTGAATCAAACATGGGCTTAGTGTATGTTTCGATAAAATTTTATATTCACATCATGTTGAAGATTTTTTTTATAGATTAGCCCCCTCGATAATTCAATCCTGGGTCCACCCCTATTTCTGGCAAAAAAATCACGAATTTAAGTCATTCATGACACAACCTTCATATTTTAATTTAATTATTTTAGACCATTATCACCTTACACATCTACCATACACCACCGTTCTCTTCACTTTCTGCCTTCACCGTTGCAACTCTCTTTACACTTCTTACTTCGATTAAAATTAAATGCAAATTAAAGTTAAAATGCAGAAAACCAATTTTGTTTTCTCTGCTAGCTAAAGGCAGCCAATTGGAGTTAGTATATCATATCGTTGGTTTGATGCATTAGCATTAGCTGCTGTGGACGGTGATTGGTTGAAAAGTAGGCGCGCTTTTATACTGTTAGACACTCAGAAGCGTACTTTGCGCCACGCGTACCCCACGTGTTGTCTGTGTATGTCCAAAACTCATCCTTTGCGCTTTGAGAGATTCTGTTCTGTGCTCAGCTTATGTACACCAACCTCTTTTTTATATACGTAATATTTTTATTTGTATTTTCTACACCAACCACTTTTTCTATTTTAATTAATAAAATTTAAATTAAATACTAAAAAATAAATAATAAACTCTAACTAGATTGGTAAATTCTAATCAATTAGTGTAAAGTTATATTAAATTATAAATATAATATTGAGAAATTAAAGAAATAATAATAAAAAAATTAAGAAAAATCAGTTTTGGTACATGCATGTTTGATACACTATTTGTTTTACTAATTTGATGATGTATATTTTGCATGACGTTGGGTAAGTTGATTCTTAATTTTATTAATTAAACATATATATGCCTTGCGAGTGAATAATGAATGGTATGGATAATGCGGGTTGAAATATAATCTCCTTGATTTCTATGCTTCCCATGGACACCTAAATAAAGCATTATTAAAAAGACCCTTAGTGCAGGACCATTGGTTCATTCTTCTTCAAATATTCTTCCATTCTAATTTTTGCTAATTATTAACCTTTCTTCATCAATTTGAAATATGTGCATTTTTCTTGAAAATATTATTACTTCAATATGATTCAATATTGTTCTCTTAACCACCAATGGGTGCCATTAACGTGCTCAGCCGCAATATCTCATATACAAGATATTACAAAACTTTCCATCGTCCAGCGAAGTGATGTGTTTCTTGAATATATATGAGATATTTAATAATGAAACGTTTCTCTCTTGACGGGACTTAGAGAATACTTTATTTGTTGTACGTATTTCGTTTATATTCAGATGGTAGAAAAAAGCTTGGAGGGAGAAGTGCTTCATACAATAACGATTAGGTTATTGCCGATAATTTGGCATGACTCATGGTAATTTGCAAATTCTACCTGAAGTTCAACATGTTAAACGACAATAAAAGCGCAACTTAGACTGCAGTTAATAGAATACATATATTTTTCGGAAATCCACGATCTCAACAATTTGGGTACAATTTACATCAATTGTATCGAAACTCGAAGTGCTAAGTGTTTTTTGACCTTTGTGTGTTATGCGAAAATATATTTTTAATGGGAGATAAGCCGAACAAGGAAAAGAAGGGGAATGTTGTCGTACTCGTTGTGAACATACTTACTGTGCATACGGCTAACGTGACAATAATATATTTTAAATATAAACAAATAAATATATATATCTTAAAAATAAATTCTACTAAAAAAAAATACTAGAAAAAACTAAATCTAATACGGAGTATAAAAATTATATCACTGTCATAATGATTTGAACAAAGAGTGGTTTGAGATACAACACATGGAATTGATCTATTTTTTTCATTATAATTTTATCCCAACACTTTTTTTTATGAATTGTCGCAATACTATCTTTTCGAGATGAACTTTATATTGTCTCGGTTTCATTCAAAACATCTTATTGTCCTTTCTGAACCGTCCAATTTAAAACGTCTTATTTTTTTGTTAAAAAAGTTTAACTAATACTACCTCCAACCCACTTAAGTATTCCCATTTCCAAATGGCTCAATAGCCAAGGAAATGGGACTAGACAGCTATTAGGGGGATTTAAGCAGAAAAATTAAACTAAAAATTACTGTGCAAATATACTGTAGCGGAGCTACTGTTCATCATTTAACTGTTCACTACAGTAAAAAAATTTGAAATTTTTAAAAAATTCAAATCTGGAGCCAGAAATTTCAGAATTTGGCCCCTAAAATTCAAATGCTGCACTTCAAATACATTTCACTACTCTATAAAGCTGCATCATACAACAAAATCTCTGCAAATACAAAAAACTTCTCTATACAGATCTTGATCACTACTCTATGGGGAAAAAAAAAGATGTTTCAGAGCAACTCAGAACAGAGATCATGCAGCAATTGTTGGCCAGCTTGAAGAAGGATCGCCCATCTCATGGGATGATCAACGAGATGGCTGCAAGGTACTCTATCTGCAGAAAAACAGTTAGTAACATATGGAAGATAGCAAAAGATCAAAGAGCTGCAGGTGAGATCATTGATGTGAAGAGCAAAAGCAAAGGCAGAGGGAGACCCCCCAAGCATATGATTGACTTTACAAAGATAGAAGCAATTCCAGTTGAAAACAGAGGTACTATTCAAGCAATGTCAGATGCTCTAGGAATTCCCAGATCAACTGTGGCTAGATTCACAAAACTTCTGCTCAGACCACATACAAATCACATCAAGCCTCTTTTGAAACCTCCTAATATGCTGTGTAGGTTACACTATAGTCTACAAGCCTTAAACTATGATGCAGGGGTGAATGCTCTTAAATTCAAGCCCATGGAAACCACTATTCACATTGATGAGAAGTGGTTTATGCTTACAAGAAAGAGCTGCAGATACTACCTCACTCCAATGGAAGCAGAGCCTCACAGAGTGATTCAGTCAAAGAAATTTATACCAAAAGTTATGTTCATGTGTGCAGCCAGCAGGCCTGTTTATGATGCTGAAGGCACACTATTGTTTGATGGAAAGATAGACATTTGGCCATTAGTTGAAGAGGTAACAGCTCAAAGAAACAGCATAAGAAGACCAAGAGGCACTAGGGAGCTTAAACCTATACAATCCATCACAAGGCAGGTGATCAAAGATTGCCTCATTAAAGAGGTACCATGTTTATGTTTCCCTACTTGTACTTCTAGAACTCTAGTGATGACTCTCATTGAAAAGAATGAGTTTGTAGACCCTACTTTCAATTAATGAGCATTGTTTTTAATTTCAATTCAAGCAATTAGCACACAAAGCCTAAGATTCAATTAATGCATGCAGTTTTTCATTTATTTTTTCAGATAATCCCAGCAATTAAGAGAAAGTGGCCAGCATGCTTAAGCAAAAACATTTCAATTCAACAAGACAATGCAAGGCCACACATCACGAATACAGATGCAGATTTTGATCTAATTGCAAATTCAGATGGCTTTCACATTAAACTTGTGAATCAACCACCCAACAGCCCTGATTGTAATGCAAATGATCTAGGGTTTTTCTGTGCTATTCAAGCCTTACAACAGAGAATGAAATGCAGAAATGCAGATGAACTCATTCTTGCAGTGAAGCACAGTTTCAACATGTTGGAGCCAATGACACTAAACAAGGTTTTCTTGTCTCTACAATGTGTTATTCTAGAAATTTTGAAGGTTAAGGGAGGGAATAACTTCAAGCAGCCACATATGAAGAAGGATTCCCTAATCAGATAGGGAATACTACCTACAAATTTGGATGTGCCAGAATTTTTAGTGAGGGAATGCATTGACTACCTAATCAGAGAAGAGTCTACAGCAGGTGTTGAAGAACTCATGGAGAAGATGGGAATCAATGTACCACAGAATGGAGGTGGGATACTTGATCTCAATTTGTAGAAATTGAGATCTTGTATTTTTTTGTGCAGATGAACAAGGCAGAGCAGATGTGGATGCAAGTTTTTTGATGCAGAAATGTAAAGATCTAATGACATTTTTTTTGTGCAGACAGAATGTAAAGCAAGAACTCTTTTTTTGTGCAGATAACATTTCAGACTTAATTCAGTGTATGAATTTGCTGCTCTATTGTAATGATATTTTTGGACTAGTAATGATCACACATATTGTATGAATTTATTTTTCCATCATTTGACCAAATATGCCATCAGATTAAGAGAGCATGATCATGTTAGGCACAGACAAGAAAAGCAACCAAACAGCATATTGAATCCAGTTCAAAAGAGGCTTTAACAATAAAAAGAACATCCAATGGTCATCATAGCAGTGTTATGGAATCAAAATAGCCACAGTGATCCGAGCATCCAACTAAACCAACATTCACAGGTAACATTAAGAAACCAAGGATTCCAGCAGTCCAAACAGAGAATAGTTCATTCACCAATTCAAGATAATAAACCAGAGCAAGGATTCATGCATCCAATCACCCAACATAATCTACAAAAAAAAATTCCAAATAATCTACAAACAGGTGTAGGTGTAGAAGTCACCGAATAGAAAGCTTGAAGCCTTCTCATCTCTTCTCACAGCCACAACTCTGGAGAAGCCGGGGCCTCTTTGTCCTCCGTCAGCGCCGCCTGCATCATCCCTGCGGCGACTTCTCCGCTGCGGACATTGGCCCAAGCCGGAAGCGTGCGGTAGCGGTAGAAGTATTTCGGGAGGCAGCGAAACAAGCACGAATCTAATCTGTCGAGAGCTTCACCAGCAGGGTGGGGCAACGCCGGCGGAGACACAGGTACAGACTCATGTAGGCTCGGGGAAGGCAGCGGCGTCGGAGATCTGGCCTTCTCTGGGCTGAGGGATTCTTCATCCGCCAGCTGCGCCCCCCTGGGCCAGCGAATGTATCTGAATCGACGATAAGGGGCCAGATTACGAAGGCGAGGGAGAGACCTAGGCTGCTTAGCCCTAGATCTGGAAGATTTAAGGAATTTCTGGCTAGTGGAGGGTGGCGGCGAGGAAACCCTAGGGTTTTCTAGCCTAGGGTTTTCTGGACTGAGGTCTCCCTCGTCCTCCAGCTTCGCCCCCCAGGTTTTCATTACAAAAAGATTCTAAAAGAGGGAGAAGATCGGACGAGAAGAGTTTGAAGATCGGAGGAGTAGATCGGAGAGGATGAGATTCGGTAGAGAGAGAGAGAGAGACCGATGCAGAATGTTCTGGAATTGGGTAGAGGGGGTGAATGATTTTAGGGTTCTCACCCCCTTTTTTGTTTGCTTAATTGTTGGGCCTAATTTGGGCTAATTGGATTAGGCTCAGATTTGGGCTAATTAAAGATGATGGGATGGGCTGAGTGGACTTTAAAAACTTTCCTTATATGGAAATGAGACTAATATATGAGATGTCCCGATTTGGCAAATGGGAATACTTAAGTGGGTTGGAGGTAGTATTAAAAGTGTGGATTCTACTATATTTTCTATACTTTACACGTTATTTTTAAGTAGCGTATCAAAAAAAAGTGAGACATTTTAAGTAAATTTACATGAATTTCGACAGTAGCTAAACTAGTTAATTACGGGAACATGACAAAGACAAAAAAAAATAAACGGTGCATGATGGAAAAAAGAAAAGGAGGGGAAGATTTGAATGGAAACGTTATTACCTAGAAAAACGTGCAAGGGAATAATAGAGAAGTGGGCAGAGGGATTAGTGATAGGTGTAGCCATGCATGCACCTCTACTCCACACGCGTTGCTGCTCACCGCCTCATTGGTATTTACCTTCCTCCTCCTCAACCAATCACATTTCGACAACCTCATTAATTTTGCTTTCTTTTATTTATTCATAAAACTCCAAACTCATAAATATTGTCATTTTCTGCAGACCCCCTTAGTTCATTAATTAATTTTTTTTACCTCTATTCACTATTTTTTCTCTTTTCCCTTCCGAAAAGATTTTCGTCTTTGAATTCGCACTACTTTTTTTTTTGTTGCAATATCTTCTGTTTTTTAGTATATTGCTCGGTTTATTATAAATTCTTTTATGTTATTTTTAAACCATTAAAGTTTATTTAAAAAATTAAAGAGAAAATATAAAGAGTTTAGTAGTGAGACAGTACAACGTACATATTTTAAGGGACGTATGAATAAATGCGTGCTTTAGCAGGCAGAGAGGGAGTTTATTGATTTTTTTTTTTGGTTGGTTGGTCTAACTTTCATATTTTTCGATGTTCCAGCCGCATCTTGTGTTGTTCTTGGACAAACTATTAAAATCAATTTGTCCACAATTGCATCATTATATTCATCGTACTTCGAGCATCTTCAACGAAACAACGATTTTCTATTTTCGAATAAAATTTCAACGATACACTATTTCACAGTTTTAGTATATACTACTACCTTCATCCTTTTCAAGTTGTTACACTATTTTCATCAATTTTTTCAAGCGGTTTCGAGCTTCTTGATGATGAGTTTTAAACTAATTTTTCAAAGATTTTTTTCTTTACAGGATACTACAAGTATTATACTATCCCATAAGAAAAAAAAAATCTTTAAAAATTTATTTTAAAACTCATCTATCGAGACGCTCGAAAACGCTTGAAAAAATTGCTGAAAAAAGTATAACAACTTGAAAAGGACAGATGATAGTAATAAATAAGAGTAACGCTACAATATCCATTGTAGACATGTTCATAACGAATGACGTGGATGTGGTATAAATATAGAAGTTGATATAAAATTTACCAAAGAAAATATTATATCATATCAAAACAAGTTGAACACTATTTAAAAAACTAAACAACCATTCGAAAAATTACCGACATAGCAATATCACATCAGCAATGAGTACATTAAATATGTACACAATATTGAAATAAAAGACTTAGACATTATATATCTCAACCTGTGCATATTAATCTTATATTGGACCCAATTTATGCTTATGGATTATTTTTGTATCATTGTTGTTGTATGTTCATATATTTCAATTTATATTGTTTATAAAATTTGATTTGCCTAACCTTATTATATATTCTATTTAAGAGCAATAATATGATAATATTTCAACATCGTAATAAAAATAATTTGTAGATACATATCAACATTAATTGTACATGATCTTGTTGGGAACCCTACTCAGTTTGTGAGTTTTGATGATGTTTATCGAAATAACACTTAGAAGTTTTTAACTCTTTCCTAGAGTTAGGTTGCTAGATCAAACTGCCGTGTATAGCTCAGTTTGATGATCTTAGTTAGGCAGATCTTAGCCAACCAGTTTGAAGGAGTTCAGCACTTGCCTTGAAGAGTTCAAGACTCGCAGTTTGAAGGAAGGAAGCTGAAGACTCCAGATTGAAGAGGAAGTATCAACCTACCTACATAAGTTGATCGGATCTGTTTACTACATCTCTATTAGTAAACTGATGTTCCTTCAACGGGAAAAAAGGACATGTGTCAGAGTACGGATCTGATACATTCCAACGTCTAGAATTTGACTTCTCGCCTATATATATTGCTTCCCACGACCGGAATTCTTACGGAAAATTTAGCATTCAAAGACAAACCTCTGCCGATTTTTGAAGCATTCCAAGCCTTCAACTCAACACTCGAAATCAGGATAAATTCCCAAGTGTTGAGTGCTTAGTGAAGAGTTCTATATTCTGGTCCAAATTACTTAAGCGTTTACTGCAGCTCTAGTGATTGTTAGATTGAATTTCCTCTGTTTCATTGGTTCATTTCTTATGCAGAGATTATCGACTGTAATTTTCTTTCTACAAAGTTAGGATAGACTTTGAGTTAGATAAGTTCGCAGTTCTAGTTTGTAATAAGTTGTAAGGAAAGTTTGTAAGGGTCACGACCCATAACTCGTGCTTGATCTTCGTCGAGGAACTGATGAATGTTAAGGATGGTTCTCAACCAGTATAAACAAGAGAGAAGGAAGTCCGAAGTAAGAGATTTCAGATCGGGATAGATCTGACGTGGATGTAGGAGGGTTATCTCCGAACCACAATAAACTCTCGTCTCTCTCTCTCTCTCTCTCTCTCTCTCTCTCTCTCATACTCTCTTTATTATCTGCTTGTTATAAACTGTCAAACTAACAAACATAGAAAACTGCATTCATTCATCGAACTGTTAGTTTAAAGGTAAAAGAATTTTCTAAGAGTTTTTCAACACAAGCCACCATCTTCCGCTCTAGTTCAGTTGAATAAACTCAGCAGTTCTCTAACTGAACTGGATAAACTGAACTCTCACTCTGATCAAACTCTCCGACTTAGTTCACTAAGTCAATTTCTACAAGTCAGTTTAACAAAAAACGAAAACTGTTGGATATTGGTGTATTCCCCCCTCCCCCCATACCAATAAACTCTTTCTGGGACCAACAGATATCTACGATCAATATAATAGTTTATTAGATGTAATCTAATTTCTTTTTTTCTAGGGTTTTAAAGATTAATTTTGGGGTCTGAAGACGGTTATTAATACATGATACATATGTTTACAAGACATATTTAAAACACTACCCCTCAACGATCATCCCTAAAAAGATATTGATAGTGCATTTGTGAATAAGTCCGTCAGATTATCACTTTAGCAGTACGTTTGATATTGATATCGCCATTCTTAAAGATCATATGTATAGATAGTGCTTCTATTAATCTTTTTTTTTTGCTTGTCATAATCTAATAATTGTTACCATACTTATTATTTATACGAATCACCTCAATAACATTGTACTTAATTAATTGATTAAATATAAATTTAAGCTATGTGAATCGTGGAATTTGAGAAAATTATATTTAATGAATACAAAAAATGTATCTATGTACAATGTATAATGTATGTGATTTCTGTTAGTATATAATAAAAGTACGAGTGAATTATTGGGATTTCTTTCCTTATAAATAATCTACATTTACACCTCAAAATATGAGAAGATACATTTTCAACTAATTTGAGGTAGTATCCTTCCCCAAAAAAACAAAGAAAAAAGATGTATGAAATTTGATTAACAACAAATAAACAAGTGGATAAAGTGGATTAGACTTAATTTGGATATGTCAAAGCAGAATCAAAGCAAACCAATAGTTGAAGAATGGTAGAGAATCCAATAGAGAGTAGAAGAATTAATAGAAAAGGGCAAAAGGGCAAAAAGAAAAGCATAGATTGGATAGTGTGGTGTTAAGTGTAAGCTTGCATGCAAGTTTAAAAGTAATAGAAATCCCACACACTCACTTCCCTCAAACACGTACCCCACCCCTCTCTTCCAAGTGTCATTTCTCCTTTCATGTTGCCGCCTCCTCATTCGTCAATTCCCCCCTTAAAATCCACACCCCTTCACACCATTCCTCACTCACTCTTCCTCTTCCTCCGCAGCCGCCGCTAGAGAGAGAGAAAGAAATACACTATGATCCAAACCATCAACCCTTACGCCACCGCCAGGACGGCGGAGATCATGTCCCGATACCGCCCCATCGCCCCCAAGCCGGAGTCCCCCGCCGCCGCCGCCGCCAACTCCGCCGGGGACAGCGACGCCTCCGCCGGCGTCCCCAACGGCATCCGGAAGTCTCCTTACTTGCGGAACGTGTGGGCCCACCTCCAGGCCCGCCCCACCAGGACGCGGAAGCGCGGCCGCACCGCCGCCTTCTCGCCGCCGTCGGTGAAGCGGTCGAGGACTTGCCTCCAGGGTCTCTCCCCTCCCTACCAACTGCCCAAGAATCTCGCCATGCATGGCTTCACCCAGGTTTCCATCTCCCCCAATCTCGACGCCGCCGTCACCACCCTCGCTGAGTCGGTGGCGCTGCCTCTCCTCTACTGCTCACCGCTGCCGCCGAAGGCGGCAAAAGCCATAGATCTGAACTCCACGGCGGAGCAAGGGCCGGAGGAGTTAGACCTCCTTTTACAGCTTCAGGAGCCGCTCAAACCGTCCGTCATCTCGCCCCGACCGGTCCGACCAGTCGGTTCGAGCATAATCGTGAACCGGATCGCGGACGATCCGGTCCGGAGACGTTGTCTCCCGGGCCGGAGGAGTTCGAGGAGGTGGTGGAGGCGGAGGCGGTGCCGGCTATCGTATCGGACTCCAACAACAAGGTGAGGATGTGCAACTCGGCTTACAAGGAGATGGTGGGCCAGCCGGAGTGCTGCTGGCTCGAATGCGCCACCGGGAAACGATGCCGCGGCGGTGGCGGAGGGGAGAGGATCGGCGGGGAGGTGTCGTTGCAGTTTGCGGACGACGCGAAGCTGCAGCCGGCGATGATGGCGGCGGCGTTCACGTGTACGGTGAAGATCGAGTGGGAGAGGGAGGGGAAGAAGATAAGTGTGAATGCTTCTTGCAGCGCAGTGAAGTTGGTGTGTGAGAGTAAAGATTACCAGTTTTTGTGGAGGTTTCATACTTCGAAATCCGATAATTGAAAACTTTGTACATTGTATATTTAGATTAGATCATAGGATGTTATTATGAATTAATATAGTATATATTTATATGCATACTTTTGAGTTGAGTTTTGACAGAATTATGATCTTTTTTAGTCCAATATCATATCATCTGTTTTTTTTTTTTTTTTTGTTTCTTCTCTTCTGATTCAGATCTTCTATTGTATTTCTATTGTATTTTTCGGTGGTGTTGTATTTCTTATCGATGATTATGATCAATGTTTATTGTGTGTTAAAAAAATCTAAATCAATATATTTGTTTAGAATTTTTTTTGATTATTGCTGATTAATGAGATGTTTTTAACACATACGGTGAGCACTTGAATACAAATATTTAAATACAATAGATGATTCAAATCAGCTTCTTTGGCCTTCAAATGCAATTAAATAATCTTCACTTTTAGATAGTTTTGTAGTTCTCAAATAGGATATGGGCCATATATATATGGCATTAAATTCATGCATGCTCTTGTGTTTTAAGATATTTTCTAATTCTATTTTTTGGATTGTGGACTAATTAAAGCATGCAAGTGCTTAACGTTACTTTAAATGTGAGAAATACAACTGCCTTACATTCACACAAACACGTGATGAGCTAGTTTAATCATGTCATCCATGTTTAATAAACGGGCAGATGGAGAGCATGGTCCATCCCCTGCGCTGCGTCCCTAATAAATGTCTTTGTAGAAACAAATAAATCTCTTAACAAATAAGTGTTCCTTAATGACACCTTCTTTGAAAAAGTTAAAAAAGAATGACAAACCTTATTATTCTATTGTCCACGAAAAGTGTGATAGTCACGAAAATTGAGATAATTTCACTTTTAATATATGGATCTTCAACCTTTTTATATTCTAAACTCCTTTCTTTCTACTAGCATAGGTTAGTGCGTTGCACTCTTATTTAATAGGATTAATATATTATGTCGCCCGTCCATGAAAAATGTCGTCTTTTCTTTGTTGAAAAAGGACACCACATAAATTTCTCTATATAATCTGTTTATATCTCTACTAAAAAAATCAAATAACATTTTCTCAAAACTCGTGTCCTCCATTTCTTATCACGCTTTTGAGTATGCTTTTTTAATTTTTCTAACTAACTGTATCATTAATAAGTGTTTATTACTAATTTAGTAATATATAAAGAGTAAATGCAAGATGAAACCACGTATAAATATTTCTTCATGAAAAAGAACCTTGAAAAAAAGAAAAGAAAAATAAAAACAAAAACAAAAACAAAAAAACACAACAAATTATTTCACATTTTGCCAGGCGAGAGAAAATACGTTGGTAAGATGTTTTTCATTTTTGTCATGAGTAATTTTGAGTTCCTTGACAAACTCTTAAGTCTTAACGTTATCCTCCAACTATATAGTATTTGGATTCGAAAAAGGAAAAAACTCTTCTAAAAATATTATATTGTAGAATCAAATATGCGTAGGATTCAAGTGCGGGTGTGATTAGTGTGAGATATGCCACATGGTGCATCTACCTAGCGAACCTAGTGCATTTAGGGTGCGTTCGGGTTTTTTTTTAATAACTTTATTTTGTGGGTTATTTTGTATTTTTTTATAATATTTATTGTCCTAAAATCTAAATTCACTACAAAATTAATGCAATATTTAATTTATGGAGTTCAATTGAAGTTTACACTTATAATTTATGTAGTATTAACATTTATGGAGTATATTTAATTTATGAATTTTATTTTTATAAATAAGTGCTATATATAACAAAATATAAATATATGCAATGTGGATTTTTCTTATTAATAAAAATTAGTTTGATCGTTTTATTATCTTACATTATGTGATAATTTCCGTTCCAATAACTAACTAATAAAGATTAATATTTGAATTAGTTTGTAATATTATAAACATAGAAGAAATGATAAGAAAATATATTTATTTCAATTACTACTGCACATCATGTGATTGTAGAATTATTTTCAGGAATAAACACTAACAATGAGGATGGATAAGGATAATTACCAAATATAATCTAATTAGCCAGATGACCACACTCTTGAAATTAAAAAGGAATTATTAAATTAACAATATTTAAATTACAATAACACCCTTAAAATTAATTTTTAATAGGGATAAAATAGGCAAAGCAAATTTTGTAAGAATTGACTCTTTTATAATAGTAATAGATATATGTGTATATATATTATATACGATCATAAAATTTTATTGGTTAAATCCAATATAGTATGCAGTTTTAGTTATGGAAATATGTTTCGATTTTTTTCAAAATTATATATAAAAAAATTATAATATTAACTATGAATTCAAAGTTGAATTATAAATTTTTACAATAGATATATATAAATATTTATAAAAATAAAATTCGAATTTTTTTTGGTGGGATCTATATTATAGATGTTGTCTCTATGTTCCTAAAAATCATTATTTCTCAAAAAGAATATATGTTCAGAAAATTAAGTATTTAAGAAATAATATATATAGTGAGAGATATTTATTGGTGAGGGAAAAAAAAGAAAATAAAGAGGAATGCTGCGGAATGTTTGGAGTGGTGAGAGAAAGAAATTGAGAAATTGTGGATGATATGGCAATTGCTCACGCTTAAAACAAAAGCTCAACATATCAATTCCCTAATAGGTATATAGTAGGTTTAGATATTAAATTACATAATTATCCTTAAATTTAATGTTCTACAAGGACATAATAGGCAATGTACATTTTGTCACAAGGCTCTTTTTTATATAGGTATAGATTACTCTCTTCGTCCTAAATCAATCGCTTATTTGCTTTTGGACACGCAGGCCCGTCTCAATGTATATTGAAGCTCTGTGCTAATTATAAAATTAGGCCATTTAAATTTTATAAAAATATAATTTGAAAAAAATATTATATGACGATTATATTTTACAAAATATTAAAAAAATATATGCAAAGAGACCAATTTGATGCAAATTCTCAATTCTACGTTCTCAGTATTATTTATTTTGTGAAGTAGTAATATTTTTTTTGTGATGATGAATAAAATCAAATTCTGATTTTTGAGTAGAGAGAAATCATAATCACTTGCAAATAAATAGGAAAAAAAGTTCATGTTGGATTCTTCCAGATGTAGTTAATGTCATAGATGTTGTTGAGTGTTAAAAATCTAGAAATTGGAGTGGAATTAATTAAAAGATGAAGCTTCAATTTTTGTTGGGGAATAGTGAAAATAAAATAGTGAAAAAAAGCAAAAGAATAAGATGCGGAAATCAAAGAAAGAAAAAAATGCTGCTGACAAACTAAAATACGTAGTATTAAAGGAGAAGAGAAAAACTAAGAAAAGAACATGAAAAAAGATACCTGGCAGGACTTCTTAATAAATAAATAAAATTAGTTGGGTTTGATTTATTTTTTTGGGACCCTATTATGAAGAACTTGTTGGGCCGACTAATAGACGGGCCTGGACACATGAATATAAAGTACACTACTCACTTAAACAACCAACACGTTTTTTTAAATTGCAAGATTAGCAAGAGAGTTTTTAGCACACCAAATTCTGCAAGCGTTTTTACTCTAAGAGTAAGTCGCTCTTTGAAAGCGATAAACTTTCAAAGCCAACTGCTTATCTTAAAAAGGCAAAAATCGTGAAAAATTTCTACACTTCTCATCACACGCATTCACCCCCTTCTACGTGTGATACTCACTTCTAGGACCAACATGGTGGCTTAAAACGTGGTGATGGATACCGAAGTTATGCCGTATCTATGATAACAAGATCGTCACGGAGAATACAGTCAAGCGCTCAAAAATGGGAGAGGATGGGAGCTACTACGATCACTGAGGGATTGGATACTCCAAGCCGCCGACGAGTTCACATCGGGCACCAGTCACTCTCGTCGTGACCAATTGGTACAAAGTAGGTGTTGGATGGCATTGAAAAAGGAAAAATATAAAGTTGCTTCATCTTCTCTTGTTGTTACGACCGACGAGTGGTTGGCATCAATCAATAATTTTCTAAGCAATCAATTTATCCATGACACCCTTTGCAGAGATACGACAAACATGCCACCCGATGTGCTTGAAAATCACAAGATCATGGTGTATTACCTCAGGAATAAATACAACTGGGTAGATTAGCCGGTCAATTTAGTTGTAATTCATTTTTTTTATGTTTTCTAAATTAATGTATTTGTGTTTTTTTTTAAAATAGATGTAACTCATTTTTTTAAATTCAAAAGAATTATTATTGAAAAAAAATGAAATTAATTGAAACATAAAAAATTGTGCTAATAGCCTTGCCACTGGCACCATTTCAGACATTTTAGAGCGGTCACTGGCAATGCCAAAAAATGGGCGGTGCCAGTGAGTTGTGGATGCTCTTAAATGAGATAGTTAGCAACTTATAGCATAAATTTATGTGATAAATTACAAATTAAATTCTACTAAAACAAACTGAGAAAGAAAGTTCCACTTCAGAATTCTTAATAGGGTTCCTTAATTATATTATTTGAAAACATAGAAAATAAGAATTTCAAAAACAAAGAAGTTAAGAAGGTCCAATTCCAATCCAAATCATTTATTACGTATAGTACTATATATTTCCACTATAAACAATAATTAAAACGACTAAAAACAAAAAAATTGATTTTGAAGATTCGTGGACATGTGGAGATTATCTATTTGGTGAAATAGTACTGCAGCACTAATGTGCAATAGATAATCTAGATTGGTCCAATTCACTAGAAATGAAATGTTTTGAATGTTGAGCATATATAAAATTAAATTGGCCGAAAGATTGAGTACGAAATAGCAATTAACCATAAAATAACGTCCTAAATTGCAATTTCTTACCCAAAAACTGACCAATTTGGACTGCTTCAATCCTCACCGGCTTTATTGTTTGTCCCATTCGATTCTTAATATGCCATTTGTTCTTAATTTGCATCGATAATCTATGCTTCGTTGAAAGCTTCCTTCTCGCCTTCTTCCACTTAAATAAATAATTCCGCCCTTTCAAAACAAATATACATATAATCCCTCCAAGCTTTTTTCTGCCAACTCATAAACAAATTAATCAAAACACACAAACTCTTACTATGGAAGAAGCTCATCAAATTCTGATAAATCTGCAAACAGAATGTTCCAATCTCAAAACCATCATAAAAAAATCTCTCGCCATAGACGCAAGCTACCAAAAGATGGAGGAGAGGTTCGAAGCCATGCACGAAACCCTAAACCTCTCCTCAAAGAGGGTGGCCCCACTGCAGTCTCTCTCCATAGCCAACAAAGCTCTGGACACAAGAATAAACCGGGCGATATCCCCGGCCCTCACCCTCCTCGACGGCTTCAAACGCGCCGAGTCTCTCCAGCGCCGGCTCCTCGAGCTAGCCGGGAGACTGTTGCCGGAGAAGAACCCGAGGAGGCGGCTGCAGAGGCTGATCGAGTACGTCGACTGCGTGGACCGGCTCAACGAGGCCATCGGCTCGATCGGCCGGGAGAGCGAGCCGGCTATCCAGAAGCTGCAGGAAGTGGTGGAGTTCTTGAGCCGGACGAAAGCCGCCGATCTGTACAGGACGGCGCGGCTGAAGGAGACGCTGATGACGCTGAAGGCGCTGTGTGAGGCGGAGGTGGATTCGATGAGGTTTGATGGGGTGCTTGATGAAGCGCTGCTGAATTTGCAGGATGAGTATGAGGGTTTGCTGCTTAAGTTGAGGCATCGGGAGGTTGATGATGAGAGGGAGAGAGAAAGTGATGGCGTTGATGATGAGAGAGAGAGTTTGGGTTTGGGTTCCGATTTGGAGATTGAGGTTCTGAGGAGGATTTCTGAGACTTTGGCTGCAAATGATTGCTTGGATATATGCATTGATGTGTTCGTCAAGGTAATTTATCACTACTTAATTGTTGTTTCTTATCTATATTTTGATCTTGTGCTTCTCCATCCTTTGTTCATGCTCTACTTCACAAGTCAAAACCAATTTGTAATTTCTTCTGACACTTTCTTCTGACACCTCTTATTGCATCAATGGATAATTTTCACGTATACACAATATTTCTAAAACCAAACATTTTTTTTTTGTTTTGGAAAATTTTAAATTATTTCTAATTTTGACAATATCGTGAACACCTAACAATCATTGCATATTTGCAATCATTCATATATTGATGCAATATGAAATATCACACGTAAGATGCAATAGATCCGAATCAATACTACAAAAAGTAGCAAGATCCCGACATGTTTTTCCGCCACAGATGATCAGTCTGTCGGCGTTCCAGATATGCTGCGGAACGCCGATAGAATGCATTTTTAATTTTTTTACAATTATATATACAAGTCTTTAGATATTACATCAACTTTGTCTGATCATACCTCTAAAACAGTGTAGTTTTACCAATGAAACAATATGATTTTGTAGATGGATTGCTAGGGGTTGTTTTAATTGGAAAAAATAAATTTAAAGACGACCGTTGTTGTTTCAAAGTACAAACTTAGGTAAATAATATATTTCTGACGATTAACTATTTTCTTGATATCTGATTCACATATATAACAAACCATTTAATTAATTCGGCGTTGCAAAGGTGGTTTAAGCTCAGTAGTGTTGTCATAAAAAAGATATTGAGTTGAATGAACGATGCTATAGCCATTATTGAATGAATGTTGCAATTAATATTGAGATTCATAAATCAAAAAAATGTGTGATTATTTCATGATTGCACCAGCATAAAAAATGATTTGTTTAGAATTTGACCATTCATCCTTAGAGGCTCCAATGTTCAAGACTTTTCCGAAAGTCGATATGGGATTAACGAGTGGCTCTAATATACACATACATATACAGGTGAGATACAGAAGAGCAGCAAAAGCACTAATGAGACTGAATCCAGAGTACCTAAAAACCTACACCCCAGAAGAAATCGACCAAATGGAATGGGAGGTTCTAGAAACTGCAATCTCCTTATGGATGCACCACTTAGAGCTCGCCGTGAAAACAGTCCTCGTCTCCGAGAAGAATCTCTGCAACCAAGTCCTCGGAAACATCATGGAATCCCTTATCTGGCCGGAATGCTTCATCAAGATCGCCGACAAGATCATGGCCGTCTTCTTCCGCTTCGGCGAGGGCGTCGCCAGGAGCGAGAAACAGCCCCAGAAGCTCTTCAAGCTCCTCGACATGTTCAACTCCCTCGAGAGCCTCAAACCGGAGCTCACAGAGGTCTTCAACGGCGAAGCCGGGGCCGACATCACCGCCCGCTTCCGAGAACTCGAGAAGCTTCTAGTGCACGCCTCGACTCGAGTCTTTTGGGAGCTGGGGTTGCAGATTGAAGGCAACCATGACGGCTTACCCCCGCCTCAAGACGGATCGGTGCCTAAACTCGTTCGATACGCCATCAACTTCCTCAAGAACCTCTGCATGGAGAGTTATGTCACATCCATGGCGCAGGTGCTCAAAACCGACCGGTTATGGAAATCCGGGACGTTATCGGATCTTGAGAACGATCAAGATTTGCTGAGAGATGCGGTTGCGAACGTGATGGAGGCGATCCAGAGGAATATAGAGTCCAAGAAAGCAAGGTACAAGGACAATTTTTTTTTTTTTTTTTTTTTTTTTTTATCAGGCGACACTCACACACACACGTACCCGAGCTGACTCGAACCTGCGACTTTTTGGTTGGAGGGGAAGCGTCTGTCTTACCAACTGAGCTGCGCTTCGTTGTCAGGTACAAGGACAAAGTTCTTGCGCAGATATTCTGCATGAACACGTATTGGTACATCTACATGCGGACCAGGAACACCGACCTAAGTAGGGTTTTGGGAGAGGCGTACATTAAGAAGAGGTATCGAAACATGGCGGAAGAAGCGGCTTATTTGTATCAGAAGCAGGCGTGGGGAGTTTAGTTAGGGTTCTAGAGAGAGAAAGAGAGGGTAAGGAGGGAGTGAGAGAGAGAATGGAGGCGTTTAGGGTAGGGTTTGATGAGATTTTGCAGAGGCATAAGAGTAGTTACAAGATTGTTTCCGATGCGGATTTGAGGGAGCAGATGAAGGAGGCTGCGGTGAGGCAAGTTTTGCCTGCGTATGTAGAGTTTTACGAGGCGTATGCGTCGGTTTTAGTGCAAGTGAAGCCTTATCTTCCTCCTGAATCGGTTGAGTCTTTGTTGAGGCAGATTTTTGATCAAGGGAAGAGTGATGGGAAAGTGAAGATTGAGATGGAAGCAAGAATGTCGGTTGATCATCGATCGCGGTTTAGCAATAGAAGATCTGATTTTGATGGGGATGATGTGTGAACTATGCTAGCTGCATCTTGTGTTTGCAGCTTCTAGAGATTTAGGATTGTTGATGTATGGGATATTTTCAAAATCAGCAATAATTATCGAAAGATAACTCTTCCATTAAAGTCTCGGACTTAATATATAACTCTTCCATCGGAGCTAGCTGTTTTGAATCGACAAGCAATAAAAAGAACATAAATTGTAAAGAATACACAAGATTTACATGAAAACCCAAAACGAGAGAAAACCATGGGTAAATGATAGTAGAATTTTTCACTATAAGACAAAATTCAGTTTGGATCTTCTATTGCATTTGTATGTGACATCTTCTATTACATTTATGTATAATTGACAAATGGCATAATCAATTATTTAGAATTTAAGATTTATATAAGGAAAATATATACCCTAGCATTTGAAATTCCTAAACTCCTAGGACTTGTCACATGTCATTAATCTATTTATATAATAGAATATGTAATGCAATTTAGCAATAGAGGATCTCATTCGGACAAAATTAGGGTATAAAATATCTCACACGTCAAACCCTAAATGAAAACCGTCATCAGTTACTTGTTTTCTTCGAGTTAACATGTATTTTTTTGTTGTTATTTAACTACTTATTGTCTTGGATTTTGATAGATAAGATGTGCACAATATTGTAATTTAATTATCGAGATGATTTTTTGATATTTTAAAATTGTTTATTGTATAATATAGTTTTTCAATAATAAATTTTCAATATGAAACATTCTATCGAAAACATAGCATAAAGATATTATCGGTATGCCAAATTAAGGTATGTGATATCGAATATAAAATACCGACGTTAAGGTATACCAAAAGTTTGGTAAAATAAAATTATAAAGTTTAACATAGCACAATTTAAGATAATATATGTACGAGTTATGACAAAAAATGATTAAAAAAATTATGGTGTACTGTAACGATCCAACTCCAACCATTCCCATCTATTAGGGACATGGGAACCTCTGTCTAGGGATGTCAATCGGGCCAACCCGAGTGGGTTCGGGTCAGTCCTGTCGGGTTTCGGGTTATTCAGTTCGGGTTGAATCGGGTTGAGTTTTTTTCGGGCTAGAAATTTCCAACCCTAACCCTAAACTTCGGGGCTCGGGCTAGCCCGTCGAGCCAAGAAGTTGACGATTTTTTTTATTACAATAATTGTATAAATATAAATAAATCATGTTATACCATTGAAGTCACTTTATTTCGTATTATGTTACTCCAACTTGCATAATATAATAAGTAGCTCAATGAGATGTGAAGATATTTTTCTTTTAATGATTATATTAATCATTTTTTTTAGGGTTATTGGCAAAAAAACCTACGAATTTTGGGGGTAATTTAGTTTTGCACACGAAATCGGACTCGTGCCAAAAAAACACATCAACTTACTATGCTTTCCAATTTCGAATTTCCGGCAAAAATCGGGCTGACGTGGCACCGGAATTTGTACATGTGGAATAGAACCGCTGATGTGGTGAGATGATGTCATCAGCGTATAGTGGAACGACGTGGTTTCACGTCGTTAGCAGCAAATTAGTGAAATTAATTAACTGAAACGTCGTCGTTTGTTTCCTAATTAGATAATTAGAACCCGCAGCACATAAAACTCTGAATATTGGAGCTGGAATGGCCGTTTGATATATTGGAGCTGGAATGGCCATCGTTCCTGACCAGCTCGGTGGATTCTCCTGTGCTGCAGCTTCCTTCACTTCGCAATTGAAGATTAAATTTTCCATATTGAAAGAAACATCCCTATCCAAGTTACCCAAACCCTAAACGAGGAGGAAGAAGAGATGATGAAATTTGGTTGAGCTCGATTAATTATGAGCTCTCAAACCCTAGAAATTCATGTTATACAGAGTGGAGGATTTCAAATGAAACGACGTCGTTTCTGGTAATTGCGTACGACGTCAGTTTTATTTCGCCGTCGGCGGTTGCCAACTAGATATCCCGAGTGCCACGTCAGCTCGATTTTCGCCGGAAATTCGAAATTGGAAAGCATTGTAAGTTGATGTATTTTTTTGGCACGAGTCCAATTTCGTGTGCAAACCAACTACCCCAAAGTCGTGGGTTTTTCGCCAATACCTTTTTTTTATTATGTGGTGAAATACAAAATAGAGAAAATATTATGATGAATACAACTTATAATAGAAAATTGTAATATTTTTCACAAATATTTGAATCAAGACATAAATTTTAATATTTGAAACAAAGTAATAAAAATTAACACTTAATTAATGAAAACTTTCGGGTTATCGGGCCAACCCGCCAAGTTTCCGGGCTAGTCCTATCGGGTTTCGGGCTATTCGGTTCGGGCCATTCGGGTTTAAATTTTTTTCAGGTTATAAATATTCAACCCTAACCCGCTTTTGGCTCGTGTTACTCGGGTCAACCCGCGGGTTTCGGGCTAAATTGACATCCCTACCTCTGTCCCCAACTTTGTATTTCAATTGGGTCTCAAATGGTGATTTCTATTAGTTATATATATTTTTTCAATAAATTTATTTTATAATAATTTATTTTAATTTTATGATTATTTTCAAGGATTCACCTACCCCATTAGGGTTTAGAATTATTTTTTTAGCATTTAATTTCAGTTTTATTAGTTGTATTGGGGTTGATAAATTCAAAATTAGGTATATAATTTTTAAAAATTCAATTTTTTTACTTATTGTGATAGGATGTAAAATCTTCAATTGAGGAGTGCGTATATTTTCCACACTAATAAATAGGTACAACATATCCTATAAACTAGGAAAGCAAATAAATACAATTACTTACAAAGATATTATTTGATTTCTAGTCTAACACTTATAAATATCTATTATGATGTAGTATGTTATATCATTTTTATTTTTATAAAATACAATATAAAACTAATAAAAATTAAATTTTGGGATACGGTTGAGACACTGAATTTGGGACATAGGATAGGAGGTTGGGGTTTAATTAGATAGAATTCGGATTCAATTGCCTCCAAATATTCTTCAGCGTGATATTTACTCCAAAGTGGAATTTAGTAGTGTTTTTAGAGCTACAAATGAGCTAAGTTACTCATGAGCTATTTGGAGTTCGGTTCAATAAAAGTTCGCTCGATATCATTTAATGAAGCTCGTCACTTAGACCAACCAAACTTGAGTATGAAAGTATCCGGCTCGTTAGCTCGTGAACAAGCTCGTTAACTGATTTATTATGAAAATATAAAATCATTAGTAAGTTACGACTTGTATTCTATGATTAGTAGTAATAAGTATCTAACTAATTTTATTTGTTATAAAAAAAATGATTAATTATTATCTTATTATTGTTGACAAAATCATCTATTTTCAAAAGAAAATAATTAATATTTTCAATATATATTTAAATTTAAAAAGTCTATTTTGGCTCAATTAAATTTATTTAAACTCGTGAGACTCGAAATATGTTCGAGACTCAACTTGATAATAAACTAATCAAACTCGATCACGACAGTATTCGGCTCGCCTTGATTTCGTGTCCGAGAAAGAAAAGCAACATGTCTAATTTAGTTATAGTTTCCCAAAAGAAAAAACAATTATAGTTAGCGGAAAAAAGAAGGAGATTATTATGTTCTGGAACTGACAGGAATATAGAAGTAATATTCTACCGCACCGTTTTGAGATTCTGTTGGGAAAAAAAAAAAAAAAAAAAGAGAGAACTTTAAAACTGCACCATTTTCGCTTCTTCCTCGTTCTTAATCAAAATCAAAATTCCAACTGTTTATTCTCAGAATTTTCCATTTCATCTCCAAGATTCAAGAATTGTTTCAATTTAATTGAATTATTATTATTATGATTGAAATTTCATTGTCGTTCGGCGATTTCCCGGACGACGTGCAGCTCTGCGTGCTGTCGTTTCTCCGCCCCTCCGACCTAGCGGCGTTCGCCTGCACCTGCAAGCGCTTCGATGCTCTCTACCGCCACGACCAGCGCCTCTGGTTCTCCCTCTGCCACCGCCGGTGGGGCTCCAAAACCCTCATCCACAAATGGGGCGGCGGCAGGATTTCCTACAAGCGCCTCTACCGCCTCCTCGACGAGTACAACGCCCTCATCGGCTTCTGGCGCCGCTGCGGCGACGCCGTCGTCCCCGCCGCATCGCCGCCGCTCGTGTTCTTCCAGTGGGGCCCGTCCTACATCACCGGCTCTAGGATTTCGCCGTCGAGGAACAGTGGGTACGAGGTGATCCAGAAGCCGTTCCTGTGGATGAGCATTTCGTCGAGAGGAGAGATGGTGAATTATCTCGATCCGGATGGGAGGGCGGCGGTGACGGCGGAGGATCTGATGGCGGAACCGACGGCTGCGGAGAGTGAGTTGATTCAGGTGAATGTGAGCTTCATTGGGGATTTTCATATGGTGGTGGAGGAGAATTTGGTGAATTCGAGAGGCGAGGAGTGTGATAACGTTTATGGCTCGTCGCCTGATCGATTGATGACGGAGATTTATCAGTACTTCGCAAATAGGACTAGCCCCGGTGGATCGAGGAGGCAGAGGAGGAGGGAGAAAGAGAAGGAGAAGCAGGGGAGGATGAGGAAATGGGAGCCTCAGCATTTTGTCAAAATCGTCAATTGCTCTCCCAAACCTTCCAAACCGTTGCAGGGCTTATGGAAGGTAGTCTTACTTTATCAAGATTCCTTTCTTTTTTTTTTTGTCTGTAATTGTTCCTTCCTAGTTTATACTAATAAATCCCTGAGTTGGTCTTGATATTGAGGCTAGAATTGCTAAGTTAGTAGTGTTCTATTTTTCTTGCTCCGTTTGTTTCTTCGGTTCAATCCTTGAAAGTATGTTTGTGATAAGTCGGTCGAGTTACGGTAATTTTGTGATGGTTAAATTCCAGTCTGCATATCAGTTGAATTATGTTGGGCAGTCCAATTTTAGTGCATAACAAAGGATATACCATGTTCTGCAATTCCCACTTAGGTTCGCGGCCTGCCTAGGCGCTATTTCAACATCCCACCGACCTGATTAAAGCTTAATAAGCAGTCTCTTGGTGTGAACTAATTGACACATAAACCGACTAGGCTGCTCTATACGTGATTTGGATGGCTATATATTTCAATAGATATGGATTGTATAGACTATGAAATTTATGTGAAGACTCCGAAGTTTATGAAACTGGACTATTAATTATCATATTATGTGTCTTTATCATAAATTTGGTAATAAAAGTGTGAATAATATATGTTGACATAGTTTGTACCTGAGGACATAATGTAATAATAGTCTAATCCGCCTAGCTAATTCCCCCTCAACCACCCGACTAGCCCTTGGTGATTTTTAGAGCATTGAGGATAGACAAAAGCAAAAAAGGATGACTTTTTTTAGAAGAACAGCGCTTTTTGAGTTTATTAACTGTCTGGGGATAGGTTTAGTTGGAGCTGCTCTTCTTCTGCAAAGATGAAGCTTATTATTTGGTACAGTTCTCTTAGCTGCTATTGTTTATGTGCTACAATATGTTGTATTATTGTTTACATGCATGTGGTGATGCGGGATTGCTGTTGTAACATTGTTGATGGCTTTGTTTATATTGTCTTGTTTCCTTCAGCTTTCAATATTTTCTTTTGTTTTGTTTATTTACTTATTATTTATGCTACTTACAGAAAACAAAAAGTATTTTAAGGAGTCTTGTCCTATTTCTCCAGCTGTAATGCCTTGAAACACACATGTTTGAAGATTACAAGGCATAGTACTCACCAGACCATTTCATTATGACAATAAGTGGAAAGAACTAAAGTATACCTTATTTCTTAAAAAGTTTAATTGCAAGTTCCAGTTTCTTATGTATAAAGAATATATGGATTCAATTTTGCAGATATATTGACAATTAATGTTGAAATAAAAAAATTCAAGGATTCAATTTTAAAAACAGAAGTATTTATATCAACATTTACAATTCCCTTAATCTATATTCTATAATGTGCATTTTCATGCTTTCAATTGTGATGTGATCAAAAGGGCATTGCCTTATTGGGCTGTAGCAGGGCCAACCAGTACACGATTTTAAGGCCTTAGAATTATATTGATTTCTTTGTTTGTTCGTTTGTTGTATTTGTCACCTCTTTATTGAAAACAATGATAAATGAAGTTTGGATCAATCCTGTTTTCCTATAAATATGTGAAGACTTCCAATTTTCCAACCATCCTACTAAAATGGTGTATTCTTTTTCATTCAGCTTATCGGACGAGCTTATGAGTCAAGTACAGACTACTAAACTATTTCAAGCCAGAATAATTTTGCCAATAACAATTTAATATAGCATCTCATTATTTAAAAAGCTTGATCAAAGACTAAAGAACCACTTAGCTCTTTCAACAGTTGCTCTTTCACACTAAATTGATCCAAGATATGAAGTTCTGATACTTCTGAACTTCATCAGTGGTACTTAGTTCTAAAATCAAGGTGTGCCTCTTATTCTCAAAAAAAAAAAAAAGCCATACAAGTAGTTAGTCTCAGTTTTTTGTCAGTCTATGTTCATGTAGCTAGTCTGAGAACTGTTGCATCAGTTCAAATGAGAGTATATAAACTTGTATCTATGTAATCACTCTTTGTGAAGTTTCCTACCACTCACATTGCATCCATGTCTTGCCACGTAAATGGTTGCTTGCCATAGGGACCAAAGGATGAGCAATAAAGAGATCCTTCGTCTTGGGTATAGAAGCTGTTTTATATCTATATAAAATAAGGTCTGAACCTAATATGTAGAACTGAAAAAGATCACCGTGCTTCTTATGCAAAACTGCTTTATATGCATTCGTTACTGTTCCCTAAACTGGTACGATCCCAGACTATTTGCGTACTTCTTGTCATGATATGTGCACTTCATCTATGTTTGAATTTGTAATGTTCCTATGTAAACTATCTTGAATGAAATAAGCCTAGTTGTTATTTTGATGCAGGGAATTTGTGATGACATGAGCTTGGATTTCTACCTAGTGACATATGATGATGTTGGGGGTATAGCATGTAGGAAGGTCGGGGACTCTTGTAAACCTCTGACTTACCATGCCCCAATTTTCTGGACTTCGAGCTTGACATTCATCGAGTCTCCTTTTTCTCATGAAGAGGATGAAATATATAATTGTCGAATGCATCTTAGGCCACCAGAAGAGGCAGATCAACATATTTTACCTTCCGATAATGGAGCTGTCTCTCGCATGCTTTACATCAACTCGAGTTATGACTTGGTTATTCCAGATCTAGTCGGGACTACTGTAAATCCTAGGAGGGTCGAAGGAAGAATCTGGCAGTACAGGAACGGAACGTTTGGGTTTGGTTTTCTACGAGACAATTATATTATTGACCTCAAGCATATCGCCATTAACGGTCACCTTCTCGATACAGTCGAACCAAGCAATGGATGATTGGCTCTCTATAATAGGAGAGTCTCCTTCTTAGGATTGCGTATGTACCTCTAAGTTAGAACAGGATGTGTAGGAATTCCTTGCTTAAGGAATTCCAATGTACATAGTTCTCTGTCCTGATATTTATTCAGATATAATATTGTTGAATTCCTAGTGATCATTGGTCAGTGATTCATTTCCATTGTTGAATCAAACACTCAATAAAAGTAATGACTATTGTTATCATTCCCCTTCTTAATTTGATTCCATTTCATTTTTATTCCCCTACTTGAACCAAATATGGGTTTAGAATGTTTTTTGTTGGCCAAATATGCTAATTTATCTCAAGCTACAACATTTGTTTTATATCTATCCTGAAAAATGTCATGTTTGATCAAATTTATTTTGAACTATTTAAAACTATTCAAATCTGTTCTTGGATGAATTTTCATGTGTTGGAAAGCTAACTAAATTTATTGTGAACTTGATATAATTAATTAAAGGTATCACAAGTATTACCCTCTGATCAAATAAATGCTTTCGACGCCGTAAGAACCAAAAATTGACATTTATGTTGTATTTCTAATGTTGTTGAGAGTGTTTAGTGTTTAGTTGATTACAAAAATTGTATTTATCGATGTCCGATGACTGGTTACCACACTATATATGAATTTGAACGATATAAAAGTAGTAGAGAAAAACCAATAGTATAATTACAAATTACAATTCTTTTTAGTACGACACACAAGAATCTAGTAATTATAGTATTCTCAAACTTCTGTTTGAGATAATTAATTTTCTTCATTGTTCAAACTGTTATATACATTCTCTCATCTAAATTATGAAACCGCGTTTACGAAAATGTCAGAGTCTATTTACAAAATTATTAATTATATTTTACTCTTCATCCTTCATCGCTTTTTAATTTTCTTTTTCTTTTTTTGATCAGGCCTTCATCGCAATTTAAAAAACTTTATGTTCAAATCAAATTGATATAAATAAAATTTAGTGACTGTCAAAATAGACATAAGATTACTAACAAAATCAATCCAGAGACTAATTAATTCATATACATAGAAACCTTAAAGGACAAGAAAACTATGGAGGAATCAGTAGTTCATTATTTTATGTTATTTATTACGTATTGCATTGAGTTAAGTAAGCCTCTCCCTTCAAGTCAACCCCAATCTGGACATTACTGCATTTTCGTGTTGCATCTTATATTATATTGTTGTCAGATGTTCGCCCCGTATTTTAAACATTTACAAAATCAATAATAATCAAAGAATTCTATAAACAAAAATGTTGATTTCAGAAATACTTTTAATACGTGGCAAGCATCCGACACGTGCAGTAAAAGATGCAACACGAAAATAAAATAAAATAAAATAAATAAAGATTTGGATCGAGTCAACCCTGCAAACCTAGCTAAAACTTGATACAACGAAGTTTCCACGGAATTATATCATTCTTTCCTCAAGACTTTTCATTCCTTAAAAACTATGTCAATTATATTTTATGATATATAACGATTATAATCGAAACAAACATCTCATCCCATAACAAACAGATAAAAAAAGAAAAAAAAACAAAAATTATCCAATCAATTGCATATGATCATCTGTGGCAGAAAAAGCTTTAGCAACGAAGAGAAAGACAAGAATGGAAGCTACAACAACCCATATTCGACTCCGGAAAGATCTAAAAAGAGCAAATTCAAAGGCAAAGACAGAAAAAAGGAAAACCCTTATGCAAAAGGAGGGTTGGACAAATTCTACAAACTTTTGGCTGATGTTGAAGAGAAGAAGCAGAAGATTTACAGCCAGATTGGGGCAGAGGAAATATCTTTGGTTCGATTCGTCTACTCCGGGAGCTTCAAACATGTAAGGCCAATCGTCGTAAGAGTTAAGAATAGCAATAGCAATAGCAACGCTTTAACAACGAGTAGTCCAGTAGAAACATTATTGGATGAAAGAGTCGATGATGATTGGAATATTGAAGAAAAAAGAACATCAGAAAAGAAGAAAAAGTGTTTGAATCGCAGTTGTTACTGTTTTTGTGTGATGGTTGTGTTGGTTTTGCTATTTCTTGCGATTTACGGAAGATTTTTCGCAATTGTTTGCGCCACGATTATGTGGTATTTGGTTTCTGTGAATTTGGAGGGAGCTCATCATCATCAAGGAAAACAAAGGAGATGAGAAAATTGAATGTATTTAAATACTAGTTCTTTCATTCTTTTTACCAATTTAAATTCTTGTGATGAACTAGATTTATTTCACGATTGTTAGATAAGGGTATTTAACTTTCTTTAGTTTTTGTTACATTTTTCGATTTTTAGTTAATTAATAATAATAATTAGGTTGATCATATTATGTATAGTTAGAATAGTTTATAATTAATTATTCAATTTCAATTCTTAGTAAATAGATTTTTAGTAGGGTTGAGTACATTATAATTAATTTTTGCTTATGAATAAATATTAGTGATCATTTTGTTATTTTGGTCCACCAAGAGTGATCTTTCCATTTTGTTACATGACGTCAAATACATCCTTATATTATAAACCCCTCTCATCTTTTAAGTTACAGAACATCAACGTCTTATAACTTGAACACATCTACTTTGTGAGCCATTTCTTATAAAAATCTACTCCCTCCGTCCAAAAAATAGATGGTTTTATGTTTTCTTTTTCTCACTCACTCATTTAAGAGATTAGTTTTCATCAACTTTTTTGCTAGTTTGGGGATTGAGTTCTAGTCTCTCACGTTACAAAGGGATGAATAACGACAAAGTTACAGTTCTTGTGAGCTGCGAAGAAAATGCCGATATGCATAATTGACTATTTTTATAGTCTCGTACCTTTTCTAATGGTCAAAATTGTTCTTAATTAAAGAAAGAAAAGAAAACAAAAATAGATAAAGCGTAACCTAACCAGCCGCGAATTCCCTTCCTCAGATTTTCCTTGTGATTCCCGCCTTCCGGAAAGTATGGAATGAAATCAGTATATTACTTGTGAATGATTATGACAATCACATTTGAAGCTAAATTATTTTGGACGATTATTCAAAAATATATTAATTTATTCAATAGTATTAATATGTACTCACGTATTTCATGAAAGCAATTGTTGCCGACATTCCCAAACGGCACCCTGTCAACTTCCAGACCGGCTTCCATTTCATGAGCTCGTTTAACATCAACTCTATAACTTGTTATTTCTTACATTGTCAGTATACCTCGAATCTCGGAACGAAGATCTCTCAAAAAATAATCTGCCTTATCACCCTCAACTACAAGCAGGCATGTAGCACAGCGAGAAAGTTCTATAAACTTTCGCCTGTACTCCGTTATTAACAAATTTTGTCTTGCTCGAGTGCCAGCATTTTCGTTTGTTTCTAGTTTTGGTAGCAAGGCAAAATTTGTTAGTAATGGAGTATAGGTGAAAGTGTATAGAACTTTCTCGTTGTGCTACATGCTTGCTTGTAGTCAATGGTGATAATGCAGATTATTTCTTGAGAAGCTTTCATTCAGAGATTCCAGGATTACCGGCAGTGCAAGAAATAACAAGCTATGGAATTTTTCTTAAATGAATAGGTTAGATGTAGATGATGAATGAAAAAGCTTTCCCATTTTAGAAAATTAGACTACTATAGTGGGACTGAGACATCCCAAAGTGAAAATAGGGACTATTATAAAAATATATATATAGGGTGCGTTTACTTTCCGGTATAAGGCCGTAAAAAGAAGTATAAATGAGTAAAATTTTTTGTACCACTTTATCCATAGTTTACTTTGACGTATAAAAAATCCAATCAGGTGATATAAAATCTCGGTCAGCCCGATATCCCTCGATATATAATATAATTTTATACCACGATTATATTATTATTATTATTATTATTATTATTATGATTTGTCTATTTATTATTTTTTTTATTTTTATTACTATTATTTTTTTGATTTTTATTATTTTTTATTTTTGTTTTTATTATTATTATTGCTATTATTATCATTATTATTATTATTGTTATTATTTATTATTATCATCTTTATTATTATTATTATTTATTATTTTTTTGTTTTATTATTATTATTATTGGTTTTTTTATTATTCTTCTTTTGTTATTATTATTATTATTATTATTATTATGATTATTATTATTGCACTCATTTCTTAAGTCGTAAAATGAGGTATAAAATTATCACACATATTTCTTAGGAACAATATTATTCCATAGATACAATGAGTTGCCCGGATTTTTATACCGTTTGACCGGATTTTATATACATCAAAGTAAACGCATTCTAAAGTGTAGGGGTGGGAATTTGGGTTCGGAGTTTCGGGTAGGTACGAAAATATCTGAACCCGATCGGGTTTTCGGGTAACCGAAACCCAAAACTCGGGTTCGGGTTCGGGGTCAGGATTAGAGTTTTAAAAATTTCGGGTTTTGGGTATACCCGAACCCGAATAATCTTACCCGAATTCCCGAATTTTTATTTAAAATAATAATAATAATAATAATAATATAAATTAAGAAATAATAATAATAATAATAATTATTATTATTATTATTATTATTATTATTATTATTATTATTATTATTATTATTATTATTGTGCAACTTTTATTTTGAATTTTTGATGTTGAATAAATTGAAGAATTTTATTTTGGAATTTTTTTATTAAAAAAAACTAAAATTGGGATTTTTTCGGGTACCCGAATTCCCGAACGGGTACCCGAAAATAATTTTGGGTTCAGGATCGAGTAGTAAATTTATGGGTCTTCGAGTTCGGGTACCCGACCCGTCCCGAATTCCCATCCCTACTAAAGTGGTAATAATTTTTATACTTCCTTTTACATCATTATCAGTAAAGTAAACACAGTTTTATAATACAACATTATACACACCTATTAAACCTTCATTTCTACAAAATAAACACCACATAAAAAATAGTGGGTCCCGCCACTTTATACCACATTATATTATCTCTCTACAAAGCGGTATAAAAAGTAAATGCACCCATATAGTTGTATTTTTTAAGGGGAGAGATATTATTTCACCAATCAAGTCACATGTATCTACCTAACAATTTTCCACAAAATGGTGACAAAACGTATAACTTGCACGAATCTTTCCATTTTCCAAGTCGATACGATCCACTCGCTCACAGAACTATTTACTTGATTGCATACATTTCTGGAACACCTTTAACAAAGGGACCGAGAGAGTAATATACTGTATATAGATATATAATGTGTGTATGCATATAATATTTTTTTTACAAAGAATACCTATAATAATACTCAAACTGGAAAACGTAATTATTAAAAAAATTACTCCCTCCGTCCCAGACCACTTGGTCTACTTTCATATTCAGGCCGTCCCACACAAATAGGCATGTTTCCTAAAAATGGAAATAATAAGTGTTTTAACACCCCTCCTCATTTCCCTAAACCAACACTTCTTAAATCTCGTACCGAAAAGAAACATGTCAAGTGGTATGGGACGGAGGGAGTACTATATTTTGAAGCAAAATGAAAATATATATTCTAATTATACAATTCAAGATTGAATCATATTTTTCAGTTATACAAGTCGTGGAAATATTTTGCTTTATATAATTTCTTTACACAATCACGGATCATCTAACCAACTGGCGGATCATGCAATTCAATGGCTTGAGCTACAAATGATAGGTTGTTTACACATTTCGTCCACTATTCCAAATATTTGAGGTAACTGATTTAAAGTAGTGAATATACATGTATTTGTCCATAAAAGTTAAGGAATGTCAAATAATGTCCATGAAGATAATAAATATAAATAATGTCAAAAAATGTCCTTATGTTTCATTTTCAGACCAAAATACCCTTAGCAAGCCAAATTTTAATTTTGAATAAAACTCAAAACCGTGTTCCTCTTTTTCATTATTCCACTTTTCAAAACCCTAATCCCTCTCTCCCCCTCTCTCTCTCTGCACCCGATTCAGCACCGTCACTACCTCCGGCTTCCTCTTCATCTCCGACGCCGATTACTGCCTCCGCGTGGCCGTGCATCCCTCCAGCTCCGGCGCTGCAGCTGGGTGCGGCGAGATCGAAGGCGCAGTGGAGAGCCGTCCTCAGAGCCCGCACGTCCTCCTCCCATCCTTCAGTCCGACGACCTCAGATCAGGCGGCTTGGTGGCTCAGATCTGTCGACGGCATCTCAGATCTCAGTGCACGCCATGTGTTCGATGATTTGCTTACTCCACCTCCTTTTTGTTTTTCTTGTAAGCATTCATGTATTTTTTCTGTGTATTTTTGCATATTTTTGTGAATATACGATTTTTTGTTTGATTTCTTATTTTGCAGATGGTACTAATGGGACTATTCAGTGACAATAGTCTCATTAGTCTTATTTCTGATTTAGGATTTTTCCTTTGGATTAGTTGTTACAGTTGCTTAACGGTTGTTCCTCTTATTCAGAATCATGTATTATTTATTTTTTTTGAAGTGAAAATCATGCTTGGAATGTTGATTTTACAGACTGAAATGAATTGCTGAAGTGGGGACTAATGGGACTATTCGGTGCCGATAGTCACATTAGTCCTATTTATGATTTTGGGTTTTGCATTTGGATTGGTTGTTACGGTTGGTTTAGGATTGTTCCTCTTGTTCAGAATCATGTTTTTTTTTTTTTTTTAAATGAAAATCATGCTTGGAATGTTGATTTTATTGACTGAAATGAATTGCTGAAGTTAGGACTAATGAGACTATTCGGTGTCAATAGTCCCATTAGTCATATTTCTAATTTAGGGTTTTTGCCTCTAGATTGGTTGCTACAGTTGTTTAGGGTTGTTCCTCTTGTTCAGTTGCACACACACACACACACACACACACACACATATATATATATATATATATATATATATATATTTATTTATTTTTTGAAAATGGAAATCATGTTTGAAATGTTAATTTTATGGACTTAAATAAATTGCTGAAGTTGGGACTAATGAGACTATTCGGTGTTAATAATCTCATTAGTCCTATTTCTGATTATATGTACTAGATTGAAGAGTTGCAGTTGGGCCTAATAGGACTATTTAGTCCCAATTCTAAAAATGTCAGAAATTAAAAAAAAAAAAAAAAAAAAAAAAAAACCTAAATTTTGAAAAAAAAAAAAGAAAAAAACATAAATTTTTTTTGAAAAAAAAGTCAAAAATTCAATAACAACTCATTAAGGGTATTTTGATCCAAAAAGTCAAAAATTGACATAATTTGTATTTTTTATCTTCTTGGCTATTATTTGACATTTGTTAACTTATATGGACATTTAAAATATTGTCTCTTTAAAGTATATATGAAACTAACGCTTTTTTTTATGATTTTCAAATCTTGTTTTAGAATACTCTGAGAATACATTGTTGGAGTACAATTTTTCCACAAACTTACATTCAATTCCGACGAAATTCGTTCCTTCAAAGCATAACATTTTCAGTGATTCAAACTTGATCGCAATTTCCCTAAATGCCAACTCGTGAAAAAAGAAAAAAAAGGCAAACAAATTATAATTCCTGGAATTTAAAAGTATGATTTGAAAGTTGTGGAAAAATCAAAAAAACGGGATAAAGATAATGCTCTATCCGTCCACGAATTGTAAACCCCAATTTTTTTCTAGTGGTTTTAATACTTTGAGATGATTGGTTTTAAGGCGGATTTTCGGAGAATATTTTATTTTAAAGAATAAAGAGTAATATGACACTCGATGTACCCTGTAAAATAAATTATACTCCAAAAACTCATCTTAAAACTCATCATTACAAAGTATTAACAACCAGCTAGAAAAATGTTGGGGTCTACTAGTCGTGGACAAAGGGGTTACATTTTAAATCAATTAACCCTTTAACAGATTGTAAAGACTTTAATAGTTCTAAAGTTAAAAACACGATATTTCTTAAGAATCAAAGACTCATTAGTTCTGAAGATTCTTTTCTATCTAAGATTAATCAAAATCACAATATACATAAAATTCTTGCAGTAACTTAACTAAAAATATAATCAACTAATTAAGCTGAATAGAAGTTAAGTCTAGATTTGCTCGATGCTATCAGATCACAATGACATTTAACCATTTTGGCCAGTTTTGGTCGAAGCATGCATCATTTGTATAATCCAAAGTGCACAGTAAATGAATTTTACTTTTCTCAGACTGAAAATTACCTCAAATCAAAGTGAGCTGAACTTCTTCAGTAGAAGACGACCTTTTCTGATTAACCATGGAATTGTCTGTCACATTAAAATAGGTCTTCAATCCTGCAATTTTAAAGAATAAGCATGACTCCCTTTCCGGAAATTGAATACCAGAATATAACTATTTAAGTTATATAAACAATTACGATTTAGAAGAATAAGATCATAACGAAATTTCTTGTATCCTCGGCCAGAGTTTTAAAACTGTGTTTACCCTGAACCGTTTCCTGCGTGCATCCTCGGGGCTATATCGAGAGACTTGCGAAGCTTCACTTCTGTGACTTCCAGCACCAGTAGCCGGTGTCCATCTTTTACCTTGGTCAGCTCTGCTTCTACCATTTCGAAAGAACCCATCTCTGTCCCAGGTCACATCATAATCTGCTCTCAAGCGTGATCCTTGCTGCATTAATAAAAATCTTTTTTACAAGATAATACTTACTCAATGCCACAAATAAAATGAAATACAGACTTGGCAGTAATGACACACAAAGCCCTGAAATGCAGCAAGCGCCAGGAAGGATAATACTTTGCACACATATATTCGTGGATAAGGAGATTTTCACAAAGATATTGGCAACTCAATTCATCAAAAAGTTAGTAAAATCTGTTCAGACATATCACTACCAGATTTTATAAGATGATGAAAGATCAAATCATAGTTTGGTAAGAAGCAAATAAAATAAGAATACGTAGAAGATGATTACTCCTAAAATGGCATAACCAATGTCTACCTTATTTAAAGAGCGGCCACATAAAACCTTTAAGGCATTACAGAAGTCCTTGTGACCTTCAAACTCAACTACAATCTTGCAATGGAGACCTGAAATCAGGTCTTCATCCCCATCTTCACCGATGTCATTGTCCTCACCTACATCAAGATTCCTATAGATAAAGAAGAGTTTATAGGTGCAAAAATGAGGAAACGTACAGAATGTACTACAAGAGCATTAATAGAAAAATGGTAACAAGCTTCTGAAAAAGGAGTATCCCCCTGACCCCCCAGAAAACTCACATGTTTCTTCTTCAGATGAAAAAAAAAAAAAAAAAGCTCTTTTTACCATCAAAAGTATGCCTTGGCACAGAAATTTTATTCGGTCAATTACTTCTTTGAGGAAACCTCGCAATTACAATAGATGAACCATTAACATGTAACTTGACCAGCTTTTTTGGCAGAGAAACTTAAGTCAATATTTTACAACTTGATAATAGGAACCACACATGATAAACATATTCATTTCATGTATAGTGTGTGATTTCTATTACACATATCTAGAGCATATGAGAGCAATAACTAAAGATCAAAACAATTTTTTGTTCATGAAGTTGCTATACCACAAGAAGGACCTGAGATGGATTACAGAATGTTTGGACTGCAATGGTAATCTGGTTAAAAGTCGAAACATCTAAGTCAATTATGCTTTCAGTCTTAGCTACACCTAGGCAGATTTCCATAGAAATAAGGTATCTGGCTGAGGAGCATAGCACTCATGTTGGGGTTTGAAATTATTATTGTCAGCCGAAGCATTTAACATATCCATACCATATGCAGGACTTAGATTCTGTAGCATGTCTGTAAAGTTCAAGAGAGAATAAATCATAACTGATTCTATGCTTCGGTTTTGTTTTGATGTAGAAGAAGAGAATCATTCATATTCTGAGAATAGCAGAATATGATGGAAGCAATATAATAATAAGGTTAGATGTCCTTTCAACTGCAGTAAAGAATAAAGGCACAGTAGCACCTTGCATCCAAAATCTATCTGTGAGAAAAAGAACAATACTTTCGCTATCCATCTTATGCTCTTCATGCATGGAGTACAATACCATAAGTACGTATTTACGTTACCCATAAGGAAATTAAGTAAAGCATCAAACATTTGATTGACACTGTTAGCAAGGATGATCATAATTCATAAAATTTCAAAAACCACATGAAACAAATTGCACCAATGCTAATAGAGAAAAATTACCATGAAACCACATTTAATAGGAATCAAATTGAAACTGCAATGCCTGATCAAAATGGCTGAAAACTACTGCACCACCTCACTAATTTATGAATAATAAACTACTACCTCTGTAATGAAATGATGGAAGTAGATTAATATGTCAAAAATATTAATGATATACATATATATATATATATATAAGAAAATACAAATGATATCAAGATTCATTCTTTCATAAATCAAAACAAAATACTTCACGATTATTTTTGTTGAATTTTTTTTTTTTTTTTGTGCAATAGAAACATCGACAAAATAATTTTTTTAAATATATATATATATATAAGACCACCAGTAGGGCAAAATTGCACTGAAACGCGCTCAAAGTTTAGTTTGAAAAGCACAATTTTAAATTCTTAAATTGGCTAAATTGCCAATAGCAATTCGACTTGAAAGTATTAGAAGATCCACCCGAACTGCATCATGATCACCACTTATTATTAGGTACCATCTACCCAATTATTTAGCACATGCGAATGAGACATTTATTCAGACCTCTTTTCTCATAATTCATTTTTTATCTCTACCTGCTAGTATCTAAAAAAAAAATTGTAACATAGTTATTGGTTTAAAGAAACTATGGAACAATAGAAATGAAGCAAATGTGAAATCTAAAATGCATGTTCTAGACATAATATATATTATCCAAATATGTAATATATAATAAAAATAGCATTTTTATGAATCAAGGACAAAATGCACAACATTTCATCCCCTGAATCCTTTTGTTAGCAATTTGATCATCATTGTAACAGCCAAGGGAAGCACTAAAAGCTACAAAATCACACACCTTATTTTTCCAAGGGCTGAAAAAATTGTATGAGTAACTAGCATTGAAGGTTTGGATGAAACCCGAGTCTCAGCAAACCACCTCGAAGGCACACCCCTCAGTATTATTGTATCAGGCTGCTGCTTATCGCTTCTTGAATATCCTGCATGCATCATCAGTTTGATTAGCATCTTGGATTTGTATTAAAGAGAGGCCTAGAGAATCTTCACAGTAAAACCTGGAGAAATATCTGGATATATAAGAACTCAGTAGCAGCTTATCATCATAAATTTAAAGATTCATAAACTAGGCTGAGATGTCCTGCATAAACAAGAAGAAATGGTTCCCATAAAATCTTCAGTTGTAAGACAACCAATCTTTGAAGCAAAGGGCTTGCAAACGAGAAGGTTTAGTTCCTTCTAAGATAGTAACCAAGGCGAATTCTATTTTTCAGCTATAGTCATAGGATAATAATGATGAATTTCTCAATTGCAGTGCAGCCAGTACCAATGTATTAACAAATACACTCAAACAAATTATTATTATTATTATTATTATTATTATTATTATCTTCTAATGCTTAACCACAAGCAATCACCGCAAGAGAAGATCTCTGGCTGATAGAGGTTGAAATGGCAAGCACAGCCCATTAAAACCGACCCTGTCTGAGTGGAGCAGCGGAACATTTCATAATCCCCACTGCCTAGCAGCTACTATGAACAAATTTCCGGTGCTATAAATGTCATATATTTCAACTTCTGATAACTAAAAGTGATACTACCTCCGTCCTCCATTTAGTGACCCTCTTTTTTCAGCATGTGTGGCACGCGTTTCCACGTTTATCGTTGATGAGTTTTAAAATAATTTTTTAAAGTATTCTTTCTTTTACGGGATACTACAAGTGTTATAGTATCCCGTAAAAGAAAGAATACTTTAAAAATTCATTTTAAAACTCATCAACGATAAGCGTGGAAACGCGTGTCACACATGCTGAAAAAAGAGGGTCACTAAATGGAGGACGGAGGGAGTACTTTTATACAAGAAAATAAGATCGTTTTCCCATGTAAATCATCATAAATAATGAATATCTAAGCAACTCCTACTCTGAATGCTCTGCCATGCCATCTTCCACTTTTTATCATCTTGAAAAAAAACTACTTTATAAGCATCCAATATAATTATCACATTCAATATCCACATACTAACATTACAAATATCATTCTTAGATCAATTCCATCACGAGCAAATCATTCACGCTTTCATACTGACAAACCAAACAGAAAACTAGAACAGATTAAGCAAAAGAAAACAGAGAGAATGACAGAAGAATCAACAAACCTCTAGATCCAAACGCCGCAATCTCCTCCCACTCCTTCCGCATCCCTTCAAAATCATCACCTTTCACCACCTCAACATTCAGCTTAAACCTCACCCCTTCCAAATTCAACTCCATCCCATCCATCTCCGCCGCAATCCCGTTCCTCCACTCCACAAACTCTCCCTCGACTTCATCCTCACCGCTCGACCTCAATTTCCTCAGTAGATACTCAAAGTCCAACACGAACAAGCTCCCACGCGCCACAGGGTCTTCGCGCTTCCGCTTCTTCAGGTCCCTGTACTTGAAAATCTTGATGTCTTCTTCAGGAACAGAAACCGAGTGTGACTTTTTGAGATATTCGACTAAAGAGCGCTTGAGCTTCCACTCGTCGATTAGGGATACGGATTTGTCTGCGCGGTAAATTGTTAGATTGAGTCTGACGCGGGGGATGAGAGAGAGACCGGATTCGAGGTCGAATGGTTCTGTAGGGAGGAGAGTTTTGAGTGGTTGGCGGTGGCTCATGGCGGAGCGCAGTCACGGCAAGGTGGTTGAGGTTTTTCGAGGGTTGAAAGCTTCGGCAACGTAGGGTCGATCCAAATTTCACTTCAAAATTCTCATTTATTTAGAGATGGTCGATGACGTTAAAATACACCATCTTTTGGTCAACTTCCATATTTTCCACGATTTCTGAAAAATCCGATTAAATACACCAGCTTCATTGACCGTCCAATTTTTCCATAAATTAGCAGCGCCGACGAACTGAGTCTGACGTGGAGCCTTACGTGTTATTTCATTTATTTTGGGCTGCTGAGTGTGTAAATTAGACGACGTCGTTTCCATACAAAGACATAAACGACGTCGTTTTACTCGTTTAAAGTCTGGAACTTGTAATCGAATTAGAGCACAATTTTCGCGCGCTGGAAGAAGATTAGGGTTCGTGAGCTGAAATCCGAGGCGATTGGGGTATGAGCTGAAATCGCGAGGCAAGCCTGCAACGGGTTCCAAGCCACGACGACGACGATGGAGGAGTACGTATTATGTCAAGGTTTTTTTTTTTTATTCATGCCCTTCCATTTGCAATTTAGTGTAGTGATTGGGTGTTATTTTTTTCTTTGCAGTGGTACATTTGCTATTTACTTTCATCATGGGGGAAAATTTACGCATATTGACGATTTTAGATTTTACGATGGGGGTAGATATGATTTGATAGATGGGTTTGATGTGGATGAGTTTGGATATTTCGAGGTTGAACATGAAGTGAAGCAATTAGGGTATGATAAATGGGAATGTATCGCATATAAAGTCCCTGGAACTCTTTCTTTTTCGGATTTGAAAGATGACAATGATGCGATAGGAATGATTAAGCACTTGAGTAAGAAGGTGAAATGTTTAAGTGTCTATGTAGATGAAGGTGTGAGAGAAAGTGATACAGAGGCTGGTGCTGAGAGAGGAAATAGGGAGGGTATGGGGGATGTAGTGCTTAGTTCTGTGAATAAGGGTAAGAGACAGAGTGGAGAAAGTTCACATACAATTGATACTGCAAAGTTAAAGGGGAAGGGAATCGAATTAGTAGTAAGAAAAGAGGGTAAGGGGAAGTTGCAAGTTGACAAAGGCAAAGGGAAAGTGATTGAGGGTGAAAAAAAAGAGTTAGTAAGAAGCATGAGGAGAAGAAGAATGAAGACTCTGACTCATCTTGGCCTGATTCAGCTGAGGATGATGAGGGAATTAAGACTGATGACAGTCTTGATGATGATGAATTAGCAAGTAGTGATGAAGAGTACAAAGAAGCTAGGCAAAACATGAGAAAGGTGAAGGCAGTCCATACTTCTTATGTTGGTATAGATGAAAGAGATAATAATGTGCTTGAAGGTGAAGTAAGCTGTGTACTTCAGAATGAGGAGAGAGAAGAGATGCTTTCTGATTATGTTGACTCTGATGGGGAGATGAACTCTGAATCAAGTGAGGATGAGGATGATGATGATCTGGTTCCAAGGGAGAAGAGTGTGAAGGTTAGATATGACCCTAGATGTGACCCTAAGGACCTGAAGTTGTGTTTAGGTATGAGGTTTGAATCTGGATATCAGTGCAGAGAGGCACTTAAAACATGGGCCATCTTGCAAGGGCATCCAATTCACTTTAGAAGGGTTTCAAGAGGTCAGATAGAAGCATTTTGTACTTCTCCATGCCCATGGAGATTGTATGCTGGTTTAAAGAAGATGGAGGGTGCAATTGCTATCACAAAGCTGAAACAACCACATGAATGTGCCTTTGATATTAGGAATAAGCATGCTAATTACAAGTGGATAGGCCAGCAATATATGAGTCTGTTTAGAGTTAGGCCATCAATGACAGTTGCAGAGTTGGAAGTGGACATGAATATGAAGTATAATCTCAAAGTTTCAAGGGGCAGGTTACACAGAGCAAAGAATTATGCTTTTGAGTTGCTGAGAGGAACAGTCAAAGAACATTACCATTCATTGAGGTCTTATTTGAGTGAGTTGATGATTGAGGGTAGATAGAGAAGGGAGATTTGAGATGCTGTTGGGGGATGGTGTTATATTTCAGAGGTTGTACATTGGTTTTTGTACCTTGAAGAAAGGCTTCATGCAAGGCTCATGTAGGTGGATAATAGGTTTAGATGGATGTCATTTGAAGACCTATCTTAAGGGACAGCTTCTGTGTGTTGTAGCCAAGGATGGTAACAATCAAATGTTCCCTATATCATGGGTTGTTGTTGAAGTAGAGAATCAAGAAACTTGGACTTGGTTTATTCAAATCTTACTAGAAGAATTAGGTTTGACAGATGGGCAGAGGCTCACCATCATCAATGACCAACAAAAGGTAATTGCAACTTACTATCTTTTTAATCAGATTTTTATCTATTTAATCAGATTTCTAATTCTTTGCTTGTTTTCTGATTTATAAACTTGCAGGGCTTGATAAATGCAGTTAGGGATCTTGCCCCTTTTGCAGAACATAGGAACTGTGCCAGACATGTATACTGCAATTGGAAGAAGCAATTCAAAGGGCAGATTCTGAAGAACATGTTTTGGAAAGCTGTGCGATGCACTTATCAGGTAGCATGGAATGAGGCACTTGAGGAGATGAAGGCTGAAAACCCCAGGACTTATGAGAACTTCTTGGAGAGAGAGCCAGCTAGATTCTGTAAGGCTTTTGTTTCTACTCACTGTGTTTCTGATATGGTTGACAATAATGTGAGTGAAACATTTAATGGGTGGATTGTTAGTGCTAGAACAAAGCATATCATTCACATGCTAGAGGACATAAGGTCTACTCTTAGAGAAAGACAATATGTGAAGCTAGAAATGATTAAAAAAGTGAATAATAAGATTTGTCCTAATATCAGAAAGAAAGTGGAGAAACTTAAGCATGGAAGTAGGTTATGTATTGCAAGTTTAGGCATAGATGGTACCTTTGAGGTTGAGCATATGATTTCTAAGGACAGATTCATTGTGAATCTGGATACTAAAAACTGTACCAGTAGAATGTGGGATATTACAGGTATTCCATGTACTCATGGCATGTCTGCAATACACTTTATGAGGCATGACCCTGCAGATTATGTTCATTCATAGTTTTACTGTGGAAGTGTATAAAACTACCTACTCATATGGGTTGCAAGCCATCAATGGTGAGAGGATATGGCCAAAGGGTGTTGGATACCCTGTTGAGCCACCTCTTATCCGCAAAATGCCTGGTAGACCTAAAAAGAAAAGGGCAAGAGATAGAGATGAAGTAGACCCTAAGGATCCCACCAAGCTCAAAAGAAGTGGACTACTCATGACATGCAGCAACTGCAATCAAACAGGGCATAACAGAAAAACTTGTAAGCTTGATCCAGTTCCAAAACCACAGAAAGTGAGTATGATTTACATATTGTAAGCTTAATAAACTTGTGTATTCACGGAGGCATTACTAATTGTATCTTTACATGTGAAAAACTTAGGGAACCAGAGGGCGCCCAAAGAAGCAAGGTGAGCCAGAGAGAACAAGAGATAAAGCAGCAGACCTTGGAGCTGAATCTAGAAAGAGAGGGCGCCCAAAGAAGCAAGGTGAGCCTGAGCTAACAAGAGATAAAGCATCAGAGGTTGGAGCTGAATCTAGAGGGAGAGGGCACCTAAAGAAGCAGTGTGAGCCACAGAGAACAAGAGGTGAAGCATCAAACATGGGACCTGACTCTAGAAAGCAACAACAATCTTTGAAGAAGTTAATTGCAAAAGAACGAGCACAAGCTAGGGCAGGCATAGGTCGCTTGGTTTCTGAAGAAACAGGAAATACCTATATTCATGTAAGTTATGAAGTCATAAAGCATTATACAATCTGTATTAATTTCCTGTATAGTTTTTTATTCTCATCACCATTATGTTTGTTAGATGTCAAGCAACTCTGATCACATCTACTATGCTCCATCAAGTCATGGAGGAAGCAGCACAACTCATACATGTACTTCACAACCATTACTGCCAACTCAAGAGAGTCAAGCAAAGTAGTTTGTAATAGCTGTAGTCATGTAACAGATTTTGATTGCATTTTGATATTGGTAGTTTGAAACACTCATCATCTGGATTGGCCTAGATTATCTTATTGTAATAGCTACTGATGACATACATTGTCCTGTTTTGGTGTTTACCTATTAGTGTTAATCACAGCTCAGTGTATCTTTTCTTTCCTATCAGCTTTCTTTTCTTCATATTCATGGCAAAAAGTGATGATCCTTCCTTATCTTTCTGTTTTACATATTGCTACTTTTTCTGTATTGGTTTCAGCTTGTAGAAGAAAAAAAAAAAAAAAAAAAAAAAAAGCAGTTGCATAACACATTTTAGATTCATTGGAAAAAAAGAGAGTCATCACATACTAATTGGTTCCTTGAACTAAATTACACAGGCCATTACAACACATACTAATAGGTTCATTAACAATTGCTACATACCATTACTACATACAATTACTACACCTAAACTCTATGCTAAGATTACAACAATGAAAAAAACCATAAGACATGCCAATAATATCTGAAACACCAGTAGCTTCTTCTTCAAATGTGCCTTCTCAACCTTCACTTCACTCAACTCACTTTGAATCTCCTTCATCATCTCTTCATATGATACACATTGTTTGTTCATTTCACCCAATTCAATTTGAATGGCTTTCAGCCTCTCTTCATAGTAATCACATTCTTTGTTCTTTTTATAATACATGTCAAGCCACATATTCAGCTTCTCCCTCTCTTCTTCTCCATTCAGTACATGAACATCTTCAACTTGTGGTGGCCTCCAAGGATCAACCCATCTGAAGAAGTTACATTGAAATCCCTAACAACCAACAAAACATATAATCATCAACTAGCATTATCATTTCACCAGTATAAAACTATATTCTACATATTCAAACATACTAGAAACAGAGGCTGATACTGCCTACAAACAGCTCAAATTTCCATCACTCAAATTCCAACTACAATTAGAAAGAAATCAGCATATTCGAATTATATGAAATTTTCACAAATCACTGCTTTCCCCAATCAACACACGAGAACAACATAGATGAAACTAATAAAAATGAAATCGGCGAGCTCACTATTTCTGGAGGACAACGCAAGAACCGCCGATATGGGTTCTTCCAAGTGTATGATGTATCCAACATTGGCCTCCTTTTACATTTGCAGAGGGGGTACCGCGCTCGCGCCGCCTCCTCGTACATGTGCGGTTTAACAGAATCCGACGACGAGGATGACATCATGAAATCGGCGACGATTCTCTGCTACAGCTATTGCGCACAAGCCTCGCCTCTGATTTTCCCTCTCCAGCAATTGATTTGTAACCCTAAAACCCTAACTCTAATTCTATTTCTTATTTAACTAGTAGCAGAAAAGAAACGATGTCGTTTTCAGTCGTTCAAAACGACTTCATTTTGTTTGCCGGAATATTTTAATGATGCCACACGCACGACGTCCATGTAGGCTCCACGTCAGACTCAGTTCGTCGCACTGCAAATTTATGGAAAAATTGGACGGTCAACGAAGCTGGTGTATTTAATCGGATTTTTCAGAAGTCGTGGAAAATATGGAAGTTGACCAAAAGGTGGTGTATTTTGGCGACATTAACCCATTTTTCTTACTACTTTTAAATATTTCGTCTAAATCATGAATTTTGGTACTAGTCCGAATTTTCCACAAATTTAATTTTTCAAACATTAGATCAGACGTGGATTATACGTGGACGCCGAGAGTGAATCGCCATTAATTTATTCCGACGGACCAAACTACATCATTTTGAATAACTAAAATAAAGTCATTTGAAGAAGAATAGCAATGGTTGGAGAAGAAGTCGAAGTCGGAGAAGAAAACAGCCAGTGGGACGGAGGAGGACGCCATGGGAGGAGTTGATGTATAGATGAGAACCTTCCTCAAATCCGCCATTAGTTGAAATTTGTTGAAATTCACACATTAGTTCTTAAACTTTTTGTAGTAGAATGAAACATATGAACAAGAGTGAAGAAATTGTTAATGACCTTTAGTACGGGTAGGAATGGGGAGTAGCTTGATAGCGACGACGAGGAGGGGGGACAGGCGGGATCTTCTTACTTTCCAGGATTGTGAAAGATGATTTTTATTGAATTCGAAGTTGCCCTAAATCCCCAGGTATAGGTATCACTGCCGTTGTTGCTGTAGATCGAGAGTCTATAGGGGGAGGTCGCCAGCCAGACATAGACAGTGCCGAAACCCTCAGCACCTCATCCTGCGTGCATGTTCTCGATGCGTCAAACGTGAGCGCGTCTACGGAACTGTTCGTGACGGGGATTGTTTAGGAGATGGAGGCGTTGTTACCGAGGCAGACGCACGTGAACGCCGTAAGTGACGGCAAAGTACATTCCTCTAGGCTAAGGACCGCTAGAGATGTACTCAACGAGACCAGTGATTTCTCATTGTGGCAGCGTATTTTTGCCTTGGAGCACCATTTTCTTCAGATCTGTAACCTTGGGTTTTTTCTCAAAATTCCCATTGGAAAGGAGACCTAAAAACAATGTAGCATCCCGTAAAAGAAAAATATTAAATTTATTTAAAACCTATAATCAAGACGCTTGGAAAACGCATGCCAAAAAGTTATCTAACAACTCCAAAAGGACGGAGGGAGTATTTGGTAAGTCTTAATCTCCTACAGTAGCCCGTTTCTAGGACTTTCACTTTAGTAGCTTAGACTTTCAACCATGTCAGACTATGCCGGGAATGGAGAGTTCTCATTGATTGAGCATAAGCAACAAACTCAACGATCATAAGTTGAGTCTTAAAGGTTTTATGTCAGTGCCATGAAGTTGGACTGGTTAGTGATAAGTTTGTTCCAGGTATTTTTAAGTTTGCGTACCAGATAAGTGTTCTAGCAGATCTCCTTAAAAACTTGAGATGAACTTTACGATCAAATGAATGGTTCGTAGAATCTTCTACCTAATGGTTTTCAAGTCGCTTTGCTACACTTCTTGACTCGAACATGTAAACTTGAAAAAATTGAGTTACTCCATATATCTTTTTAGAAGATTGATCTACTCTAGAGAGTAATCAAATCAAAAAATTAAATTTGTTGCGAAACGTTCCCTCTGGGCATCATATCCTAGCATACAATGTTTTGTATCTTATGGTTGTTTTGGCAGTGGGAAAGGTGAGGCAAGTTTATTTTATATACATTATCGTTTCTCTTATTCGCTCGTGTTCATCTAATCTAAATTTTTGGGGATGCCAACGTCAATTATGATTCGAAAATTATTACCCTAGGCTATTGTTGTAATGAGTAAAAAAAGAAAAGGGAGAAAGAGAATTTTATTGGTTGGGACTTGGGTGGAAGTAAGGAATGAGAAGGGGGAAATTGTGCAATCCATCCTCTTCTTAAGAGAAAGGGAATCTTATATATAATTCCGCAGCGGATTCCTGATACCACAACGATCAATGCGCCTATGTGGCGTCCCTTTACATCCTCCGTTCTCTATTTATCTAAATTATATATAATTATACATATTAATATTAATTATAATAATCTATCTATATTATACATACATATCTACTTGGATTATATTTATATGAAATATAGCTATATTCAATTATTATTCACTAATAACTAATACATTATTTAATCATTAACGAAAATATATTCAGATTAATTGATGCCTACATAGCCTGAAAATAAATTAAGATTCAATATGCAAAATCTATCTATCTATATATTTATAATAGCAAAATAAAGGTTGATCAACCACGATTTTTCTTGATTATTTTGCTAAATTCTCATAATTTTGCCTAATTAATATGTTATTTAATTTGAGAGGAAATTATTTTAAATATATACCATAATAACTAAATCCTACCAAAAAAACTAAACCCTACTAAAAAAATCGAAACCCAAATGGAAAAAAATATTGACGTGGCACTGCCACATCACAGGTGGGCACATTAAGTGTGTCCACGGTGGGTAGGAGAGCGTTTCTATTTAATTTGATATATATCTTTAAAGAAACATTAAAAATTTATATAATAATTATAACATATCTTTGATACTCAAATAACTTTTGTATACAATATCTCTTTTTTATTTATTTTCATAGCTCCATATTAACGCACACGACATGTATTCCAATTCCAATACAACATCCATGTATTCCAAGTCCAATACAATATCCTTCAGTTTGACAAAATCCTCCATTAAAATATTAATTATGAGAGCATACTTCAATTATATTTGATAAAATCCTCTATTTTTTTTTGGTTATTTTTCCCCCAAATTCTCATAATTTTAATATCATACTCCCAACTATCCCACATCGATTATTTATGTAACTTCATTATAGGAACCCTTATAAAAGAAGATATCACGTCAAATTTGAATTTAAAAGATGAAAATTTAAATTCAATTTTCTATTAGTTTATTTTTATAAGAAACATTGTATAAAAATTATATATATAGATATGTATACAATAAATTTATATAGCAATTTTCATTTTTCAAATTCTAATAAATAGAGAAGAAATAGTAACAAACAATACTATACATTTATGATACTATGGATATAATCTAATGAGTTATCTTATAGTATCTTGATTTTTATTAGTTTTTTTTTATTTGGTTTTTGTTATGAGTAATTATAGTTATATTTTGAACAAATTTTGAAATGCCACGACTTGGCATCTCTCCAGAAAGATTGAACCATAAGAAGATATCTACCATGCGTAGTTGTTTGCATTTAGCATAATACAAAAGCATTCATGAGAGAATTATAAAAAATGAAGGTGGGGATCAAAATTATGAGAATGAAAACAAAAACAATATTAAAGATTTGGTATAAAAAAATAAAATCTTGATTTTTCGTGATTATTTTGCTAAATTCTCATAATTTTATCTAATTAATCAATACTTTAATCTAATTAATATGTATCTTCAATTTGATATGGATCTTTAATTATTTCATAATAATATATATCTTTAATTTATTCACACTTCTTAATGAGCCCTATCAACCTATATCCATACTTGCATATGTATATCTATACTTTTTAATTAAAAAGTGTGCTTATCGATTTAATTAGCTAAAATAGTGATGATTGAATAAACAACTACGGAGTACTTTATTTATTTACATGTATTCGGCAACATTAATATTTTAACTAATTAATTCGACAAGCAGACTTTTTCAATTAAATCGATAATGTATAAGTTTTTAAATTAATAATTTTAGCTAATTAAATTCTATTTAATGTGCTGATGTGGAAATGCCACGCATATAATTTTTTCATTTATGGTTGAATTTCTTTTTCGTATTTTTTTCGTAGGGTTTATTATTTTTTTTGTAGGGTTTAGTTTTTTTTAGGGTTGAGTGTTTTTTTTTTGTAGGGTTTATTAGTTTTTTTTAGAGTTGAGTTTTTTTATGTAGGATTTATTATTTTTTTGTAGGTTTTTTTTGGTAGTTATTATTATTATTTTTTGTAGGGTTTAGTATTTATGTGGAAATGCCACGTAGATAATTTTAGTTCATTTAGGGTTGAATGTTTTTTTCATAGGTTTTTTTTGTAGGGTTTAGTTTTTTAGGGTTGAGTTTCTTTTTTTTTTTTTTGGTAGGGTTTAATAGTTTTTTTTAATTGAGTTTTCTTATGTAGGGTTTAGTTTTTTTTTTTTTTTTTTGTAGAGTTTAGACTTTTTCAACAGGGTTTAGCATTTAATTTAATACATATATCTTATCTTAAATCATAGAATTTCAATTTTAATAGACTTTATCATAGCAATCTGCAATGCGCAAGCTTTTAAATTAACAATTTTAGCTAATTAAATCGTATAAGGTTTTAACATTATCTAAATAAGACTTGACTTATAGTTTGTTGGTAGAGTTGAAGAAGTCTAATTCTATAATTTTGTCTTACTAATCAATTGATTTTTATCTAATTTATTGTTTTCATATCGATTTTTGAGAGTAACTACTTCATCAGGAGTTTGTTAGTAGAGTAGGATACGCGGATGAAGAAAGTCAAATTCTCTAATTTTGTCTGATTAATCAATTGAACTTTATTTAATTTATTGAACTCATATCAATTTTTGAGATAGACTACTTCATCAGGAAACTCAAATATAATAGAATTATCTCAGTTATCCCGGATAAATATTTAAAAGACTTCACATTCACGAGAAAATTATGCCATTACGGCTTATAGTTTATTAGTAGAGTAGGGACGGCGGATGGTTTATAGGAGTATGTATAAAGGTGCTAAATCGAATTTTGAGAATATGATTTCATCAATAGGAAAACTCAAATATGATGGAGCTATTCTTTAGTCAATATTTAAATGACGGGCTACTTGGCATTCTATCCTTCAATTATATCGAACGGCGGACGGATTTACTTTAAATAAATATAACCACGTGAAAAAAATCTAACCACTCATTGACCTTTTTTTTTCGACGAACAGAATACTTGATATGAAAAATATCACCAATTGTCAACTTATTGCTATATTACAATGTATAATTAACGGCTTAACATTCAAAATGAGTATAACTACATGAGAGATGAGACCTCACCTAATCGATTTTTCTATTACAATGATCAACGAACTACTTGACATTCAAAACGAGTAAAACTAATCGAGAAATGTCATACGCCTCATTGATCTTTTTTTTTTTCATTTTTAAATTCAATTTAATGTTTTTTTTTTAATTTTCAAATGGATCCTAACAATACTATAATCTTTAAAAAAATAATTTTATTATTATTTTCCACGAAAAATGAGCCCCGTCGAATCTCGACGGGCACTAAACTAGTTATTCAAAAACACCAACAAACACCCATCACCTATGAGAGGCTGAGTGATATAAAGAATAAAATTGCAAGAATAAAGTTGCTTTATAAATAAAATGTAATTTTAAAATTTTAAAATAAGTGTGTAAAAAAAAAAATACACAAAAAAAAAAGAGGTCGAATAAGAGGAGGAAAGCGGGAGAGACTCGATAATTTTAGCAATATATAGGAAAGGGAGAAAAATATCGGGCTCCCCCTCCAAAAAAATAAAAAGGGCAAAACAACAGAGACACAAAAACAAAAAAATAAAAATAAAAGGGGAAAGAAAGAGGGAATCGTGTCTACCCTCCAAACCCCCGCTCACCGTTCTCTTCCTCGCTCACTTGCATAGGTGGTTCGCCGCAGATCTCAAGCCTCCTCCTCTTCTCCGCCGTCGCCGCCGTGAATTAACAATTTAGCCCCCTCTTATCTATCTCATATCTCGTCGCCTCTTTTTGTAGACTTCCGTTTTTCTTTTTTCCTATTTATCCCCAAGACCCCAAATACTCTCATTAGGCAAAGGAATCCAATTCTCTCGGTGGTTCAAAACCCTAAATCCTCTCCGTCAATGGACCGGAGTTCGAGGTTTCAGAACTCCGTGCCTCTGAGCAGCGGAGGTTTTAGCAAGCCTCCTCCAATCCAAAGCGACGGCGTCGGGATGAAGCCACTTCCGCCGTTGCTTCTCGATAGATTTAGGGCCATGGTGAAGGAGAGGGAGGAAGAACTTAGGGTTTTTGGTGGCGCCGCTGTTTCTCCGTTTAGGAGTGATGAAATCGTTCGTCTTTATGAAATTGTGTTATCGGAGCTCACGATCAATTCAAAGCCTATCATAACTGATCTCACTATAATTGCCGGAGAGCAGCGGGCTCACGGTCAGGGAATCGCTGATGCCATTTGTTCCCGGATTCTTGAGGTATAGCACTTAGGGTTCGATAGCTTTGGTAGTTCTTGTAATCTTTCAAGTTGAAATTTCAATTTTCCCAGTGTACTGTAGTCGTTACAAAAAGAATTGTAGTGCTGAAATTTGATTGACGTGGATGTGTTTTCTTCTACCTTTTTTTTTTTCCCCAGATTTTTTTCCCTTCTACTGTCCGAAGTTATAAGTATCTATAATTATGTCTATATTCCTGGTGTTTAAACAAATTACAAATGCCGTGATTAAACAGAGTGAAGTATCTGACAGAATTAAAATTTCTTGTTAAACGCTACAATAATATGAAATTGAACAATGAGTCTCAGTTTGTATGATGTGCACTTGTAAAGACAACAGAAGTCAAGCTGCAAAAATTCAAATTAACTTGTTCACAATGCAATATGCAAGTTTTAGAAGAGCCCAAATTAGGGTATTTAAAAGTTTTTAGCTGGAAAATCATGTTTGATCTTCTCAGTTAGAAAAGCATATTGTTGAAGTGCAAATAAATCAAATAAAGGCCCATTGTCCATGAAGTATTCATGCAAATCGAGCTTCCTTTTTTTTGTTCTTCTTTCCTTCTAATCTGATACAGAAAATATTCTGTGTTCTTTGTTGATGAACTCTTCGGTATCTGGTCCTAGATTTAATCTCATCTGACTAGAGATGGGGGTGCTCTTATTTGAGAGTTTATTTAGTTGGGTGCTAATGTTCTTATTTTATTATGTTCTTTGTGGTATTGTACAATTCTATCCTCTTCGCATTTCCTGCCTGATGAAATTCAGCCTGAGTTTAAGACTTCTGCATTGACTTCAGATATTTGCTGAAAAGAATGAAGAACAGCAAATTTCTGATGTCACTGAAGGCTAAATGTTAAACTTGGGCTAGATTTTCTTGATTTTCGCGTTTGCTATGCACAAGTGTTGCACAAGTGTGTTAAATTTTTATACTTTGTCTTCTAACGTCTTCTCCGCTAGTTGAAGGGAGGAGTAATCAATTTGAGTCATCTCTCCATAGTTTTGGTGAACGGTTGACTATCTGATGGTTTTTGTTGCAAATTGTTTTAAGTTTTAACTGTATTAGGCTAGATTTTTAGCTGATTTTACTTCTCTGTTCACTTTCTACCTGTGGCTGTATGTTTCATACTCATTCTCCTGGTTTTAGATGAAAGGATTCAAACTATTTTCGCCTTAACTCTTTACTGATACCTAAGTATTAACTAGCCTTCTGTCCCTGTGAATATTCTTTGTTTTCTACAAAAATGCTTTCTTGTAAATAAATACTCTGTGCATTCATTAATTCTCTTAATTCATTGTACTGTGAAGCCTTTTCTATTTTGTGTAATGTTTCGTTTTGTTTTTGTTTTTCCATATCTTTGGCACAAGATATAGTATGACTTACAGTTGATCAATTATTCAATCCATTATTTAATGCTTAATGTTTCAATTTCATTCTCTGATAAATGGTTTTTTCAGGTTCCTGTTGATCAAAAACTGCCTTCTTTGTACCTTTTGGATAGCATTGTGAAGAACATAGGCAAGGAATACATTAAATTCTTCTTGGCTCTCTTGCCTGAGGTGAGAACACTTTGAGAGCATGCTAATCAATATCTTGTACTCCCTCCGTCCCATTGAAATAGGGCTATTTCATTATTATAATAGACTCAGCTTGAATAAAAATAGCCCCATTTCAATGGGATGGAGGGAGTATATTATTCTCAAGCAGTTTTTAATTGCAATGCCTATATTTATTCGATCTGGCAGGTCTTCTGTGAGGCCTACACACAAGTCCACCCTAGTATGCACCAAGCAATGCGCCATCTGTTTGGTACGTGGTCAGCAGTATTCCCATTGTCAGTGCTTCAAAAAATTGAGACACAGTTACATTTTTCTCCTCCTGTAAATGGTCAAACATCTGGATTGAATTCTTCAAGAGCTTCTGAATCTCCTCGGCCAACACATGGAATACATATAAACCCCAAATATTTGGAAGCACAACGTCAGTTTGGGCAATCATCAATAGATCCTGTAAGCTTTCAGCAAGATCTCGATTCTTTTTAGTTCAAGGCCTGTCTTGCCGCCCTCCTCTGCTCCTATAAAATGTTATGAAGAGTGTGTGTGCGTTTGTTTGGTTTCTTTGATAATAACTGTAACGCTAATATGCTATCATACTCTTTCATAAATTGGATATCATCAATGCAGTATCATTATTCATCTCTTAGTTTTTTAGTGGTTTGAAGATGAGCAGATGTGTAAATTGTTTACATAATAGGGTTTGTTAAGGAATCTGGAAACTCTCTAATTCTTAAATGTCATAGTAGTATGCCTGGAACTATATAGAGACTAGGACCATCCAATCCTTTCCCTATTGGAATTCTTGTTATGACCTTTCTACCAGTGAAAATGGGCCACATATGACGCCAAATACCTTTGCGTTCCCTGCCTGTATGTCTTATATTAGAGTGATACTTGAAGATGCTGTGATGAATATTAGTGCTTTGAAAAATGTTTTTCCCGTCTTTGTCTTGTATAGACAAGTATATGGCTATTAACTGTTCCTGGAAATTGGAGGAACTCAGCAAAATAGTAGCAACATTCCATCCATAAGTACTGATATAGTTTAATATTTTTTATTTTATTTTATTTTTTATTTTTATTTTATATTATGTTTGTATGGTGGCTGCATCCTGATTTTTATGAGAAAAAGTTTTTTTTTTTTTTTTTTTTTAATCTCACAATTCAGCTTTATGCCTGATTTGTGTTTATTGTGGTTTTCTTTTTTGTTTGTATGTTAATGTTAATTTGTTGGTGTTAATTTGTTGGTTTGGTTATGTTTGGCGTATTTTATTTTCTTTTGTTTGCATGGTTTATCTTTTTTGTAAATAACACAAGTCTCCAGGCTTAGGTTCTGGTGCAGTGCTATTTGTGTTCATGGAGATGTGATGCTGCTTCTACCTCTTATTTTGTTGGCATACTGGGTATAATGTTTACAAGAGAATATAAACTGATCTTATGCATCAATCCTTTCCTGAGATCGGAGCTAGAAATCATACATGTGAACATTTATACGAGTCAAAACATATAACTGGTTGTTGATCGCACCAGAACCAATTGAATCCTATCAAGGACCTTCCTTGGTGCACAGTGAGTGTGTTTCTCATAATTCCGAGTCATTTACTTTGCAGTTTGGAACTGAAGGAGTGAGCTCAACTGGTCGTGCAGGCCTTACAACCTCTGGGGTTGACACTGTAAAGAAGTCTCTGCCATCAGCTGCTAGGATAACAAGAACCTCCCCTTCTTATTCACTTGGCCACCCAGGATCATTGTCTCCTGCTAGTCCTTCGCTTGAGGAGTTTGGCACCGATACTTCCACAAAGAGAGTAGTTGTTAGGCAGTCACCATCTCGTACTGGTATGGAGTATGGGCCAAGCAAGGTAAGTGGTGAAAAAAGAAATTGGCAGGGAAATCCCAAACCACAGGTTAAAGTACCTGCTACTTACAATTATAGTGGTGGTATTGATCTTCGGGGACCGAGAGCGTTGATTAGTGCTTATGGGATGGATGAACGAGAAAAACATTTGAACCATAAACATCATAAAGGTGAGGAGTTGGAGCCGAATGGTGCTGAGCAGAATATAGCTCCCAGGGCATGGCAAAACACTGAAGAGGAAGAGTTTGATTGGAAAGACATGACCACATCTTTACCAGAACGGAAGCAGTCTACTGATAGTTATTCATCTCTTCCACCTCTGACTGGAAGACAGAGCATTGTCACAAACCATGCTGCTCGATTGGTGAGTTATTCAGATGCAGTTATGTGGCTTAGTATTTTTGTCATAAGTATGGATTAAAATTCTAATTGTTGTAGCCTTATCTATTTTGTGGTTACTGATATGACAAAACATTGAACTTAATCGTTATTTGACCCTTTTACATATAAAGATGAGCTCATTTTATGATTAAGCACCTGCAATGAAAAATAAAATCTTGTAATTCAGCAGATCTACATAAACCAGTAAAAAAATTGATTAGAATTTGCAATTGATATCTTGTTAGCCTTTAGTGAAAAAAGTCAGACCCCATACTTGAATATATTTTAGAAGCACTAAAAGATGTTCTTTTAATCTCAACCATGACTTTTGTTTGATGTTTTTCTTTGACAGTCTGGTCATGGATCTATTAACAATGTTGCTGGTCCCAGTGATTTGACAAACCATATTTCTCCTAGTTTTGCTCGAGATTCCTTGATTTTGACACCACAGCAGTCTCAGAGCCAATATAATGCCAAAGGAGGCAGTTCTCTAGCTGAAAGTAGAAGCTTTTTAGGTGGTGGTGAGCAAAAGCCTTTAGTTGGCAATTCCACCTACGACTCACTAGCTCCTGAAATTCGATTAGGTGATGCTGCTGCTGCTTTAACAAAAGCGTGGACCCCTCCAAACTTTCAGAACTCGCAGATTTTGCCGTCACACTCTGGTCTTCCTCAACAAATGCAATTTAGAGGCCAATTTGATATGAAAAATGCTTCTAATATTGCTGATCAAGTTCATTCTGATCCCGGTAGAAGCATGCCACAGGTGAATTTGCCCCAAATCTCTAATCTTCGCCCTGGAATGGCTCCCTTAAATATGCGTGGTGCTGTGCAGCCTAACTTTTTTATGGCTCGAGATGGCAGACAAAATTTACCCTTACATTATTCAGCACCTATTTCATCAAATACAATGGCTCCACCTTTGAACTATGGATACTTAGCTCAAAGTCCGGGCATGCAATCCTCATTACCAATTCTCAACCCTTTCCAAGTACAGCCTCCACCCAGGGGACCTATTCCAGGCGCAACTCAGGCGTTACATACTGGTCAAAACATTAGGCAAGTTGCCCCTAATGCCCCTGAAATTTCGGTGTTACTTACTTCTTTGATGGCCCATGGTATATTGCCTCCAAAAGAGCAGGTACTTGTATGTTCCCTTTGTTGTGTGTGGTTTTTTCATCATTACCTATTTGATGTTGATTTTCTGTTTTCATTTTTACTACACAGAGTCAGGATTCTCTTAAAACAGAGTTTGACCAAGACAGTCTTAAGGTGCGACATGAAAGTGCAATCATGTCTTTATATGCTGATCTTCCGAGGCAATGCACAACATGTGGTCTTCGATTTAAGGGGCAAGAAGAGCACAGCAAGCATATGGATTGGCATGTAAACAAGAACCGGACACTCAAAAACCGCAAGACGAAACCTTCTCCGAAGTGGTTTGTAAGTGTTACTATGTGGCTAAGTGGCACGGAAGCCATGGGAGCTGAATCAGCTCCTGGCTTTTTGCCTGTGGAGAATAGCGAGGAGAAGGAGGATGAAGAAATTGCTGTTCCGGCTGATGATAGTCAGAAGGAATGTGCATTATGTGGGGAGCCCTTCGATGATTTTTACAGCGATGAGATGGAAGAATGGATGTATAGGGGAGCTGTGTACATGAATGCACCAGCTGTGTTAACAGTTGGGATGGACACGTCGGAGTTCGGTCCTATAGTGCACGCCAAGTGTAGGTCCGACTCACATGGGATTCCATCAGAAGATTATAAGAAGGATGAAACGGTACGTCTTCTTTTCTCGGCAGCTCTTCTTAGATTGCTGATAAGTGGGAAAATGCCATTTTATACCATATTGTGTTGCACTTTTTCATGATTATACCTTGATGTATACAGTTTTTTTCTCAAATTTACCATACCACACATTTTCTGGTTGCCGAGTGTGACTCAACACATTGAATTTTTTTCAGGACAAACCCTACCTCATTTCCACATCATTAACCATGTGGATTTCTCGTGTGCTGAGTCATCATTCAGCTGTCGGAAATTGCAGCATAGGGTAGATTGAAAAAAAACCGTATATATAATTCGTTTTTGGGGCTTCTTTCCTCGTAACAAAAGATGAACCCTCTTATTGCTTTCCATATGCAGGAATCAACTGAAGAAGGTAGTAAAAGGAATAAACCATGGAGTTGACATGCTAGAGATTGGCTTGTAGGTTACATGTAACTTTACATCGAGTTATTTATATTGTTTCATTTTTCTATAGATCTTGTAGCCTGCCTGAGAATTGTGTACATAGCGTAGTGGAATGTTTTATTCACCATGTCTTGGAAAAAAGAAAAAAAGAGAAGAGTTGAACAGACACATTTTGCATCCTTCCCTTCTTTCTTCTCTTGTAGCTTATTCCTTACTTAAGCTTTCTTCCGTGAAGAATACTCTCTGTTTCAAGATAATAATCTTGAAAAAGAAAATGATAGTAATATCTTGTATCCTATCAGCAATAGGTAGATGGGGCTGTATTGCCTTTCTCGCTCTTATTTTGCAGGAGGTTTGCGGAAGCTGAAATCTGAGGTTCAAGGAAGCACGGTTTTTGCTCTGTCGTTCTCGTTCTCGTTCTCGTTTATATATCGAAGATCTAGCTCTAAATTGTGGTGTTATCTGGTGGAAGCCACATTGGATGTAAATTGCTTAGCAATTCTAATGTTTTTCTTCTTCTTCTACTTATTTTGTATGAACTTTTTCCTTGATTTGGATGTAGCTTTTTTGTTCTATAAGATGATATTTTGCTACATCTCAAATGTTACTAGTAGTATTACATTTCGATTGAAGTTGATTTTGTGTTATTCCTACGCAGTATTCGTGTCTTTCATCCTTACATCTGATTTGCAATACATTTTTTTGTTTTCTTGAGATTGGATCCATTATTAATACTAAGGTAACAACATAACGGTTATTTTGCAATTACGAAATGCCTGACTTTAGTATGTTAAAAAGGATTTTGTTAATGTTACGCATCAGCAAGTTTCACCGACATAAAATAAAAATTGGGATATGATCTTGTTATATCAAGTTTAACCAACATAAAAATAAAATTTGAGATATTATTCTCAGATCTTCTCTTCCGTAAATTATTCTGCAATTTGTCGATGAAGAAATGAACCAATCCATGCAATACACGGTTATTATTATTATTATTATTATTATTATTATTATTATTATTATTATTATTATTATTATTATTTTTAACTTAGGGTATTATACTGAAATTTAGGGGGGTGTATTGGTTGTGGAATCTACAGGATTTTTTAGACTTTCAAAGTCCGGGTGTATTCAATCCGGATTTTCAAAAGTCTTTAAAAATCCTGAGGTATTCAATATGGATTTTAAAAAGTCTTAAAAAATCTTTAGGTATTCATCAGTCTATAGATTTAAGAGTATATGGATTTTGTTGGATTCTCTTCAAAAAATATACATAGATTGTACTCCCCAAAATCTCTTTTGACAACTAGAGATTTCACAAATCCCACGTATTCTATTTGTTCTCTCTCTTTGTCTGTTCTTCCACAAATCTCACTCTCTCTTCTTCCGCTTAGAACACTGCTCTTCTTTGTTTTAATTCCGGTGGCACCACCGGCGGTAGTGTCCTCCCACAGCGGCGCTGCTGCCATTAGTAGCGAGGGGAATGGATTGGGAGGAATTAGGAAGGACGATGGAGTTGAGGAAGAATGTTGGTGGCGAGGGGGTTTGGATTGGGAGGATAATTTATTTGTGGGTTTTGGAGTTGAGCTACTTAATTGGGAGATTATGAGAAAGAGAGGGCAATGCAGTGCATGAGGCCTGGCACCGTCAGTGATGAGCCCGGCAGTTTCAAACCGGCGTGGGTAATCGAAATTGAAGAAAGAATACAGTCTTGTAGAGTTGATTTTTTGAAATTCAAGAATTTCAATTTAGATTTTTGAATAGAAAAATTGTGCATAAAAATTGGATCCATAGCTCTCCAAGAACTGTTCTTTCTATGAATGCATTTGTATTTTTTTTCTTCTACAAGTTTGAAGATCATTTGTTTTTTTTTTTTTAATTTTTAATTTTTATAGCAGATATTCTTTTCTTACTGTTTATGGGCATGGTGCAGGCTTTTTTAATTGAGAAATTAAAAAAAATAGCGATGAATTAATTGTGAAATTCAAAAATTAGCAATGAGTATGCATATAGTTATATACATTTGCATCAATAGTCTCAGAGTCGGAGTTTATGGAAATCCATATAAATCAATAAAAATGCATTCCACAATCATGTAAAGTCTATGAAAATCCATATAAATCAATAAAAAAATCAGTCAAACTTTGCATAGAGTCTATGGATTTTCTAAGTCTACAAACTTTATAAAGTCTGAAAAATTCCATCAAAATCCTAATTGAATACACCCCCCTTAGTCTTGTTCAAATAAAAGTGAGCAGCTTTCTTCAAAATAAAACATAAATTTATCATATGTACATCTTTTATTTTTTTTTTATAGAAAACTTGGGTAGTTTCGAAAATAATAAAAGGAAAGGGGCAATTATCAAAATAGCCAATTTAAAAGAGCAAAATAAAAAAATAACCACTAAAATAAAAAAGATAAAAACTAGTCACTTTTGGAATGAAAGTATATTAATACCCTCATCTCCTTCAACACACGCTGCAACTCACGCACACACACAACAATTCACAGCAACACTGCAACACACACACGCATAAACACTACAACTCACGCATACACACACCACACATATATACTCAATTCTCTCTCCGTCTCTCCCTCTCTCACAAATACTGAAACACACACGAACACACCCACAGCAACACATAAACATGCACACACACATAAACACATAAGCACGTACACTTACACACACATAAACACATAAAACACGCACACACAGCAACACCACAAACTCACGAAGCGCACACACAAACACACATAAATCATCACCTATTTTTTCTCATTTTTTACTATTTGTACTTCAATTTACGAAATCCGTTGAATACACGAAAAATTTTCGTGATTTGCTTCTTTTTATTCACTAATTCACGAATTTATGAATTCGTGAAATTCAGACATTTTTTATGAGCAATTCACGAATTGAACTAAAAATTCGTGAATTCAGGCATTTTTTGTGAGTATTTCACGAATTGAATTAAAAATTCGCGAATTCCGTACAAAGCGAGGTATTATGGTAAGAGTGACTATTTTTTATCTTTTTTATCCAAGTAGCTATTATTTATCTTTACTATCTCAAAGTGGTTATTTTTACTTATTTCCCCAAAAAGAAATGTTTTTTTTAATTAAATAAGAATAAAAGGAAAAGTTCAGTAGTAGTATAACATGAAATTATCCGGAATGGATAATAGAATCTCGAAACATAAAATATTGAGAATTATATTCAAAATAAAAAATAATTAATGGATGAATTTGAAAGAAACTCCGGCCCCGACCCGACCTGACCGGACCGGGCGGGCCCTACGCGTGCCGCTACTGCGATATACCCCCACACACTCAAAAAAATAAAATACCGAGAGAAGAAGAAAATAGTTGTTTCAGAGTTGAGATAATAACAACGAAAATATAATATATATATATATATAGAGTTTGGTTCATATAGATTTAAATCTTAGTGTGAGAAGTGCGAATTATGCTTAAAGCTATACAAAAGCATGCTTAAAGCTATACAGAATAATGCTTATGGTGCATTTTGTGCTTATAAGCATAAAATAAGCCATAAGCATAATTTTGTACCAAACATAATTCGCATTTCTCACACTAGGATTTATTTACATGTGAACTCTTCCATATATATATATATATATTTTTTTTTTAAAATCACCCAAATTCAGTTGTCATTCACCTGGATTGAGCTCCTATCTGAATTGAGTTGAGAATCGGAGGCGGACTGATCGGAGTGGAGTACGGGAGGAGAGAGATCAAAGATGCGAGGACGATGTGGAAGGAGACTAGAGAGAGAGAGTTCGGGATCCTTCGCCCTAATTTGTTCAGCAGTCGCATTTTCAAATCTAGGGTTTCGTCCATTCAGCTCTCCAATTTCAAGGAAGTCGTCTCCTCTCATCGAGGCTCCGTCAATTCACTTCAGGTCCCCTTCCTTTCTATTCTTTCTTTTTGCCAGTTGTTTCCAATTAAGCTCTTCGTCGATTTCTGCTGCAATAATGTTGTGGTGGTTCTGAATTCTGATGTCTTTTTCCAACATATATGTTTTTCTCTATGTGAATTGTGCTCCGCCGCTAGCTTTATAGGGAGCGTGGATGCTGAATTTTGCGCCTGTATCTCTGTGTATTTGCAGTGGTGAAATTGTATTGCATAGTACGGCTTCTTTTCAAAATTTAATTTTTACGTCTGATTGTCGATGCTTGTTGATCTTTCTTCGATAGGTGACGTTTGTTTTTGACTGAAAAGAGCCTCCGACTTAAAAGTTTGGAGAATAATAAAGTGAGTTATTGGTGAAATAGTTACTCACTAGTTTATCTCTTTATGAAGTTGATTCTCTCACGTGTACTTTAGCTTGAATTGTTTCAGTACCTACCCTTTCAGAGTTTCAGTCAAAAGTATGTTTATTCATTGTAATCTATTGTTAAAAAGAGGTTTTCTGGGATCTTTATGATCTCAAGATCAGGTTGATTTGACGGAGGGTCGATATCTACTGGCTGGTGCATCGGATGCAACTGTTGCTGTTTATGATATTCAGCGTGCAACAGCTCACGAGGGCCATGGCCTCATTGCAAAGCACAAGTCATTGTTTGTCATCAACAAGCAGCATGAGCATGGGCATAAGTATGCGATATCCTCTGCCATCTGGTATCCAATCGACACAGGGCTGTTTGTTACTGGTTCTTATGACCATCACATCAATGTTTGGGATACGAATACTACACAAGTATGATGTTTTCCCGCTATCAGTTCTAATTTCATATGTTTCACCACGTTTCTACAAGTTTACAGATATTATCTTATGCAGGTTGTAGCGAACTTTAAAATGCCTGGAAAGGTTTACAAAACTGCTATGTCTTCAATAGCAAGATCTCACATGTTAATTGCTGCTGGAACTGAAGATGTCCAAGTTCGATTGTGTGATATTGCATCTGGCGCATTTGCTCACACTTTGTCTGGTCATCGTGGTATGATGACATTATTGCATGTAGTTAATTTATTTATGCCTCTGTTTGTGGCCTGCTCTCCAATTTTAACATTTTGTGCCTGCTCTTCCAACAAAAACAAACAAAAAATCAATTTGTAACTTACATTGACTTAACAGGATTTATACTGTCTTTTCCCTTCAATTCTACTATCTGAATGTTTTCTTCACACTGTAACTTTTGACTACAAGATTGCATTGATATATTTTAGCAACCTGAGTACAATATGAGTTTTGCTTTAAGTTTACGATATTCATAATGATCAAAACTCGACCATGATGATTTCCTTGATTGCAATTACAAAATTATCAGACTATTTTACTATGCTTGTTCAAGGTGCAAATGTTAGCACACAAAAAACTAGTAAGCAAAATATACTCTTCATAATTAGAGAACTCAGGCATTCAAGAACTCCTGTTATTTATATTATTTAGGAATTCATGTGATAACCATGCCTTAAGTTACTTAAGATATGAGTTGGCGACTTTTCAACATTACAACTAGCTTTTAGTTTTAGCCTAATTAGGATATTATTTATGACTTGAAGGGCCTATGTTTTCAATTGGTTTTTTAGATGCTAGGGGGTTAAATAATTATCTTTCTGAGTTCCGGAGAGGTGCAAAGGGGACAGATATACCTATGTTTGGTGTTTGGATTTCCTTGCATCTGGCAATTGTAATTTGTAGTTAATAGATCTGAGTTAACATGATTTTCTAACGTACTGTAATAATCTGTAGTTACTCTCTCTCTCTCTCTCTCTCTCTCTCATCCTATCGTACTGTAATAATAGTGCTACAGTCTACTTGACATTTAGTTCTTCTTTTACTCCAATAGTGTGTAATATCTCACTCCAATAGGGTGTAATATCTCTTTGAGCTGCTAGTTTGTGTTTGCTTCATTCACTTTACACAGGACTAATATTTCTCGTGCAATCTGCCTTGTTTCTGTCGGTAACTGACCATATTAATATTGCTCACACTTCATTTTATGTATTTGCCACTCTAAATAGTTAGGCCCAGATTCGATTAAGTGCATGTTTACATTACAGTGTATAACATATGTGCTAACATCTCTGATTTTTTGACAGATGGAGTAATGTCAATAGAGTGGTCCACTTCTAGCGAGTGGGTATTGGTCACTGGAGGATGTGATGGTGCAATACGTTTTTGGGACATTAGGAGGGCTGGCTGTTTTCGTGTCTTGGATCAATCCCATACCCAGTTTGGAAGACGTCCACCTCTCCTTGCTTGCCCAACGACAAATAAGGTTCCAGAAACCTTACTATTCCTTTTTCTAAAATTGATGTCTAAGTTGACACTCTTGTAGCACTTGCTTAAATGTTAGCTTGTTAGAATAATACTCGCTCTATCCCACAAGTTTATTACCACTTACTAAATCGGTCCGTCCCACAATTTTAGTCTATATCTAATAGAGAAACTAACAGACTCACTACTCAAAACAAACATTATTTTCTACTAAATTACTTACCATTGTGACCCACCAAAAATCACTCTACTTCATCTACAATTTCTCTCCTACTTTAATTTTGACAAAAGTACCCCTAAAATAATACTTTACCTTCAGATTTCATTATAAAAATTTGACTGTCTGGGACTAAATTTGTGGGATGGAGGGAGTAATATTTTCCATCTTGTGATTTGTTTTTTTAACTGAAATAAATAACCTGTGGCCAAATTTTTTCTTTTTACGGTACAACGTCATTTTGTAGAAATTTAATTTTGATTGGGACTTATTATCTATGGATTTGAACCTCAGGGCGGTGATCGTCTGTTGATTGAATGGAACAAAGTACATTCCAACATTCTTTTGACTTGATTTATGTACTATTTAAACCTTTCCATCCATGTTCCAGATTACTATCAAGCACCTTTAGGCAATAGGTATTTCAGTATTTGGTACTAAATGCTTGTAGAAGAGCTGGATGTAGTATCTCATAATCTTTTGGAATCTTTTGCAGAAGTCATCAACATATCAGAGTTCTTCTGCAAAAGCTCGATCATCTCAAAGAAAATCAAGTAATGGTAACACTTTAAAGTCCCATGCTGTTGGTAGGGTTTCTAGTCAAATGAAAAGTTCAAAGCAGAGATCGCATCCTGGAATGTTGTCAAGCCATGATCGTGCAACAGGCCATTACGGTGTAGTAACTGGATTAAAGGTGACTGAAGATGGCATGTATCTTCTAAGTGCAGGTTGAATTTGCTACATATTTTTTACCATTCCTGATATTAGTATTTTAATTACTTTAGATTCGTAGTTATCTTTTATTAAAGATTTTCTATGTTATTTAGTGAAAAATGAAAATTTATTTAGGGCTAGAATGAAAGGATGGACTGGGCTTTTGTTTGGGCTCCAAGTTATTTACTGGGCCCTCAAGTTATTAGGTCTTTAAGTAGTTTAGGATTTAGGTTTAGATATCTTGGGACAATAATATTGTTTAGGACAGACAGATTTGATGTAGCAGGAATTCTTCTCTGTGGCCTCTTGTCATTTTTGAGATTTTTTTTTAATATTTTTTTATTTCAGTCTTTATTATTATGCGTTCATCAATTACCTTAACTCTATTGATATTGGAATATTTCTTGTTTGTTGTCCATTGGTTCATGATTTTAGCTCTGTTAAGTTTCTGTGAACTCATATTTAATCGCTACTTTCTTGTTAAAACACTTGGAATAAGAAGAATATACTGATTTTCTTTTTTTCTTTTTCTTTTCTTTTTTATTTTTTTTATTTTTTATTTATCTCTAGTGAATCATATTCAAGTTATATATGTTATGTGATGGTCATAATAATCAGTTATCTTTGATCATGTTGACCATCTAAATGGTCTGATAGACTAAATAGCTCTTGGACCTATTCAAATTCTAACATGTGCTCTGGAACCAGTTACGCCATGGAAGAACAAGAAAATTGCTATTTTCTCCACCATTCCTCTGTACCTTAATACTGTCACGGGATTATAGATTCTCCAAGCTTCGATTATTTTCCAAGTTTTGAAAATACTTATATGCCGTGTCCTCTTTCAGTGGTTTCTTGAATTTTGAATTAAGAATGGTTTCTTTGCAAATGTCTAGAAGCTTTTATGCTCTGATTGGAAGAAATCCTAACTATTACATTCATTCACTATTGCTTATTCTAAATTATAAATGAGTTATGCTTTTATGACTCGCAGGATCTGATTCAAGGTTGAGATTGTGGGATATAGAAACTGGGTGCAATACACTAGTGAACTTTGAAACTGCGCGCCTACAAAGTAGCAAGCCCATACAGATGGCTGTATCCCAAGATTCAGCCCTTTGTTTTGTTCCTTGCATGACCTCTGTGAAAGTATACTCTTTCTCCAATTACTTCAACGTATTAATTCTCGTTTTAAATATATGATAGCGATAATCTTTTCAATCTTATAGGTCTTTGATATTTGGTCTGGCCAAACAAAGTGTGCTTTTCGTGGCCACTATGAAAATGTTAACTGCTGTTGGTATAATGCACAAGATCAGGTCTCTCTCTCTCTCCTCTCCCTCTCCCTCTCCATCCCTTCCTTCCCATGTGCATGCCCCTCAGAAGAACTAGATGTACATGTCATTCATTGTATATCTATGTTTTATCCGTAAAAGCAAAGATCTAAACCCATGTCTGCATGAGCTTACCATTTTATTTTGTCAACAATAAACAAGCTGGAGGGGAGATACGATATGACTCTGACTATAATTTATGGGTTAAATTTGCGGAAGGGATTCTTTTTCGGTTGGCGGTTGCTCTGGAAACTTTCCGGTACTGTTTTATTTTTTTCAGTTAACTGATCAATTTGTCTATTTCGTACAGGAATTACACACTGGTGGTAATGACAGGCAAATTCTTGTCTGGTCTCCTCCCAAGTCCTTTTCTAATGAAGAGGTGAGCTCTTGAAACTGATTGGTTATGTAGCGGTGTTACTTACGAATGTAAGATTGCAACTTGAACCGTACTTTTTGTTGTGCAGGATGAACTGAAGAATGGGAATGCTGCAACCAGTGACCAAGATAATTGGAGTGATTAGTAAAGGTTTTCATACGATCGATCTTGGTACATGATATTCGTGTAACATGTTTTAATGGTAGGTTTATCTTCAAAAATCGACTTATATTAACACGCTTGGTGTGCAAGGATAATAGGAAAGTAGAAGTTGTAATAAGGTATGTAACAAAAGATTTTGGACGATGAGTATTAGCCATTTGCTTGTTGAGTCATTCAGTCAGATTCATGGAATTTAAGATCAGGAGTTAGGGTTTAGGGTACGCCTCGTACGGGATGGCAATGGGCCGGATCTAGACCGGATCTGGTTTACTCCAGATTCAGATCTGTTTTTTTTTTTGTCTGGATCCGGTCCAGATCGATCGGGTCTAAAATAATGAGATCCATGTCCAGATCCAACGGATCTCCGGGTCTACGAATCTGAACCTGGATCCGTAGCAATTATCACAAAAATAAACTTTTAAAGATAAAAAATTGGGATACAATTTCTCCAAAATTAAAATAAATTCTTGTATTTATAATAAGTTTAATATAACATTAAAGTCTATAATAAAAATTTCTAGGGCAAGTATGAATTATGTTTTTCTTATTAAATATTAAAAATTATAAAATGAATATATGATAAATATATATATATATATATATATATATATATATATAACGGATCCACGGGTCAGATCTGGACCGGATTTGGATTTCAAAATTCATAATCCAGATTTGATCTGAAAAATTTATAGTAAATCCAGATTCAGTCTAGATTTATCGGGTCTAAATTTTACAATGTCCAGATCCGATTTTTCGGACCGGATCCACCGGATCTGGACCGGGTCCTGGATCCGTTGCCATCCCTACTCGTACCTTTCAATGTTTTTGTTAAAATAAAATTCCCTTTTCCGATAAAAAAAAAAGAAAAAAAGAAAAAGAAATAAGATCAGGAGTTCGCCAATTTTGTTGGAAGTTAATATCACCACAAACGAGAGGAAGCAAAATAATCTACCTCTTTTGGCTTTAATGGGGAAATCTGAGTCACTAGAAAAGGATTGGGTGGCGCCTTGGGTGATAGAGATTTGTGTTTAATTGTGGTGGCTAAGGGAACAATTTTGCGCCGTTAGAGATAGACATGATTTGTTTATTAGAGCAGATACAATGGAAGAAGTTCATTTGGGGTTCTTATAAGTGTCACGTTTGGGGTTCTTATAAGTGCGATATGGATAAGAACTCATTTCCATTAAAAAACCACAATGATGAAGTTCTTAATAAGAGTTCTTATTATAATTTAAGGGTCTCAATTGTTACTTTTTCACATTCACTTAGACCCTATTTGTTTGTAAGTATTAGGTTCTTGTATAAGAACTCAGATTCTTAAATTGAGGATCTCCAATGGGATACAATTTTTAAGAACTCATATCTTAGTTTGCCACATAGACAAGATACTACATATTGTACATGCTCTTAAGCAAGATTAGGGTAGATTGAATGTTCAGCATTTCGGTTTGGCTAAGTTTATAAATTTGTTAAAACGGCTTATAAATTGTTCATGAGCTTATATACTCTTAAAATGTGTTTGACAAAATAAACTTTTTGAGAGCTTATAAGCTCCAAAAGAAGTAATAAGAATTTATAAGCTCTCTCAACCAATTTATTTTTACATCTTATAAGTTTTTCATATATTTTATGAACCGGCAGTGTTTATAAACTTTTTCAAATAAGCTTAGCCAAACTCCCCATAACTCTATTCAACGTGAGCTCATGTGTAGGTCTTGTAACGAGTGCATGAACACATGTATAAGTAGGGTGACTAGTACTCTAATGCATCATATGATTAAGTGTGTCGTATACTTGTTTTCTCTACTAATTTTTTTCCACAATAATTTTACAGAGTTTTTAAAGATTTTATTGAGATATTTTTAATGAGACGTGAATATCGTATCATAATTTTTAAGAGATAGCATTGTAAATATTTTATTTATGTATGAGTATTAGTTTTCTATATCGTATATATATCTCTTATTTTACTTATAAAATAGGTAAAATGTACTACAAGTTACTGAGAATACCGCCGTTTCTTCCTTCGAGTGCCTTCTTTTTACTGCTATATTTTCTCTTCTGTTCTATAATATTATTTGACATTCCTACTCACAATGGTTGGGTATTTAGACTAAATAGTTGTCAATACTCAACTATTAACCATTGTGAAATTAGGAAAAAGTTAGAAGTTAGTAGTGGAACTAATACACAGAAGTTGAGCTATTAAGTTTTTGAGGGAACCAATCCCTCTCCAAGTGAAACACACTTGCTCTATTATTGGTGTGTGAATTGCACTCTCTAGTGGTGAGAGTGGGTGTCCAGATTTTTTATTTTAATTTTAGAAGTTAGGTTTATTGTTGAAGATTGTACGTATTAAAAATTAGTGGGTATTAAAAGCTGACGTGTCAACTTAAATAGTTGGATAATAGGGTATATGGTTAGGTGCACCCTTACAATTTTTTTTTTCAAGAATTCTTATTGTTTTCTTCTTTAAACAATTCAAATTACATCTTTTAAGAAAGGAAAAAAGAAAAAGAACGAGTTTTTCCTTTTATACACGAAAGGGGAAAATTGAAAAAAGAAAAAAAGAAATGGTAAAGTGTTGTATGGATTGCCGAACCTTCTCCGCACGCGTTAAAAGATGAGACACCTCACACGTGCTGCCTCGATGAGACACCTCACACGTGGCCTTGAGCCGGGAACGGTACGGCCAAAACATGAGCTTTCTTCTTCCCCATCAACTCTGTGTTTCTTTTTTTTTTTTTACTTTTTTTTTTTTAAGAGATGGATGATTAATACTCCACCAGTTAATTCAAGAACGGTGATATATATTGATTAGTGTGTATATAATTCAATTATTGTGAAGAAGTAGAACTATAATACTAAAGTAAATGCGAGGCCGCTAACATACCTATCACATTCTAATTAATTAAAATAAAATATGTTTCACGGTGTTAAGAAAAAATTAGTACTATTATCGAACAGTGGATGGAGTACTTTATATGATTATTAATTTTAATATTTTAAGATGATGAGTAGACTAAAGTTGACTGCAATGGTATATATAAACTGGACAAAGAGATACTCTAAAATTGATTACGAGTACCTCATAAATTATAGTAAGAGTTTCATCACTTTGATGTTAGCATTGTGACCGTTAAAATATCTATAGGGAAGCTTTTAATTGTACAAAACAATTATTCGTGAATATTTAAGTATATAAATGTTGAGCAGTATTCAAGATTGTAGTTAGAACACTGATAAAATCAAAATGTGAAGTGCAAAAGTAAAAATTATTTTATTAATATACTAAAAATGACACTTTTATTTGTTATAACATCAACACGTACTGTGTGTATATTATGATTAAGAATACTTGATTTGTTGGAGCAGAAAATCCAAATTAATGGAAGAAGACCCTCCTTCTTCAACATTCTCTCTCTCGCCATTGTTTTGAATCTCAAAGCATTCTCCCTCACAGTCGCATCCTCCATAATCTCCTCCACTCTCCGCTTAATCTCATCCCTCGAAACGATCCCGCTCCGTCGCCGTTCAATCTCAGCCCCACCTTCCAACCGTCGCACGCGCATCTCTGCGTGTACTTCTGGTCCCCGAAGTACGGCCAGCACCTGCTCAGGATCGAGGGGATCGAGGTGGTGGAACCAGTTGCCGATCGGCGGCGGACACGTGGCGGGCGGTGGGATTTGACGGTGTACGTGGAACATCGATTTCTGCATCCCTTTATCCGAAGGAAAGATAGTACCATAGCAAATCGCAGCTCGATAGTTTCGTCATCCTTCAATGGCTGGCGTCCCTGCACCAAAACAATCACCGATCAGGGGTATTTTCGTCAATTCAAAATAATTTCCCAATAATTACCATCTTCATCGATGGAGTTATATAGATTGAAGAAGGTGAGGAATAATCTTAAACCCTAAAGAAGCCAAGCATCCAGCATTGGAGCACCAATAAACAGCAGTCTTGATCTTGATCCCCATCTTCTTAGGAATCTCAAGCATCCATGACAATGGTGAATCAACTATCATCACCATCACTGCCATTTTTGGAAAGCATCATATCTCTTCCAAGTAAGAAGACAACACTGCATGAATCCTCTCGATGAACTTCTCCTGCTCTCTAGCCCGCTGGGAACCGAGATTATCCTCACCCTCCAGCTCATTGACTCGTCCCTAGCTCGTTTTCGCACCCGGGAGATCCATGGAGAGGAAGGTGACCTTCATGCCTAATTTGGTCATTTTGTGTGAGAGCTTTCAGCTTTAGGATGGGTGATGCATGCATGGCCTTGGAGAGGGGAGGAAACCACCAAGATGTGGCCTAGTTTGTTTGGGTTTTGAAGATGTTGATCCATTGTTTTCAAAACTTTAGCTATGATTGTTGTAGTTTGGATTGAATGGAATGGAATGGGTTGGTTCATGCAGTTTTTAATACTTTTCTGCATGTCATGCATCTTTGTTCATGCATGATCTTAGGAACTCATTATTTTCAGGGGTAACTTGTTTTACTTTTACCTTGAATTTCTCTCTCTATGTTCATAATTAATCAAACATAACATTAATATATATTTTTATATGATAGAGATTTTTGTGAGGTTGGTATCATGGTACGATTTCGATTAAAATAAAAATAATAATATCCTCAATAAAAGTGACAATGTTTTTGCATGATTATAATCAAGGATTTAACAACAACATCAATAAAAGAAGTAAACCGAAAACCACAGCAAAAAATGATGAAAGAAAGATACATAACCAAAGCAACATTATGAGTTATAATTAATTATGATTCAGTATGCCAAGAAAAATACAATACAAAATGAGTTGAAATGGTAGGTAGATTCTGATCAACCGAGTGTTTACAACATCAAGCACTACTTTGACAAATAAAACATAAAAAAAAAATCATATTTGCACCGGCAAACTAAACTATGCATTTCATGCTGCAATCTATATATAGAGTTTAACAAAGTTAATTGAATTGACAGAGAATGGAATTGTAGATTCAAAACCACCCTGTAAAACAGACGAAGCTTTAAGAAAATTAAAGAAAACTACACATGAAAAGAAATATAGGAGAAATAAAGACCTGAAATTTCTAAACTTGGCTTCCTCTCCTTCATCCTATTTCGCCATTGTTATTAATATACATCTCTGTCGATTAAAAAAGAAAAATAGATGGATTTGCATTAGAGAAGGCCAATTTGCTCCTCATGGAGAATGAATCGTTCGATGCAATTAACTATGATTGAGCTCAATTTTAAATCTGACTTTGGGTTCTTGGAAATGACTTTAATTTGATTGCTACTATGTCAATGTACAGTGCCCAAATCCTCATTGTATGATAAAATGATCCTAAATCTTAGCTATAATCCTTCATCATTTTCTGGTAATCTCAGCTGTAATCCTTCATCATTTTCTGGTACAGTGCCGGTTCAACGCTTTTTAATGGACCTGATGGTTAATGTGGGCTGAAACCGGTCTTGGATCTGTGATGTTGAGCCCGGGAGTGGGGGTGTCATTATTGGTACAACTAATCAAAAATAATAAGAAGGAATCTAATTAAAATCCAAGCTTTAAACAACTTTGATTCTAACAAGTTCAATTCTTTTTATTATGTATATTTTCGTACATTGTTGTGGATGTCCAACCACACCTTTTTAAAAAAAAAAATATATATATACTTTTTCCCACTAATTTCTTCTATTTTCTTTGATGGGACAACAATATGTTGTCAAATGTTAATGTTGCTATTTTCCAGAAATTTCATGCTCGGTTTCATTACTTTAGGGTAAACTATACCTTCTGCATTGAACATCCAACTATATACGGTGTTCCCATCGTTTCTAATAAATAAAAATCTAATCTTGAATCAAGTAGTATTGATTGAGATTAAAGCTTCCAAGGAACTATAAAATACTGTATCAAATTTCATCGGACCCTATTCTAGGCAACCGATTCCCACGGTAAATCAAAACAATAAAACGAAAGTTAATTTTAGTCAATTATAAAAGAATAGTCTAATTCTAGTCACTTTAAACATTTTATGACATTTATGTCATTTTACACTAATTTAAAATTTGCGCGGGACATGGTGGGAGAGGGTAAATTGCATAAAACTACCTTGTGTTTTAGAAAACAAATACAAAATTCTCCTATGTATTCTATTTTACATAAAACACCCAAGTGTTATAAAAACCGTACACAATTATGCCAAACCGTGAGCAGCTATCGTCGTTTGCTCAATTTAGCATTATTTTGTTCAATTTTGTTCAATTGTTTTATATTCTAATACCTTATAAATTAATATTAAAATTATAAAACCTATGAAATATATAATAATCAACATTCAATTTGTTATTTTTCCATCAAACTTCAAAGAATGAATAATATGATAAATCGAATGTCGATTATTATATATTTAGTAGGTTTTATGATTTCATTATTAATTTCTAAGATACTAGAGTATAAACACAATTGAAAAAATCGAATAACATAATGCTAAAGTGGCAAACTGTGATATGTGCTCATGGTCTGGGTTACTCGTGCAGGATTTTTTAAAACACGTGGGTGTTTTATGCAAAATAGAAAAGGGTTATTGGCAAATAAATACATGAACTTTGGGGTGATTTTGGTTTTGCACACCAAAAATGACTCGTTTCTAAAAAATACACGCCCTCTGCTACTCAACTGCGAGAGGGCGGCCTGTTCAAGAGAAAAGATAATTTGTCGGTAGCAGTTGGATTGTATCAAATGGTGAACCGGCATCAGTATAAAGTTGAGAATTCGGACACTTACCGTGTGGGGTTCAGATGCAAGAAGGAGGGGTGCGAGTACCTCGTGCGGGCAAAGCACATAGGGGGTATATGGCGCATCGGCACTACCGGGGCATCCATACATGCTCATTCGATTTAGACGAGACTACACCGCGCCAATACCCTGCGAATGTTCTAGGAGCATTCTATGCTCGGAGATTGATCACTGATGGTGTCGTGCTTAAGCCGAGGAGATGGTTAACGATATGAGAGCTGAGTACGGCATTCAGATCGACTACAGTTTCATCCTACGAGCGAGGAACATCACTATAGAGATGACGTATGGAGGATTTATGGAGTCGTACAAGAGGCTCCCATCTTATCTATACCTACTGAAATAGAAGAATCCAGGTACCGTGTATGATATATCGACTTCCCCGATCGATGATCGATTATGCTATATGTTCCTTGCTCTAGGATAGTCCTTGCAAGCATTTCACAACGATTTGCTTCGTTCGGTTGTCGTAGTCGACGGGGCACACCTCAAGAGAAAGAACAAGGGGACTTTATTTGTGGCTTGCACGAAGGATGTGAACGAGCAAGTGTTCCCACTTGCCATTGGATTTGGGCCGATCGAGGACGATGATTCCTAGACTTAGTTTCTTACTAGGTTGCGTCATTATTTAGGAGCGCCTCAGGACCTTCTGATAGTCTCTGATGGCCATATATGTCTTCCCACATGCGCATCACGGTCATCGCAAATGCCATTAGGAGGTGTCAAAAATCTCGAGACGGCCCAAAATAGAAATAGTATCGGAAATCACGAGCCGGATGGAGTATAACATATAACTTAGAGTATTCTCCCCTTTAATAATGCCTTATTAGGGGGTGAGTAGCCCATTTCTACATGGTATCAAAGCGGGTCTAAAGTCGATGTAGTTGATTGGTCCATTAATGGATGTTTAGCCAATTATGGCTTTGATTTGTTCACGTGTAGTGCTGACGATGACCGGCCTACACATGAGGGGGCGTGTTAAAGTCTCTCATTATCCTACATCGACTTTGTAACGATCTTAACTATAAGATATAACTTGGAGTACCCTGATTGTTCCCCATTTTCCTCCTTGATATTATTCCATTGGAGATTGGAACATATGGTTGAGAGGAGGTGGTTGAGCCTCATTTGCCCTCCTTTCTTGCTCATCCTTCCATGCTCTAAACTCTTCCATTTCCTTCATAAGAGCTTCCATTGATTGATGATTAGCTCCCATCACTTGATCTTCACTAGAATTGCTTCTTTTATGCCTTCTTTCAAATTCCAAGATCAAAGGTTGAACAAGTCTTCCCGTGGACCTTGTGTGCATAAACCTACAAAACAAAAATTAAAAGAAACAAATGCTTGAATTAGCAACTTAATAACCAAATCGACTATTGAAGTTCACACTAAGCATTCCCTGGTAATGGCGCCAAAAATTGATCGCTCTCACTTTTGAGGGTAGAGAGAGAGCAATGATAATCGATGTATTACAATCGAGTTGAATCCACAAGGAATATTCAACGTATGAATTCCAACTAGTAATCTAGTTATCTAACTACTATTCAAGCTACCAACAAGCATGTTTTTGTGTTTTTCTATAGACTAATGACAATGAAAGGAAGTAATAATATTGAAATTCGACTAAATAAGCAGCAAGTAATCAAAGGATATAAACTCAATAGGAAATGAAAGTGACTCCAATTATACTTCAACTAGGTTTAAGTGATAGGGATGTAACACTCTAACTAGAATTAGCCATTTTAATCCAATTTCATGTGGGAAACCTCCTAAGTATGATTCACTCAACTCTCATTGCAATGAAATCAAGTAGATTAATGAAAGGTTTAATTCCTACTAAGATATTAACAATTCATTAACTCCCAAAAGATTATGGAGTTCCTTAGCCCTACTATTCTCTAACATGCAAATCTCTTGATCCTAGCATCTAATCTAAGCCTCCTAAGCATTAGATCAAACACTTGATATGCAATTATGGTGATCAATAACAATTACATAATAAAGCATAGCCCCAAGAGAAATGAACATGAAATTAGAAGGTGAATTCACAATTAAAGCCTAATCCCATCACCTATCCCTAATCTACATATAATTGGAATCACAAAGAGAACTAGCTAGACATGATTAAGGAAAATAAACCATAGAAAGTGCATAAAACCATAATCAAAAGATAGAGAATTCAATAAGGAACAAAATAGTGGAAGGATCTTTTAATCTTCAAAGTATTTCTCCAACAATTGATGAAAATACCAAAGTAGAAAGAGGGAAGTGTTTCTAGGGTTCTAAGATGAATATAATAGCTAAAGATACCTAATTGGGGAAGATTTGAGGTTAATATACATTAAAAATGAGTTTTGGGTCGAGTTGGACCGAGTTGGTTGAACCAACTCGGTCAACTAATGAAAGAGCACGCCTAAACGGCGGTTTGGCCGGCCGCCATGTAAACCGCCGTCTGGACCACCAACTATGCTGTTATCCAGCCATCTAAACGGTGGTTTGGCCGGCGGTCTAGCCGGCCGCCGTTCAACCCGCCGGCATTTCGGTCCTTTCGCGCAGCTTCACCGTTTTTGCTTGTTCTCCCTCGTCCGAACTCCGACTCTCGATCTGCTTTTTGCTATGGCTTCCTAACGAACTCCTCTTCAACATGGAATAGTTCAATTGGCCAAATAAGTTCTTCATTTTTCCTGCAAAAAGCATAACAAGACTCGAGAAAATGAGGAAAACGTGAATGCGAACAAACTAGTGAAACCCTAGTCATATCACTTGAAACTCCACATATTTAGACATAATTTCACTCTAATTAAGCTCAACATGCATATAAAATACGTGTTAATCATACCCCCTAGTAAGGCCTTATTAGGGGGTGAGTGATCCATTTCTACACTCTCCCTATCTTTTTTCTGCAAAATTTACACCAACAAAAGCTACAACCACCGCCCTCCCCCTCTTATCTTATTCTCAGCCCACCCCCTCTGCGCCGCCGCCGTCACTGCATCTCAAAAATTTCCCAACGGTGCTTATCGTCGTCGCCTCTTCAACAAAATTAGACGTACGAGGGTTGCATAATTTTATGGTTGCTCGTGTTTGTATTCGTGTGCACGAACACGCTCATTTTTTTCGTGTTCGTGTGCATGACTAAACTTTATGAGCGTTTTCGCTCATGTTCGTATGCACGAACACAATAAAAATAAGGATTGATTGTGCGCACGAACATGAGTAAACGTGAATTCGTGCAACCCTCATCGTCAGTGATGACGACCACCAGGATCTGAGGCAGCGGCACTCGACAAAAATGCACACAAATATTGTTGGGTGAGAAGTGGCCGATGAGTTCAACTGATTTTCCAGAAGAGAGAGAGAGAGAGAGAGAAGTAAAAATTGATTCGTTATTTGGTGCTGAGAATTACTTTGTAGATGCCATTGTTTTGTTGCCGGAATATTAAAACACCATGTGTGGAAGTTGTGAGGTATTCTTCATCATTTCTAAGTTTCTTTGTGCCTTACGCGTTTCTTTTCTCTCACCCAGGTAAATTGCATAACACTACCATGTGTTTTAGTCCCCTATATTTTCTATTGGGTTATTAGCAAATAAATACATGAACTTTGGGGTGGTTTTGGTTTTGCACGCCAACTATGACTTGTTTCTAAAAAATACACCTTATACTTTTGTTTGGTTTTTTCTCGAAGTCAGACTGAGTCACTAAATCGTCCAACGTGGCAGATAGAAAGATTACCTGGCACAAATCGACGGTAAAACGAAACCACGTCATTTTAGCCTAACTAAAATAAATATATATTTAATTTAAATTCTTTGTGGACTTTCGTCGAACACGTACAGTGCACCAAGGGATGAGAGAGAGGTTGTGGAAAGAGTATATTGGGCAAGGGAACAATTTTCGCTCGTGGGGTTGCTGCTGGAACTGACAGAGTGGGGATGCCGGGAGGATAGCATCGGCATCGGAACAGAGTGAGGGAGGAAGACGCAGGCGTGGAGTCGACGCCGGTAGCATCAATTGAAATAGGCTGAGCTGTCAGAGGAGACAGAGCAGGGGCCGTCGTGCCCTATTGCGGTTGATGATGGCAACGGGACCTAATAGGAGCGACGATGGTGTTCCTGTCGGAAACGGCAACTCGAGGGCGAAAGGAAGACCGAGCAAAGGCTGCCCTTTGCCTCTGGAATCGACTACCAATGGATGAGACAGAGGCAGCGGCTCCACGAACCCACATCGGTACCTGCATCGATGCTGAAAGTGGTGTTGCAACAGTCGTGGCGGCAATTAATTGAAAAAGGACGTCAACAGCGGGAAGCCACTGAGTTTGAAATGGTGGCCAAAGTCACGGCGAGCGCCCGGGACAAAGCATTGGCGTCGGAATGGCTGCTGAACGATGGCAGTAGCCATGAGTCCGCCGGAACGGCGAATCGATGAAGAGAAGCGAGATTGATTTGTGAATTAGGGATTTGAGATTTTGGGTTTTTTTTTTAGAGAGAGAGCTATTGGGAGAGCAGTCAGACAAAGGAGAAGAAAATGATGCCGAAGCGGCGGTGCCGGAGGGACGGCGGCCGTCAGCAATTCAGCCCGAGAAGAAGAACAAGAAGACAGCAGAAAGGACCGTATTTCATTTAATCTTAAATCTTAATTGCGTATTTAAGATTAAACGACGTCGTCAGGTATAAACTTAATCCTAATTAAAAAAATTGGCGTAAAACGACGTCGTTTATTACAGTCGACATGCACATTCAAATGCCACGTCAATTAATGAGGACATGTGTGCATACTTCCGATGCCAGCTGGAGGCAATTTTGGCCGGAAATCGAATTTAAGTTAAAATCGTAACTAGTCATAGAGTTTGTGTATTTTTTAGAACTGAGTCATAGTTGGTGTGCAAAACCAAAATCACCCCAAAGTTCATGTATTTATTTGTCAATAACCCTTTTCTATTTTGCATAAAACACCCACGTGTTTTAAAAAATTCTGCACGAGTAACCCAGACCATGAGCACATATCACCGTTTGCTCACTTTAGCATTATATTATTCGATTTTTTCAATTGTGTTTATACTCTAGTACTTCCCCCGGCTCAGAGATATTGAGTCATTTCTTATTAATATGTGAGGTATAAAATAATGAAAGGGGTCAATATCTCTAAGACAGAGAAAGTATCTTAGAAATTAATATTGAAATCATAAAACCTACTAAATATATAATAATCGACATTCGATTTATCATATTATTCATTCTTTGAAGTTTGATGGAAAAATAACAAATTGAATGTCGATTATTATATATTTCATAGGTTTTATGATTTTAATATTAATTTATAAGATACTAGAATATAAGGTCCCGCGTGGCCCTCTCCGCCTCTCCGGACGAGGACGAGGACGAAGATGAATGCCGCGCCATTGTCATATTCGGCAAAGAAAGGAGGCTCGTCTTCTGCGTCCCTGGCCGGAGCAACGAATGGACTCCCCTCGGCGTCGAAATGAAAAGGAAGTGCGAAGACGTTGCTTATTCACGCCTACCCAAGCTCCAGATACAGGGGGTGGCACGCCACTCGCCCCTACAAGACTTTCGATTTTGATGTGTACAAACTCGACTGGGGCAGCGGGGGCGTGAGGTACATGAAATGCACGTTGGACGGGCTGGCTATAGTCAATCCTTTTCTGTTGCTGAGAATGCGGAGCTGAAGGCCGATTGCATTTACTTTAGCGACGAAAACAGTCTGATGCGGAGGAGCAGATCATATATTCGGAGGGCATGACAATGGTATTTATGATTACCGGAGTAACCATTTCCTCACCTGCTGTCACGTGACACCTGTGTCTTGAATCCGGTCTCGTACTATGACATAAAGAGGATTGATCCTCCACCTATGTCTCATAATCACATTTAGTTTGTTTTGGTGTAGCAGCATATTGTAATTCTATCATTATAACTTTAATAATTACAGTAGTTAGTTAATCTATTAAAATTAAATAGATGTCACTGATGATTTGGAATTGTTGAGATTGCCTATGTATCTGCAGTCTCATAATGGTTTGTGCAAAGCCAATCAGGGTTCGAGTCGGCTTTTTGCCCAATTTTATGGCTTGTAATGCTATGACAGGCAGTGAGACAGGACAGTCTTCACTATAGTTTGAGTGAGTGAGATTGAAAAGGATAGATCAGTTAGCAGAGAACAATAGTAAGCATATCCGTGATTCTTGAAGGGGGAATTGGTGACACAATTCATGTTTTTGATGAGATGTTGTCTAGTGTGCTTCGCACATTATCGCATCTGGCTCAAATTCTTTTCCGGTTTCCGGCTTTCATGCAGCTTCCACATAGGCACTTCCGGGCGGCTTTCCCCTCTCTCTTTGCTTTATTGCTATTGGCTAACCAGTCCAAGTGCTAAGTAGCGATCTGAGCGTCTAATCCTTTTGCCCCCGCTATAAGCTCTGTTCAGTTTTTCCCCCGGCAATGCTAATTGCAAGTGGCAAGGTAAAGATAAATTTCATACCTTTGTTGGAGTTTGTGATCTTTTTTTAGATGTAGATCTGGATACAAATTTTAGTGTGTAATTAATGATATTCTCCTATATTTATATCAGGCAAGGCTTGGGAAGGTAATTTGATGACAGATAGATTATTTTGGAAACTTGTTCTAACAATCATTCTTATTTCTCTTAACACGAAGCTCGGTGACCAGCTTATGTGCATAACGTGTTTGTATGAAGTCGAGGCTAGCTTATATTCATTTTACCTTCTTCCCCTTTATAAAGGTTTTTGTTTGTTCTATTAGCTTACATCGTTATCTACCTAGATGATAAGCATTTTCACCTCATCTTTCAAATGAAACGCCTTTGAATAATTGATAATACTTACAACTTTCTTTAATTTGTTCTTTATTATAACCCGACTTAAATTCGGACGTGCAGTGGGCCTTTTTCTTCTTCATAAGCTACAAAGACATCAAGATAGTCAAAATCAAAATGCACCGACTTCCTAATATTCTTGTTTAGATAGAAGGTTCCTCCTTACTAATGAAAGATAATTCACAGGTGGTTTGTACCTTCGATGCTGGGCCAAATGCAATACTAGTAGAAAGACTGCGCCAATCTTCTTCAGATGCTGCTGCTCTTAACTTCTCTCCTCAAGAGGATGCTTGATTTGAGTTCTAAGCTTTTATGGCTATCTTGTATTTCTTGCATATAATTAGGACCCCATCCTGACTGAATGGTCAGGGGAGTTTTAGTGAAAATGGGGCCTCTATCTACCTAATGAGTAACAATATAACTATCATTCTAGTACAAAAGAAGAATATTGACCATACAAAGCTACTTCTTCTAGCCCTTTTACTTGTAGTATCATAATTTATATCATTTGTTTTACGACAATTCAAGAAAAAGTTGTTGTTGGATGACTGTCGCTTCTTTTTTTTTTTTAATAGGAAAAGGGAATTTCATTTCCAAAAGACAAAGGAACAGGTATGGGAAGTACCAATTACTACCAAAAAAAAAAAAAAGAAGAAGAACTAGGATTAAGAGAGCCAGCAGTTGAGGTTATTTTTAGGATTCAACTGCCATTCTCTAAAAGAAAATTACAGCGGTCAAAATCTTTCACCAAACACCAACTCGGGCCTGGCTTAGAAATGGATGATTATCACTTCTATTAAATGTACTGATTCGTCATTATGGTTTGACTCCACTCATGTTTCTCTTCTAAAAGTAAAAACATTATGAAAACATTTGAAGTCTCTCGCGGCTGAGGGCTCTGTCTCTGCATCTGACTGTTCGAGGTAATATCTTTGCTCCTGATCAAAATCTATCATTTTTATTTGAAATCCATTTCATGATCATTATTTTTCCGACACTGGGATTTTATATAGGTCTTCTCGATTTGATTACATTAGCCAATGCTTGCGAGTCCGCAATTGGCAAGGTAAAGGTACATTTCATACCTTCAGCTCCATATGCATATAAGGTATCAACTTTACTTGGTTTTGTGGCCAGAACTCTTATCCGGTTTCATTTGCTTATAGTGTCGTTTTTGTTCTGCTTATGCATTGGACCTTTTTTATGAATGCTGGTTTGCTTGCTGAGGTAGGATTTTGTATGGTAAAGAAAAACTATGTACAAATTTGAAAATTTTCTACTTACCAAAATCTCCGCTGTGAATTCTTCATCGGACTCATATGCAAATGCCATTGCTTTTATCCTTTTCCTATGGCTCCCTTCATTAAATAAATAATTAAATAAGGATTCTTCATAAATTGCGATTAGGGTTAAAACATCACGATTTTTTTTAACTATATGCTTATGATTTAATATATCCCAATTAGGGTTAAAACATCATGATTTTCATTAATATGTTTACAATATGTGTATAATTTCAAAATATAATATGCTTTTTATTAGTTTTTTTATGTTTATTTATTTATATGTTTCGAGTTTCAACATAAGCTTTTATTTTCAAATATCATGTTTTTTATTAGTTTTATATATGCTTATGCTTATAGTTAAAAAAATCGTGCTTATTAATTTTTCTTTCAAATATCATGTTGTTATTAGTTTTTATGTAATATGCTTATAGTTTCAACTATCACGCTGTTTATTAGTTTAAATTATGCTTATATTTATGCATTGTGTTGGTTTTACTTATGCTTATAGTTAAAAAATCATGATAAATTTTAAGATTTAAGCATGCAAGTCTAGAGCATTAAGCATAACTTAATCATATAAGCATAAGCAAATCTAGAGATACGTATGTTACATTTGGCTCGAATGAGATTAATACATGATTTATGACAGTTAAAACGCATTAATTGTGATGATTATGCAGTAAATCAACATTCATGCATTTGTTTTACTTTTTGTCTTTTTTTATGAAAATACATAGGATCATGAAGGGATTTTGAAAATTAAAATTTACCTGAAAATAAAAATGGCGAAGCTTGTTAATCATCACTCCTCTGCATCATCCACCTCTCTCTCTCTCTCTCTCTCTCTCTCTCTCTCTCTCTCTCTCTCTCTCTGACTGAGTGTGTGGAGCTGTGTATGTATAGATCGACTGAGGAGGGGATTCATATGAAATAATTAATTAACTAAATCTAATAAGACTATAAATAATTAACCATACCAAAAAAATAAGACTAATAATTACAGAAAAATAAACTCAATAATTAAATTCTCAATTTTTTATTTTTATTTTTTGCAGATCCACCCCCGAGCCGCCGTCGCCGGAGACGTCCCACCACCGGCGGTAACTACTCGACGGTGGTGGGAATTTTCCAGTAACAAAACGCCGGCGCTGGAAATAATACCAATTTTAACAATGCAAATTAAAATTCTGGACCTCAAGCTCCCTCAAGCTGAATTCGCTCATAATCACGCTGTGAACCGCTCTACTAGTTTTAGTCCATTTTACGTGGTATATGGTCTTTCCCCCTGTGGTCCCCTCGACTTGCTCGCGTTGCCCAGTAAGGTTCGTCCCCACGCTACTGTCGACGACTTTATTGGCCACCTGCAACAGGTTCATCAACATACGCATTCTCAGTTGGTGGCCACTACGGAGAAGTACAAAGCAAACGCATACCTTAAGCGCCGTGCAGTTGACTTCGAAGTAGGTGATTTTGTGTGGGCTATTTTAACCAAGGATCATTTTCCAGCTCGGGAATACTCAAAGCTTGCTTCAAAAAAGATCGGCCCTGTTGAGATTGTTGAGAAGATCAACTCTAACGCCTATCGTCTCCTTTTGCTGAGTCATATCCATACTTCTGACATGTTCAACGTCAAACACCTTGTGTCTTTTGTTGGTGACTCCTCGTCCGATGATGATGCGGTTCCAGATTCGAGGTCGAATCTTCTCTATCCCGGGGAGTATGATGCGGCACGATTTATGCAACGTGTGGATCATCCGAAGAATTCGCGCAAGTTTCAGAATTTGGCAAAATCCTAGTGTTTTTCAGGCGGAAACGATATGCTGAGCAATATTCATCGCTTTGCCATGATGTACGATGGATTTCAGGCAAATTCCATCATTTAGAAGGTCAAATTTGCATTTTTATAGTTTTTCGGGATATTTCGTAAGTTTGGATTTTTGTTTGGGTCCTTTTGTTATTTCTTATTTTTTAGTGATTAGGGTTAGTATTTAATCACTGTTAGACACTTGTGGAATGGAGTTTTAATCATTATTAAATCTGAGATTTATCTCTTTCGTTTTCTACAAGTTTTTGCGCTGCATCATAAACTCTTATAATGTGTTTAGCAAAATAAGCTCTCTAAGAGTTTATAAACTCCGAAAATAAGTTGTATAATTCATAAGCTTCCTGACACAATTATTTTTTTTTTTTTTGAAAAGTACCCAATTTAGTTTTATATCTTATAAAATTTTCAAACATCTTATAAGCTAGTAGTGTTTATCAACTCTTTTTACTCTTTGTTTTCTCTTCTGCTCTCTATATTATTATTTGACATTCCTACTCACATTACAATTTTTTTAGAATTCTTATTACGTACTTTCTCTTTTAAACAATTCAAATTACATCTTTTAGAAGGAAAAAGAACGAGTTTTTCCCTTTTATACACGAAATGGGAAATTGAGAAAAAGAAAAAGAAATGGTAAAGTTTTGTATGGATTGCCGAACCTTCTCCGCACGCGTTAAAAGATGAGACACCTCACACGTGCTGCCTCGATTGGGATTCTGTACGGGTTTCCACGTGGCACCTTCTTCAATCTCCCCCCTTCTCCCCTCTCCGTTTATATTCTTTCCTTCTTTCTCACTCCCCAATTCTCTGCTGCCTTTATCACCCTTTCTCTCTTCTTCCAACCTCAAAACGCCGTCGTTGCCTCCTCCGAAATCCCTCCGGCTCTTTTTCCCAAAAAAGGAAAAAAAAAAAAAAAAGTCAAAATTAATCAATTCATCGGCTCCTGATTTCCCGGAAATGATCGCGGATTGAAGAAATCCATGGATTCGGATTCAGTCAAATCGAACTTCACATACATGGGGAGGAAGTTCAGCGATCTCAGCCTGAACGATTCCTCCTCCTCCGCCTTCAGCGACTGCGACAGCGACAGATCCGGCGAGTTCCCCACCGCGTCGTCGCAGAGCCGCCGCCTCTTCCTCGCCTGCGCCTCCGACAATTCCGACGAGCTTATCTCGCAGCTCGTTTCCGTCCTCGATTCCGACAACATCGACGAGCAGAAGCAAGCCGCCATGGAATTGCGTCTCCTCGCGAAGAATAAACCGGAGAACCGAATCAAAATCGCCAGAGCCGGCGCGATTAAGCCGCTGATTTCGATAATCTCATCGAGCGATCCGCAGCTGCAGGAGTACGGCGTCACCGCGATTCTCAATCTCTCACTGTGCGACGAGAACAAGGAGGAGATCGCCTACTCCGGCGCGATCAAGCCGTTGGTCCGCGCACTCAAGGTCGGCACCACCACCGCCAAGGAGAACGCCGCCTGCGCGCTCCTCCGCCTGGCGCAGATCGAGGAGAACAAGGTCGCCATCGGGCGGTCCGGCGCGATTCCGCCGCTGGTGAACCTGCTCGAGAACGGGAACATCCGCGGGAAGAAGGACGCGTGCACGGCGTTGTACACGCTGTGCACTGTGAAGGAGAACAAAATCAGGGCGGTGCAAGCGGAGATTATGAAGCCGCTGGTGGAGATGATGGCGGATTTGGCGTCGAACATGGTGGATAAGTCGGCTTTCGTGCTGAGCCTGCTGATGTCGTTGGCCGAGGCCCGGGCGGCGCTCGTCGACGAGGGCGGCATACCGGTGCTGGTCGAGATAGTGGAGGTGGGGACGCAGCGGCAGAAGGAGATCGCCGTCGCCATACTGTTGCAGTTGTGTGAGGATTGCTTGGCCTATCGTACTATGGTGGCCCGCGAAGGAGCCATTCCCCCCCTGGTGGCTCTGTCTCAGACCGGGACCACTCGCGCCAAACAAAAGGTAATTTCTTCTTTTCTTTTTTTTAACTTCCTCCGTCCCATTTCATTATTCTCGTAAATTGAATATATGTCCGTTTTATTAGTCTTGTAGATTGAATATATTAGTCTTGTAAAATGAATATATGTCTCGCTTCATTAGTCCGGTAGACGTGAGGTATAAAATATTGCTCTGAGCGAAGGAGTATTTATTTACTATTATGTCATCAAAATATAGATTCGTGAGTCTTTGTTACATCAAAATATTAACCTTATTTCTATAATTATGATAACAATCAAATGTTATGGAATTCAATCATAATAATTAGTGATAATAAAACCAAGATGCAATGGTATGATGAAAATGTAATTTACCAATTAAGCAGGTGTAGGTAGCATTGATAAATCCAGACTGTAGTGGAATAATCATTGAATAGAAATAGAATAAAATTTGAGTGCTTTTGGGGAATGAATTATCACCATTACTATATTTATTATGCCTACTCTGCCTCTGGTGGGTTGTCAATTAATGGGAGTAATAGTGTTGAATGTGGTCTGATAAATAATTGGTTAAAATAATCGAAACCAATTAGTGTAGTTTTGTAGATGTTACATGATAGGAAGAATCGCTTCCAAGTTGGCATCATCTAATAATCAATTATTTATAAAAATTGACACCCAAGGATTCTTTATTTGTTTATGCTATGATAGAGAGGTGCTTAGTAGGATTTAGGTAGGATTTTTTTATGAAGGTTTGTTGGAGAGGGACGATCGTCAGATTGTGACCAATAAATCGTGTTTAGCGTGCCAAATTCAAATTTAGGGGGTGTTTGGCTAAGCTTATTTGAAAGAGCTTATAAGCACTAACAACTTGTAAAATGTTTGAATAGCTTATAAAATGTAAAAATAAGTTGGAGTGTGACGACTTATTTTTAAGGAGCTTATTTTGCCAGATAATTTTTTTAAAGCTTCTAACTTCTTAAACAGCTTATAAGTTGTTTTAAGGAGCTTATAAGCTTAGCCATACAACCTCCTAATCGACTCAATCGAGGTGCCCTCATTATATTGGATTAAATTAATTTCCCTATTCTTTGTGTGTTTCCAAATGGATGTTATCAACAGATACTTTGTAGTGGAAGTGTGCAAAATTGAAATATTCCGCGTAGCGCTTGCCTCTACTTTGAACGTTTCCGATTGATTCAACTTTAGCCTCATGTTGAATAAGAGCATAAATGTCCAAAACAAAATCATTTTTAATTGTCATTTAATCTGAAACTATTTTAATAGGATCCTCAACGGGTTGTTGCTTTCTTGAAAAGTAGGCGTTTGCTTGATTTTTAATTTATATAAATTGGCTGACTTATTCTTTGGATTGCTGCTGGTATAGGGACATCCATTCCATCTGCTATTCCATTGCAAAAATTATACTCTCTCCATCTACCATAAAAAATAGTACTCCCCGCCCCAACCTAATAGTCTCGTTTCTTGAATATATATGAGTAATAAAATATTATAATAAAACATAACTATTATGTTGGGACGGAGGGACTAGGGAGTATCATTTTTCCCCTATCAATACGCCCACCGTAAAAATGTGTTTCTAATTTATTCAACTATATTTTTACCTTTAAAGTTGAATCCTTCCTTCACTAAAATCAAGTTTTTCTAACTTTTTAATAAATCGTGCCAAACAAAACTTACATTTTTATTGTGGACGGAATGGGTAGTAAACTACTATATTGCCCCGTCATGTTACAGATTCTTTACTTTTTCCTTTTTCTAATGCAATGAAGATGTGGTTGAAATGGTAAAATTAGCTTCTTTTTTTTTTTTAGCAAGGAGAGTATTTTGCTACATTTTTTTAATTTTTGTAAAGGAGAATCAACATTGGTTCTTGATTTTCCATCTGTAGTAACTCGAATTTTCAACCTATTAGTTGAAGGGGTTGAATTTTACCAATTGATCTGTGTTTTGTCGCCCAGTATTTTGTTCCTGTTAAAGAGTCCAATAGCGACAGTTAAAAGTGATGCTCTAACTACCACTTAACCTTTCTCGTTGCCAAAGCTTTATGATTTGAAGCTCTTCCCTTGCATTAAATGTTAGATAGTACTCCCTACATTTCATATAAAATAACATATTTCTTTTGTGCTTTTTTAGCATGTTGACATAGTATTCCGTAAAAGAAAGAATTATTTAAAAATTTATTTTAAAATCTATCATCGAGAAGTGTGGAAAAACATACTAGAAAAGTTAAAAATAAATATGTCATTTTATATAAAATGGAGGGAGTAAGAAAAATGATATTTAGATATAAATAATAATAAGGGTGTGTGAAATTGTTGACAGGCGGAAGCACTGATTGAGCTTCTACGGCAGCCAAGATCCACCAACGGCGCTGCGAGGGACATCTGATCTGTCGCTTTCGTCCACCCCCACATGATGCCCCCCATACCCCTCCACAAAAAGACAAAATATACTCATAAAAAAAGAAAAGAAAAATAATAATAGAGGTACAGTACAAAACAACATAAATATCAATGAGATATGATATGATAGAGAAATGATATGCTACTCACCTCCCGGTGGGCACTTTTGTGGGTACCTCGTTGTTTTATCACGTTTGCATTGCTTTTTTTTAATTTTTATTTTTATTTTTATTCTATATTCTAGTATCTTAGAAATTAATTTACAAATCATAAAATCTAAAAAATACATAAAAATCAAAGCTCGATTTATTTAATACTCATTTTTTGAAGTTAAAAATAAAAAATAACAAATTGAACATTGATTTTTTAGATTTTATGATTTGTAAATTAATTTCTAAGATACTAGAATATAGAATAAAAATAAAAATTAAAAAAAAGCAATGCAAACGTGATAAAACGACGAGGTGCCGACGAAGGTGCCCACCGGGAGGTGAGTAGCATATCATTTCTCTAATATGATAATAGGGGCGGGATAAAAGGGTCATAATTGTAAATACTCTCTATATGCTGTAAGCCTAACGGTGTCACTTGTGATGAAGCTTTGTAAATTTGCCCCACTCCCACTTCGATTTTGGTCTTGGTGAAATCAAAATAAAATAAAAAATAAAAATAAAAAAAGAAGGATAAAAGAAAGATACTACTATGCTTCTCGTTTGCTTGATTTGGCTTTTGAGGTTTTTTCGAGTGTATTTTTATGTTTTTATGTAGACGGCGATATCTTCTTTCTTTATAACCTTAATCCTGTTTGTTTTTGGTTGTAAGAGTTTTATTCATATGTTGAGGTTGAGGGTTGGAGTTGAAATGGTAAAAATCTCTTTGGACTAGGGATGGGTGAACATTTGTTATCTTATTTAGCTTGTAAAATTTATTTGAAAATGGTTCTTACAAGTTTTCATTTTATCTCATCTACTTTGTCCAGTCTCGAAGGAAATGTTTGATAAGTTTGGTTCGCTTTGGAACCTCTCATTTGTGGTTTTCTACATTATAGGCCAAATGGAATAAGATAGATGTAGTATGATTTATGGCTGCAATTGAATTAAACCGAACATGGTTGCAATTCACAATGGGCATCATTCTTATTTTACATAGTTTGATGTTCAAGTATCATCAAACTTAATTAGACCACATTCACTTTTTGACTTTTTCGACACGCGTTTCCACCAAGTACGAGTTTTAAAATATAATTTTGAAGTATTTTTTTCTTTTACAGGATACTATGACAATATAATTTTGAAGTATTTTTTCTTTTACGGGATACTATGAGTGTCATAATATCCCGTAAAAGAAAAAATACTTCAAAATTATATTTTAGAACCCGTACTAAGTTTCGGTAGAAATGCATACCGAAAAAGTCAAAAAAGTAAAGTGAATGTGGACTAATATGGTGGGATAGAGGTAATACATCATTATAAAATATTAATATCAGCTAGAAAGCCAATTATATTTAAAGGTGGCGCACAGAATAAGTATTATTTTGAGACAAAGTAGATATTCTATTCAATTAGAATTTAGAATCTTGGTTATGGGCCTTTTTTTTTAAATATAAAAATAAATAAAGGTCTGGTTACAGGCTCGTGACTCAACGCAGGTGGGGATTGTACTTCTAATTAGTGAGTTAAGAAGCCCAAATAAATTTCTAGGGGAACTAGAATACGTTGTTCTACTTTTTTTCATTTTTCTTTTAACCTTTCTTATGGAAGAGGTTTATGAATTATTGTACACCAAAGTCCAACAAGATGCCGATTTTCTTAGTAGGAAGTTTATAATGTCTATCCATTCTTTTAAAATAAACTTTCTATTCAATTTTCTTTACATACCCCCGCAATCTCACAGCATTAGTTAATTTATCTCGAATCTAATTTTAATATAGAACAAATATAATAAGATATGGTATTTTTAGAGAGTACAGACTTAAACGTAAAAGTTGTAGACGAGAATTGGTGTGTTAATTAAAAATAGAGATGAACGATGATATATATGGATGAAAATGAAAAAAATACAAAAAATCATGAAAATTGTCGGTTGTAAACAAAATCACTAGTTAACCGTAAAAAGCCGAGGGTTTCACTAACAGTTGACTTACCCTGCATGCTTTCAATTTCACATTGAACCCTAATACTAAAATCATCAACAATCTAAACTTTAGGTTGTGGAAATACGACAAATAATGAGATTAAAAAAAATTGAAAAATGCATTTAGGTAACTTGGGTTATCCAATTTGTTGTTGTCATGTGTCATAAGATGATTGGACCATTGAATTTTGATAAGATAATTATTATTATCGTTATATTACATATAAATATATATTAAAAAATAAAAAAAAATACACCATAATTTAAGTTTTCCAATTCTCTATAAATAGAGACTCATATTGTTATACTTTCAACCACCAAAAAAAAAAAACTCTTTGTTATACTATTTCTAAATAAATTTGTTCTTTTTTTAAAAAAATATAACTAAAAAATTATGGGACACACTTGGGTCAGCCGGAGGCACCGTGCGGCCGGGCTAAAATAATGACACTTTTATTCATATAGATTGACATTTTTCTGTATAAAGATTGACACTTTTAAAAAATTGTCATTTTATTTGTAAAGTAATTATGTTAAAGATTGACACTTTTATTCATATAAATTGATACTTTTCTATATAAAGATTGACACTTTAGGCCCGGCCGTACGGTGCCTCCGACTGACACAAGTTTTTGTCAAAAATTATAAATTTGGCATAATATATATATATATATATATACACACAGAATTGATCAGCTGAGCGGCTAATGCTGGGCGACTTGTGAGCGTCGTCCACGTCATATTCCAAATCCTTTCCTTTAATTCTTCCAAAAGCGAGTACTTATTACTAGTATTATTTCTTTTTCATTTTATCCGTTCATTTTTTTTCCTCATTGCATATTGGCATATTGCATTCACAACACTTTTATCTTCTTCTTTTTTTTTTTCCCTATATCGAATATCATATATATATTAATATGTTTTAATTAATTACCTTGTACTTATTAATTAAAATTAATTAATTTCAACAAAGTTTATTAATTTTAATTAATAGAGGTTTATAGATTTTTAATTAGAGTTCATACATTCAGTTAGGATTTATTATTTTCCAACTAGGGTTTAATAATCCCTAATTAGGGTTTATCATTTTCCAACTAGGGTTTATTAATCTTCTTCTATATGTGAGCGACCTATGGGCGACGTGCCACATCATCAAATTACCTTTCCTTTTATTTTTCATTTTTTCGCATCATTCCTCTCTGTTTTTCTTTTATTACCTTTTCTTATTATTTCCTCTCTAGAATATGTCTGCCACATAATCATTTTCCAAAGTTTTTCATATAGTCTTTTACTTATACTATTTTTTTAATACAATTTATTATGTGTGATTTATGGTTAGTGATTATGATTTCAGAAAATACCCATATTCTACATTAATTTATTATGAAAAATATATTTAATTTATTAAAATAAATCCTAATTGCAGATAATAAACCCTAATTGTGAAAAAATAAACCCTAAGTAGAAATTAATAAACCCCAATTGGGAAATTATAAACCCTTATTGGGAATTATAAAACCTATAAAAAAAACTTCAATATATTTAACCAAATATTTAAAAATTAATTAATTAATTAATGGTGCTTACAATACCAAGTAAGTGTGAATATATATAAATCAAATAGAGTATTTCCGAGAAAAAAAAATACAAAAATTAAGTAAAGAAAAAGAGAAAAATACAAAGTAATTCGCTAGAGTATGTTAATGACGAGAATGAAAAGAAAATAAAAATTGAAAAAATCTGATGTGGCATGTCGCCTACTAGAAACGCTCAAATTAGGAGCCCAGCATATCATCCTTGTATATATATATATATATATATATATATATATATAATTTTATATATAAAAAAGTTTAAAATATAAAACTTCATAATATCCAAAAATAATATAGAAAATAAATTATATTGTATATAAGGCTAGGTCATTGATAAAGTATATATGTTGTGAAATTGAGTTGGGTTGTAGAATGTGTAGGTAGATGAGTAAGAAATTAATATCTTTAGGGGTATCTGCATACCCCCTAAGGTATTTATGGGAGAGCACAAATCCCTCTAACCTTTGTTTGGGTGCAAAAAACACTTTCACCTTCACTATTAATGGCATTTCACCCATCCAACTAACATCCATGTTAACGCCGTCCTCTTTCAAGTAGGAATGTAAACGGAACGGGGCGGGGTCGGGTATTGCTTCCCCATCCCCATACCCGCCGGGTCGGGCACCCAACGGGTTCCCGTCGGGTAGCCGTGAAATTTAATCTTTTATTAAAAAATGATTTTTTTACAATAAAAAATATTATTTTATTAATTTTTTTTTAATAAAAACTAAAATTATAATAAAAAAATAAATAAAAGAATAGTAAATTAGTTAATATATTTATAAAAAAAATAAAATAATTAACTTATTAAAAAATTAAATATAATTAAAATATATATATATAATTTATTTATCGGGGCGGGGCCATTGGGGTGGGGATATATAAACCCGTCCCCGCCCCATTAGGGGCAGATCCCCACAGGAAAATTGTCATCCCTACTTCCAAAATTTTACTTCATTTTTTTTTTTCCTTTTTCTTTTAATTTCATGAGCCCCATAAATCAAATAAGCAGGAATGGGAATAAGGAACGACATATTACACTTCATCTTCACTTGCAGAAAGGAAACCCTTCTTCCTCCATGAAATTAAAAGGAAAAGAAAAAAAAATATCTAAAATCGTGGAAGAGGACGGCGTTGACAGGGGTGTTAGTTGGATGGGTGAAATGCCCTTAATAGTGAAGGTGGAGGTGTTTTTTGCACCCAAATAAAAGTTAGGGGGTTTTTGCTCTTCCATAAATACCTTAGGGGAGTATCTCCACCTTTTCCTATTATTATATTATTTGTAGGTTGGATTGTAGTAGATTGTTGATGAAGATAGTTTAATAAGTTCCCTGAAATGACCGTTCTTTATTCTGATTAAGCTCATGTATGGCTTAGCTCATGTATGGTTGGGCTTTTTTTAGCTCAGGAAAATGAACTAATTATTGTTTATATTATTTGATGTTTGTTTTGAGTAATGAGTTATCCATTATTATTACTTGGAGTCTTGGAGATAACTCAATTTCGTAACTTATTACCCCTTGAAACAGAAACAGAAACAAGGAGAAAATGAATCTCTTACAAATGATTCATTTTCATTGTTAGTCAAACACTCAATAAAAGTAATGTTATTATTGATCCTTTTTTATATATATAGTATAAAAATTGTTACTATTCCCCTCCTTGATTTGATTATATTCCATTTCCATTCTCTTACTTTAACCAAACATGAGTTAAGTCTGGAACTCGAGTCAATAGTTAAAAAATCAATCAACAACGGACCAATTCTAGTTTAGCCCGGCCCGTCAGTTCAGATAAAGTGGGTAACTATTTCGTCTGAAAATCCTAAAATACGCCCAATGGCAGCGATGGTCGATGGAGGTGGAGAACTGGATATTGCAATTGTCGCAGCGATTTCTTCAGTTGAAAACCTTATAAAAAGTCTCGCGGTAGAAAATGAGTGGTCTTCGACAACGGAAGATGACGGAAGGCGGCTGCAGCCGTTGGACGGTGCCACCAACCGGCGCCGATGGAGAAATCGATTTTGGAGGTCTTCTCACGATTCGTTAGATGGAAACCTTCTAAACAGTCTCGCGGTGGAAGGGATGGTTGTCGGCATCAGAAAAATGAGATGGAAGGCTATGGCGGATGCAAGCAAGGCTAAGAGATATTATTATTATTATTATTATTATTATTATTATTATTATTATATCCTAAATAATTATTATATCCTAAATACATATAGAAATTAAAAAAAAAAAATCAATGTAACTGTTGATTTACAACCTTAATTATTAATTTAGCATTGATATTACTAGTTGCAATGGCTTCTGCAAAAAGAACACTCTTGATTGCAAAGATTGTGAAGAAACAAATTTTGCAACCAAATGGATGAATAATAGTTTGGTGTTCTATATTAATGAAGTTATTGTCCATAAATTTGAGAGTATGACTAATCGAGAATATGATCGAGGCCAAGTCCAAATTAAATTTTTATAATTATATAAATGGTGATTTTGTTATAGTATTTTATGTTTAATTTTGTTTAAAATAATTTTTGACTCTCCTTTCTTATAATCATGTGTTTGTCACTAGTGGAAGGAGGTGGGTGGAAAGAGGCAGAAGGCGGTAGAAAGAGACGAGAGAGAATTTGGAGAGGAGAGAATTAGAGTTAAAAAAAACAAAAATGAAAAGGATGTAATCTCATAAATTTAAATTCTAACTTTAAAAAAAAAGGTATTTTTAACCCAAAATGCAAAACTTAATAATTATTAATTTCTTAATGTAGGAAGCTAGAATTTAATGTTTTCTTTAAACACATGTGGCTAATCTCCTACTAAATTAGCACTAAAATGAAAGTCCATAAGAATATATGGACGTAGACGAACTCACGATTAAAGAAGAACTCCGAATAGATTGATGTAAAAGCACGCGTGCATTATCCAATACAATGATGCTCTCCCCATATTCAAACAATCATTAGAATTGTGACCGTTCTGCCTATAATACTTATCATTAGCTACCTTTTTGCTCTAATTCTGCCCTATCCAAAGTTCAACCCCTTCTTCCGCAAATGAATGTTCGTGTAGCAAGTCGAAGCCACTCTAAATTTGTGATTAATTCGTAAAAAAGAAATGAAATGGTGAAATTTAATTTCTTTTAAATAAATAAAAAATGTATTCTATTGTGTTTGATTATGAATTCATAGTGAAAATTATTTTTAATATTTTGTGGAAAGACCGAAAATAGTTTGAGAGTTATCTGATTATTTTTTTAATAGCTTAGAGTATTTTTAATAATACAAAAAAAAAATTCCAAAGGTATCGAATGGGTCAAGTTGGGCCAGACCAGCCTAGCTCCATAGGCAAAGTGCACAAACCAATTCGGTTTGGAAATAATCAGACTCACATTTGAAACTTGTTAATTTTGAGACGAGTCGTAACACGTGACTGAGGAAAATTGTGATGTTAGTAATATTGATGTTAGTGGAGAAAGAGGTCCATATAAAAAGTTAAAGTAAGGGCAAATAAAAAGTAAGTGGTGGTGAAGTAGTGTACAAAAAGGAATAAACATATTTAATTAGGACGGACTAAAATAACAAATTAGGCATAGTTGGCTAGAACGAAAATAATATATACTTATAAAAATATGTAAAAATAAATATTGAGCCATATTATCCCGTAGATCTCAAGTTTTGTTAACCCATAACTCGAGAGGCCCACCGGCCCATTGGGTCGAGCTAAGTGGAAACCCATAAAATTCTGAATCTATATTTTCCGAGCCCAACCAAATCTAAATCTCATGTAGATTTTTGTAAGATTTCTGTGGCCCAAGCTCAAGTGCCATATAATTAATAATATGAAGATATTTATTACTACTACTTGGTAAATAAATAACTTGAAAGTACTGCTTGTACCAGCAATTGTTCTGAAGACTAATAATATTTAATTCCTTGCTTGACCAAAATAATAATAATAATAAATAAATAAATAACTTGAAGGATAAGTTTGGTCATCCTTATTTAGATAATCACCACATTGATAGAATGTGTATAAATATACCTACATTAGAACTGGTCCACTAACCACTGATAAAAGAAACACATAATTATCTCTATCATCTCAGGTACGGTTCTGTGCTAAAGAGAACAGCTAGGGGAGATAAACCAATTTCTTCATCATCAGTCAAATACTCTATAGCTTACCAAGGTCAGTATTACAATTTATATCTGGAATATGAAAATCATGAAGTCAAAGATCCATGCCCAATTAATAGTACTATTTCCATCCCATTTATTTAGACCTATTTATTTTTTGACTTTTTAGACATGTATTTATACCAAAACTTAATACGGGTTTTATAACATAATTTTGAAGTATTGTTTCTTTTACGGCCCGTAAAAAAAATACTTTAAAATTATATTTTAAAATCCGTATTAGGTTTCGGTAGAAATGCGTACCTAAAAAGTCAAAAAATAAAGAGCTCTAAATAAATGGGATAAAGATAGTATTATTTACAAGACTGGGCTGCCCCGTCAGACTGACCCAACTTTGATAGGTTCACTTCTTCACCATAGAATCGCCGCCCTTCGTTGTTTTATTTCTTATTTTATTTTTTTAATACATCTTATATAATTATATTGTATATATTACAGTTCAACTCAACAATTATATTATAATCTCAACATATATTACAAAGAATACTAGCAACATAGCCAATATATAACAAATCTAAACAAATCCACATAAGTGGAACTGCACTAACCCACACTTAATGGTATTTGAACCTAAGACTTCCCACTAAAAAGAAACATATGAATATATGATACCTCCTCTAGTCACTTGAACTAGGCCTCCTCGACTTTTCTTCTCATTTACAATAAACCAAACCAAATTGGTGCCAAAAAATTATGTGCCTAGTTGGCTGATTTAACTGTTTCGTAATGACAAATTAATAGATGTTGTAATAGTATAAACATTTAATTGTCTCACATCTTTTAAATGAACACTTTGCATTTTCTTTACTGAAAAATGAGGAAAAAGAAAATTTCCACTATTTTCTACTCCCGTCATTCCACCTAAATTGTTCCTAAAGAAAATGGTACATGCACCAATGCTGGAAGAGATAAAGAAATTTTAAAGACTCTTGTTGTGGGTATAATTCTTACTATATTAGGTAAGGAGACAATTATATGGGACAGTCCCAATAAGGAAAGATGGACAATTCCCAATAAGAAAAGATATACAATTAGAATGTGACGGAGGGAGTAATATTTTTTATTTTTTTTCTATGATTTATAATTTTACTCAGAGGAGGATTTTTTTTTTTTTCTTGAGTAGACCTTCTCAATTTGACTCCAAATCATAATACTCCCTCCGTCCCTGATTTATTGACTCAAAATTTTGGGCACAAGATTTTATATAGTTTGATGATTTATTAATAAATTAAAGTGTTAAAGTAGAATAATTGTGGACACATATAATATTTTTAATAGTATTAAAATATTATAGTGTTAAAAAGTAAAGTGATAAAGTGTTAAAGTAATTGTGGGACTATATCCCAAAATGAAAATGTTTAGTAAATGAGGAACGTTCAATATAATAATAGTGTCAGTAAATGGGGGATGAAGGGAGTAATATTATTCCAAATGTTGAACTTTTGTATAGTTTATAAAACTCTGCATAAAGGAAGTGGATACTATATTAGGAGATAAAAATATTTCGACATTTCCTACTCCTCTTTTTTTCATAAAAAAAAAACCCATTCCCATATCGTATAAATTATGACGAGTATTTTCAAGCATTTCTCAAATTTTTAAAATTTATGTTTTCTCAATTTCATTATTACGTAGTTATATTTCTAGATTACTTATGATGTTATATTTATTTTAATTATGCCTTAAACAAACAAATATACACGTATCGTTATACTTATTAGTGGCATCGAAATAACACGACTAATAACATAACTCGGTGTGGAATCGATCTTTGTTAGTACTACACACTGACCATTCCCGCTGACGGAAGAGAATATAAATTCTATTTTACACACAAAATGGTAGCACATCACAACTAATAAAAAATTAGTCTGTGCTCTCAATTATAATGATACAATTTTTATATTTCGTTTGTCTCATTAATTTTGAGCCATTTTTCAAATTGAAAGAAGCCAGTTTTTATATTGCGTTTGTCTATTAATTTTGAGCCATTTTTCAAATTGAAAAAAAATAAAATAAAATGAGAGACTTATTATATTTAATCAACTTATTCTACTAGCCATTATGCACATATGTCAATGTAATTTCAACGGTAAGATTTTAAATGATCATAAATTGCTCGTTTGCTTTCCGATGTCTACGATTTTTATATCAAATTAAATGTCTCGATGTGATTTTTCATTTCACATCAATCGTGGATATATTTTTTATAAATTTATGATGTTCTAATTTTTTTTATAAATTAAACATACTACTTAAAATGTTAAACCCTACACTTTTATGTCTAACTAAAATTTGCGTAAATACTCATACCCAAAAAAATGAGCTCATTATAAATGGGACAAAGAGAGTATATCACTTTTTTCTCGTTTTTTTTATCTACTCGTCAGAAAATGTTAGTAGTACATGATAAGAACACTATGCTAAGTCCTCTCAAAAGGGAGAGAATGGAATATTGCATTGAAGATGGGCAAATTTTGATATTTGTTGAAAGAACGAAGAAAAAAGAAATGACAGGAAAATGATGTGTAGAAAGTGACAGTGGAGATAAGGTTAAGGCTAAAGGGGTGAGTCACAAAGACACGATAGAACATTCACATCCACACCAAACATAAGGCTCTAATTGGTACGACCTCTGCACCCGCATATGTACTGTTTCTCAACGTGATTTTCTTCCCCAAAACATGTCTTGTCATCCCCACTAACCCACGCCCACCAATCAGCTACTACTATTTTATCTAACATTCTCACTCTATTCCTCCTTCATATATAGACTAACTTGAGTAGAATTAATACTGCCCTCCTTCCATAATTTCAAGAAAGTGTGCGGTATGTTTTATGTGACACGAATTTTTATAAGCTCCTTACTATAGTTAATTAGTGACGTAAGAATAACAATTGTTAAGGATAAGATTACTCGATTAATAGCTTGGAATATTGTATGAAGTGTAGGCCTAATCTGATGCAGTTAATCACTTAAGGAATGAAGAACACTTGGATTAAGATAGACTTTGAAGCGTTCTTGCTTTTAGCGTCGAAAGATTTTTGCTTTGAAAAGAATAATCACGGTTGGATCCAGATAGAGGTTTTAATCTCTTCATGTGTTGACTTCCATCTATTTATATAGGGCTGGTTCAAACTAGCCGTAGGAAGAAAAGTTTGAATCTGCTCTCTAATGGTTAAATGATCACTTTGTAGATTTCTATTATTGCACAACTCATTAAGAATGACAATCCCTTGCAAGTCTGACTTTATTCATAGTGGAAAGTCTTTGTTTGAAAGCATGCAACGTCCCTTTCATGGTTCTTAATTCTTGGGACCGTTGTACTTGATCTACTTTGACTTTAGGGTGTGTCGGAATTCTGCTCTTCATTGGTTGCTCAAATCCGACAAACTTCACAATCATAAAATCTTAAAAGTATTTGATCCGTTAGTGTAGGTAGGTCGATTAACTTGTATAGAGATGATGACTAATTTGATCTTGATCTTCTTGGGTCATGGCTGATCAGCTAAGTGAATACTATGAAAGATCGTTGATTTTACTTACTTGATTTTTCATGGATAGAGGGGTGAGCATTGTGGCGGTTCCAGTCTAATACCGAACCAATCTCGAACAAGCCAAAAATTGAAATCTCAATATTTTTGCAATCCAAACCTCATCGAAGTAGAAAGTCAAATTGAACCAAACTCGAACCATAATTTCAATTATGGTTCGATGTGGATCATTTTTGTTTTCACATAGTTTTTATATATTTATGGAAACACAAAAAATATATTTATTTCTTCTCTTTTTTTGATAATCTTGTTTGTTTCTATTGTCAAAGTAAGAAAATGATAATAAAAACAAAAAATTACAATACATAAAACATAATATAGAATAAAAAATATTGAAATTTATATAGGAATTCAGAGGGGGTTGGTTGAAAAGGCTAAATTTTGTTTCAGCGCGTACTGAATTAATTGTGGTTTGAGATTTTTTAACCCAAACCTCTCTTAAAATGCCTATCAAAACCAAAACAAAATGTCAATTCTAATTTGGTGCGATGCTGGTTTTTCGGTCCGATTCGGTTTTTACTTACCCCTACGGTTATTATGGAATAATTTGGGTCATCTAATTTTAACCACTTGGATGGGCCGGGCGGTAAGTTATTTTTTACTTGGGGATTGTAACAAATGGATTGACTTTAGTCAAATAAGCAAGGTTTGGGCTTATGTTGATTAAACTAAAGAAGTTGATCACTTAATCGGGCTACGATTATTAAATGAAATCTTCAGACTTTAAGAAGGGTTCGAAATTTAATTAAAGTCCGGGTAAAAAAGGCTTTTAAACCTAGCTAATTAATTGAACAATTTGGAAGAATGAGAAGTTGTTCGAGAATTAGAAATTTGAAGAAGTAATTTATTATGTATATATGTGGAAATTAGGCAGTTTGATGTTGGGATTGGAGTTAGTTTGAAATAAATGTGTAGTGAGGATGAAACCTCCATAATTATGTTTTATTAGTATTATTTATATATTGTTACATCTACTTAGTTGGAACCAAATTGGCAAATTGCATGAAACAACTTTCAGTTCGGCCTCTTGCTGGGTTCTTGTGGCTCGGTTAGATTACCGACGTTGATAAAGAACTAAATGAACTCATCACATAAGGTATGGAGATTACGGAGTAGATACTTTTTGTTATCATCCAATATAAATAGCCCATACCAAACCAAAACCCTCTTCACACACTCCAATACAACATCGTACACCTTCTTTCATTTATTTATTCACACAAATTTTCAACTCCCAACCACCACTCTCCCGAAAAAATAATTAAAAACAAAAAAAAAAAAACACATTTTCTCAATTTAGTACTATTAAATATAAGCTCCTTCAATTTTTATTTTTATTTTTTTTTATTTTTTTTTTGCATCAAAAGATAATGGGGCATAGTTTGTTGGAGGCTCTGAACGTACGAGTGGTGGGCTCCGGCGAGAAAATTCTAGTTCTGGCCCATGGCTTCGGCACCGATCAGTCGGCGTGGCAGCGGATTCTCCCCTTCTTCCGCCACGATCACCGGATTGTCCTCTTCGACCTTGTCTGCGCCGGCACAGTCAACCCCGATTACTTTGACTTCGACCGCTACTCCACCCTCGATGCTTACGTGGAGGACCTCCTCTACATCCTCGACGCCCTCCGCATCGACCGCTGCACCTACGTCGGCCACTCCATCTCCGCCACCATCGGAATCCTCGCCTCCATTAGACGCCCTCAGCTCTTCACCAAGCTCATCCTCGTCGGCTTCTCCCCTAGGTCAATTTTCAATTTCAGATCTACGTATTTCCCTATCAATTTCAATTTCAATTGCAATTTCGTACTAATTGGGGGGTTTGATTATTCGATTTCAATGGCAATTTGGCAAATTACCTAAAAATTGCAGGTTTTTGAACGACCACAACTACCACGGGGGGTTCGAGCAGGGGGAGATCGATGAGGTGTTCTCGGCGATGGAAGCCAACTACGAGGCGTGGGCGAACGGATTCGCGCCGCTGGCGGTGGGGGCGGACGTGCCGGAGGCGGTGCGGGAGTTCAGCCGGACGCTGTTCAACATGCGGCCGGACATCACGCTGTTCGTGTCGAGGATGGTGTTCAAAAGCGACCTCAGGGGGGTGCTGGGGCTGGTGCAGGTGCCGTGCTCCGTAATCCAGACGGCGAAGGACGTGTCGGTGCCGGCGTCGGTGGCGGCGTACGTGAGGAACCACCTCGGGGGGCGGAGCGCAGTGCACATGCTCAACATAGAAGGCCACCTGCCCCACCTCTCCGCCCCAAACCTGCTGGCGCAGGAGCTCCGGCGAGCGCTGCCCAGATAAGGATTCATTTCTTTTCGGGAATATTATTATTAATAAGGGACACGTGGGTGGCGAATAATTGTGGACTTGGATTTTTTCTGATGAAGAAAGGGGATTTTAGTTTTGTTTTCTTGCTCTTTTCTTTTTTTTTCTCTCTTTCTTTCTTTCCTGAGAAGAGGATATGAATGCCCACGTGGGTTTCACGTGATGTGATGAGGTGTCCGTATTGTCTTTGACTCTTTTTAACTTTCTTTTTGTTCTTGTTTTCTCTTTGCGATTTTTGGTGTAATTTGTAGTAATTGAAAAGGAATCATTATTTTCGGATGGAACGCATGGGTTAATTTGCGGATTTGGGAAAATTTAGTTTACTTTTTTGAGCTCGTCTGGTTGGGCTTTAAATGTGTATTATAAGGTAGTAATGTTCTGATATGCACACTTAGTCCACATATGACGTGATAGTAATCTATGTCTATATCTATCTATACCTATACTATTATAAAAAGTTTATTGTTTACAAAATTTAATTTGTCTGTTACTACCTCCATCTCATTTAAGTAGTTTTATTTGTCATTTCAGTCCGTTTCATTTATTAGTCTCGTTTCCTAAAATGACAAAAAATACTTAGCTATAATTAACTCTTTCTCCTTATAATTAATTATAGCCACATATTCCCTTCTTTCTTGGTTCTTGTGTCAATTCTATTTGGGACTACTTAAATGAGTTGGAGGTAGTATTTCTTTATTATATAATTAATTTTTTATATAATTTCTTAAGAGTAAATATAATATACTAAGCAGTTTTATTGTACTAGAACTCTATACAAATTAATATACTATTATCATAGGATTTATATAATACAAACAAAATACAAAATAAAGACGACATACTCAATATATATAATGCATGTATATGACAAATTATGTGTAAATATAATTATTATGTAAAACCTAATCATATTTATGAGCGTAATGAGTTATTGTTTTTAATGGTGTTTTAACACATAAAGTACGGCCATGTATATACAATATATGCACTGTTGAAATTGATCCATTATAAATATTTTAGTTGTTATTATGCTTTTATTGAATGGTAATGCATTTTTGTTGGTATATTTTGGTATATTAATTCAATTTTTATTAATAATAATTTTCATTTAGTATAATTTCTCTATTAGTCCTCAATCATGACAATTAAGTTTTATAATTTATTAATCTTTACATTTTGAATTTATTAAAGATCTATCATATACTCCCTCCATCATGCGGTAATTGTCCACCTTTATTATTTTATAATTCACATATATTCCCCCCTGTGGACAATTGCCGCGGGACGGAGGGAGTACCTTATATATTTTTTTCCAAGTCTAATTCAATTCGATAATGATATATGATTGAAAATTTGAAATATACTACCAATTTATTAAACAATAATTTCGTAAGTTGTGCAAAAAAAAATAATATTATGTAAAATTAGTGTTCAATTTGAAAATCTATTTGGAACGATGAAAAGTTATATAAACAGTGTAAGAAAATTGAAAGTGATATTTTAAATTACAAAGATTGAAAAAGTATAAGCCGGTATAAAATCTTCAGTTTTTATTTATTTTTATATACCTACATGGTGTATGTTTGCATCAAGGACCAAGTAATCATAACTTAGTTTGATGAGACAATATAACGCAAAGTTGAGTTATACTACAATGTGACAATACTATTTATATTGTCATGATAACCGGCTCAATTTTATTTGCAACGAAACTAAATAAGACTACCTACGATATTGAAGGAAAAATAATGATCGTGCTAACATCTTACGTGAATTCAATAACAACGAAGCAAATAGTTCCATGTTGTATTTTCTTTTTCAGAGTCTCACAAGAATTAATGACATTCATATTTAATTTTTTAGATAATCATAGTAAAATCTGTTAAGTTATAAAAGGGAAAAAACAGAAGGTGTCATTCATGCCAATTGATAGAAAAAAACTTGAGTTTAGATTATGTCTTACATCAACAATTCATTTTTTTTTTAAACTGTAGCCTCTAGGATCATTCTAATGTGGTTTAAGTTTTTACTTAATAGGTAATTGGATCAACTGTAAATATTGAGATAAAATTGATATTAGTGTTACAATTATCTTTTTGTATTTGTCGTTTTCACTTGTAAATTTATTTTTATTTTTGTTATAATAGTACTAATTTATTACATACTCAAAAGTTATTTACCAAAATCTCAACTCTAACATGTCCTATTATTGATATTGTACTGAATTTGCTCAAATTATGTGATAAAGGAAAATTATATATGAAAATTATATCATATTTGTTCTATTTTTTTTTATAAATTTAATGGATTACATTGTCTATTAGAGAGTTATAACTTCTCTGGTCATCAATATTTGCATATTTTGATTGTTGTTATGATGCATATTCCAACTGACATTCGTAAGCTTAAACATCTATAGCATGCAAAATGATATAGCTTTGAGAAACATTCTTGTTAAAATCGGAAATCATTTGAAATTTCCTAAAAATTATAAAAATTGGTAATGTGAAGAAAAAACCTAAATAGAAACTAAACTAAATGATTGATGAAACATTTCATCTACCATCCATGGACCTACATACAATATTACGACTTTATCAAATTATGTGCATTATAATCTATTACAATAGTACAATATAATATTTTTTTGGTGATATTTACTTTTTTTTAAACCAAGACTTAATCATCATACATAACTTATGTTAGAGAAGGTGTACTAATTTACTACTTACACGGGAAAGGAATAAAGTGTCTAATAATATGTACAATTATTATTAAAAAAATAAAAAAAAAGTGCTTAATTTAATTTATAAAATGAAAGTGTATAACATTAGATGATTGTGATTTTTGTGGAGAAAGCTAGGGGCCCACTTTAATTGTAAATAAAATTTGAAAGTTGAGTTAGATGTGATATTTTTATAAATAAAATGTGAAAATGAAGTCAAATAATAAGAAATGTATGGTAAAGAAATGGGCATATTCAGTTGGAACGGCCTAAAATGGAAAATTAGACATAAACAGACAAGGAAGATGGAGTATTTAAATTATGTTAAAAAAAAATTATGCGACCATATACTATCTTAAGCATGTATATATTGAATGATACTATTCATGTTTCAATTCATATTTTAATAATATTGAAGCTTTTTTTGTTTTATCTTTTCTTATCTAAAATAATATATTTTGAAAAGCCCTCGAATTTATAAATGAAATTATGATTAAATTATTAGACTGCATCTGCATCTATAATCTTGAATCTTAAATTTGGTATAGATGTTACTATTGTTAGATGATAAGAATACTATACTAAGTCCTCTCAAAAGGAAGAAGGGAATATTATATCGAGGAGGGGTAAAATTTGATATTTCTTCAAAGAAGAAAGGAAAAAAAGAAAAATGAAAGGAAAAGGATGCGTAGAAAGTGACGGTGGAGATAGGATTAAGCTAAAGGGGTGAGTCATGAAGACATAATGGAACATTCACATCCACACCGAGGCTCTAATTGGTACGACCTCTGCACCAACATATGTACTGTTAACTTGATTTTGTTAGGAAAAGTAACAAATAAGCCCCTAACGTTCATACCTCTAACGCGTACTCTATCTCGACATATCGTTCGGGACATATATAACCCCAATGTATCTTAAATCGTGCAAATACACCCTGTGTCTAACAGGCCTACTAACGGTGTCATTCTTTATAATTATTTGTTTATTTACTTTTGTGTGGGACCCACTATTACTTTGTGTAGGACCCACTTTTCTTCCTTCCACAATTTTAGGCAGCGCCGAATCTGCAGACGAAGCCTCTCCCATGGCGGAGTTTTCCAGCATCAAATTGACGAGTACTTTGAGCCACCGTATAACGAGGTGCCACTGTCGTGGCCATAGGTCGAGTAGAGAGTAGAGAGTGAAAGGAAAGTAGAAAAACCCAGATTTGCGCAACCATGAACAATGGATCTGTTAGAAAATGGGAAGTACTTATGGGTATTTTGGATGTAGTAAGTGCTTGTTGTGTAGAGAGGGGCTTGATATTTTAGTGTGGGTTGTGTGTAGAGTGTTAGGAGGAATTTAGAGAGTATTGAAAGAACTTTAGAATAGATTTCTTTTGAATTTTTTTGATTGTTCTACAAATGGCTCATAAGGCCTCTATTTATAGGAGTGTGAGGATTCTTCTAGATCCTCATTTAATATTAAGTTCCTAGAATTCTCTACAAGAATATCTAGGGAAATTCTCTAGATACTACTACTAATAATCTACTCTATAATTCTCATGGATATTATCTAGAATATTCTAGATAAATGCATCACTCTTCAATACTCCTCCTTGATGCATTTATCGGTAACTCCGAGTATTCCTTGTAGAAAGTGGAATTTGCCCCTTGGTAGCGCTTTCGTAGAGATGTCTGCTTGTTGGGCATTTTGGTAATGCCAGTCATATCACATAGTTGCTTGAATAAATAGTATCTCTGCGTGTATAACCTTTTGGTGTAGATATGATTTGTCATCCTTGATGAATTGTTGCGTACCTCTTTTGTATCCGGGTAGTCTCTTTGCTTCATCATGTTGATGTTCTTGATCTTCTCCGGGTCTTGACTTGAAACTTTCCTTTCGTTAATTTTTGTGTTGTCATTTTGCTCCACGATCGATAGATTGCACGTTTTGTGTACCTTTGATACTGTCTTGATCTTCTTTTCTGTTGCCTTTGCACTTGATCTGTCACTGGTTGATCTTTTTGGCTCTTCCTCAACATTGACTTTCGTGAAGTCGATAGTTTCCTCCTGAGGTAGCTTAGTCATTTCCTTCGCAAGACTGTCCATCTTTGACTCCTTGCTCTTGGCTTCCGTCCTCTTAGCATATGTTAAATATAGAGGAAAACTTTGATTTTCCCTCATTTTGATCCTTGCAATTTTGAGAGATTTATCTTGCTTATCGTGTATGATACACGAATCTCCCTCAAAACGCAGCGAATAACCTTTTCTCATCATTTGCCCAACACTCAGTAGATTCTGATCAATTGTTGGGACAAGGAGCACATCCGTGATGAATTTTACTCCTCTTCTTGTATGGACTGCAATAGTTCCTTTACCTATTGCTTCCATAAAATCTCCATTTCCAATTTTAACCTTCTCTTTTATTTTTTCAAGCTTGCAAAAGATGCTTTCATCATAAGTCATATGACTGCTGCAAGCGCTATTTAGATACCAAATATTTCTTTTTTCTTGTGATGTAGCTCGGCAGACATAAAATAGATAATTCTCCTTACTTGAATTTCTTTCTTCAGTGTAGTTAACTTCATGATCTTGTTTAGTATGGCAAAAATTTTCTATGTGCCCAAATCTTCGACATTTTCTGCACCATGGTTTATCCTTAAACCAAGGATCTTTCTCCATGTGATTATTTTTCTTGCATATACCACATGGAGGGAAGTCTAGTTCACTTCCTTTCTTAAATTTATGAGACTGCAAATTTATTTTTGTCTGAAATGCGGTTTCAGACTCTTCAGAATTTTCAAATCGCCTACTTAATCTTTTTTCAAATGCTTCTAGAGAGCCCATTAGTTCTGAAACTGACATTCTATCTATGTCCTTAGATTCTTCAATAGCCGTAACTATTGTGTCATACTTTTCTGTGCAACTAATTAATATTTTCTCGATAATTTTCTTGTCTGAAATATTTTCACCATAGGCTCTCATTTGAGTTACTATTTCTTTTACTCTAGAATAATATTTTTGAGCAATCTCAGATTCTTTCATTCTTATATTTTCAAATTCTCTTCGTAGAGATTGAAGTTTCACGGTGTGTACCTTTTCATTCCCTTGGAACTCCTCCTGTAATGTATCCCACGCTTCCTTAGCTGTTGTCGCCCCCATGATTCTTGGAAATATTTCGTCTGCCGAGCTCATTTGTAGAGCAAGCAATGCTTGAGAATCCTTTTCTTGATTCCGGAGTCTTGTATCCATTGTAGACAATGTCCCATAAGTCTTGGGATCGAAAGTATGTCTTCATTTTGATGGCCCAATAGTCGTAGTTTTCACCACGAAAAATTGGTACCAAAATAGTTGAACGGAAGTTGTCGGCCATTTGTTCGCCCAATTTTATCGAACTAGGCTCTGATGCCACTGTTGGAAAATGGGAAGTACTTATGGGTATTTTGGATGTAGTAAGTGCTTGTTGTGTAGAGAGGGGCTTGATATTTTAGTGTGGTTTGTGTGTAGAGTGTTAGGAGGAATTTAGAGAGTATTGAAAGAATTTTACAATAGATTTCTTTTGAATTTTTTTGGTTGTTCTACAAATGACTCATAAGGCCTCTATTTATAGGAGTGTGAGGATTCTTCTAGATCCTCATTTAATACTAAGTTCCTAGAATTCTCTACAAGAATATCTAGGGGAATTCTCTAGATACTACTACTAATAATCTACTCTATAATTCTCATGGATATTATCTAGAATATTCTAGATAAATACATCACTCTTCGGATCTAATAGCTGCATAAATTATGATTCAATCTCCTCCACTTACCAATTACATGCGAAGCTATACAGTTTATATAACAACGAAAGAACTATCTAGAACATATCTATAGAGAGATATACATTAAGAGATATGTGGAGAAACGTGACCAACAAACTAGAGATTAATACGTAATGGATCTGCTAGAGACTGCTGCATATCAGACTCTCATAAGGATGTACTCTTAATGGGATGAGTAGGCCATTTCCATGGCGATGAGCCACGATAAGATCATCAACTCCTTCTACGGGAAGTTGTCTGAGGGGAATCCCGTCCTCGCGCTGCCATTCATGGCGGAGCATGACCGGAACACGAGATTCGTTGGTGGAGGAGCTCGGCGTGGGGATGAGGATCACGCTGAAAAGCGGGTCGGTCCGAGAATTTGTGGCAGCAGAGGAAGTGGAGATGGTGGTGAGGGAGCTAATCGATGTGCGACGAGAGAAGGGCGGAGGTGTTGTACCTAGAACATGGTGGCGTGCAGTAGCGCCGCCGTGAAGTTGGGATGAGTTGCCATAATTGACTAACCTAATTAAATTAAAGTAAAAGTGGTTCCCACACAAAATCAATTTTAAGAAAAATATTAAAGAATGACGGCGTTAAAAACTCTGTTAGACGGAGGGTGTATTTGCATGACTTAAGACACCTTGGGGTTATATAGGCCCCGAACGATACGTCGAGGTGGAATACATATTAGGGTGTCAATTTTTGGGGCTTATTTGCTATTTTTCCTAATTTTCTTCCCAAAAACATTTCGTGTCATCCCCACACACCCACGCCCACCAATCAACTATTTTATCTGACTTACTCAATCTTTTCCTCTTTCATTCATATAGTCTAACATAAAGTGCATAGAGTGCTTTACGCTCTCTTTGGTTCGGATTTTTATAATTTAGTTACTCCCCCGTCCCGTTTAATTAGCTATTTTTGCTTTATTAACTTTTTCGGCATGCGTTGTCACCGAAACCTAGTACGGGTTTCAAAATATAAATTTGAAGTTTTCTTTTTTTACAGGATACAAAAAAGAAAACTTTAAAATTATATTTTTGAAACCCGTACTAAGTTTCGGTAGAAATGCGTGCCGAAAAAGTCAATAAATCAAATGTAACTAATTAAGCGAGACAGATGTAGTATTTGTTATACAATTGACTTTATGTAACTCCAATTAATGGAATATGGTTAATTAGTGAGTTGAAATTAAAAAATCAATCAGAATTAATGAGAGTACGATAATTAATGTAACTTTTTTCATAGACCGAGGTCCAAGATAGTATAATAATTTTAAAATCATAGAAAAAATTTAGTTAATTTTTCCGCGCTCTCTTATCTCCAGCACCAGCCAGTTTCAATTCCTAATGCGAAGTCCTAATTGCAAATCTCTCTCCTTTAAAAATTGTTGGCCCCGAAACCAGTCGTAACCGTCTATTTCAAGGGGGGGATACACGTGTGGTGTAAGCCTAAGATTATACTAATCTTTATCAAACTAAATTAAACTGCCGATTTCAATTTGGTGTGGTTATGTATTTTCAGTTCGATTCGGTTTTTACTCACCCCTACCTTGAAGGAGTAATTTGGGCCATGGAATTTAAACCACTTGGGCCAGACAAATAATTTAAACCACTTGGGCCATGGAGTATTTAATACTCCGTACTTACTTGGGATTGAAATCTATTAATATATTGAAACAAGGTTTTTAATGGCTATATTTTACCGCCAAATTAAAAAAAAAAATAGTTATATATTTTTAGAAACATTAGTTGTAAGTTATTTTTGAAAAATCTTTCATTATTGTGAAAAAAAAAAAGAATAATCATTTCCCCAATTAATTACGAAGATGAAACTAACTCTATCCCTTAATCCCCTAAAAAAACCCACGATTTCATCCCACTTTCCCCGTATATATTCTCTCTCCAAATGTAAATCTTAAATAAAGGAATAATCCCATAATGAATTAATGATGTAATAATTCAAATACTGATGCTTATGTATATTGTTTATCTATAATTTACTTTTTATTTTAAATAGTTAAAATCTTAAATTTTTTGTGTATTATTTATATTATTGTTTTTTTTAATCAGGCAAACACAATACACTCACACACACATGTACCCCGGGTGATTCGAACCCCCCGACTTCTTGGATCGGAAGGGAAGTGTCTTACCAATTGAGCTACGCTTCGTTGTCATTATTTATGTTATTGTGTGGTCACCAAAGAAATAATAAGTGTATGAAATATAACAAAACAAAAAAAAATACAAAACAATATTAATGGATTAAGGATTTAAATTCATGAAAGAGACAATTATAAATGATTAATAGTACTATTGGATATCAGAATGTATTTTGAAATATATAACAATGAGGCAAAAAATAAAATATCTAAAAACATATAATAATATCAAAATTAGTTTTGGAATATAAAAAACACTAATTTTATCCATCTTTTGGTATGGGTGTACAATAATACCCTTATTTTTGAGCACATGGCCACTCTTTCCACTTCCCTCTCTCCCAACCCGACCCGACCCGGCCCTAAAAATTTAATTCATTTTTTTTTTCAAAGGTGCAATTACGCAATACGTTTATGTTCATTTAGTACTACTGTTTACCCGGTAAGTGGTAAAAAGAATAATGTCTATTTGTAACTGCACACGCAGTACGTTTATATTCTTTTAGTAATGTTTACCGGTAAGTGGTAAGTGGTAAATGGATAATATCAAATTGTAACTGATTACGCAGTACGTTTATATTCTTTTAGTACTGTTTACCAGGCGGGTCAGACCGACGGGCCGGGGCATAGCGGGCCATGCCAGGCCGGGTGGGTCGGGCTGGGCTGCTACTTTACCAACCCTAAGGGAGAGGGAATGACATTTTTGTCCTCTATAGCAAAAATTGGGTACTTTTTGTATAAATTATAGTATTTCAAAACTAAAATTAATTTTACAAAGTCAAATTAGACAAAAAGGTATATTATCTCTATAACAATATGTGTTTGCTTTCTTTTTGTATTAACAATAAATTAATAATTCTATTCGCGTGCGTTGCACGGGATAATGTACTGGGAAATAGATAAAGTTTCAGTAAAAAATAATCAAGGTTTGGGCTTATGTTGATTAAACTAAAGAAGTGGATCACTTTATCGGGCTCCGATTATTAAGTTAAATCTTCAAACGGAATTTAATTAAAGTCCGGGTAAAAGGGATAATAGACCTAGCTAATTAATTGAACAATTTGGAAGAATGAAAAGTCGTTCGAGAATTAGAAATGTGAAGAAGTAATTTATTATGCTAAGCATTGGGTAAATGCATATATGGAATTTTGGTAGTTTGATGTTGGGATAGGAATTATTTTGAAATAAATGTGTACGTGAGGATGAAACCTAGATAATTATGTTTTATTAATATTTATATTGATACATTGTTCAGAGTAATGTTCCAGCGCCTACGGATAACGTGACAATAATATAAATAAAAAAATCAATAAAATCATATCATAATCAATTAAAATTTATTAAAAAAACTAAACCTTAACAGAAAAATTGGCAATATAACACTGTAACATTAAGAGTGAGTATATTAAGTGTGGTCACCATAAACGGTATAGTATCGAAAAAAAAAAAAAAAAAAACTCGTCACAAAGCATGGTACATCCAATATAAATAGCCAAACCCATACCAAACCAAACCCTTCTCACACACTCCATAACAACATCGTACACCTTCTTTCATTTATTTTTTCACACATATTTTCAACTCCCACCACTCTCCCAAAATAATAATTAAAAAAAAAAATAATCTTCTCTATTGCAGTACTATTTAATTTTATAGTATTTTTTTTTTCCATCAAAAGATAATGGGGCATAGTTTGTTGGAGGCTCGGAACGTGCGAGTGGTGGGCACCGGCGAGAAAATTCTGGTTCTGGCCCATGGCTTCGGCACCGATCAGTCGGCGTGGCAGCGGATTCTCCCCTTCTTCCGTGGCGATCACCGGATTGTCCTCTTCGACCTTGTCTGCGCCGGCACAGTCAACCCCGATTACTTTGACTTCCGCCGCTACTCCACCCTCGATGCTTACGTGGAGGACCTCCTCTACATCCTCGATGCCCTCCGCATCGACCGCTGCACCTACGTCGGCCACTCTGTCTCCGCCACCATCGGCATCCTCGCCTCCATTAAACGCCCTCAGCTCTTCACCAAGCTCATCCTCGTCGGCTTCTCCCCCAGGTCAATTCGCGATTCCCGATCTCTTTCCCTATCACTTTTGGTTTCAATTGCAATTTCGTATGAATTGGGGGTTTGATTATTCGATTTCAATGGCGAATTACCTAAAAATTGCAGGTTTCTGAACGACCACAACTACCACGGGGGGTTCGAGCAGGGAGAGATCGAGGAGGTGTTCTCGGCGATGAGGGCCAACTACGAGGCGTGGGCGAACGGATTCGCGCCGCTGGCGGTGGGGGCGGACGTGCCGGAGGCGGTGCGGGAGTTCAGCCGGACGCTGTTCAACATGCGGCCGGATATCACGCTGTTCGTGTCGATGACGGTGTTCAACAGCGACCTCAGGGGGGTGCTGGGCTTGGTGCGGGTGCCGTGCTCCATAATCCAGACGGCGAAGGACGTGTCAGTGCCGGCGTCGGTGGCGACGTACGTGAGGAACCACCTCGGGGGGCGGAGCGCGGTGCACATGCTCAACATAGAAGGCCACCTGCCCCACCTCTCCGCCCCCAACCTGTTGGCGCAGGAGCTCCGGCGAGCGCTGCCCAGATAAGGATTCATTTCTTTTCGGGAATATTATTATTAATAAGGGACACGTGGCGAATAATTGTGGACTTGGATTTTTTCTGATGAAGAAGGGGATTTTAGTTTTGTTTTCTTGTTCTTTTCTTTTTCAGATAAGAATGCCCACGTGGGTATCACGTGATGAGGTGTCCGTTGTCTTTGACTCTTTTTAACTTTCTTTTTTCCTTTTTTTCTCTTTGCGATTTTTGGTGTAATTTGTAATGAAAAGGAATCACCGAATCATTATTTTCGGATGGAACGGAAACGTCGCCGCATGGATGGGTTAATTTGCGGATTCGGGAAATTTAGTTTACCTTTTTGGGCTCCTCTGGTTGGCTTTAAATGTGTATTATAAGGTAAGTAATGCTCTCATGTTTACTGTGAACACCTTAAATGTTGTTCATATATGATGTGTCAATGTCATGAATAAATTTTTTAATAAAAATCATATCAAAATTTAATTAAATTATATTAAAAAAAATAAACTCTATCTACGAAAATTAAATTATAACTGGAAAAATTTATCGGTATAGCAATGCTACATCAGCGGGCCAGTAGTAACACATTAAGTGTGCCAATAGCGCCACACACAAAAAAAACAAAAAAAAACATAAAAGCGTGTTTTATAATTACCACTTTAGTTATATACTCTTTCCGGGTTTTTTTTTTTTTTTTAAATGTTCTGTTTTGCTTTTGGTCTTGTTTATTTTTAGTATTTTATTTTATATTTCAGCATTTGATAATAAAATAGCTAAATTCTTCTCACTTTATTCCTATAATTAATTTTATACGTAGAATTTGGTGCTTTGAACAATAGAATAATAAATAAAGTTAAAAAATGTAAACTTATATATTTCTTTGGTAAGTCTAATTTGATGAAAGGGATACTTACGAGAAAATGAATGAGTATGTTTTATAGTCACTTTGAAGATAAAATTACTTTAGTGTCCTTGCACATAGATCAAGAAAGGTGAATCTGACTTTTTGAATTTTAATTATTTTTCCTTGAATTTTATTTTGAAATATGCTAATAATTTTAATACAATTATAGAAAATCTGAAAAAAAAAACTCAAATTGAAAATTAACAAAAAATGAATTTTGCAACAACCAAACACTAATTTTATTATTTTAAAAGAAAATACTACTTATGTAAGAAGCTGGACATTTGAAGAATGATCGTTTTGTTTTTATGAGAAAGCAAAACCTCAAGAATTAAGGATAGAAACCGGATGCATAAAAAATTACTGAGAAGTGTGATAATACTAGGATTTTGAATGTGGTTGACTCTCACATTGGAAAAGGATTGGATCTTGGATTTTGAATGCATTTCTCACATGACACACAAGAACTGGTTCATAAGATCTTAGATTGGATCTTATGGATTCTTGTGTCAAAAGGCTATTGTTTCAAGCTTAGAAAATGAAAATTTACATGTGCTACGGGCAAATGAGATTACCATGAGAGGTGTTAGGAAAAAGGTTTGTATTTCCTTGAGTTGTTAGTGTAATTAGTGAATCGGAGTAATATTTGTTGGGATTTTTTATATATAAAGCAAAACCAGAGTTTTAGTGTATACAATGTTTATTCCACTGCTTATAATCACCTATCTGGAAGTATATAATTGAGAAAGAATAAGTCCATCATCTCATATTTTAGTTAACGTGTCAACTGCGTCTGGAGGGAATTACGTATTTCGGTGACTCATGAAATGTAAACGGCAAAGTTTTCAGTTTAGAGTCTTTAGACTGCAGCATCAACAATAATCACTAGTTATGCTGATACACTAGGAACGTATTGATAGAATCACAGTGGGATAATGTTCTTCTAGACTGACCCTATTAAGTAGATGAAGAGCTATTAGATCTCGGGTCTTAGTAGCTGGATCTTTATCCTGATAAGCTATTAGGCATATACGTATTCTTCATTGTTGCTTTGACTTACTTGGTACGGGCCTTGTGGATGGTTCCTCAATCCCTTGTATCTTGGGTAACATGAAGGCACGTATGATGCCTCTTTCTTAAATGCGGGAATCGCTCTATGTAAAATACCAGCCTCGACTACGTAATCGAGACATAGTGGTAAATCAGTTATAATTCTTTAGTGGAATGAATTATAGCTCTAACTTAGATTAGTGCTACAGGGGTGAACACAATAGTAATCTAATTAAGTAATGTTCAACTCTGTCTGGTATCTGGTCCCTAGACTGGCCCAATATTCTCAGGAATGGATCAATACATTAATAAGAGTCTAATAGCTCTTATTGGGCCCCTATGGAGCGCCACATATGATCATGGATCATAAGTGAGGCGTCACTTAAGCTTGTTAGGCTTAAGTGGCCGCCCACTATCTCTCAGACCCATTAGAGCAAGTTTTATGCACTATAAATATTTAAGTGCACAAAACCCTAATTAGTTGATCACACATCATCAAGAGAGAGGCAAGGGGTTGCGGCCACACATAGGAGAAGAGAGAAGGATGTTTTTCCTCGGTGTGTGTCACGCTCCGATTTCCATAAACCAGGGTGTGGCAGGGGTTGGATTAAAGAAGCAGAGAAGAAATGGGATATTATTAATGTATAATCATATTACGAGTACCCTAAAATGTAAAATGAGGTTATAAAGAAAATGGTGGGGTAAACCAGCGTCAAGTCACCAAGTGGAGTCGACCATCTACTACGACAATTGGATATACCAAGAGTGAGGAGGAATTCGAGCGTCTAAGTGGAACCATTGCATGACACCTCCACCCTAGATAAAGTAAAAGATGGGGTAAACCGGCTTCTAGTAAATAAGAGGAGTCGACATCCACTGCGAAAAATAGGATAACCATAATTGAGTGGGAATTCAAGCTTCCAAAAGGAACTTGAACACGACACTCTCCATCTAACAATAAGTAACACAGGAAGTGAAACAAGTATAGAGAAAGAAAGAAGGAAACCATATTATATATTACTAGAGGGTTGGAAGAAGACGCCCTCGACACATATATTATTACAAAACTAGTAGTCTCGAGATCAGAGTTTTAAGCAAAATAGCATAGCGGAAACTTAATAATTCCCTGCAACAACCCCCTGCCTCAGCCATGTTGCGCATCACCTGCTTCCGGACCTGAAAACATTTGAAAGAGTTTTGGGTTGAGTACTCAGTGGATCATGCCCCTTTGACAATCATTTTGAAAACTAGCAATTTATCCATACATGGTATATCAAGAGACTTGCAGAAAAACAACTCTTGAAAATACAAATATCATTTTGGGGTGGTATGTGATGTTCATTCTTGGACTTAACCAGATGCTACAAATCACCTTTGGTACATCTAGACCGGGTTCAGGGTCGAAACCCTAAATAATCTCAAGTACTTGTAGAAAACCCGAGTCAAATTCAAGGAATTCGCCATTAGTTATCATACGATGGTGATCAAGGCATCGTATATAACCGGGATGCGCACAATTCAAAGTTAGTACATCTGATACTAACAATGAATCTCGATCGATCCTTGAAGTCATTTCTTGGAACATACACATAAAATATTTTTATGGATAATTGCATTTTTAACATAAAAATGGTATTTAAAACATTGCATGCATGCTTTGAAAATATTTTGGACCCGCTAGTAACTTGGAGTTACTAGAGGAATACTTGATGAACTATAATCTCTCTTCTGTAGATTCTTAAGGAAAGACTACTCCTTCGAAACTTATTTTCTAAGATAAGGGGTGATTGTAGTTGAAGTTTGGAGTACTGAAAATAGTGAACTCATGTTAGGTATTTATAGGAAAAACTAAGCTGCTCATTCAGCTTGTAGCTTACATTAGTTACCATTTCTAGCATAGGTTAGTCACCTTAGCTATTTTCTCTATCAAGCTGCTACGCTACGAATTGGTTTGATAAGTTACGAACAAAGATGATATTGTATATATCAATATATATATATATATATATATATATATATATATATATATATATATATATATATATTATACGTTCCGTTACGGATTCGGAGCACCATAACGATCCACGCGCCTACGTGGCGTCTCCTACGGCCTCCATTTTTATTTATCTAAAATATATATATATCCATATTAATTATTATGTATATATATTAATATATTAATTATTATTATAATCTATTTATATTATACATAAAATTTAAAAATTTAATTATGAGTATTGGAGGATTCAAACTCATAATCTCCCACATGATAGACTATGTTTTGTACCAATACACCACATCACTAAATAATACTTATTTAAGACTTACAATATATACATCCATTATTCAGGTAGTTTTGAATCATTATCAACTACATTATGTTCATTATAAAATTATAAATATATATTTTGAGTATAAATATATATAATATGAATATGTATATTTTTTATTGATTTTAACATGTGTTTCTTAAAGTTTTATGAACCTATACTATATAAATCATGAATTTTTGATATTTATAAATATACAATATATATTTTTATTACTTTATTTATTAAACGGTTCAACCGGTCGAACCATAGCCAGAAAAATATTTCAATATTGAGGGTGTTTTTACTACTCTTCACAAAATAGAAAAAAAGAAAGGAAAGAAAAAAAAAGTAAAATATTTTGGCTCGGACTATCTAACACCATTTCAATTTTGAGGTGGCCCGCCCAAAAGATTTTGATATTCTTTTAGTTTGTATCGATAACAACAATTGATAAATTTTTGTAACGAAAAATATATATTTAATTTTTAAACAAAAAAAATTAATTTTGAGGTGGCCTGGCAAATAAATTTTCTAAATTCTTTAGTATGTATATATAGAGTGGACTATTTTTAATTCGGATTGACTAAACTTTTTTTTTTTGTGTTAAAATATTTTGGCCATAATACTATATTAACTTTGAGGTGGCCCATTGGCCTTGAAAAATTCCATAATGGAGATTTTCTTCAATGGTTTGATTTTTTTTTATTAATACGTATAAATAGAGTACAACTAGTCGATAATGGAGTACACCGCATTAAACTATTTTTCTAATAAAATTTAACGTGACTTTGTAAAACATATTCTCTAACAAATTATCATAATACGTACTATTTTTCAGTTCGGGTTGATCAGGCTAGATTGATTTTTAGTAAAAAAAATATTTTTGCCCTAACACTATTTCGGTATTAACGTGGTCCGTTGGCCAAGAAGTTTTTGAATTTTTTTTAGCTCCAATACTACTTCGATTTTGAGGAGACCTGTTGGCCAAAAAAGTTTTAAAATGCTCTTATGTATTGCAACATTTGGCCAAACTGAGATGAGGCGCTTACGGCTGTCAAGGATCTGCCGTCCGCACTAGCTGCTGCCGAGGAGTTAGTGGACTTGAAGGCAGGTGATTCTTCCGAGCCCGAACATGGGGATGCAGGATGTGCTAAGGAAAAGGAGAAAGGTTGGAACAAGAAGGCTTTTAACGACCCGGTGCTGGTGGTGCGGCGAGTCATGCTTCGCGGGCGGGGACAAACTTCGCGGATGCTTCATATGTGATGAAGACCTCTAGATACGGGACTGTCCGAAGCGGAAGGCTAACGTGGGGAGAAGTTGAATGGCTGTGGTCGCTGAATCAGTGGATGAGGAGGCTCGGGTCAACACGATGCAGTATATTTCGGGTATGCAAGTGTTAGACCAGTGTGGTGCCTGGGAAGGACATGGCAATGAAACAACCAAGTATGAGCCGTGATATGCTCACGTATGCAAAAGTCTTGGTGGGAGCTGCGTCAAGCAACGAACATGGTGTGCTGGGAGAACTCGCTTGTGGTGAGCGAGTTGTTGCTTAAAATGGATCGAAGACAAGAGGGTTACCCAGATGACGAGGACGTCTTCGAGTTTTGGTGGGAGGGTTTGTTAAACCCTTAAATCAGCGGATGCAGCAGGTGTGTCTAGCCGCGGTCAACTATATCCGATTTTGAGGCGGCCCGTTGGCCAATACTCTTTTGCCTAAATCGGCAGATACATCAAGTGTGCGTAGCCACGGGCGACTCATATTCGATTTTGAGGTGGCCTATTGGCCAATATATTTTTAAAATTCTTTTAGTATATATCGATAGCTATAATTGTCAAATATTTGTAACAAAAGGTATATTTTGAATTTAAACCACCTGAGAATATTAGAAACAAAATCGGTTTTGAGGTGGCCCATTAGCCAATAAATTTTTGGAATTCTTTTAATATGTATCAATAGCTATAATTGTAAGTTTGTTTGTAACAAAAGTGTATAGCACACTTCACAATAAATTAGAAATAAAATGAAAATCGTTTTAACAAATTATCATACTACTACTATTTTAATAAATATACAATAAAACGATACGCGTCGAATTTCGACGGGATACAAACTAGTTATAATCTAATACACATTCATGCATTTTACTGTGTGGTGTACGTACTTACACATGTTTATATATATATCTATAATAGAAATACATTTTTATTTACTAGTAAAAAGTCTATTTAATTAATAATTGAAAAAATCAAATGGCGGCTACCATCAATACGTGTATCTAGTACACAAGCTTTCCTCGATAGATATGCATGGCTTTATATATTTATAGTAACTAATATTTATAGGTTATATACGTAATATATATACATATGTAGTAGTTGTCACCTTATATAAGTATATTATTAATTATGTAATTGTATATGTATAATCTAATAATATTATTTAATATATCTACATAATATTTTAATAATTTATAATTCATCTATTATAATTAGGAGATTTATTTGGAGTACAACTACTTTTACCTTAGATTTTATTATTGGAGGATCTTCAAACTTATAAATTATATATATATATATATATATATATATATATATATGATGCGTTATGTTGAAAACTAATTATAACGTGAAACCTGCAATCCATCATAAAATATTGCATTTTATGCACAAAAGTGTTGCATTTTTATCATAAAATATTGCATTCTCATGATGATGCATTATATGCATAAAAATAATATAAAATAATATAAAATAGTATGTTTTATTATGCAAATTCTCATGATGATACATTATATGCATAAAAAATATAAAAAATATAAAATAATATATTTTATTATGCAACATTTTTGCACAAAAATGCATCATTTTATGCATAAAATGCAAGGGTTGCAGTTTTCACGTAAAGATAAGTTTTCATATGATCTACTACCTATATATATATATATATATAAAGATCGGGATATTACATTCCTCCATCCTTATAAAAATTTTGTCCTCGAAATTTACGTACCTGGAAACAGAAACTCTAGAAACTAATACTTTATCTTATCTTCCAGTTCCTATGTTGCTTCATAATGTCAAATCGAAGAAACGAAGAAGGTGCCCATGATGGTGCACACCATTGGGTGACTAGCATATCATTTCTCTCTCTCTCTCTCTCTATATATATATATATATATATATATATATATATATATATGTTGTACATATTACTGTTTGAAATAGCAACGTCTACATCTTTGCTTTGTTTTGTTTTTCCATAAATTAAGCCTCCCACACACTTAATTTCACACCTCAAGATGACGACAGTTACGATGGGTAAAAGTTTATCCGTGACGGCAATGCTCTGAGTACTTCTTAAGAAAACTTATACACGAGCTGCAATGCTCTGAGTACGATCATTTTCAAGTTGTCACCGTGACTGAGAATGAGGGGAGCAGCAGAGGGAAACAAGAAAAAACAGATAGAAAAGGCCACAAAATAACCAAGCAGATAAATATATACTCAGTGTTATATTATTATCTAAAATATAACTCATTTCATTATGCTTTAAATAATTTTCATTTTCGTCACTTAAAAGTACGTATGTCATGACTGCACTTTGCTAAGGATAGCTAAGACGGAAAATCGTGACTAGGGAAGGGAATTAAGAAGATGGGAATAGAAAAGGGGAAAAGAATTTCACATAAATATTTATCTCACACGAACATTTAGATAGAAAGAAGTTCGTAACGAGGTACAATTGGTTACAAGAACCCGATTGAAGAACACAACTACTCATGTCTGGAAGTGGACTTAGCTTACATAACAATCAAATCGAATAGCTTATAGTGAATGAGTGTATGCAACAGAATAATACTGAAGATACATGTATGAAGACATATATTATCAAGAGTTTCACAACTTTGAACGAAGACAAAGCTCTACTTGACATTCCAGATCATCACTGCTCAACCTGCACATTTTGAAATATATGCAAGGCTGAGTACGAAGGTACCCAGTGGACATGTAGCCGAAAACATAGGTATATTGTAGTATTGTCAAGCCAAGAGATAGTAAGGCATAGGGGTTTTCGTAAAGGGACCTATGCTTACCAAAATTCTTTTGTGATATAAGAGTGCATGCGCATGCTAAGTTCTTTAGTAATCTTATCATATTTGAGTTCTCTGAGTTTTTTATGCCCGGGAAAGAGGTCTCCTCCCACGGACACCAGACCGGCCAACCCGCTAGATGACATATGCCACTTAGTGCACTTTAGCCCAAGCAAGGATATTACTTTGCTATGACCCGAATTCGATTCCTTAAAAATTGGCAGAGCCAATATAGATAGGTATGATACTTAAAACAAAATGCTTTTGGCATGACAATTCTGAAAATAATTAATCTTAATCAAAAGACATCTCATTTGCTTTATTTTATAAGAAAATCCACCTCTTGAAGCATAACAAAATGGCTGATCTTGAAAGTTAAGAGTATATTAGATCAACGTCCAAACCGAGCTGCACCTAATCATAACAACACTATAAGAATGCTAAACACTAAAGAATTCATTTATGAGGAGAATAAAATATATTAACCCTAGTTAGTGTTCTTTAATTAATAATTTGTTGATGGTTGACAGATTTTTTTAAAAATTCTTAAGCTTTTATGGTTAAATTATTATCCATTTTTATCAACAAAAGAAATCCAATGATTTATAATTAATTGGATTCAAAGCTCATAGACTTATATACTCGGAGAACTTGATTGGGTTGATAAATCTTTATAAGTATTTTAATCTTGATTAAATTAATGTTTAACAATTAATTAAACATGTCTTATAATTAGTAAACTCGCTGAGCCCAAAGAATAATTTTCGGCCCACTTGATCTCTCAGCCCAACAATGACTCGGCCCATCTCTCTACCCAGAACCCGGAATCCTAAACACGGCCCGGATCCGACCATACCCCCTTTTCTCTTCTCCGCCGACACCAAGGCCTGCAAATGAGCCGAGCCGAGTCAAGTATTAGCATACTCAGGTTCGACTTGTTTAATATTTTACATGTTCGGGCTCGGGTTCGACTCGAGGTAAAACTATGAATTCGAATTGAGCTCAAGTTCAGCTCGCTATATATTCGATAAATAGTTCGGCCCGAGTTCGGTTCGGATTTGAGCTCGAATCTGGCTAGTGAAAAGCTCGCATTTTATTTTAATTCAAGCTCGAGCTCGATTTTAAACTCATTTAAAAAATATGATTTAAAAATATTTTCCTTTAACATTTCAAATGAACATAATCTAAGATAAAATTCATCAAACAATAAAATAATAAATAATAAATGTACAATATAATAAATAAATTGATGATAATTGGTAATATATATATTAATGTTATAAGTTAATATTTTTTAATAATAATTGTGGTGTAATGCCTACTTAGCTTTGGTTGTGATTTGAAATTAATTTTACCCATAAATACTAAAGCTCGTTTACAAGCTCGATTAGAGGTTCGATTAAGAATTCATAAATAGGTTTGCGAACAGGCTCGCGAACAGGCTCGATTAATATACGAATCAAGCACATTCCCAAACAAAACGAGTCGAATACCTCAGAGCTCGAGCTCGGCTCGTTAAATTAAACGAGCTCAAATTCGGGCTTGAAACTCAGCTCGTTTATTAAAAAATTTGAGTTCAAACGAATCTTTCTCGAGTCGAGCACCGTCTCGAGTAGCTCTGCTCGTTTGCAGACCCCTCTTCCCATTTTCATTTTCGTTTCTTCTTCTCCAGCCCTATTCAATTCTCTCTCTCCCTCGACCTTCTCTGCCAGCGCCACTTTTGCCGGCGACGCCGCTCCGGCGCCGGTATCTTCCTCCTCTCTCGCGTTCTTTCCCTCTCCCGCATCCTCTCTCTTTGCTTTCTCTTCCTCTCTTCTGTCTCTCCCTCTCCTCCTCGCATCGTCGCCGCCGCCCGCCGCTGTTCCACCGACGGTAAATCAAAGGCTGCATGCCCGGTTTTGTTTCTTCCTCTTTCCCTATTTTTTTTCTTTTGTTTTCTGACCCCCTCTCTCTCTGCAAGTCTCCGGCGAGGATTCTGCAGCACCTCCGCCTAAGTCGCCGTCGCCGTCGTCTTTAGAGCCGCCGTTCGCCGTTGTTCCGACTCTGACGAGGGAACCTCCCTCGTTCCAGTAACCCTCCTCGCCTTCTTCTCCTTCTTTTTAAAACATTACTATTGTATTTTTTTTCTATTTTTTTTCTTGTAATCTTAATGCTTGTTCTGAATTCTGTTTGGTTATGCATACAAGGATTTTACACTGTTGCAAGTTGGAATTTTGGGTTTTAGGTTGCTTACTGAATTAGAGCATTGGGATTGATTTTCTTTGGCTCTGTTCCAAATCTATATTCTTGTTTTGATTATGCATATGTTTGCATTGTCTGATTATGCACATCTTCTTGAAATTTGGGTGTTTCCCTATCTTTGGATTTGTGTAGAAATTGCTAGGTTTTAAAGGTGTTCAACTCGTTTAAAAGACCAATCATGTAAATGAATTGCAGTATGACAATAGAGTTTCTGTTGAGCTTTAAGTGGTAGTGCTTCTATGTTGGTTCTCTTAATAAAGTCTCTTCATGTAAGTGGTGATTCAAGTTACAGCTCATATTTTAAGCCATGAAGCCTTATTGATTAGTCATAAGGTTGTTCTCATGCTTTGGAATTAAGAAACTGATTTAGGTACATTCACGTTGCAGCTTATGTATTAAACTTTTGAGATTGATTTAATAGCATACAAACTTCTAAATTTTCAGAGTATGAATGTTTGTTCTTTTTAGCATACTTTATGAATTCCAACTCAACTTGCTTCTTATACTCTTTTAAACTGTGGTTGGACATAACAAGAATTATGCTTTCATATTATGTTTTGTTTTCATGCTTTGAAGAAAGGGCAAATTCTATACTTAGGGAAAATGCATGCGATTTTGTTATCAAGTACTCCATTTGTCTCATCCAATTCGCCTTATTTTTTGAATATATGTGAGGAGTAAAATAATGAAACAAGGCGAATTGGATGAGATGGAGGAAGTGATTGTTTCATTTATGTAGTTTCTTGTAGTTTTGCATGCTTGATTCGTGTAGTGTTTATTCTAGGAAAACATGCTTCTTATTGAAAGAAAATAGGTATTTGATTATTAGTACCTTGAAGAATGGATGTTTGCTTTTGTGATTTGAGAATGGCTTTATTTCTTCCTCCCTTGTTGCTGTCCGAACTTCTCCCTCATCTCAGATTTTTGTTTCTCTCTTCTCTTACTGTTTTTGTGTTGGTGTGAGTGAATTTTGTGTGAGGGTGTGTTCTTATAATTGAAGTTCGAATATGGGGCTTGGTTGCATTGATGGAGGTGGTTTAAAAGCTGGTTTGAAGCATGCTTCTTGCTATTGTTGAAGATTATAATTCCGGATCTTAAGGGATTGGTTTGTTTCATTTGTAGGATGTTTCCAACTCTTGGTTGTGCATTTCTTTAGACTTTTGGCAGAAATTTAATCATCATCTTCCTCTTTGTCCTCTGTTTTTTGGTTCTTTCTCCTTTATTTACGGTTTGTGTATCTCTCTTATTTTTTTTTCTAGATTGCAGCATGGCTAAGTTCTTTTCTTTATTATATGCAGATTATTCATGCCTAATGATGAGGCTCCTCAATTTTTCAAAGTTGGAACTGTTGCTGACTTATCACAACTATTCTGCCATGACAATTTTTGTAGTCTTTCTTCTCTTTGCATTAAATCTCATTCCAAGTTGTTGTGTTATGATTATGAACACACTTTGCATTTCTTTTGTAATAAAGTTGGTCTTAATAATTGTATATTGTGATGCAATGAATAGTTCATGTTTCAGCACTTTCTTTTATTTTATTAATACTTTTATTGTATCCTGATTGGGCTTTTATTTTGATTTGGGCTTGTATTCTGAGTTATTAATAGAAGTATTGGCCAACGGGCTTGGCCCAACATTCACTAGTGGTTTCGTTTTTGAGGAATTAGTAATAATTCATTTAATCACTAACTCAAAATACTTGACTTATTTAGTCCTCCACTAGGGTTACTAAAGAAACACCAACTGATTCTTTCAAGCAATATGCTAGATCCAATAATCAATCGACTTTATTGATTATATGGAGGAGCTTCAGTTATCAAATAGACATTGGGTTCTACCCTTGACAATATCACTTCCTCCTAATTGACTTAGGAAATTCTTCTATATATATTCTATTTTTGGTCTATAATAGAATTTATCATCTAGAAAATCAACACTTCTTCTCCAATATATTTACTTAATTACTAACGAGGCTTTAAGGAAAGTCTAGGATATTACAACAGATAATATTGAATTAGAAATTAGAGATGTGCACTTCGTTTGCATGCAAAATAACGTTCAAATATAAAGTTATGTTTTTTTTTTGCACCAATAGTTTATTTAATTGTTAACGTGGAATTCATTCATATTGGGTACCTTAAACAAATCTCAACTATGAAATAATACTAGACTTACTAAATTGAAAACTAGGACCTAGAGACTCCAAAGAATTCTTTCTATTACTCCCTCAAGTAATATTGAATCAGAAATTAGAAATATGCACTTCTTTTACACGTAGAATAAGGTCCAAATATAAAGTTGTGGTTTTTTTGCACGAATAGTTTATGTAATTGTTAACGTGGAATTCATTCATGTTGTGTAAATCTCAACTATGAAATAACACTAGACATTCTAAATTGAAAACTAGGACCTAGAGACTCCAAAGAATTCTTTCTATTGCTCCCTCAAGTAATATTGAATCAGAAATTAGAAATGCACATTTCTTTTGCACTTAGAATAAGGTCCAAATATAAAGTTATGTTTTTTCGCACCAATAGTTTATGAAATTGTTAACGTGGAATTCATTCATGTTGGGTACCTTAAACAAATCTCAACTATGAAATAACACTAGTGATCGAACTTATTTTCGTAAGGTAATTAATGCATGTAGACAAGGAATTAACGAACACGAAAGTAAACGGAACACAAAGGGATTTACGTGGTTCGATCTATTGGAATAGATCTACGTCCACGGGCGGAAAGAGTATGGATCTTTATTGCTTGTATGAGTAGTGATTACAAGATTGTTCTCCCCCTCTCAATCTATTCTAAACCTCTATTTATAGGTAATTACATGAAGTTTGACTATGATACAAAGTCTTCTCCTATTAGGACTCCTTTGGCTTGATCTCCTCCTTTGTGGATAAACACTGAGCTTCTATATCTCTCTTGGAGCTTGAATTGTAGTCGATGTAGGAGTTGCCTTGGTGAAGAAGTCTCTTTAGTTAGGCCGAGCTGCGTGGGCCGAGCTTAACTGTCGGGGCCCAATTATATTGGGCCTGATGCTTGGGCCTAGGAGCTAGGCCATATCCTATCACATCCCCCCCCCCCCCAAAAAAAAGATGTAGAAGCGAGGGTGTGACGTAGGGGAAATAGTTGAGGTAGGAGTGGTCTAAAGTACGTTGCCCCGTCAAAAGTAGAATTAATGAAGTCAATCGCGTGCCGCCTCGTTAAGACGAGGTCGAAGAAAAGTACATTGCCCCGTCGAAAAATAAATTAACAAAGTCAATCGTGTACCACCTCGTTAAGACGAGGAAGAAGTAATACCGCCTCGTTAAGACGAGGGAGAAATAATACCGCCTCGTTAAGACGAGGAGAAGTAATACCGCCTCGTTAAGACGAGGGATAAGTAATACCGCCTCGTTAAGACGAGGGAGAAATAATACCGCATCGTTAAGATAAAGTCGGTAAGAAATTTGCATTGCCCCTTCGGAAATTAGATTTCGACGAAGTCGGAATGCTTGCCACCTCGTTAAGACGAGGTGGGTATAAAATTTGCATTGCCCCTTCAGAAATTAGATTTCGACGAAGTCGGAATGCTTGCCACCTCGTTAAGACGAGGTGGGTATAATATTTGCATTGCCCCTTCGGAAATCGGATTTCGACGAAGTCGGAATGCTTGCCACCTCGTTAAGACGAGGTGGGTATAAAATTTGCATTGCCCCTTCAGAAATTAGATTTTGACGAAGTCGGAATGCTTGCCACCTCGTTAAGACGAGGTGGGTATAATATTTGCATTGCCCCTTCGGAAATTGGATTTCGACGAAGTCGGAATGCTTGCCACCTCGTTAAGACAAGGTGGATATGAATTTCGCATTGCCCCTTCGGAAATTAGATTTCGACGAAGTCGGAATGCGTTGAATAGCATGACTTCGTCAAAGATGAAGTTTAGGCTTTAATTAGCACGACCTCGTCTTCAGACAAGGTTTAGGCTCTTCTCCGTTTTAAACAAAGGCCGTATCTTTGTTTTTAACCGAGGTGGTGCCTCCTCGTTTTAAACAAAAGTAGTTATTCCTCACTTTTAACAAAGGTGGTGCCTTCGTTTTAAGCAGAGGCAGTTCGTACTTTTATTTTTAACAAGGTTAGGTCAATACGCGCATTTTAATTTTACTCTTATTCTGGAGTTTATTAAGTACCCTCGTCAGGGTTTTACTAGCTTACTTCATCTTTTGACAAAGTTTGGCTTTATTAGCTTACTTCGGAAATTAGATTTCGACGAAGTTTGGCTTCAAATAGCTCACTTCGGAAATTGGATTTTGACGAAATTTAGCTTTAAATAGCTCACTTCGGAAATTAGATTTCGACGAAGTTTGGCTTCAAATAGCTCACTTCAGAAATTGGATTTCGACGAAGTTTGGCTTTAAATAGCTCTACCTCGTCATAGGACGAGGTTTTGGCTTTAAATTCCTTATTTGTCGAGATAATATGCATAAGTGGAGTAGAGAGAGATGTGCAAGATGTATGCAAGACCCTAAAAAGACGACCTAAATGAACTATATGAACTTGGACATTACTCTCAGCCACTTATGCAAGGTATCTCTTTAAATGAGTAATGTGTCGTGCACGAGGTATTGGCTTACCGGATAAGTGGGCGAGCTTGTATGACCCTTTGCCGAGGACTTCTTCAACTCGGTATGGTCCTTCCCATGTGGCTTCAAGCTTGCCGAGCCTTTCCGCTTTACTGACCTCGTCGTTTTGAAGTACGAGGTCGCCTGCTTGGAATTGTTGGTGCTTCACTCTTTGGTTGTAGTACCCAGCTACTTGTTGCTTGTACTTGGCTTCTCTTATCTAGGCGAGCTCTCGTTTCTCTTCCAACAGATCCAGTTCGGTTCGGAAGTCTTCCTCGTTAACTTCGGCTGTGAAGTTGAGAGTGCGCGGGCTCGGCAGGCCGATCTCTACCGGGATCACTGCTTCAGATTTATACACCAAATTGTAGGGTGTTTCACCGTTCGAGGTCCGGGGAGTTGTGTGGTATGACTATAACTTGGGGTAAGTTCGCTACCCAATCTCCTTTGGCTTTGTCGAGGCGGGTTTTGAGTCCCCTGACAATAGTTCAGTTTGTAACTTCGGTTTGGCCATTCGCTTGAGGATGAGCTACCGAAGTGAACTTCTGCTGGATATGAAGCCCTTCACTCCATTCTCTGAATGTTCTGTCCGTGAATTGTGTCCCATTTTCCGAGACGAGGATATGGGGTATGCCGAAGCGGCATACTATGTTCTTCCAGACGAAGTTGAGGGCGTTCTTGCTCGTGATTTCTGCCAAGGGTTCGGCTTCCACCCATTTGATGTAGTCGATGGCTATGATGGGAACTGGAGCTGGCCAAGAGCTTTGCCTAATGGAGTTACTAGGCTTGCTTCGGCTTCGTCAATACTTCGGTGTTTGACTTCGAGAGACTTCGATCGGCCTCGGCCTTGAGAGTGGACCTGTTTCTTCGGCTTCGTCAGTACTTAGGAGTTTGACTTCGAGGGACTTCGGTCGGCCTCAGCCTTGAGAGTGGACCTGTCTCCTCGGCTTCGTCAGTAATTAGGAGTTTGACTTCGATGGACTTCGGTCGGCCTCGGCCTTGAGAGTGGACCTGTCTCCTTGGCTTCGTCAGTAATTAGGAGTTTGACTTCGAGAGACTTCGGTCGGCCTCGGCCTTGAGAGTGGACCTGTTTCTTCGGCTTCGTCAGTACTTAGGAGTTTGACTTCGAGGGACTTCGGTCGGCCTCGGCCTTGAGAGTGGACCTGTCTCCTCGGCTTCGTCAGTAATTAGGAGTTTGACTTCGAGAGACTTCGGTCGGCCTCGGCCTTGAGAGTGGACCTGTCTCCTCGGCTTTGTCAGTAATTAGGAGTTTGACTTCGAGAGACTTCGGTCGGCCTCGGCCTTGAGAGTGGACCTGTCTCCTCGGCTTCGTCAGTAATTAGGAGTTTGACTTCGAGAGACTTCGGTCGGCCTCGGCCTTGAGAGTGGACCTGTCTGCTCGGCTTCGTCAGTACTTAGGAGTTTGACTTCGAGAGACTTCGGTCGGCCTCGGCCTTGAGAGTGGACCTGTCTCCTCGGCTTCGTCAGTACTTAGGAGTTTGACTTCGAGGGACTTCGGTCGGCCTCGGCCTTGAGAGGAATTCATCGTCTTTATTGTGCTTTGCCTCGAGTGTGGGCTTCGTGCTGGTCAGAACGTCGGCCGCGACTTTGGTACCTCTTGAGGGTGCTGTCGCGCTCTAATTGCTCTATGACCGCAGCAAGCTTTCTGCATTCCTCGATATCGCACCCGTAATTCTCATGGAAGCGACAGTACTCCTTGGATCGGTGCTTCTCCCTTCCACTTGACATGGGCCGAGGCTTCTCGAACATATCGGTGTGAGTTGGCTTCGGCCTCGTCAATGGAGTGAGTTGGCTTCGTTCCTGGTTTCACTGAGGTCCGAGCCTGGATTCCAGGGGTGTATGCTGGAGCTTGTTGAAGGCACTTTGCTGACTTTGGCCTCGGTTATTCCGATCCTCCTTCCAATCCCATAGTTCGGCATTGTCGGCTTCGCGCTTGCACCTATTAGCTTTGTCGGCTCTTGCAAACCGACCTGCTATGATCTATAATGGCTTCGTAGTGCGGGGTAATTGTCCTCATCGCGCCGAGGTAAGACGGTGTCGTGCCGAGGTGAGATAACGTTGCGGCGAGGTGAGATGCGATGGTGGCCCCGTTGGCGGATCCCGATGTCCCGTGCATCTACGATCCTGACACTAGGGGACTTTTGCCGATGCCGCGATCCGGAGGTAAGCTTCGTGTTCTCCACCATCTTTGCGTGAGGGTTGTCCTTTTTCACGGCTGAGCGTTGTGTTGTTTTTGGCGAGCTGGAGAAAATCTTGCTATGCTTATCCAACATGCTCAACGTGTCTGTCTAAAGTCTGGCCTCTGGCGTGTTCCTTCCTAGATAGCCGGTATGTTGCCGGGTTTAGATCTTGCGCCTGGCTTGCCTCGCCTTTGTGGATTTCGGCTTCCTGAACCGGTGGATTGCTGTCGAACCTTGTCCGGTTTGCTGAATATCCTTTTCCTTGTTGGCGGTGGCAGCGGCAGCGGTAGCAGCGGCGATTGATCGTGTTGGAATTCTCTCGACGAGTAGAGCATGTTTCCGGGTGGTTTCGTCCTATTTGGTGGTGATTTCAGTCCGGAATTGACAAATAACAGAAGCTGCCCCGAACGAATCGTGATTTCACGAGTCGTGCAGCAACACGAACTTCCAGACGTGATTCCTGCCACACCGGTGATTGGTTTTCGACGGGAAACCTACCGTTGGAATCCTCTCGACGAGTAGAACATGTTTCCGGGTGGTTTCGTCCGATTTGGTGGTGATTTCAGCCCAGAATTGGCGAATAACAGAAGCTGCTCAGAACGAATCGTGATTTCGCGAGTTGTGCAGCAGCACGAACTTCCAGTTGCGATTCCCGCCACACTGGTGATCGGTTTTCGACAGGCAACCTACCGTTGGAATCCTCTCGATGAGTAGAACATTTTTCCGGGTGGTTTCGTCCGATTTGGTGGTGATTTCAGTCTGGAATCGTTGAATAACAAAAGCTACTCCGAACAAATCGCGATTTCGCGAGTCGTGCAGCAGCACGAACTTCCAGACGCGATTCCCGCCACACCGGTGATCGATTTTTGACAGGAAACCTACCGTTGGAATCCTCTCGACGAGTAGAACATGTTTCCGGGTGGTTTCGTCCGATTTGGTGGTGATTTCAGCCTGGAATTGGCGAATAACAGAAGCTAATCCGAACGAATCGTGATTTCGCGAGTCGTGCAGCAGCACAAACTTTCAGATGCGATTCCCGCCACACCGGTGATCGGTTTTCGACGGGAAACCTGCCGTTGGAATCCTCTCGACGAGTAGAACATGTTTCCGGGTGGTTTCGTCCGATTTGGTGGTGATTTCAGTCCGGAATCATTGAATAACAGAAGCTACTCCGAACAAATCGTGATTTCGCGTTTGGGGGGGGATCACGTTAGTCTTCCTGTCATGGCTGTAGATTACCTAGAAAATTTTTGATCGAAAATCACAAATTTTCGTTTCCCACAGACGGCGCCAGTGATCGAACTTATTTTCGTAAGGTAATTAATGTATGTAGACAAGGAATTAACGAACACGAAAGTAAACGGAACACAAAGGGATTTACGTGGTTCGATCTATTGGAATAGATCTACGTCCACGGGCGGAAAGAGTATGGATCTTTATTGCTTGTATGAGTAGTGATTACAAGATTGTTCTCCCCCTCTCAATCTATTATAAACCTCTATTTATAGGTAATTACATGAAGTTTGACTATGATACAAAGTCTTCTCCTATTAGGACTCCTTTGGCTTGATCTCCTCCTTTGTGGATAAACACTGAGCTTCTATATCTCTCTTGGAGCTTGAATTGTAGTCGATGTAGGAGTTGCCTTGGTGAAGAAGTTTCTTTAGTTAGGCCGAGCTGCGTGGGCCGAGCTTAACTGTCGGGGCCCAATTATATTGGGCCTGATGCTTGGGCCTAGGAGCTAGGCCATATCCTATCAACTAGACATACTAAATTGAAAGCTAGGACCTAGAGACTCCAAAGAATTCTTTATATTACTCCCTCAAGTTCGAATCTATCATTGCATGAAAATTTCTCCCACAATTTCCTAGCATACTCCAAATAGAAACGGGAGTGATCGAATGTATAGTGACTGTTCATTGAACTAGACAAGGTTATTTTGATTTGCAGCACAACATTTTGCCCTCCCGATAATACTTTGCCAGGGGTTAAAGAACTCTCTAAAAACCTCCCAAAAAACCCATATGGAATGACAATGTTTGCACTTGTATTTGCAACTTGTCACGGGAAAAAAAGATAGAAAAACGCTACAAAGAAGCAACACCTTAGACTAATATAAAACAAAATGACCAGCGGAGCATTCTAGAGATATACTCGGTGGTTACACGTACGTGATTACCGATTAACCGATACCAGACATTTTGACACCCCTAGGTGTGGTAATCATGTATGTTTAACTATTTTTAAAGATGGGATTTCAAAAACAAATTAATCTTAAAATAAAAAAATAAAAAAAAATAAAACTTTGACATTTTTTTCTCTTTATTTTTTCTTTTTATATTTAGGTCAAGTGGATGGAGGGTTATACAACTCATTTTTAGCCTTCTATTTCAAGGCACTAAAACCGGTATCATAACCGGTTCTACCGTTAACCAGTATCAAACCGGTATCGGATTGGGAACCGATTTAATTATACGGTACCGGTATCGATACCTGAAAAATGACTTATTCCTGTACCGGTTAATCAGTTTTCTGATATCAGTGAACCGATACCGATAGTTTTACGCCCCTAGGCGCGGTAGTCATGTACGTGATTTAGGGAAATGGTGTAGTGTTTCAAATTACCTTTTTTGTGTTACATCTGTTCTATTTAGAAAATTCCTGCAGATTCGCAGCTTGGCTGACTTGGCAGCAAGGCTGATTTTATTTCCTCTTTTCTTTTGTTAAAGTTGTGGTGTTCTGCTCTCGTGTCCATAGTACTTAGTTCAATAAGTAGCAAGTTATTTTCAACGACACGGAATAGAAATGTGAAAAACAGATGAATAATGACCTAAAGTTCAAACTCTGAATTTCCTAAAACATGGATAGAAATGAGATAAATAAACCATAAATACTTCAAAGTTAAGATAACTTGGACGCCGGGACGTGCTCGCACACGTACGTTTCGGCGACGTGATCCCGCCATGCCCCTTCCAGTCGGTGGCGGCGACGTCCTATTTTCTCTCGGGCCTCGACAAGTCCCGGGAGATAATAGAGAAGATACGCGATGACGAGAAAGGCCGGAGTAAGATAGTGAATCTCGCCGGTCAGATCGGCATTGCATTGGACTAGCTCTGCAGCCTTGTGCAGGATGATGGCGCCCACGAGAACTGGGGCAACTATGGGATGCTGATGCAAAAGGCGGAGCAGCTGCTCAATTTCGGGAAGGAAGCCGATCTATTGAGGGAGGCAGCAGATAGGGAGCTATACAGACTGCGTGTGTATGAAATCATTTTGCTCCCCATCACTATAATAGGTGTGTTGGTAGTGCCTTCGGTGATCTTGACATCCCTATCATCTAAGAAGGAGAGAAAAGGGTGTGGATCTCGTACTTGGTAAAGAGCATACCTATCCTTTTGGCGGTTGCTTGGGCGATCTTCACTACGATTATAAACAAGCAGCTCGAGATAATCGAAGAGCAAAAGTTAAAAGAGTGCTTTGAGATGAGGAGAGTTGCAGTTATGATATCAAAGCTCACGCTCAATAACATATGCAACTTTCTGCCGGCAGAGCGACAGCAAGAAGAAGTTTAATGTATTAGCTAGTAATTTATTATGTAATTACGAATCATATACTACGAGAGTGTAATTACTTTTTTTTTAATTGATAGTGTTCTCCATTGCTTTCTTTCTGGTTGTGTTTACCAATACAATTTTGACTTTGTCTCTAAAAAAAAGATAACTTGGACGCCGCTACAGTCATGCATTGCTCCAGCTTCATCTCACGTTCGACTGAAACTTATATATAAACTTGATGAGAAACAATGCGATTATCCACGTATCTTAAACATGCTTAAAACCTAGAAAAAAAAAACTAACAAATTCAGAATTTTTTTTTCTCAATTCTATATGATATGTTGAAGTTGTCAATTACCTTGGTCATAATATTATCACCACTAACAATACATTCAATTGGGAAAGATTAAACTAGAGTAAGTTGCAATTAAATCAAATCAGCATATATAAAAATCACATAAGAAAAAGAAGAAACTAACCTTAGAAGAATTGATTCAACTTTGGGTGGCACTTTTCTGCATAGAATTAACAAACTACTAGTATAATATTAATATGTGATCAGTGGAAAGTGGAGAGAAAATATATATAATCAGTTCTTTTAAAAGTGACGAAAAATTATAAAAGAAAACTCAAAATTAATACTAGCTCATATGAATCTACTCTATACAACACCTCGAAAACAAAAATACAATGTGGGAAAAAAATATGTAACTCAGGAGTCACGACTTACGTTAAGCCTATAAATGGAACAAAAAGGCTTCATGTAATACTCCCTCAGTCTCGCTACATATAGACTGATTTGCCTACTTTTTCATTATTGAATTATTACAATATCTCAACAGAGATTTTTTTCTTTTTCTAGAATAAGAATAAAAACAGAAAATTAAAGTGTCACTTCACTGTACTAAGCAAAGTTGAGCCACTACAGAAATGTCGGTCTTATATTTTGCTAATGAATTATTATCGAAATTAATTCTTATAATTTTCTTAATTTTTTGTTGATTCTACAATATGATATCGGTCTTTTTCAAATAGTAGATATTCTTACTAGATTTCTTTTATTTTTATTTTATTTATGAGTTATACGGTGATATGAGTTATAGTTGAAGATGTGCGTGTTCCTATCCAACTTTTCAGATTGGATCACCGGTATCGGTGTCATATATATGAAGAAAGCCCGATAACAGTGATCCAGCTCGCACTTCTTCAATGTTATATTGCTATCTAAAATATAATTTGGTGTCTTCATTAATATATGCTTAAGAACTTGTTGGGCTTCTAGAATTAAAAATATTTGACGAGTTTATATTGTTGATGTTACAATAATATGGAAGTTTCAAATATTCACTTCATATAAGAAATTATATACTAATATATAAATATGTTATGGTGGCCCGTAATTTTCACAAATTCATTTCATATAATTTTTTTATATTAAAATTAAACAAAGTTTATGAGCATATAAATAATCTAACTGACAAAAAAAACCATTTTTTTTTTAATTTCATCACTTTAAAGCGCGCATAATGTTGAATCAAAACTGAAACTATGATCCTAAAATATATATAACATATAGTTTAATTAGAAACTAGTGTACCGCCTGTCGAAATTCGACGGGATCACTTTATATTACAATTTTAAAATAAAATTTAAAAAATAATCCAACTATTTATTTTAAATTGATAAAAATACAAAAAATTATTTTTGAATATTAATATGAAATTATATCAAAAGAAAAAGGTAAATGATAGGCTATATTTTGCATTTAGCAATATTAAATCGTCCATTATACGGTAATAGAAAATTAGATTAATAAAAATTTCCAAGTAGTCATATTTATTTAAATTTTATTTTTTCAAGATGTTCGTCATAAATGTAATAGAAAAATAGATTTAGTAGTGATATTATTTTCCAAAGCATTTTCATTTTGATGCCTAGCCGCCCGTTTTATTTGGTTCAACCATTTGAAGGTTACATTTGTCGAAAGTTATATGCATTTTTAAAGTAATATATTTTGAGTAGTTATATTTATTTCAAAACTATCCCGTTATTTGGGTCAATTGTTTTGGAAGGATAACATTTGTTGTGTAGAACCTGAAGCCGCCCGTTGTTTGGATTATCCGTCGAAGATATAATATTTCTTGGGTAATTGTATTCATATTGAATATCAAGTCACCTGTTGTTTGATTCAACCATTTGAGGGTAACATTTGTTCGAGTAATTATATTCATTTTGAATATGAAGATATTTGTTCGAGTAATTCATTTTGAATATGAAGTCCCCCGTTGTTTAGATTATCCATTAGAGATATAATATTTCTCGTGTATTTATATTCATTTTGAATGTCAAGGCGCCCGTTATTTGTTCAACCATTCGAGAGTAACATTTGTTGGCAGTTGTATTCATTTTCAATATAATATATTTTGAAAACTACGTCGCCGATTGTTTGGGTCAATGGTTTTGAGGGATAACATTTATTGGGTTGTATTTATCAAGTCGAGTAGTTATATTCATTTTGAATATGAAGCCGTCTATTTCCCTTGTCCCACATTAAAAATCAGCACTAAACATATATATTAAGTTGAATATAAAAGAAGAGTTCAAAAATTTAACCAAATGATGACTAAATGAGTATTGGTTGCACTTATGCATCTTCTATATATTTATTAAATTACAATATAAATCTAGTTCTCCATTGTCGATTGCTAAGCGTACATCATACATGTATGTCTTCATTATATAATATAATGAAATATAAGAAAATGGTCATGATTATAAAATTTTAATATTGATAGATAGATAGATACAAAAAGCATGAGATAGTAATAAGATCATAAATTGTCTTGTGAGTTGATAATTATGATTATGGTTCAAATGGATAGAATAATGAGTTGTTACAATTCTTATAAATACACAACTTAATAAGAATAATTAAGATTTCAAATGAATACTGCCGTATTAATTACAATCTTTGACCTTTTAGTGACTTAACTTTAGCTTTTAAAATATTGCAAATAAATATTTAATGTTTATGACACTGTAAATTCAACCCAAGTATTTCAATTTTATAAATTGAATAATCATATTATATCCGATCGATCAAAAATATAAATCGTGATAAATTATTTGAAATTTATCAACAAAAAAAAGTTGAACTAATAGAAAATCATTCGATTTTCATTCTTTAAATCTAAAGTTAGATATGAATAATTTTGATTATGTGGTGGCTTCTTTTATATGAGTTTTCCATTGATAAAGTCTTATAAAAAATCGATGTGGGATAACAAATTTTATTACTAATCCTAATGGAAATATAATATAATATGGAAATATGAGATATGTACAAATTTTCATTAATATATGGAGATATATTTGTATGGTATATATATTGATTAAATTATTGCCTAATATAGCCAAAGCCACGAGAATTTAGGAAAATAATCACAAAAATTCTACATAATTCCATGTAGGATGGAGATCCGTTTTCATATTATATATACTAGTTTAGTGCCCGTCGAAATTCGATAGGGTCCAATTTTTTCAGTAAAAGTTAAAAAATATATTTAATCATTTGTTTCAAAATGATAGTACGATAAAAATTCATTTAAAAAATATTTTCTAGTGCAGCGCCCGTCGTAATTCGACGGAATCACTTACAATTTTTAAATAAAATATATAAGAAATATACTCCCCTCCGTCCACCAAAAGTTATAGTATCCAGTAAAAAAAAAATCTTCAAAAATCATTTTAAAACTCATCATCAAGATGAGTGGAAATGCGTGCCAAAAAAGAAAATAATCAACTTTTGGTGGACAGAGAGAGTATATAATGATTTTTTACATGATTGTATTGCAACAATTTATAAGGGGAAAAAATGTGAGCATTTATTTAAACCATAGGATGATATAAAAAATAGGTTAAAAGGAGAGATAATATTTTCTCATGTAGCTATATTCTTTTTTTAATATCAAGTCATTCATTGTTCTATGTAATTCAAAAATCGGATAAAGAGGCGTAACATTCCTCGAATTATTAGAAAAATATGTCAATTATGTGTAACATTTCTTAGGTAGCAACACATTTTGAATGTCAAGTTATTTATTTTGTTTAACGCTTTTATGCATGGGTTATCCTATCGATTATCTAACAAAAACTAATATGATTAACTTGCATAAAATACCTATAAATAAATTGAAAAAGTTATAAGCCCGAACAATCAAAATACAAAAATAGAAAAATACAAGAATAGTTCAAGATAGATAATATTTCTGAAGCCACTCGTTGTTTACATTAACAAAAAAATTAGGTTAGAAAAATATGTGATTTCTCGAGTAGTTTAATTTAATTGCAAAGAAGTAGAACTTTATTTTTTTAAGTTGTAATGAATTTAAATGTAAGGTAATTTTTTATTTTAAGATTATAGATAGACTGGTTAGGATCCATTCTAAAAAAAATAGCATCAAACTGAATTTGCAAGAATAGATAAATGAGGTCTAGCATTACTCGGTTAGTTTTACTCACTTTGATGTCAATCAACCCGTTGATTATTGTCATAGAAAAATAGATTAGGAGAGATGTGATTAGGGAAAAAAAATAAAAATAAAAGCTCAATTAGAGGTATGATTTTTTCGCGTGGTTATATTCATTTTAACGTAAAGCCGCCCGTCGTTTGATATAAATATTGATTGATAGAATGTCAAGTCACCAATCAATTAGATGATTATTAAGGAAAGTTGACATTTCTCAAATATGTTTACTTGTTTTCAATTCAAGTCGTCTATTAACTCTTTTAAATGTTGATTAAGGATTACTCTATGACATATAACTTTTCATGTGAATGAAGTCATCTTCTCTTCATGTATATAAACTTAGAAAAATTTTATTTGAGATAACACCATCATGTTTGAGTTTTCCTATTGATAAAGTTGCCTCTCTCAAAAATCGACTTGAGATCATAAATTAAACAAAAATCAATTTATTAATAAGACAAAATCATAAAATTAAACTTTTTAAAAATTTAAATATTTCTAAAATAAATTAATACTCTGTATATATTTACTCCCATAATAGTATTATTTTATCTATAAAGGAAGGAAGTAAAAATATGGGCGATTTTTTCCAATTAGTTCAATAGGCTTTATCTATATATAACTAATCAATTATTGCCATTAAGAATTTAGTTATACGTATAAATATATGCAAATAATATTATCTATATGTATGATATATATATGTGTATAAACACACACACACACACACACACACACATATATATATATATATATATATAATATTTGTAAACTATTTCACACTAATTTAAATAAATAAAAAATTAGAATATACATATATATATATATATAATAATAATAACAATAATAAATGATTGAGTATATATAGATGATTTAAATTATGAGAATTCTATTCAAATTGAAATTCTATGAAGACATATATATTAATCATATTAATATATTGATTAATTAGCCAAAATTATGAGAATTTAGCAAAATAATCAAGAAAAATCGTGGTTGATCGACTTTTATTTTGCTATTATATATATATAGACAGTGTTCTAAAAGTCGTTAGACGCTAGTAGGGCTGTGGAGGGGCGATTAGCGTCTAGGCGGCCTAGGCGGGAGCCTAGGCGGTGCCTAGACGGCCTAGACGGATTAGTATAAAATCAAAGTCTACGTCAAAATTTTCATATATTTAAACATGATATCTATAAAATCTATATTTTTTTAAACTATAATTTAATCTTACAGTCCTTCAAGCTCCGATTAGCCCGTCTAAACCCTCTTAGGACTGCCTAGACATGTCTAGGCACCTTTCTAGATGCCGATTAATTTGCCGCCGCTTAGAGAAAACCGTCTTGCCATTAATCGGGACGGTCCGGCACCTTCTAGCGCCTAGACGTCTTCTAGGCGGCCAAGTCGGCCTTCTTTTAGAACATTGTATATAGATAGATATTGATGTGCACTGCTTTTGCACACAGAATAAAACATTATCCATAATCTATTGTTTTATTGGTCTTGTTCAGTTTGTTGGCGTTTTTACAATTGTTTCGAAGAGGACATACATAAATAATACTACTAATAATTAGCAAATGGTAGCAGTAGAAGAGCAAATTAAATACTAGCTACTAAATCAAGAATTTAAGCGCGGTATCCACTTCATTGGTATAGGGTGATACGAGCGATCACTTCATTCATGGCAACACACGCTTCTTGATCTGCAACAATGCAGTTTAGCTCTCCGGGCAGCTACTTTTGCCAGGGTGTAAAGAATTCTCCCAAAACCTCCGAGCAACCGACAATAGGAAAAGAATGCTCGGAGCATGAGCACTTTAAAGCTGATATTGCGACCCGGAAGGATGGGAAAAGCCGCAGGCATCACGAAAAATAGATAGAAAAGAAGCATAAAAAAAAGACACCGCAGACAGATGTAAATCAAAACAACCGCGCGGATAGCGTTTAGAGATGTAGCCACCATCCCCCCAAGACCTTGAAGTGTGCAGCTAAGGTGTCAGCCTTCACCTTTGCCTCCGGATCACCCAACTTCATGTCCCGTATCAGACTCCGGAGGCTCTTCACGTTCTAAGTTGTCTACAAGGATAAGTCCATGCATTTTTCCATGAAGCGTTTCTCTAAGTAGTTGAACAAGTGTGTATTCCTGTCCAACTTCACTGATTTAGCCACAATGATTTTTTTCACCCTCTTCAGTTCGGGGATGAGGTACTCCTTCGCATCATGAAGATCTTCTAAGCCTATCTCCCGGATTGACTTCCCCAACGTTAAGCACGTCGTACTCAGCCAAACGAACCGCTATTTTAATTTTTTGGAAAATAAATAGAATTTTGTTACAAAAACAGAAGCAGATAAATAGAAAGAAAAACAAACATACTTCTTCACAATATTAATATATGAATTCAACAAGCAGTTTCTCGTCAGTCGTAACACACCTCGGCTGAGGAATTTTCTCTAACATAAACAACAATACTTATAAATATACAATTGCACACATCTATTTCAGAAAATACAATAATTATATACTATAATTCTTTGGCCTCCTTGGAACTAAAAAAAAAATTGTGCAGAAGAAGAGCAAGTCCGGCTCTCAACATGTCTAAAGTGTTCTCTAGAACATGGCCCAATCTTTTATAGGGCCCCAAATTTAAAATTATGACAGCCCAATTAACTTTTTTTTCTTTCTCTTTTGAATGAATTCCCTTCTCTCTCATCTTCATTCCCGACTTCACTTTCTTTTTTTTTTTTTTTTATAATTTTCGAGTCTTCGTCTTCTTATTTGTCCGTCTATTTCTCTTTTCTCTCTTTCTGTTTTCTTCTTTTTTCATTTTTTTTTCCCCAAAAATTTTTTAAGCTTCATCCAACACTTTAACCAACAAGCCTATATTCATTAATCAACAAGTTAAAATTTGAGGCCGTAATTTCATAATTAACACAGTACCAAAATATTGTTGAGACGAGCCTACAGGAGAAAAATATATCAACGTCGTGCCTATAAAACACCATAAATGGAAAAATGAGACCTAGCATTCTAATATGAATAAAATACAGAAAATTAGTTTTTTTTTTTGTTTTTTGTTTTTAATTTGTAGATGATTAGTTATTGGATGTATATTATATTTGTTTAATGCATATCCACTTATGTATATTCATTTTTATTTTTATTTGTATTCTAATGATAATATTATAGGGGCATTATAGGCAAACTAAATTTTATAAACAAGATACTTTTTATAATAATATAAAATTATATTATCTGCGATGAATATTTATTTTTCCGAATAAATATCATGTATATTGTTACTATGCATATATTTTCTTGTTATTCGAAAAAATAGTATTAAACTAAATTAGAAAAAACTAAAATTAGATCAATCAGATGGCATTTCTTGGTTTGTTACGTTTTAATCATTTTGAATGCTAAGCAGCCCGTTGATCATGGTATTAGAAAAATAAATTAGGAGAGGTTACGTTTCTCGGGTAGAGGTTACGTTTATCGGGTAGTATACTCATTTTGAATATTAAGCCATCAATTGTACGTTGTAATATAAAAATAAATTGACGATTGATAATATTTTTCAATTATAGTTATATTTTTCATATTAAGTTTCCTATTGTTCGAAGAAAAATGGTCAATTAGAGGTCGGATTCTTTCGCGTGGTTATATTCATTTCAATGTAAAGTCACCCGTCGTTCGATAATTGAAGGATAGAATGTCAAGCCGCCCGTTATTTAGATGATTATTGAGGAAAGTTGACGATTCTCGAATAGTTTTAGAGGTTTTCAATTCGAGTCTTCCATTTACTCTTTTAAATATTGATTAAGGACTACTCCATCATATATGAGTCTTCCTATCGATGAAGTCTTTTAAATATTTAATTGGGATAAAACTGAAATGACTCCATCATATTTGTTATAAGAAAAATTCACAATATCATGTTGTTTTTTTAGAAATTTCATTTTTTGAACCACTTGAAAAAAAATCATCAAATACAAATAAAAAAATTGAAAATATCTTGACAGTCCGTCATTTAGATGATTGTTGAGGAAAGACGGTATTTCTTTGATAGTTTTATAGGTTTTCAATTCAATTCTTCCATTTACTCTTTTAAATATTGATTAAGGATTATTCTATCATATATGAGTTTTCCTATCAATGAAGTCATCTTCTTATCTGTCAGTCCTTACTCAACTAACAAATGATAATTCGTGATCATATAATTTTTCCGTTAACCTGAAGTCTTTTAAATATTTACTTTGGATAAAATTGAAATGACTTTATCATATTTGTTATAAGAAAATTTTATAAATATTATAAAGGATGAGTTGTTCTAATGCACAATATCATGTCGTTCTTTTAGAAATTTCAATCTTTGAACCACTTAAAAAAAAATCATCTAAAGCAAATAAAATGACTGAAAATATCTTGACATTCGTTTACCCCTAACGGCACATTTATACCATGGAATTAATAATTTCTAGAATAAAATAGCTATATCTTCACCATTCTACCATTCTATCAAATGATATATATATATATATATATATATATATATATATATATATATATATTGACTGATTTATTTAAAAATATTTGATGAGAATAAATACTTTTTTATATTTAATAAATTAATTTCATTTTAGTTGGATTTTGAGAAAGTAGCAACAATTATGATAATATTAAGTTTTTTATAAAAATAATATATATATATATATATATATATATATAATAAATGATTGAGCATAAATAATCGAGTATATATATGTTATTTAAATTATGAGACTTCTATTCAAATTGAAACTCTATGAATATATATATTAATTATTAAAGTATTGATTAATTAGGCAAAATTATGAGAATTTAGCAAAATAATCAAGAATATTCAAGATTGATTGACCTTTATTTTGCCATACCAAATATAAGTATATAAGTAGTTAGAATTCAAATAGTTATATATGTATAATATAGATAGATATATATTAGTATAATTAATATTAATATGTATAAATATATAGATTTTAGATAAATAAGAATGGAGGCGTAGTCACGTAATCATATGAATTAATGTAGTGTTCCAATTCGCAACGAAATATATAATATATATATAGATATAGATTGATGATTTTATATCGAGAATAAGTACGAATGGAATGCTCATTTATTTTTCAATGTAAATAGCCATTTCATCCACGTCCCATGATATCAGTCATTACATCCATATATATTTTTATTATTTCATTATTTAATTGAATGATTCATTTTATATATTTACATTTATTTTTCTCTTAATTTTTTTTACATCTTTCTAAATTTTTTCTTATCACTTTCTCTCTCCAAATCTTTTCTCTTTCATCTCTTTTCTCTAAAAATACTCGAATACCAAATTTTTGGTTTCGGGCATTGTTAAGCCGTTAAGCCAACACACTCACAATTATAATAGTGAGTGTTTTAACAAGATTGATTATTATACGTGGGCAGTTTGACCTTTCCCTGGAAAAAAAAAAAAAAAAAGAAGAAGAAGCGGCTAGTTCATACTCCCTTTTTTTTTTTTTTTTTTTATCGGGCAAAGTTAGTAATTAGCGGTTAGCAGTTAGTACATCTCCCAGACTCCCAGAATTACTTCTTCTAGAATTCGTTCCCCCCAAGGATCGAACCCGGGACCTTCTGCTTTGCAGGTAAGTCCCGTGGCTATTGGGCTAAACCCAATGGTTAGGAACTGCAAACTGGAAAGTGAAAGCGGAGGTTGTGACTGTAGAAGATGGAATTTACAAAGATGAAAAGATACGAATTGTGGGTGCAGGTTTTATACTCCCTTTGTTTGTTCCATTTCACTTGTTTTGCTTTCACAAATCGAGCCAAATGAAAAAGAAAAAAAAAAAAAAAGAAAGAAAAAAGAGAGGGAGTAGTAGAGGGAGTATACTAGTAGTACTAGTAGAAGAGAGCATGTAAATTTTATATTGCGAAAATAATATAGGAGTGAGTATGGGCGTAAACTATAAAGGTGGAATGTACAGAGATTGGACAGAGAAGTATCATCAAATAATTTTTGACAAGTTTTCAATTTTGACTACTTCCACTTGACTTGTGCAGCTTTTTCTTCCTGTTTCCAATATGGTCATGATTAATTATGACGAATTCATAAATCGTTAGAGATAATAGTACATTATTACGTTGTCAGAAGAATGCATTGTGAAAATGAGTTGTTATATACAGTACTAGTAATTCAACGAATTGGGCCCATCAAACTAGCTCAAATGTATTTTCAAGGTTTGATTCACCCATCAAATGTATTTTGGTTATCCATTTATAATTGTAATCTAATTAGTAGTATTATAAATTTTAGAAAGATGTAGGATTTTGCCATTCTGGTTTTTTATGTTTCAAGAAGCTCGGTAGCGTCTTTCTCGCTTAATTAAATTGTGTAGAAGTGCATTTCTTTCCTTTTGTTCTCGCTCAAGTCCTATGATATGGTTGGCTAAGTTTATAAGTTCTTTTTTTTTTTTTGAAAACAAGTTTATAAGTTCTTAAACACCTTATAAGAGCTTATAAGCTCTTTAAAAATAAATTCACTCACCCCAATTTATTTTTATATTTTATAAACTATTTAAACATCTTATAAGCTTTTAGTGTTTCTAAACTCTTTCAAATAAGCTTATCCAAACATCCCCTAAATACCGTAAACAACCTTTATGTTCCTATTTTACTTAAATTGCAGAAAACGCACCTATATTCTAAAAAGTCGTGCTCAAAAAGTAAGTATTCGTGTATTTTTCTAAGTACAGAGTATTAAAGATTATCTGATTCACTACCGAGTCACATTAGTATTATATTATCTGTTTTCGACAATACCTACATATAGCTTTTAAGTTCTATAATTCAAGAAATAATGAACTATTAGCACTACCACTATTGAGAGATGACTGGATTGCATGTATACTAATAAGTGGACCCCCATGAAAGTAACATATTACACATACACATTAGAAGATTCGTGTTTGCATGAGTAAAAGTTGAAAAAAAAGAAAGTACAACAAGCAATACTAAGAGTACAATCCTTCATTTCCAATTCCAATCTTCTCTCACAAGCAGAATCTGAGGTCCCTTCATTCCTCAACATAATATGGGCAAAACTAAAGCTCAGACACAAAAGAAAAACATGAGCACCCACATTCAAAACCAAATCCCAATCACATTAAAATCTTTTACAAACTTCATTTGTGATGGGAGATTTTCCATCACAAATTGTATCAAATCAAAGAGACAGCAAACAGCCTCTTTCTTCAATCACATTTTCCCTACTGCATCACCTTTTCAAAGACTAACAAGTAAAAAAAAATACAAGAAAAGGAAAGGAAAAGCACACCCTCTAAAATCTTGGGCTGCATATGGCTATAATGAGCTATAAACAGAAGAGGATGGTATATGTAGTTAAAAGAAAAAATGAAACAAATGGGATAACTATGAAAAGAAAAAAACAATAGCTGTTAAACTGTGTAAAAGTCATCTTTTGTGGCCTTCATTTCCTTTACTTTTTCTCCTCTCCTTATAATCTGGGCTTGAGGCCTTTTCATGAAGCTAAACTGTAGCTTTCTTTCTACCAAACTTCTGCTTTTTTTTTATTTTATTAATTATGTTTTCCCAAATGAATATATATGAATATATCTCTGCTTTCCCTTCTACTTTTTTTTCTCCTCCAAACAACTCCAAAATCATATACAAGTAGCACTACACAAGAAAATTAGCATGCTCACCCAAGAAATTTCAGGGGTCTGGCTTCTCATCAGCCACATTGCTAGATTCACCGTCCTCGAACACGAGTCTCTTTCGTTTCGTGGAATTTACCGAAGAATTTCCATTAGATAGTAACTGATTAGGCGATAAAAGAGGAGATTCAATGCCATTGCTGTGGTTCAATCTTTGAGTATTCAGTTCTTGAAATGAATTATAGCAGGAAATGATGCTCTCCTGCAGGTAAAAAAAAATACACAATACTTTAAGATCTCATTCCACTACATCAATCCAAAAATGGGAACTGCAAAAAATGCAGAAATTCAAGAAAAATGACTCACAATATTAAGTGGAAATGAAGAAGTTAAGCAGCCAATTTTAAGCAGCAAGGCATCATATGGCAATTCTTGATCCAATACAAACAATGTGGCAGCTGCTGCTATCACAGATGGCCTCATACACACAATTTTTGCATCTACATTCAACATTTTGATTAATCTACACCTCATAATCAATCAAGAACAATCAAACAAATCCAAAACCAATCAAATCAAACAAATTACCTCTCCTTGAGCCTAATATGACTTCCTCAGTTCTTGAAACCAAGTTTTGAGGTGAAGAGTTATCAGAAAACTTCTTTGCAAAGAATCTAATGAAATTAAAAGGAGTGAGGGATCCCATTTCCCATCCCAATACATTCAAAACCATGAGCTCCATCCTCTGTATAGCACTGCTCTCAAAATTGTAATCTTCTTCACAGAAATCAGATAATGCAGGCACCTTAATTTCTTCCATTTTTGCAGCTAGTGATAGGCAAGCCATTGACAAAAGCCTTATGGCCCAAGATTCCTCTCCCTGCATACATTTATCAAAACTATAATCAAGAAAATGATCGAAGCAAACAAAACTTAATCCTTGTACTAGGCTCACATCAATAGATCTTCTTGAAATAAATCTATCAAGATATGCAACAGATGCATAAGCAGTTTGGGCTCCGAATCCAAGAATCACCCTTTTCTGCATCACAAGAAATGCCGAAACCTTTCATCAAACACATTCCAAACAATTTCTACACACACAGAGAGATGAAAACTTACTCTAAGAACGTAATGAATCCCTTCCGAGCGAGCCCTTTGAATCGATGAATTCTGGAGAAACTCCTGCAAATGGGACCCACCGATTGTGATTTCTCTTTCAAGAAGAGTTCGAATGTACCCATCATCATCATCATCATCATCGCAGTCGTCGTCTTCTACAATTTCTTCGTCTAAACTGCCCAAATCCTCTTCGCACCGTAGCAAGCTAGAAGGAGAGGGCACGGATTGAGAGCCCCCCTCCATTCCTTTTACCTTTTGTGTCAGTGTATGAGTGTGTGAGTGTGTGTTTTTTACTTTTCTTTGACTGCATATATCTTGTGCATCTAAAGAAAGAGGGGAGAGAATCTAGGATATGTATGAATGGTGAGGGAAAAATCTGTGCCGCCAAAAAAAGCGGGTATCTGATTATGGTCGTGTCTTCGAATCAGGCATGTGATGAGCGAAAAATAACTCCCTATTTTTCTCTGCATTTCTATAACATATATAAAAAAGAAAGAAAAAAAGAAAGAGAGGAATTAATGGGGGTTTTGCTAAATCCACAAGCAATAATAAAATGTGGGTTCGAATTTAGAGTGGTGGTGGGGAAGTGGGGGAGAGAGAGGGGGTTTTAGTTGGTTATTTGAGCTGGGAAATTTTTATGTATTTCTTAGGCTTTGATTTGATTTATGCAGAGTTCATCTTGCACCAATACACTCTGGCCACGTGGACTTGTAGGGCAAGGCTGCTAATTGTTTTTCTTTTTTTCTTTTTTTCTTTTCTCTTTTATTCTTTACTCGGTAAAAGGGTTTTTTTTTTTATTATTATTATTATTTTTTTTATCTCTCTTTAAAGGAAGATGATGTATGGATTCTTAAAAAAATATTATATTGCAGTATTCGACACGCGAAAGAGGGTGCATGTACGATTCATGTGTGATACACACATGATACGCTACCTGACAAATCTTAAAAAAAAAAGTGACAAAAACTTGGGTGAGGTCGGCCACATAGTGTGGCCGGGTCAAAGTGTCAATCTTTATACAGAAAAGTGTTAATCTATACGAATAAAAGTGTCAATCTTTAACATAATTATTTTACGAATAAAATGTCAATTTTTAAAAGTGTCAATCTTTATACAGAAAAATATTAATTTATACGAATAAAAGTGTCAGTGTTTTAGCCGCCCGCACGGTACCTCAAACTGACCCAAGTGTGTCCCAAAAAAAGTCATATTGAGTGCATCTACATCAAGAATTAGGTGTCTTTACTCTTTATGGTGTGTTTGGGGTTATTTTTTTTAATATTTCATTTTTTTGGGTTTTTATTTTTATTTTGTTTTACATGTATTGCCCTAAATTTTAAATTTACTAAAATATCAATGTAATATTTATTTTATGGGTTTAATTGTAGTTTTCATTTTAATTGACATTTACTGTGTAATATACTCCATCCGTCCCACTTTACTTGTCTTGTTGCTTTTTGGCACGTGATTTTAGAAGGGTTTGTTTAGAGATAATGTGTATTATTTAATATTTTAATATAAATTTTATTATTTTAAAACTAGAGCATCATAGATGCATAAAAATATATTGATGTATGATCTTAAATGAAAGATCGTATCAAGACCTTTAATTTGGTATAAAAATCGGAGAACAAACTAACGAGTTATGATAATTTAAATTTTTACAATTTAAATAATATTGGGATACATGCTGATGGCGAATATATGATGGGATGATTAGTGGTCCATTTAATGGCTAGTTCTTTCCATTTTAGGAAACAAGACAAATGGTATGAGACAGTCCAATATATTATACATGACAAATAAAGTGAGACAGAGGGAGTGGTATTTAATTTATGAATTTTATTTTTACAAAATAGGTGATATATATATATATATATATAATAAAATAAATATATATAGAAGTATTATTGATGAATCGCACCATAATTTTTTTTAAATCTGCATCCATATATCCATATTGCCTCACCCCCGCACCGACCTCCCCATTTCTCCTCTGAGGTGACTCGAAACATACTATTTTGATCTGCTTCTTCATGTTCTCAAATTCTTCATGCTTTTGATCAAAACCCATAACTCTCAATGTCAATCTCCAATTCAACAGATGCTCGTTTCTTCATTTTAGTTGATTCATGAATCAATTTCATGTTCTCATTTTTCAAGTCACATATCACTTTCTCTAGCTCTTGCATTCATTGATTCATCATGCCATTCAGAACAATCACAATTTTGAGTTTGAAATCAGCCATCAAATATCAACAAAAATTATATTGCAAAAGTTTCATTATTAATTCAAAGATTTCGATAGATTTTTATTATTATTGAAACCAAATACCTTCCAATTTCTACAATCATAAAACCTTCAGCCTGGATTATCGTCGGTCCAAGATGTCAATCTAGTGGCCCTCAACTTTGTCCCTACAATCTCACATTTGTAAAATTTGAAAGTCCTTCATATTGCATTTTGATTTTTGAACGTCGACTAGAAGAGCTTCTCCATGAAGCACAAGACGAATTCAGACTTATCTCGTTTACCGGGGCAAAAAGAATAAGAAAATAATCTTACTTCTCTTCCACAATCTCTATAACAAAATTTTCCATTTTCTCTCCCACAAGCCTTGTTTATTCAGAAAAGCTTGTACGAGAAAAGCGTGTAATGAATGAAAAAAATATAAAAAGATCAATTTTAACCGTTGGAGTTGAAGTGGGTCCACGCAATAAAAAAATATATATATAAATAGGGATGACATTTGAAGACCTATTAGACGGAGGAGTGTATTTGCCCGACTTAAAATATGTTGGGATTAGATAAGCCCATACGATATATCGGGGTGGGTTTTGAGATGGTGGGGGTGTCAAACCTGGGAGGTTGTTTGCTATTTTTCCATATAAAAATTATAAAAGTCAAACAACAAACAAGCAAGTTATAGCAAGTTATGGTATTTTAACATCTCAAAAATCAAATTATATTGGGATCTGTGGAGAGATGAGGTAGATGAAGAGTTGTTAGATTAGATTAATAAGTTAGTTTATAAAGTCTATAATTTTTTCAATTAAAAAAAATGACTCGAGATGAATGAGACACCACAAAATATCGAATATGACTCGGATTAGGGAGAATTTGAATTGTATAAAATACTCATGTGTTTTTTAAATTGCATAATAAATGCATATATTTGCAATTCAAATTATAATAGAGTTAGATGTAGACAATGAATGAATAAACATTTACGTTTTAAATAATAAAACTAGTATAATAAGACATCTCAAGAAGAAAATTGGGAGTAGACGAGTAGTATAATGAGCCAAGTGAGTATGTAAGTATTTTGGGCAAGTTTCAAAAAATACAAGGGTGCTCGTAAAATGCATTGGGAGTATTTTTTTTCAAATAAGATGGTATTTTAATTTCATGCAATTTAAAAAATATAAAGATGCTCATTGCAAATTCAGTGAAAAGCAATGGTTCTTTGTTCACTTATTAGTATACATTTTCATTTTGGTCCGTCTCACTTATTAATCCACTTTCCTAAAATGACAAAAAATTATGGCTACAATTAACTCTCTCTCCTTAAAATTGATTACAACCACATATCATACATTGCATTGGCTATTGTTCAAAAATAAAGTGAATTAATAGGTGGGATGGAGGTAGTACTATTTATTCTGCTTCGTACTCTCATATCGGCGATTCATTCTCGTCATTAAGATTATTATAGCATAATTATTAATTATTAAAAAGTTTATAGCATGATTTATTACAAGTTTATTTGTCTTTTCAAAGTGTTTTTATAACATTTTAATTGAAGAAAACCGAAATAAAATAAAATAAAATAAACATTATACGGGGGAGAAACATCATTAATCTACAATGCTTGTGATTTTATATATTTTTCTTATAATAATGATAATATCCATTTGGTTACAGAATATTTTTCATTAATGAAACTTCAAAATAATACTGATAATGTTTTTCTTAGGAAAAAAAAAATTATAATGGTTTTAGATGGTATGTTTTAGAATCTATCTCGATATTAGAAAAATTATGTGTCATCTTTTAATTGGTGAACACATTATTAACTGGAGCTACAATAATATGGTATGACTGGTCAAAGAATAACGTGGTTTGGACCATCATCGCGTCACTTCACATACATAAGCAGAGTTGTTAAATTCACTCATGGATTCTCCGGCAATCATTTATACTTAATAGTTTCGTTTATATCGAATTATTTTTATTAGTGAGATGTTTTATTTATCTTGGTTAAGTCTCTATAAAAAATAAAATAAAATCATTAGTCTTATTAGAGTAATTAACCTAATCTATTAACCTAATCTATCAATTCTTCAGCTATTCATCTCTGTATATATTCTAATGTAATTTAAATAACAAAATTTTAAATTATCATAACTTGTTAGTTTATTTTTTTTACTTTTACGATATTTACACCAAATTAAATGTCTCTGTCCTAATATAATATTTTTTTATCAGCTCTCTGATTTTCTTGATACAATTTTTTACTTAATACTCTATCCATCCCATTTAAATCGGCTCGTTCTTTTCGGCACGAGATTTTAGGAGAGTGTGTGTAGAGATAAAGTGTAGTGTTTAATATTTTAATACAAATTTCATTATTTTAAAATTAAAGCATCATAAATGCATAAAAATATATTGATGTCTGATCTTAAATGAAAGATCGTTCCAAGACCTTTAATTTGATATAAAAATCATAAAAATCAAAAAACAATCGAGCAAGTTAAGATAGTTTAAACTTTTAAGATTTAAATTATATTGAGATATGTGCTAACAGGTGAGTAGATGATGTAGTGATTAATAATGGGTAATTCTTTTCCTTTTAGGAAACAAGTCAATTCGTGTGGGACGGTCCGATTAGGAAAACATGTCAATTGAAATGGGACAGAGGGAGTATCAATCATCAATATGTTTCTATGGGTCTATTAAGCATCTACACTTTATCTCTAATTATTACTCTTCAATAAATAAATAAAAAAAGCTCGTTATACCGAGCAAGTACTTTATATGTTTTTTTTTCCTCATCTGAGATAGCTGCTACGTGGCCCGTGGGACGTCTCATGCACTACTTAGGCCTTAGGGCCCTCGGACCAAGTTTGAGTCTGAGTTCGAGTTCGAGCACGACACGGCCTACCAGCAGGCAGGCAGCTGTAGTGGAGTACTATGTTCTTACATCTTTTAATTAGTACTAGCAAGTGTAACGTGCGTTGCACGTTTACGTACTCTCGATAGTCTTCATTTAACTTGATTGAATTCAAATTTCTACTTAACCTGGGTTGGCAAGTGACAAGGATATAATAGACATACAAAAAACATATCATTCATTCATAAATATAATTATATAACTAAAATCATATGATTACCCTTAATGATCTCTACTTTCTCAATGTACCATAAAAAATCTAACTAAAATATTCTTCAAATCACTTACTACGACACAATTTGAATTATGTAAGCTTGAAATATAAAAAATAATACTCCGTAACATTGTTCTTTCTGCGAAGAGATTGATTTCCTCTTTATAATAAGATAACTTCTCTAGACATATATATGATTTTTAGTACAAACATGATGAAAATATCAAGTAGAAGTTGATAGCGCCACATAATTCACCAGCTGAAACTTTAATGAGCTATAAGTGGTTGTAGGTCTTGAGAAAATCCATAAAAAATAGCAACAAAAAAATTAATAGTCTTGTTAAGTTTCAGCCTCAAATGTAGAATGGTTAATGAATTACCCTAATAAAATTCGCTAAATTATGCTAATCACCCCTATTTTATTTTAATAATTATAAAAGCAGTATTGTACTCTAATAAGCTAAATTGACTCATTATAATTTGAGTTCAAATTTTGTTGTAATAGTTAAAAAAATAGTATTGGCAGATAAAATCTAAAGGTATGAGAAATTAGATAAATAATATACATAGGTTGTGTTTTTTCACTTGTTCATATGGCATAAAATTTTCCCCGAGCAGGAGGAAATTTTTTCCCGGGCAGCCCTTTTCACTCAAAACCTATATAATATTTTCATCCCAACTTGGAGTGATAATATTTTCCCACATGTCAAGTTTATTTTCCATCATAGAGATCATGAGATAATACAAAATGGAGACCACATTGTAGGATAATATTTTCCGCCTTTCTCTTATCCCTCATTTTCTTTTTCAACAAAGAGAACTCACCCATAGTGAAAAATATGTTAGTAATTCTCAATATTACTTAATGATTTTCTTTTACAATATTAAAGATTGAAAGATTTTAAAAGTTAAATGTACTCAACAAAATTACTAAATGAACCGAAGAGCATAAAGCATAATATGTAGATACATGTACTGCATGACAAAGTTCAGTGTGTTTTAATTAGGATAATTACGATGGATATGGAAAGGCACATGCCCTTTTCTAGCAATATAGTAGTTCACAAAATCAAAAGGATTGCATAAGAATTATTGCCATTACTGCAAAATGGCTAAAATGCAAAATATCAATAACATATAAGGAGTTTACCAAGTCAAGCAAAATATGCACTCCATATTAGAAATTTTGATGTCCTTATTAATGACTTTAGCTCCAATGCTGTAAAGGAAGAGCAAACTACTTTTGCAGCCCCAAGAGCAACCTTAAGACAAAGATTTCAAGAAAGGTATTGGAAATGTGATCCCCTACAACAAAGAAAACTATATTTAGGAACATAACTACATCCCAATGTTTTGATTTGCACCTTAAGGCAGAAAAAAAGGAAAAAGAAACGACCATGAGAAAACTGATCGAAATAGTTCACTTCCTCCTACATCACCAAAATTCAGCAACAAATTAACTAATAGGAAAAGAAATCAGGCGAAACATCCTGACTACAACTTAATCATGGTCATTAGGACTCCACAACCAATTTTCGAATGCCGATCCTTGAAAACTTTCATGGTGGAGTTTCTTGACTACAATAACCATACCACTCCCATGTTTTGTAGCCGTAAAAGAATTCTAATAAATTTTAACCTTTAAAGTCTGAGCCAAATCCTCAAAGATCACCATCTGTTGTAAAGTTTCTAGTGGCCACTTTGAGATTAGAAAAGTTGAAGCTCTTCAGATTATGTGAATGCAAGATCTCACACTCAGTTCAAGGAGTAGGCCTAACAGACTTCAACATTCCGAGCTAGCAGCCTAGCACACATCAAGCTATTAAGGTATTTCCTTCCAAGCTAGCATGTCGTGAGTCTAGAACCGGACTTATCAATTAATCAATCAGGTGTGATCAATCCAAGATTTGTTATCTTTCTAGTCATTTTTTTTAAATTTATCATAGAGCTTTTTTAGGGGACACGTTGCAGCAATCCATAAAAATGGTAAAAGTAATGTACAATTCCATACTAAATTCAATAAAGTCTCAATAAAGTCACTTATTGATAAAACATGAAAAGAAAAGAATCTATACCCTATCATTTAGCACATAAGATAGAGACAAGCAATGAAGCCGAGAGATTTTGAAAAGAAAACATACAAATTTCATGATATTGCTATCTTAACACGGATAAACACTCATATAAAAATGTATGTTATTTAAGAATAATGTAACAATAAAAAATTAAAAGATGATATTACCAGTATGAGCTAGGCTTTGAGCTTTGATTCAACCATTCAAATAAATCTCCACAGTACAATGAGAAAACATATCAAGATTTTTGTCTTAACCTTATCAAATTCTGCAAAGCACATAATATAACAAAGTATGAGCAACTAAAGAACAAAATCTCTACTTAAGGTGTGAATCTAAATTGCAAAGAGAATATGCAACAGACATTTAACAAAAATAATTTATAAAATTGATTAAAAAAAAATTAAAACTATGATTTTTTCTCTATTTCAAAATTTGAAAGGGGCTATAAATTAAGAACGCAATAAACCACCCTCCCGCAAATTCCTAGTTTTTTTTTCCCTGCAAATATACATATATAGAGAGAAGCATAGCAGTACTGTACTAAAATCAAATTCTTTGAGCACTATCTATCATCGAAAACATTGCATGCTTATCTTTTCCAGATTTTTTTGGTTAGTCATCGGCCTCGGTTTCCGTGAGTGTGTAGTTATTCTTGGGAATCCGTCGAGAATAATAAAAGACATTAGCCTCTAAAATAATGAGGATATAATAGCAGTCGACGAAGGCATACAAAGAATTTAATAACAACACATTAATTAATCAAAAGTCCAACATTAATCAATCAAGATTCAAGGAAGATCAATCATTCTCTTTGCACGTACAATCTCAACCTATGTAGATAGATTCATCTTTTTAATCTACTTGGCAAATACAACAATGAGAACACGAATCTCAGTACTCAAGAAAAGAATAACACGAAGGATATTACAAAATTACTAATTAAAACAAAAAAAAAGAGAAAAAAGAAAAAAATGTGACAAGCCATAGTCTCAACTCTAATTGAGTAACAAAAGAAATCTCAACTACAAATTGATCGAGATGAATTTGGAAAAAGAAGAAAGAAAGGAAACTGATAACAGTAACTCGATAGCAAGGAAAATTCGGAATAAATTAAGTTTCTAATCAATTTAATCAAACACCAAGTAAAAAAGGAGGACTAAAAAGACACCGATTCCTGCGACGACCAATAAAATAGCATAAAATTTGTACCTTGACTTGAAGATGACTCTTGAGATGGTAAAGCATCAGATGCTTCTCACTCTCTTTGCATTATGAAATTGCGTGGCTGCTTGCTGTGTTTATCGGGTACAAAAGAATATGGTGGTAAAAGAATTAATGAATAAACACTAACTCATAATCAATTAAAAAAATCCAAAATCTTCAACATGAACAATGGACTATACGTATAACAAATCAACTCACTTTCTCACCATCATATATGCACTAATGGCGAAGTTATCAATTTTGGCATACATATAAGAGTCATAAGGCACAACATCATTATCCTCAATACAATAGGCACAAATATTACATCCGAAAACACGAATTAACTTCATGCTATACAAAAAGAGTGCAGCCCAAACCAACAATATTAACTAAAATCACAAGAACAACAGAGCTCCTCCGAGGCCATCGCCGGAGGAGCTCTTCGCCGTTGCGAGATCAAAGATCGACGATAACGTCCCCATCAGCTGTAAAGGGATTGAGCCGCCTCCGTCAAGCAGAACTCGAGGAGTTGAGCTTGGAGAATTGCGGCGGAGAACGGTATTAGAGAGAGTAGGTTACGATAGCTCTTTTATATATAGTTTCAATATTTGATAAACTAAACGTATATATAATACACTAACTAAACTTATAATATATATTACATTACCTTATTACCCTTAATTTGAAATATATTATAAGGATATTATAGGCGATGTACATTTTGTAAAACAAGGTTCTTTTATATATTGGTATAGATTAATAATCTATCATTAATAATATTATAGCTTTTAAAGGTTCGTTTTGTTTTCAAATATATATAATAATTCTTTATGAAAAAAATAGTACTATACGTGCAACACACGTAATCCTTGCTAGTATAACGTCCGTGCGTTGCACACAATCCAACAAGTTACAATAGCTAAATTGAATTTAAAAACATATCGATATTTAATATATATATATATATATATTAATAATTGAACCTTAACCTTGCGTACTTTTTTTATAGTAAAACACAAATCTTCAATCCCAATAAAAATGGATCTCATTTTCCATTCACGATAACACCCACTAATTTTTTATTAAAACTCGCGCCCAAAAATAGGACACACTTGTTGCCGACCGAAAGAGTAAGAAATAACTACTACTCATTGACAATATTCAATACATTTAATTGATTTCTCATTGTTAAATAGTAAGTATAATCATCACGATAATTATATAATAGTAAGTATAATTGTTAATCATCACGATAATTATGGCACTAAAAATTCTTCATCAATTTTATTTTTCAATATGGCTATTCAGTTGCGGTTATTCGGGTTTTAATCGTAAGTCGTTACGGGTTTTTCTTGTAGTGCATCATAATTGGTTCGGTACTCTCTTTTTATTTATTTTTTTATTTATTTTTTTTTAAAGGAGGATCATTAATGATTCCCCATTTACCCCCCAAGGTGACTCGAACCCTCCCGACCTCTTGGTTGGAGGGGAAGCGTCTTACCAATTGAGCTGCGCTTCGTTGTCAATTGGTTCGGTATTAACCGCACAATTTTATTTTTTTTAAAAATGTCTTTATATATATATATATATATTAATCGATTTAAAAACTTATACTAAATGTTTGTAGTTATTTGGGGTCCTATTAGTTTGATTTTAATGAAGGTATCTTAACTTTATATTTTATTTATTGACATATTTGAACATTTCACTAATAATTATGTACTAATTTTACTATTAATTTCTTTTTCTAATATGTCATTTTAATTAATCATTTTTGGCGAGAGGTTGGACTCGGCTCTTTAGGATTTCTTTTAGGAAAAAAGTTATTGTGATTTTGAGTTTGTGACATGAACACTTCACAAATGAATCATCCAATCTATATATAGAGTCTGAGACCTTTTACAAGTTGATGTGGGATAAATGAGTAGCTTCAACACGCCATGAACAAACAAACCATCATCGATTTTGGACCAGTTCTGATACCATATTAGAATTGAGTCATTCACCTCCTTAAAATGCCTTGTATATAAATTAAATTCAGCTAAATTATTATTCATAATTATGCAATATTACATTATCACCTTTAAATTAATTATATTAAAGGGATTTTTTAGGCAAATTATATTTTGTAAGAATACACTCATTTATAATAATAATAGATTTTTTTTTAAATAAAAGGAACATATGACATTTAAATATAATGATACACCTTTTAAGAAAAATTGTTGCTAATGCTAAACTAATACCTTAAACTCCCTATGTACCAAGAATTTAGTCTCTAATTTCTTATTTAAGTATCCCAATAATTTAGACTCATACCCAATATAGAAATTATAAATCATGAATTATTTAGAAATATCTAATTTATCGTAAACATTTTTTTTTCTTTCGTGTTTCAATATTTGACATATTGACATGAATACTCTGTAAAAAGTTCATGTTTCTTTCTAATTTTTTTTAGAACCAAGTCACTCCTTAACATTGGGATCTCCAAAATAAATTTTTTAGACCGATTAGGTAAATTAGAATGTAAACTCATATTTTGTCCTTTTTTTTCTTTTTTTTTCTTTTTTTTTTTTGTAAATCACATTGCATAACATTGTTTGTAATTCAAACATCAAGGAAAAAATTAACAATAAACATATTCTCTCTGCGTAGTTAAAATGTAGTATATCCAAGAACCATTTGGTAAAAATAGAATATAATCATATTTCGCGATATTCTTTTCCATATATTCTCAATTTACGTGTGATATCAAAAAGAGAATGTGTTATACAACTACCAAAACTTTTACAATTATTGAAATATGAAATCCAAGCTATTAGCAAAAGAATTAGCTTGTGATTATGCAATTATAAAAGAAAAATATATTCCAAAAAATAAAATTTCTATCAAAACTTTCTGAGTTGAAATATCTTGTGCGCATCCAGAGAATATCGATGTCAAATTATAATTTTTCATTATTGTACCAATAGTTTTTTTAGCAAAAGAGTGTCAATTAGCTTGTGATTATGCAATTATAAAAGAAAAATATATTCCAGAAAAATAAAATCTCTATCAACACTTTCTGAGTTGAAATATTTTGTGCGCATTTAGAGAATATCGATGTCAAATTATAATTTTTCATTAATGTACCAATAGTTTATTTTAAAGAACGAAACACAAATGATTTATTTTCTTTTCTTTTAAAAAAAGTTTAAAAAGAAAGAACTCAAAAAGTAAAATCGCTTCGAACTTTCATACATTTAATTACTTTTGCACTAATTTAATTCACACTAATTTAAATAATTTATTTATACTTATTTCAATTAACGCCAAGGTGATTATTAATTAATAAGGAATGAACCAAATTAAGATGTATGAAATTTAAAAACACAAATAAGGATATATACACAAAAGGTAAGAAAATAAAAATAAAAAATAAAAATAAAAAAAAGTCAAAAGAGGTACGGATATATTATAACTAAATAGTATTATAATTTTAAAACTTAAATAATACATATATTACTATATTACCCTTAATTTTAAGTAAATAAGAAGGATATAATAGGTGATCTATATTTTGTAAAACAAGGCTCTTTTATATATAGTTATAGATAGTTTATGGTAGTGGATTAACAATCAAATAATTGATGTGAAATAATCAAGCTTTTATTACATTTTTCATGTAATAATTTCCAGACATCTTCATTTCAAGTAACCAACCTAAATAATTATTTCTATTCACCGGAATACAATTTTGAGAAAATAAATGTATCGCAATCATCTACTCGAAGCATAAATCGATCTTACGTCATTTAATTTTTCTAAAATCAAAAAAATTACACAGAATAAGATAAACTTACTCTCTCAAAACCTTATTTCCAACAGTAATATTAACAATTAATCATAAGTTCATAACTCTAAAATTCTTGAAGCCATTTCATGGTCAGAGATGAATGATAAAACCTAAATGAATGTAAAACTACAAAGGGAATTTTCTTCTGAGAGGTAGATTAATTTTTTCATTTGCATTTGCATTTAATATACTTAATTTTGAGAGATCATAAATTATACCGCATAAAATATATACAGTGGTCTAATGTTGCATTTGCATTGAATGTCAGTCAAGCTAGAGCCATTGAGATATTGACTTACAAAATCTTATAGTATGTACTTTAGATCACTCACTGTGTTTTTTTTAAATTTTAATTTTAATTTTAATTTTAATTTTAATTTTTGTTTGTTTTTTTATGTAGGAGATGAAGCCGAATTCATGCTACTTTCGAGGATTTTTTATTAGCTTTTAATTAATGTAATTATATACTTTTTATATAGTTTTGGGCTATATTATAATTTGCTCGACTTTGATTAGGATTTTTGTTTGCTGCTATGGTCTTTTGGAGTTAATTGATAGAATGAATATTGATTAGGGTTCATGACTCGAATTTTTTTTGTTAAATTGATGCATAACCTTAATTCGTACTCTATCCGTCCCCTTTATATAGAGTCATTTTTATTCAAATGAGTTTATTAAAGTAATAAAAGGGCAATGGCTCTATATAAAGGGGACGGAGGGAGTGCTATATAGAGTATTAGAGTTTGATTCATATATTAATTTTGGTGTAAAAAATATAAATAAATTTGGACCATCAATATCCAAAGCCGATTGATTCTTCTTCGCTTCAAATTTCAGAACTTAAAAAGGTGTTAAGTCCTTTTGTAAACTTTTCTTCAATGATGAGGTGATGAGGAGAGGAATCGTTAAGAGATTGGTCGGAGTTTAGGGATATGTGTTTAATACTTTAGGGTATTTTTTATTTATTTTTTTAATAAAAGAAAATCTTTTGGTTTTTGTCATTTTGGATACATATACATAAATCTTGAATGTCAAGACTTCTTGTTTCCAGCAATTAAAATTGACAAAACACATATATGGCCACCTTGCTTTATTATACTACTTTACAGTAAATTATCAATCCCAACTCTAATAATAATGAAAAGATAAAATGATAGTTGATAGTATGTTACATACTTTTTCCGGTGAGTAGGAAAGCATTTCACTATTTCCTTATTATAATAAAAAAAAAAGTTTTTTTGTTTGTTAATCCATCAATGCCGATTATGATAAACCAATGGACAATAAAAGAAGATGCCATTTCACTGCTCAAAAATTCAAACAAATCTTAATTTTACCAATTTGATATAATTGTATGCAGAAATCCCAATTGCAAAGTCACAGACTGTATAACGCAAGATCCAATACATAGCTTTTATGTTAATCAAAGACTTAGATTTTAAATTGATTTGTTAAAACTTAACGAGACAGTCAATCTTATGTGTGGTTAGAGTTATTTTAATCACCTAATTTTGTCTAATATCATCTCTAAGAATTCTCCGACCAATCCTAGGGAGTAGGTTAAGTTATTGTATTCAACACTTTATAATTAATTAAATAAAACCCATATCCTGCTGCAATGGGACGATTCAAAACAAATAGAAGCTTTATTTTTTTAAGTTATATATATATATATATATATATATATATATATATATGATTTTGCAGGAAATTTTGGTTATAAATATGAATTACCACAAGTTATTATTAATCCACAATCCATAAAATCAAAAGATTTTTTGTTAGGATTAAACTTTATTATAAGTCTACATGGATCAATTACAATAGCGCAAAACCAAATTACTCTTAGTAAACAGGTTTATACTTTACAAGGTCTGTAACGACCTGACTTCCGGATTAACGGCTGACCCCACAGACCAACACGAGTCTGGGAATGTGCTTTGTCTTCACTCACGCACTCCCTAGCTACACGAGTCTTTCCAGTGTGCATGTCATCGCTCACACACTCCCTGAGAAACTTCAGGAGTCTTTTTAGTGTGTTTTGTCCTCACTCACATACAATTTTCTCAGGTCAAGCACGCTTAAAAACACACGTTTAACTTTGGAGTTTTCATGGGTGGACTTTCGAAAAGATGATGCACCTTGTTGGTAAGAGTAGCATGCACCAATCAATTCCTTAAGCTCTCCTTGAATATGCAGTTACATCCCTGCATACTCTAGGGTCCTTTTCATTTCAGCATGTCTCGGTTTATTCATGTGTCCATTTGCTTGGAAGCCTTTATAGAAGCCGCTCTTTGTCCATGCCTCTGCGCACCCGCGATCACTCCGTATTTCTACCTCGATCATCACAATGCACTACACTAAAAATTAAACTCAATCTCTACTATCGATAAACAATACAAGTCAATTACGTATATCATTCTTAAAACTCGGATCAGTTAAACCGAAATTAAATTATTGAACACGAACACAAAGGGAGTAATAATTTTAACACATCAAATATTATGAAAGAGGATTGGGGCCGACATCAAATAAGTTGTGAAAACAAATACTACTAATTTTATAGTATATCACATGTAAAACCATAACTATGCGTACTTTCATATTTGGAATACACCCACGTACGATATGGGTACACCATATGTGGCGTAAAAGTGGCACAATATATATATATATATTTATATAAGTCTATATATAAGCATTTGTCAATTAGGACACATGAAATGGGAAGTGCGAGTGCAGATCGAACTTCGAACCCTAATTAACCATCTGTTGATATTTCCTCTCTCTCTCTCTCTAGTTTTCTCTCACATAAATAAGTGATAGTGACCGACTAATGTGTTGTCTCAAAACTCAAAAGTATCAAAATTCTTGTGGGTCCGATCCAGAAAACTCATCACACCTCAGAAGCTTAATTGGCCGCCCCCATTCGATGCCGACACCACTTTTCCAATTCGATTGGAATTTACAAATTAGTAGAGGAGAAGGAAACAAAAAAATGGAAAAAGGACAAAAACAAAATAAATTAGTACTATTAGATGAGATCCTTTGTTTAAAAATATTAATTTTTATAATATTTTTGTAAAAATTATAAATATTACTCCCGCCTTGCCATCTATAATGACACATTTTTTGACATATTATTATAGAAGAGCTCAATTAGATTTAGAATTCACTAAACTTAATTGATTCTCATTCGCTTTCTCTCTAATCACACAGCCTCCTAATCTATCAGACTATCAATATTACTTTCTTCATTCACAATCTTTAGACCCTGTTAATTTTTTTAGTTGATTTTGCGACTTTATAATTATGGATTTTAATATAGATTTTTCGAGTTTAGTTTTTTTATAGGGTGCTATTACCCTATAAAAAAAAATATTTGCCCAAAAGACTATTTTGAAATCTATCTTTATAAACCTTCAAAATCAGCTAGAATGTCAACATGATCTAAAAATTGTGGACAAATGTAGTAGATTATTTCTGAAACCAAATTAATGTTTCATTCATTAAATTTTCACTATTCTGTCGTTACATACGTGAAGCCCACTTATTGCTTTTAGAAATCTAAATTAGTGAAAGGGTAAATTATTTTCTCTTTGCAGAAACTTTCCGAAAGTTGTTGAAAAAAAAAATACTCCTCTTTCGAAATGGCTCACTACTCATTTGATTTGGCATTAGTTCTATTTCTCATCTACTCAGTATCTGTATGTAATTCAAAATAATTTGAGTTACAAACCTTTAAAATTATCACAATTTGCTCATTTATTTTTTAACGTTTACGATTTTTATGTTAAATTAAAGTCGTAATATGCCAATGAGGCCTATCTCAAGTGGCTAGGAGGAGACACCATAAGTCTCTCCTTAATAGGAGGTCTTGGGTTCAAATCTCTCTAAGTGTAGGTTAGTGTAGTCCCATTTATATGAGTTTGTTTAGATTTGTTATAGCTTGCATTGGTTTAGTATTCTTTATAATTATATGTTGAAATTGTTATATGATTGTTGAGTTGAGTTATAATATCTTCGATATATATGATACTGTTGAATACGATGTACTCCTAAAAAAAGGGGTCTTAATACGATCATTCATTTAATATTAGCTATCAATATATTTTTATGAATTTATGATGATCTCTATTTAAAAAAAACAAAATTATGCATTAAAATGCTTAATATTACACTTTTAACATTAATAACAAAAAACTACGAGCCAAAGCGAATAGGACGGATGAAATACTACCTTCGTCCCACTTCATTAGTCTCATTTTTCTTTTTTGTCTGTCTCATTTATTGGTCTCGTTTCCATAAAAGGAAATGAATTAATGCTGGAGAATGCCCCTTAAAACCGTCTATCTCACATGTCCTTGATTATAGTGCCAAAAACAAATGAGATTAATGAGGTGAGACGGAGTAAGTACAATATATATTTCTAAAAGAGATTTAGAAGAAAAATATATATATATGGGGCAAAAGAAGTGGCTCATCACGTCTTTCCAGCATAAATTAGATTTTTAAAAGAGAAATTGGAAAAAAAAAAAAAAAAAAAAAAAAAAGAAGAAGAAGAGAGAGAGAGAAATTAAAATAGAATGGAAAATGGGATTATTGTAATAAGAAAAGTGGTTAGCACCTCGGTCCTGCAAAAGAATTCTGGTTAAAATGAAATGAGATTAGGAGTAGCAGAGAAGACAAGATGGAATGAAGATCAAGGAATTCTGTGCCAGTCAATATCTTTGACTGAATTCCCCACTACTCTTTTTTCATATTTTTATAATTATTACTTTTCTAAATCTATTTATATTTACTATTATAAGTTGCACAGCTCATTTTTATTTTTGAAGTCCGAAGAAACTATATACTCCATGCTTCCTAATAAAATACTTCATCTGTCCCACCTAAATAGTCTATATTGTTTTTGGCACAGAGACTAATGCAAGTATAGATAGTGAATTTTAAAATAGTATTAGTTATGAGATAGACTTTTACATTTTTAGGAAAATAGACTATCATATGACACAAACCAATAAGAAAATGTGAACTATTTAAGTGGGACGGATGGAGTACTGTCTTTTAGGGCCGGAGATGAATGTTGAAAAATAAGTATTTTATAATGAAATGAGAAAAGAAAAGGTAATTTTTAGTTTGAAATACCCAAGTTGACCTAAATAATCTGAGCTAAAAGGTAGGTTAGAGTCGAAAAAGTTTTCAGCACGATTGGGTCGAACTAATTAGCTGAACATTACAATAAGGCTAGCTTGAAAAATTAGTGGATTGACCCGATTAGCCGAATATGTTTTATTATTTAGTTGTTGAACTTTATTACTTTCTTCTAGTATTGATGATGAAGTCTCGATTCAAAATCTTATGGAAAATATTATTGTTTTATATGCGAAAGATCATCATATTCACATCTCTAATTTGTACTTCAATATATAAGGGAAAAAAAAACATTTATTATAATCATTGAAGGAAAATATATGTAATCTTTATATCACAAAGTATAACGACTTATCAGATAGTCTTATACAGATTGGTGTCAAAATAGGCACCAACCTTTATTTTAATACGAGCCAACATGACTTAGAAGATATAGCATGACTTATAGGTTTATTAAAACGTGATTATCATAAAGATATTTATACCTTTATTTTTTTCCGTCAATTTTTTGAGTTAAGATTGAAAATATTGGTCCAAAAAAAATTTCAACCCGACTCAAAACCGAATGAATCGACTTTGTTGACATCCCTAGATAATAATATTATTTTTATTTTAGGTATGTGACTATATTTTCGAAACTTTTGGAAGCAAGAGGGCATAATATATAGGGAAAATTAAAAGCCACAAACCTGCTATAATGAGGGGAAACCTAATGCCATTCTTTTCGCAGCATTTTCAAAGAGTTCTAGTTATACTCAATCTTCTTCCATTTTCTTTTTTTTATTTAGCTATTTAGCCACATTCAAATTTAACTATTGTGGATTGCTATCCTATTTATACGAGCTTGTAGAATTCATATATAGTAATATAGTATTAGATTTGTAAATTGTAATATGATTATAAAAATTAAATAAAAAGAAAAAAATCATCATAATACACTTTCGAATTACCAATTGCCGAAGTTCTTTTCTTTCAAAATTTATCTTCTTCCTTTCATAGACTGGATTTGTCCAAGAAACCTTTTATTCCTTTATTTTTTGGTGACTTTTTGCTTTATTCCAGGGAAATTTTCAGAAAATAATTGAGCACGCTAGCTAAATCCTTGCATCAAATAATATTTCAACTTTTTCTAAGAAAGAGTAGCTAGTCGTTTCTATTTTTGCTCCCTAGAATTAGTCAAAAACTAGGAGCGTCATCAATATATATATGTAATTTATATTTATCATTAAATAAATACGACAAAAATGCCATTTACAGCATATAAATCGATGCAATCATGAAGAGCTGACGATAATTAAATAAGAGGGGTACATGCAAATTTTCAGATGTCGAAGTCGTTATGGGAATTACAGCTTAACTGCAAAAAACATCAAAATAAAGTTTTCTTTTTCTTGTTTTAATTATTTTCTTATAGGGGCCAATTTAGTATGGTCAATCCTCAATCCATACCCCTATGAAGTTGAAAAGAAGGAATCATTGTTAGTAAGGAAACATGTTTTTATGGGAAAATGGGAAGTTGTTTTAATTTCCGTGCGCTGAACTCATTTCATTTTGCTGAGGTGGGAGCAAAATATCATAAAATTATCGAGACGAGGGAGTATAAAACTATCATACTACCTTTATCCCTACATATTAGTCCACAATTTGTTTCAAATATTTCGGCACACATTTTCACCGAAATCTAGAACGGGTTTTAAAATATAATTTTGAAATATTTTTTCTTTTACGGGATACTATGAGTGTCATTGTATCCCGTAAAAGAAAAAATACTTTAAAATTATATTTTAAAACTCACCCTAGGTTTCGTTGGAAACGCGTGCCGAAATATTTGAAACAAATGTGGACTAATATATAGGGATAGAGGTAGTAATATCGTAAAATTTATTGTTTGCTCATTGTTCAAATCTCAATTAAACTATACGGAGTTAACATATACTCCCTTTTAGCCCCTCCCTGGCCCAAAAATATCTACAGTAATTTAATTTATTTTTTTATAGATTAATTTCGGCACAATTTTGGATACCTGAACTTTTCCCATATTTGATTTTCGATTCCTAATCGAAAAATTCAGTCTGGGTACTCGAACCGAACCAAATAGACAGCTCTACTCACCTACGTGAAAGTGTCACATTTTAGCCAACATTTAAGATGATGCTAAATACTTAAGTGATTTGAACATTAAGGTTGCGTTTGGTAATCATCTCAAGATGAAGAATGATGATTCATCTCAAGATGACTCATATGAATAGTGTCAAGATGAATCATTCATCTCACCATTTGGTAGCAAAAAATTCAGACCCGGATGATATCATATTGTGTTTGGTACAAATTGCAAAACTCTAGATTAAAATTTAAATTGACTATTTTACCCTTATTAAATACCCCTACCGATTTCACTTTTTATCATTGAGATTAAATAGTACCATTTATTATTTATTATTTATTACTATGTATTATTATTATTATTATTATTATTATTATTATTATTATTATTATTATTATTATTATTATTATTATTATTATATTGTTGAGTTATTATTTTTATTATTCTTGTTATTATTATAATTATTACTATTATTGTTATTATTTATTATTATTATTAATATATTTATTATTATTATTATTATTATTATATTGTTAAGTTATTATTTTTATTATTCTTGTTATTATTATAATTATTACTATTATTGTTATTATTATTCGCATATCCCTGAAGCTCCAATCTTCATATCCCTGTATAGAAAAATCTTCGCAATTGCGAACAAGTGCAGTTTCCATGATGACAGGTTGATATGAAGGTTACAAAAAGAATTTTCCTAGATCAGTTCAATTTGACCAAAAGTTTTGAAAAGAACTTTTAGTAAACAGATACGATGGTCAAAAGAACCACAGCTCTGATACCACTTGTAGGTCCCGATAAGTAGATATTGGTGTATGGGGGGGGGGGGAATACACCAATTCGCCAACAGTTTTGACTTTAAAAACAAAGGCGATCTTACTGAGTTGTCAGCTCAGCTTATCAGTGCAGCTCGGTTTATCCAGCTCAGTCAGTAAACTGGTGAGCTTACTAAACCGAACTGTGTGCGGAAGTTTGGTGGACAGGTTGGCTATCTCTTAGAAAATTCTTGCTTTGTGCAGGTTGATTATATCAATGAAGTGCAATGTAATGAAGGTTAGTTGAACATTGTAAGGTCGACTGTAAATTAAAGATAGAGAGAGAGAGATCGAGAGAGTCGATTTAGCGTGGTTCGGGAAACGTCCCTACATCCACGTCAGATACCGTCGTATCTGAAATTCCTTACTTCTCTCTTATTTATACTGGCTGAGTACCAGCCTCAACCTTCGTCAATCTTTAGACTTAGGCCGAGCACGAGTTATGGGTCGTGACCCTTACAACCTTTCATACAAACATACATACAACCTTGCAGCTAAACTAACAGATTCTTCTTTACTTGAACGAATGTGTAGTAAGCGTGTGAAGAGTGTTCTGTGAGGTTCCAGACTCAGAAATCTTGAAGGTCTCAACACTTGGGAAATGGCTTGGATTCGAGTGTTGAGTTTGGCTTTGAAGCGTAAAGATTTCTGGATAGATTTAGCTTTGAAGCTCTGGTTTCCTCTCTCTATTTTTCTCTCTTCCCCGTCTATTTTCCCTTCTTTCCCACCTCTCGATTCTGGGATGGCTTGAAGTATTTATATGACTCCAATTTGAATTAGAGCCGTTGGAGTTGCAGAGGTGTCAGAACCGTACTGCTGACTGGACTTCTAGCCGTTGAGGTTTTCTATACAGCTTGAACCATCAAGGTTGGCAAGGCACAGCTTAGGTCAGACTGGGAAGGTCGACCTTTTGTACCTCAAGCTGTCTTTGTTTTCTGTGGTCTTCAAGCTTGATCTTTGTATTAGAATCTTCATCTTGAGAAGCTGTTGACTAATAGCAGCTTGACTCACAGCAGCTTGACTAAGCATATTGGCTTCAGCAGGTTCCTCAGAAGGTTGGCCTAAGCAAGTTCCTCAGCATGCAGGTTCCACAACATGCAGGTTGCACAACATGCAGGTTGCACTCAGGAGGTTGGCCTAAGCAGGTTCCTCAGCATGCAGGTTGCTCAGCATGCAGGTTCCTCAGCATACAGGTTCCTCAGCATGCAGGTTGGCATCCGCAGGTTGGCCTATGCAGGTTGGACTATGCAGGTTACACGAGCAGGTTGACAGATTGATCTAACTAGGTACAAGGTTGCACTACCAACCTTGATCTTTACATGGAGATCAGTCTGTTCCTATCAAACCTATAACTAAGTCCTATAACTAAGTGTGGTTTCTAATAACATCATCAAAACTAAACTAAACAGGGTTCCCAACATTTATTATTATTATTATTATTATATTTATTATTATTATTATTCTTGTTATTATTATAATTATTACTATTATTATTATTAAATTATTATTACTATTATTATAATTGTTACTATTACTATTACTATTATTATTATTATTATTATTATTATTATTATTATTATTATTATTTTATTAATTATTAATATTTATTATTATTATTATTATTATTATTATTATTATTACTACTATTATTGATATTATTTATTTATTATTATGATTATTTTATTACATTAATATTATTATTTTATTACATTATTATTATTATTGATTTATTATTATTATTATTACTATTATTGTTATTATTTATTTATTTATTATTATTATTATTTTATTACATTATTATTATTATTATTTTATTATATTATTATTATTATTATTATTTGAAATCGTATAAATACATAAGGGTAAAATGGTAAGAGAGAGAAAATATTGTGTTACTGTTTGAATGAGTTCACCTCATCCGACCAAAAACGTGAGATGACTAAACAAGGCGGAACAGTGAAATATCAACGGGCCTTGTATTCATCTCGGGCCCTCCAGTTTATTTTAGTTGGTTACCAAACAGTGAGATGAACCAAGATGATCTCTCTCATCTTGGTTCATCTTGGTTCATCTTCTTTACCAAACACACCCTAAGTGATTGGGGGTTGAATTTTTTTTCTTCCCGCAATTAAGCATACCGAATTACAATATTTTTGTTGTATTGATTACTCTGTGGTTTGGTACGTCGCGTACCTCTTCTCCTAATAATAATATAATTTTCTTTTTACGATAAAAAAAATATAGAACTTTTTTAGTAGTACTTTATAGTCAAAGTTGAACCCGATCCAAGGATAGCCTTGAAGTCGAACAAAAGAAACCAGTTTCCCTATGCCTATTAATTAGGTCATCCTTTTCCTTTTCTTTTCTTATCCTTTTTAATTTTGATTCGGGTTATTACAATTTTTTTGTTATTATAAATTCTGAGAGGCCCACAGAAACTAGAATAGTACTGTGGTGTAATTAGCTGACGAAAATGAGAAGGCAGGTAGGGAACACAATACCAGTTACAGGTACTTACTCTCATCTCATGTCATTCTGTGATGAATTTATATTTATTTAGTTGTATATTTATATTTTGTTTTATTTTGATCCCTTCAAATTAATTAATTTCCTGACAGAAATACCTCAGAAAATATAACACTAACTCCCACGCCATTAATCTTTCCTTGTACTACTAATATGTTTAGTACCCTTTCAAAAAAAAAAACTAATATGTTTAGTACGTATATGTACCATATATTATACGTCAAAATTAAATATAAGTAGATAAGAACAAGAAATAACAAGACAAGCAGTGTAGTAAAATATGAAGTTGGATTCCCAAAGTTTTGACTCAACTGCAGTTCATTGGGTCCCCTTCAAATTTGCCACTCTCTCTCTCTCTCTCTCTCTCTCTCTCTCACACACACGCACAATTTATATATATATATATATATGGTTTTTTTTTTTGGTTAATGGTACCCCACCTAAAGCCAACTCTCCTTCTGATATTCTCTACCTCTGCCTCTTCGGAATGGGCTCAAAAAAAAATAATAATAATAATAAAAAAAATAAAAAAATCTGACTACTAAAAAGGTTTTGCATTACTGCAACTTTAAATTAATAAAGCAACAAGGAGCTTGTGACAAATAGATGGAATATAAGTATAACCACTAGAGCTTATAAACTTGCTTGAGATCAGTTCCAATTCAAAATGTATTAATGCTGATCTATGTTGTTGTAATAGTGTGTAGCAATATTAATTACGTCTAATTTGTTGTATCAAAAAAGTTTCTTCACGTATGACTTTAGTTAAATGTATCTTGAAATTTTTGCATGGTACTATAAAATGCAGTGTGAAGGGGATTTACATAATTTAAATAGATTGTACTAATCAAATGCAGTTTATATTGAAATCATATTTTTGTTTAACATGAGTATTATATACTCCCATTTCAATTCTAATCTCTTATGTGTTACTATATATTCTTTACAATTATTAACAGGGCTTAGGGCTTATTAATCTGAGGTTTTACATTAAACTTTATGAGTCAATTTGCAATTTTAAATTTATAATTAATTACTCATTTTGTCCCGCTCCATTTGGTCTATATATTGAATATATGTGAGGTATAAAACATACAGTCTTGCCAAATATAATGGGACGTAGATAGTATTAGGGTTGATCATTATTCTCAATAATAGGTATTTCTTTTTTGATTTATTGTAAAATTAGACCGCAAAAATTAGGAGGTGGTGGAAAATTGAGTGGGCTTATATTAATTGAAATAGCTTCAAGTTTGGTGAGATATTTCACTAGAAGTAGGCTTTTGGGTTGGGTTGTGAATGTCTCTTTTGTGTTAGCCCAACTTTTGCTTAGGTCCTATTCCTATCACATTTACTCGCAATTTTCCTACACCCGGCATGCGCCTATTTCACTTTTTTTTTTATTATTATTATTATTTTAAGATTCGTCAGGTGACAAATTTGATATGAATAAGTACCCACACTCACTCATATGTGAATTCGATACTGTAATATGTTTTTAGTAAAATTCGTGTTATCATAGTCATATCATAGTCCTATGCACAAGGGATGACATGCAATTATGAAAATAAAAGATGTTCCTCTATTTACATTGTTATGGATATAATCGTTTACGTATTTGACTTGAAATTCGAATCTTGTAACTTTGAACAAAAATAAATTACTAAAGATATTTATTTAGAAAGGTATATTCGTTAATTATAATATTATGAATGAACTTAGGGCGGTAATAAACTCTCCACGTTAAAAATGGGTATGAAGCATTGATTATGATTGTCATTGATTTAAAGATGATTAGAATACACAATAAGCATATGTAACCATCAAATTTTACATAAGAAAACACAATTGTGCAATAAGCATAAAAAGGCACCTTAGTCGAGACTTCATGTCTTTCATCTTTTCTACAGTACTATGTTTCTTAATCATTGTTTTATCTTCTTTCTTATTTTTTGTTGTTGCGTTCTTTTTTTGTGAGTTCAAGCCTAATATCTGAGACAATTCAAGATAGAAGGACGCTGAGTTTGCCGCAAATTTTGAATTATTTGTACACTATTAAAAATAAGTAATCTTTTCAAGCAGAATAAAAATGCATACTTTTTTTTTTCTTATTTAAAAGGGTAATTAATAATAATTTCTCGTTTCTCCCAAAGTGACTCGAACTCTCATCTTACCAACTGAGCTGCATTCTTTTGTCAATAAATGCATACTTTAAGATGGGATGTAAAAAATATATATATATTCTCTATTATACCCGTGCAAAAATGATCCCCTACCCACCGTGGGCACACTTAATGTGCCCACGGCTGACGTGACAATGTCACGTCAATAATTTTTTCTTTGGGGGTTCGCTTTTTTTTTTAGTAGGGTTTAGTTTTTTATGATAAAGTTTATTTATATAAGTTATATTAATTATTATTTTCTTAAATATAATATTGTCACCTCAGCCGTGGGCATATTAAGTATGCCCACGGTGGGTAGGGGAGCATTACTCTATACCCGTGCAGTCCAAAATCATGCTAATAAACATGATTATAAATCGGTTATGAAATGAGAGAAAAAAAAGGAAGGACACGTTTTGACGTTTTTCTTTAAAGGCTTATTTGACCAAAACCTCTTCTCTTTTGAAGAAGCGTTGACTGTGGGTGCCAGTCGGTAGGGAGTTCCTCCACCTGCCGCCACGTCAGCCATTACGTTAATCCACGTGCGCCTTGCCCATGTCATCTTCGAGAACTCTCCACCACCGACGGTTCTGATCTGTCCACGTCATCCTCCTCACCCAGCAATATGTGCTCTCTTCGCCGTACCTTTTCATGAATATGCCCAAAGAATCACAACCACTCTTCTCGAATCATTTTCTTACTAACGTAAAATAGACAATTTAACTCGAAAATCTAAGGCCGTGTTTGGAGTTCGATATCCGCCTCAACTAAACAAATTTTCAGACTTTAGTTGGTGTGGTATATTTTGTTAAAGATTTTAATTAATTGCAAAAATTAGACAGTTCGTAATCTAATTTACCAAGTTTTAAAGATTAAATTTATGGAATGCACACCGTTGATTTGATATATATTTAAATTAATTTTTTATTTAGAGCATTGACATGTCATCCATAGTCACAATAAATATGCACACAATGGGCATTGGGTCATTCCTCATAATCAGATTCCACAACTCACTACAAGTTCGAACTTTTAGATGAGATGCACTATCTATCAAATATGTCAAAATTGCAAAATTCCACAACTCAATACAAGTTCAAGTTTTTAGATGAGATGAAATCAAAATTGCAAAATGTTTAAAATTTGTAATTTAATTTTGTCACGTCTAAGATGCACAGATTTTTCTAAAAATACCGTGTTAATTCAATTCTATCAAATATGTTAGAATTGCAAAATATTTAAAACTTGTAGACCAAAAGTGATACTCCCTCTGGCTCATGATTTCCGACCCCTTTCTTTTCGACAAGTATTTTCACGATTTTTATTGATGGGTTTTAAAATAATTTTTTGATGTATTTTTTCTTTTACGGGATACTACTAGTACTTAACTATCCCGTAAAAGAAAAAATATTAATTTTTTTTTTAAAACCCATCAATAAAAATCGTGAAAATACTTGCCGAAAAGAAAGGGGTCGGAAATCATGAGCCGGATGAAGTATTTAATTTACAAATGATAATATTAGTGATTTATTTATTTATTTTTTTACAATTAATCGCTCTATTTCCAACTTCTTCAGCTTTAACCCCACCCAATCTTGAATTTTGCATTAATCTATGAAGCAAAAGCAATAGAAGAAATTCATTATCATCGAGACAATTATAACATCCATTGTTAGTTTTCCTTCACCGAATGAATGAATAGTGGTCTACTCGTAAAGAGATACTGTAACTAAAGATCTTGAATTCGATCCTCGTTGATGAGTTATAAGTCGAGTTTTAATTTTGTAGGATTTACCCAGTCACTTTCATCAGTGCCCGTCCATGAGATTTATCATATAATGATCATATTATAATAATTTTATTTTAAAAAATTAAACCCTAATCGTGACATTGCTGCATTTAATGTGCTCGTGATTAGTAGAAGAGCATTTGTAATGAGATTAAATGTAAAAAACAAATATTTACTATAATAAGTTAGAAAAAACCAATATGAAATAAAAAAGTAAAAATATAAGTAGTTAAGAATGCATTTTATTTAATAATAATAATAATAATAATAATAATAATAATAATAATAATAATAATAATAATAAAGGTACATTGCGCATAAACTTTAAAAATGGTAAATAAACTTTACTCAATCTTTTTTGCACGTAATTATGTAATTGACATAAAAATACATAAGCTTTGCTCTAGTTTGAATTTTTCGGAGCCAACTTTTTGGTCAGAGTTAAGTCACATGTGGTATTTGAATAAACTACAAATTAAAACAGTTCTTTTAGATACAAATAATTAAGGATAATCTGTAAAATGTAAAAAAAAAATTGGTATGATTCAGACTTTTGATGAGTTAACATTTTCCAAAATTAGAAATAAAACACTATCTATAAGACATTATCTATGAAACGGATGCATATTTGACTATGAAATTCCGGTTACAATTATTGAGAAGGTCCAAAAATCCAAGTTAGCGATTCTTTGGTCACCCTCAACTAGAGCCGGCCAAAAAAACCGGAACCGGAGAACCGAATTGGGAACCGGCAGTTTTTGAACTGGAACCGGATTCGGAACCGTTGGAACTGACGGTGCGGTTCCGGTTCCATTCTCGAGGAACCGGAAACCGGCGGTTCCGGTTAAAAAACCGGAAAACCGGCATTTTTTTTATTATTTTTGTTTTTGTTTGTTTCTATGTTTTATTTGTATGTTGTGTATAAATATCAAAATAATTATTTAATCTAACATTTTATTAGTATACATCCATTTTAATGAATTCTTAATGTACAAATTATAAAGTATAATTTGTAAAATGAAAGAGATTTTTCATTGTTAAGTTATAATTCAATTTGAAAAAAGTACAAATTAATAAAACTACATACATATGTGATGTTTATTCATTCAAAGTTAAAATATAGTAGCCTAGTGATGTTGGATGTTGTGCACTTGTGAGTTGTGAATCTTGTGATAATATTCAAACTTTAAATTCAAATATTTAAACAAAAAACCAAATCATATAAATGATAAAATATTCAATTAACAATGTCACATGATGATGATGAATTGAAGATGACAAAATATATAATTTAGTGATTTACATAAAGATAATAAATTATCCAATTCATGAAGAAGATAAGATGAAGTGTCAATTTTGAAAATTTTCATTCTAATTAAGAATGATAACATGTTAAATTTGTATGAACTTTGCATATTTAATTATCAATTCATAATTCCATATAATATGAAATATATATTTTTTAATTATGTATTAATATATTTATTAGGAGAAAAATAAAAAATAAAAAAATAGTGGAACCGCCGGTTCCACCGGTTCCTAACTGACAAATGAGAGGAGGTCTTTCAAGATGATCCACTAAGCACCACCGATGCGGGAACTGACACCGACACCTCTTAAGCAGAAACTGACGATTTCAATGACGATTTCGATTTGATAACATGTAATTATGCCATGTCAAATCTTAGACGAGTACTCTTTTTCTTCACTGAGGTTTTAACGAGGCTCGGCTTTGAAATCAAAATGTGATCTTCAAAGGTTTAGGTGAAATAAATAAAAAAAAATTGAATAATCGTTTGATTTGTTATATTTTCAATTTCTCTTACAGTTTTCGATTATAATGCTCTTACAATTAAACTCGAAACAAATATAAATGAAGTATGCATATGGAGAAAAATTAAAAAAAAAAGAAAAAGAAAAAAAAGGAGCGGTTCCATCCGGTTCAAACCGGAACCGAACCGGAACCGGCGGTTCAGAACCAGATTCGGAACCAGTTCGAACCGGAACCAGAACCGTGGTCGCCTCTACCCTCAGCCCCTCACTAACACATGAATTTATTTTCCTTATGCAATATTATATGAGTTTGTTGTTGTTTTGTTTATCCAAAACATAAAGATTTTGTATTATATCCAGTCATGCACTATTAAATTTGGCCAAAAAGTTTATGTGGGAATTACAATTTCAAAGTGAAGGAAAGTTTATGTATTTGTAGTCTAATTTCATATTTTATGTGCAAAACTATAATTTAAATATTTCTACGTCAATTTCAAAAGTTTATGTACACAATTAAAATTTTAAACTAAAATTTATATACTTTGTGACAATTTACCTTAACGAAGCGTTAGTTTTGAGGGATAAGATTAATTTCAAAATAAATTTTTTTTGAGATAAAATATAAAATGAGATATGATTAGAATAATCCTATGTATTTCGATGGGTTTCATATCTATGATTTTTTATTTTTTATTTTTATTTTTTCTTTTAGGGAATATCTATGATTAGTTACGGTTTAGGATAAAATCTAAAACTTCAAAGAATATGCGAAAGTAAGATCCAAAAAAATCCGCTCTAAAAAAAGAAAAGAAAAAAAAAAAAATCCAAAAAGATGAGAAAAAAACATAGAAACCCGATATAGGCATGCCAAACAGCCCCTTAAAAATACGTATATGAACGCGTAATCGCCTAGTATATAAACGCAATTCTAACCTGTTACGAATTCTGGCAATTTGCCTCTAATTTTTCCTCCACAGAATTTTTTGCCCTACAACTTTCTCTCTCTTCTACCTCCCAAAATCTTCTCAATTCTTTTCATGGATACTTCCTTTCTTGATTTAATTAACTTGTTAAGTTCCCAGCTCTATTCGTATTCGATTCAAGATTATTCACTTTTAGTGGCTTCCTTTCATCATTCAGATTTTAGTCGTCCTTGTAATTTCTCTTAATAACTAAGTTACAGCGCTTCAAGCTTTCGGATTGTGATTTGGATTTGATTAGTCTCTCACCATGGGTAAAAGTAAGCTTTCACCTTTCTTAATTTCAGTTATTTTGAAGTGTATCCGTTCGATCTTTTTCTTAGAATTAATCTTTCTTTCACTGTTTTCGTATTGCGGCAATAAGTTGATTTTTTTTTTTTTTTTTTTTGTAAGAATCAAATCGACTCTTGTTTAAAGCTTTACCTTATGAAGTTATGATCACTAATTATTATCAACAATCGAGCTTGAACCCCTTTTCGTTTAATAATGTACAATATTTTGACTCTTGACTCAACTAAATTGTGAATCGTTAATATACATGTGAAAAAATAATGAAAACAAAAAACTCAAACTCTAGTTGTTTGAGTATGTAATTGTTCAATTTGGTAAAATTTTGTAAGTTCATCTTGAGTATTGATCACAGAAGATGAAAATGAAACAAAGTGCCCTTACATGTTATAATGAACAATTTGATACAGTGAAATAGAATGTTGGGCTAAGTTAAAAAATCAGTATGTGGACTCATATAGTCATATTTATTACTTTGCTCTTTTATTTCCATCAAGAACCTTTAATTTTCCAGTCAAGAGTCTTCTGTTGGTGTGTGCACGTGTGTGTATGTATATATCACGACATCTCGACTATAAAATAAGCAATTCCTCATGCACTAACCAAAACGGGGGGCTTATTTTGAGTATGGTGGAGGTTTTCAGTAATTGGCATGTGTTTGCTACTATGTAGATAAGAATTAGATTCAGCTATAGTACCATGATTTTGAACTTTTATGCCATAGCATGAGGGGTTCAGGAAATTGGTTAGAGCAGCTATTTAGTTGTGCAAGTCTCATTGTCCTAAAATTTGTATGATGGTTCTGTTGACTGTTCACTTTGATTCATGGAAGAGCTTAATTATGAAAGCTATTCTCTTGGGTCAGGGATCAATTGTTTGATTAATTATTCTTTTGTCCAGGAAAAATCAATACAAGTTATATAATTGATCGTCACTATTTAATTCAAGTTTTTATCAAGCTGAAGATTATGTTTTTTGATGTTTTATGTTTGTCATGTTTGCACCTAAATTTATGCATGTAGCCGCTTGGTGTGAAAAGTATATCCTCATCATGGAAGTTCAAGATAATTCAACTTTTGATAGGACTACAATGGTTATCTCCGACTTGAATTGAATATGTATTCTAAATTTCTTTTATCTTAATATCTGTTTATTACTCTTATGAGTAACGGTGTAAAGTGCTTGCCGGAAAGCCCACTCCTGTAGCTAAAATGTCTAGCCCTTTCCTTTTCCAAAAAGTTTAACATTCCTTGTACCTGAATGGTTGGGTTACTATGTTAAATTGAACTCTCTGTTACCCTTAGCTTGGTTTTCAACGATTTTGAAGACCACCTTTATATAATTATTTCACTTTATTTTTAGTTTATACGCTCTCTTCAGTGTAATTTACTCACTTTCTAATTTGTCCTTAGCTACTTCTCTTTCCACTCTTCTTTCAGTATGGATAAGAATTTACTTAAGGTACTCTTAGTTGGTTACTTGATGTGCGTCAAATTCAATGTGTATGTTTCCTGTGTGAGCAAGCACCTGTTGCAGAACCTCTCTTGTACTTGGTCTTAAATGTTATCATTAGGAGCACTCTGAGTCTCAAGACTGACATTCTTGGTCTTGCTAACAAATGCCTCAAATAGATTCTTTTGCTTGTATCCTAACAAGGTAAATTATATTGAATTTGGAAATTATTACTGAATAATTTTGTTATGGGCATTTTAGGAAGTTCTCAAAAGAAAACTGCTACAATGCTGGATAGCGATGATACAGATAGTATGACCTCATCTTCGTCGTCTATGCGCTTGGATAATATGACAGAGAATGATGTCGATGAAGTTCAGGTTGATAAGGATGCTATGCTTGATCAGTGCTTGGATGATTTGTATGAGAAGAGGTATTCCTTTTTTTTTTTTTTTTTTTTTTCCCTTTTGATTTTCGCTGTCTTCTGATCTTTATGTTTTGAGGTGATAATTCCAATTGTATTTTTACTGTGTGATGAATTGACTAGGATTTAATGCATGTTAAAAGTGTTATGTTTGAAGGTCTCCTCATCTATGGATCTGATCAATATAAATTGGAGCATGTTAAGTGATAGTTTTAAAATAAGAGAAATGATTCATTTGAATTTCTCGTGAAAAGGGAAATGTAAAGACTCCTGATGAATTTAATTTTAATTTTCTATTAATTTAGCTAATTTTGTACATTCTTTCCACACAGGGGGTCCACTAGAGAGAAGGCTTTGGCATCTATTATTGAGGCCTTCAATAGCAACTTGCAGCATGAGTTTGTTGAAACAAAGTAAGGATTCGGTTGATTTTATGTATAGTATTGAACAATTATGCCTCGTGTAGAGGTTGTCTTACTTTTCTTTTTCTTCGTAAGGGGGTGGGGTATGGATACCATTGTTTTGGTGTTATACATTCCCTCTACCCAAGATGACCCTTTCTCCACCAAAATCAACTTTATCCGGTTTTTTTTAGTAAAACCCATGCTGAACCAAAAGTAAACATTCTTATTGTGGATTTAATTTGCAATTGAGTAACTAGTTGAGCTTTTCATATCCGTCCATTTTCAAGTATCTTCGGAGGTATATTAGAGGTTAATATTTTTATGATCTCTTCTTATACTTTAGAATCATAGGTGCACATTGAAGTTTATTGCTTTGGTAATATCATGCTCAAAAGTTTGGGTTCAATAATATTCTTTTGTTTCTCTCCCTAGGTTTGCTACAATGCTGCAGCAGTGCCTCAATTCAATTAAAAAGGGTTCTGTGAAGGAGGTTGCCCTTGCCTCTCATGCTATAGGTTTCACCCTGCCTTTGACACATTGTAGCCAGCATTTCATTGTTTGGATATCGTTTCGATGAACTTACTTTTTTTTTGGTTCATTTTTTCAGGCCTCTTAGCTCTGACTGCGGGTCCAGGGGAGAAGGCTCAAGAGATCTTGGAAGAATCACTCTCCCCTATATCAGACGCTTTAAGAATTCGGCCCGAGGCAACTAAGACTATATCGGTACGTCACATTTTGTAGTTCAGTTCATATTGCATGTTGTATTTTACTTTATGGATGCTTAATTTGATGTTGGATATTGCTATGCTTTGACAACAGTTACTCCAGTGTTTGGGTGTTATTACTTTTGTTGGCGGTGAAGATCCAGAACAAACGGAAAAGTCGATGCACATAATGTGGCAAGTGGCTCATCCGAAATTGGGTCCCAATGTATGCATCCTTCATATCAGTTTGTTCCAAGATGTTTTTATCTTTTCATTTATGTATGTACATATTAACATATCTACTCTGTACGCACATAACACCACAGCACATGTTCCATTAAATATATCTATTTTTATTCTGGAAAAAAAAATACATGGTGGTCTTGCATCTTCTTATCTGTTTGGGGTAATGTTTTTTTTCCCTGCTCCCATAAACATGCAATATTAATTGGTGCATATACTAATTATCACAGTTCGGTCGGTTTAGCCTTTGAGATTAGATTGAGAAGTGTCGGCTATGATATTCTGTGCTTCTGATAGGCTTTACTGTTCAATCGTGTGTTTTAAAACTGATCTCTTTCATTCAGGTGGCTACCTCTAAGCCTTCGCCAGCAGTGATAGCGATGGTGGTCTCTGCCTGGTCATTTTTACTCACTACTATGAACGGCTGGGCGTTGAATCCGAAGAGTTGGCAAGAGTAAGTATTGATATCAGTCGATATTTAGCTGACCTTGGAATTTATGGTCAGTTATTAGTTCATGTCCAGAGCATTTTAAGAGTGTTATCTGAAATTATTGCAGGTCAATCTCCTACTTCTCTACATTGTTGGACAAGGATGATAGAGCACTACGTATTGCAGCCGGTGAAGCACTAGCTTTGATTTTTGAGATGGGGAGCCTGGAAAAATTTTGTGGAGAAACTAAGGACTCTTCTGATACCTCTATTGACGAAGTGAAGGGTTCCAAGAAATTGATGTATGTGCATGGATTGAGGACTAAAGTACTTGGTCAAGTGCGAGTTCTCTCTTCCGAGGCTGGTGGTAAAGGGTCTGCAAAGAAAGATCTCAATACTCAGAGGACCACATTTCGCGATATCCTGGAGTTCCTTGAGGTGTGCTTCTATCAGTTTAATCTACTTTGAATTGGTTCCTAGACAGCTCTAAATTTATTTAAAATCAAATACCAGGACGGTTCTACACCAGAAACTATGACGAAGATAGGAGGAGATCCTCTGACCACAAGCTCATGGGCTCAAATGATACAGGTTTGTATAATCTTCGATTCTTGCATATTTTAGCACTATAGTGTATTGGCTTTTAACATTCTCCGATCTTTGTGGATTATAGTTGAACTTTCTGAAACATTTCCTTGGAGGAGGATTTGTGAAGCACATGCAGGTACTATTTTCGCCTGCATGCCCTGTTAGAATTGGCTCTTCGAAATTTTGTTTAATAGCTTATCATTATCTATGATTTATGTTGTGTTTCGCAGGAGAACCATTTACTTCACGATGTGTTTGGTTTCACGCCCAAGAAGAAGTTCCTATCAGGGGGCGAGCATCGTTTGTCTGGGAGTGCAAAGGTTAGTTAGATCAGAACGTTTTTGAAGTTTGAACCTATCCTTTTCTAGTTGGACTTGGTCTATTTGTAAATTACACAGTTATATGTTGCAGTCGAGAACGAGTTGAGATGCACCATTGTCGTGATTTCATATGGTTTTCGTTTATTCATTCTCTCTCTTGTTTCCTGACAGAGGATGTACAAGTCCCCTAATTCGGCTCTCAACAAGGCACGAACACAGCAGCTGAACAAACAACGGACGTTGGCCCAGGTTAGTTCATCTCCCATAGTTTGATATTATCTTGTTTCCTTTATTAGCCGCATAAGCAATAAGTAGCAAAATCTTGATAAACTGATGATTGTTCACTAGTTGATGTTTTCCGTACTCCGTCGTCTGTCGATCTGCAGGGTAAAAACGCCGGACTCTTTACTGCTGATGTTGCCGACGAGTAAAAGAGCAAGAAGTTATTGCAGTTGCTATGCGAATTGCTAGTCTGCTAGTAGACACATTCAAAGGATACTTATCTTGTGATATACATATTTATATACATTTGTACCCATTGAATTTGCCATCAATTTATTAATTAAAATCTTAATCAAAGGGCTAGCTACCAGTTGTGGTTAAAACTCAAGTGATCGATATTATTTTCTTTTTCACTATCTGATAAGTTCATGAAATCTAATGAGCAACGATGCAATTATTAATTTCATTGATGAGTTTGAAGGGTGGGATTTTGAATGTATAACAGGCGTTGTTAGGTCGAATTGACTGATTTTATGTGGTATTATCTCTTGTTTACAAAGTAAGATAAGATTGAAAATTAAGAATATTCCAAAAACCTGATAGAAACCTACATTTTATATGAATTTTACCCGAACACATGTGAATTGTGATTAGAATAATTTATCTCATCTCATAATTTATTCAAAAAATTGTCAATCATTTAATCAATTACAAGTATATCCCTCCATACAAGTTCTTTTCTAACATTTGTCAATCTTTTAATTAATATCATTCATTCAAGTTATTTTCTAAATTTATCAATCTTTTAATTAATACTACCTCTATCCCATTATATTAGAGTTTATTCCGTTTTGGTCCGTTCCATTAAATTAGAGCTTTTTTTAAAATGACAAAAAATATTTGGCTACAATTAACTCTCTCTCCTTAAAATTAATTATAGTCATATATCCTCTTATTTCTTGGTTTCTGTGCAAGTCAAATTAGCTCTAATATGATGCGATGGAGGTAGTATCATTCTTCAAAGTAAATGCTTATAAAAATAGAATAAAATGCCATGTCGGAGGCTGGTCGGGACCAACTCACAAATTCGTCAACCAAAAATTGAAAATATTTGTCATAACTCGTAACTCCTCACAAACTGCCTACTAACGCGAGGTAATTTTATTTGGGTTACTCCCTACGTCTTATTTATAAATGATCATTTTATTATTTTAACAAATTCAAATGAATAAAAAACGGACAGAGGAAGTATTATTTATTGTCTCAATCATTCATTTTTTTGGCAATATTATTCCAACATTTAAAAAAATTATAATAATGTCTCAATGTATACAATACTTTTTACAATAGTATTCCACCACTAATTCCGACAACTTGTCGACGTGGCTCACCGGAATGCCACGTCAAATCACACATATTTCTCTAAAAAATTGAGAAACTTTATATAAATATATTTCATAGTATATGTTTTTTAAGTCTACAAAAAAGATGGTCTAGCACCTTACAAGTATATCACAATTTCCACCAAATGCAACTTGGATTAGTAATCATGGACAATATAAAGAACAAGAAAAAGATGTGATTAGCTGTAATGAGCAGGTAATCCACCAAGATGCTTACTCATAGCTCTGTCTTTCCTGAAATTGTTCCTTCCCCTATTGCCTCCTCTTCTACCTCCACCTCTTCCGTAGCCTCCTCTTCCTCCCACTTCCTCATTATCTTGTCCTTCTTGAGGCTGCTCACTTGATTCAGGATACCTTTGAACTGCACTAGGAGAAGAAAAACCTCTCCTTCCTCTTCCCCTGTAACTTCCTCTTCCTCCTCTTCTTCCACCTTCATCACCATCATGTTCTTCATTCTGCTCCTCTCTTGAATCTGTTAAACTTTTCACTGCACCCAGGGGCATGTTTCCACCTCGTCCGAGGCCATGGATGAGTTCCTTTTGAGCTAGATTAACCAATTTTGCTTCGTTCTGATTAGCCACAGCAACTGAACCATCAACTTTGTAGCTGTAGTTCTTCCCATCTTTCACATAAAATTGGGGCTTTTTACGTGAGCCCCACTTTGAACTGTCAGCACCCGATGTGGAGCTGCCTGTGTCAGCTTCTGCAGTTCTTCCTCCTCTGTGAGAGTGTTTTGAATCGAGGGTCTCGGACTCATCTAACCCCGAATCACCGACACTCAAGCCCAGATCATCAAAAGAATCGTCATACTCATCTTCGTACTCGAGCTGAGTTGCAAGAGCTGCAGTTTTCGCTAGTGCCTTATCGTGTTTGGCATTTAGGGTCTCGGAATCTGACAAATCATTGGTATTCTTCCGTGTAAACCTCCCAGCTGAAGAAGAAGATGAACCTAAGGCGGGGGCCACAATTTCCGGAGGAGATATTGCAGACTCAACTAGTTTTCCCTTACCCTTGTCATGGCTATTTACTGATGATTTAGACTTTGAAGACGGTATTGTTTCCAATGAAACGTCGAGAGATTGCAGTTCTTCATGAAGAGTTCCCTCGAGGATTCTCTGAATTACCTCTTCTGTATCTTGGTTGTAGGCTTCAAGACATGCTACTAGGAAGCCTCTACCATAATCCGGAAAGAGTTCCTTGATTTGACTAATTTTTGACTCTACAATCGCCACATCTTCTTCTGTCTGAGTCTTGTAGCTGCTGGCTGGTAATTTAGTAGAGGATTTCTGCTTGACATCAGCTTGTGTAGAAGTCTTCATAATCAAAGCAAGAAACTGAAATTGTTCATCATCCATTGATAACCAACCTTCAAAACCAGATACAAAAGCGTTAATTGATATGAGATACTCGAAGAAACTGAGTTTTCTTACAGAGACAATGAAATCCAAGATCACATATAAGAAATCGAACGCAAATGGAAATAACAACTGTATTACATAAACTCTCACCCGTATTCCGCAATAATTCAATCCTACTAATCATTTCATGATTCTTCTGAATTTCCTGAATAAATGTTCCCCATGTTCGGCCTCCAGGACCATCTATTTGATCAACAGTGAGATCTCTTATTGTTTGTATTAGAATGTCAGCCCTAACAACAGGGTCCTCCACATTTGCAGGAAACATCTTCATTGAAACTGGAAGAGAGTAATTATTTTCAAATGCCTCATCACTAAGATAGCAGAAGTAAAGTAATCTCCATCCAAATTTTGCAATCCTCGTTGACAATATCTTTAGACTTGCAAAAGCATTCGAAAGCAAATCACTCGATATTTCCTTGTTTCTATCTTCAGCTACTCCCGAAATAATATTGAAGCCTCTTAGCAATGACGGAAGAAATGAATCATGCAGCCTTGAAAGGGTGGTGAGCAATTCTTCATTCCCAGAACTGCAGAGACAACAAAATCTTCACTTTACCATCTAATGAACCATGATCACTGAAAAAGGACAGTGAGCCAAGTAACGGGAATGCCTCAAATTCCTATGTTTTTTCTACAAGTATACAAGAGGACACATTATGATTTAGTCGTTACCAATGAGTCAAATACCCCACCTAAAATTTAAATCAAACCAATTGCAGTTGAAAAGTTTCTAAGCTGAGTTATTTCCACAAGCCTGAAAGCTGGCCTGTAGCATCAGAATTCAAAAAATTCATTCGATAAATCCACCCACATTGTTGCTTAGATATTTAATGAAAAATTTAAACAAGATATCGAAAATAAACTGTAGCGGCTTCGACATGCTGAATTGCATACTAAACATAAGTGCAGTTCCAACTCAAAAAAGAAAAGAAAGCACAAGTCCACTGTCCTGTATGTATCTTTCCAATTATTTTTTTATGTATATAGTTCATAGATATACATATATCCATCGAATTATTTTTTTATGATTATACCCTCTTACATATTTATAGTAAGTTTCATTTCAAACTGCAGAAGATCTATTTGAGATCATGACCACAAGAGAAAGCCCAAAAAGGAAACATCCTAGAAAGTAAATGATATACTTAATGCCTGTAACCTGCCTCATTTTACCAACATTCTCTTGGTCATGGACATGGAGTTCTTTATTTTCATGTGATCCAATTAAGCATCTCAAGTTTAAAGCACCATATTATCAGTTCCCAGCTCCTATAGTTGTTACTAGTGCTGTTCCCTTGAAGTGAGAAAACTTCTAGTAGACCCAGTTGAGGTGAAAATGCTGATATAGCATAAATTTTACTTCTTAAAACTAGAAGTACAGTAAGAAAGATATCTATTATTTGTCAAGCAATTAAAATACCAGGTAGCAAGCGTACTACCTCAATTCAACCGGAGAAGCGAAGGAAACAGCTGCGTGTTTATATGCATTGACAAATGAGTCCAACGATACAACTGAATCATTTATGAAGTCCATAACCTATGAAATAAATAATAAAAACTTGAGTTGCAAAGAATAAAACAGATATATCTATCATGCCTGAAGCACAAACTGCGGCCAAAATTTGATAAGACTACAATATTGACAAGATGCAGACATGATTCCAATTTCCATGCATCAAAATAGTGATATATGTGCAGTTTTCTTTACAAAGAGATGGAATAATTTGACCCCTATTTGGACCGAATGATACAGTTAAGTTTATTGTTTCAATTAACTGAAAGAGAGAGACCCAGAGGAGGTAATACAAAATAGAATTAACAGTACCTCCAGATAATCAAGATGAAGACGACTGGATCCTTGGTCTTGTTGGCCACCAGAATTAAGCAAACCCTGTTTAGCAGGCCCCAAAGAAAAAATTAGCAGCATACAATCGAAATGTAGGCACTTCAGAGATCTGCTAAATTCAAATGTGTACTATAGCATCTTTCACCATTTTTCAGTTCAACTACTGCATTAGAGCCCAGGAAACCACTAGATTCTACCAAAGTAGCAAACAAGAACTTTTGGAAATTAGTGCTTATTTCTACCTTATACATATAGATCAGGTCAAAATAGTAAAGTTCAATGTAGCCTTGGTCCTTGACACTGCCAAGCTTAAACTGCTAACTAATATGTTGCAGGATACAATTATACAAATTGCAATCACTAAATCCATAGGCAGAGGAGGAAAGGGGGTGCATGGGTGAGCTAGTGCACCCCCCAATTTTTTTATTTTTACTCTTTAGTTTTTGAATGATGATTAGAAAATTTCATCATATAGCACCCTTACGTAAACATTTTTATCTTAATTTTATGATGAATGGGAGAAATTTTGTGATAATATTCATTATTTAGTATATATATTTAACTGTATGCAAGTTGAAAAATTAGTACTGCACCCCCGATTAATATTTTCTGGCTCCGCCATAGGCCCAATTTGCTAATTAAAGTCCTTACTCTTGCTCAGTATGAAGATATCCATTTATTTGACACATCTAAGACGTAATTTCTCTATGAACGAATATCAAATCATTCTCATGAATTTTAAATATGGGAAGAGTATAATAAGCCCGATTGGGAAATCTATAAGAATTCAATACAAATTCCTACACAAAACAATACCAACGAGGTAAAATTCCAAAGCTGAAAAAAGCACCTCTAAACTTGAGCTGCATCTTTGATGCATTTTCTGAACAATGCTAACAAAGTGCGATATCAGAACAGGGAAACCATCTTGGATATATGGTTGAACCTTTATTGCATTTGTCACCTGAAAAAAAAAACATGCGTATCATATGTGAGAGTGACAGAAAGGAGAGGCTCGGGAAAGGGAGAATGTATGAGAGTGCAAATAGACCCAGTAGTAGCAAATATGTTTATACATACACACACATACCAGTTTTTGGGACAATTCTTCATTTGCATGACCGTATATGGCACATATATCTAACAATTTTGGTAAGTCAAGCAACTTCTTTTCCTGCAGAAGGGCTACCATATGGAACTCGTAAAAAGAGTATACAAGTAATAAATTATTCAAACTAAATATTCTTCAAGTACTTTCAAGCAAATAAGAAAAACACTTCCACTGATATAATTTCTCGAGGAAACCTCTTCTTACACACTTGCAAGAAAGCTCTATCGAGATATTCATTTTAAGGTAGCAGAATTAGTGTTTTGGGAGGACACCACTTATCATGAAATCACACCAACACGTTGACAGCCAGGCGAGTGAATTCCATCAGCATGTTGGCATAAAGGGAAGGTTCAATTGGCAATCTTTGTAGCTGTTACAATTTGCAATCATTGCAGCTGTTACCATTTGCAGCTTACTCATTTTCACTTAATAGGTCTTCATGTATAGTGAGCTGCCAAGCTTCTAAAGGTTCAATCTGCTTTGATTCATAATCTACTTAGCACATGTTACACTCGAATATTTTCTTAGTTGAGAAGAATGATGAAAGATCACAGTTATAAAAATCTTTTGCAAGAGAAATTTGTCACTTAAACTTGCAGAAAAATTCATGAAGTTTGCTGCCCAGGATTCTTACAAGCAGATTTAAGGATGCACTCTTAGGGTAACTGAAAACCCCAAGACCTAGAGTTTTGACCTATACAGCTATACCCAGAGGTCTGGAAACCATTTCAAACAACCCATCCAAGTATCCAACTGAAACCCTATGAAATCCTTAAGAAGATAAAGAAGCTCAACTACAAGCTCATCATCAGTACCTTTGATGACAATACTGTCCTAGGTAGGTGCAACAACCTCCGACCCTTTTACCTTTGGAGGAAATCGGGCAAAACAAGCATGGTTATGCATAAATGGCGGATTGACAGGGAGCAAAGTCATCATCAAATGCTTTTCCATTTTTTAATTCATGACCTCATGCTGTTATGCAGTTTCATGGTTAATGTAGATGTGTACTACAAGTTCAGATTTCATTTCAATATCAAAACTACAGTATGGAACCCAAGCTATGTTAGACATGATTTACATAAACCTACCTAAAACAATAAATAGCTTATCAATCAAGTTAGATGCAAGAATAAATGGCACATCAGCAAGTATAAAAGCAAGTTATCCAAGGTGAAGCTGCAGAAATGGACCTGTCAGCCTCTGGGGGGATGCATAAGCACACTAAGGTCTATGAAAAACAGCAGAAGGAAACAACATAAACTACAAATTGTATTGCATTTTTGCTGGAGTTAAGGATAACCCACACACCTTCATGATCTTTTTGACTCAATGAGTCAACAGCCTTGGCCCCAGGATCCCGGTTAGATGATCTGCAGACAGAGTTCCACATTTGTTACAAAACCAGAACAGAACAGAACAGAACAGAACAGAACAGCAGAAAACAAGAGTTTCCTTGTTTACTTACAAGCGGTACCAGACCATGAAGACACGCCTGCACAGCTCAAAATCACCAACGATCACTCCAGCAACTATTCCTCGTGCTCCACGGTGTGGGAAATCATACCACCTACTTCTGAATTTCAGAAAACTTTCAAGGAAGGAATTCAGCGATTCATCAGTAGCCACTGCAGAATACAATCAATAAGAATCACATTTTTCAAATTAAATAAGATGTGCTCAGGAATTAATCAATAAGCATCACATTTTTCAAATTAAATAAGCTGTGCTCAGGAATTTGGAAGCTCTGATTACATATTCAGAAAGCAAAGCATCAACAGTAATGGAAGGATAACAACAACCTTCTCTCCAGAAATCTCTAGGGCGCAACTTCAGCAACCGAGACAACTCCCGATTCAGCAAATCGACAACTCGCTGAGATTCCACAGGATCCAATCCGCCCTCATCCGGCCCCAGCCCCAGCCCAGCGGCCATGGCTTCATCCTGGGGCAAGTAAATTACAAAATTGCCACTGGTAGATGCTCTGTTTACCCACTCCCCATCCTCCGCCATCCGTACTATGCTTGTCGACGACGCCACAGCATCGCCTCCTCTGCCGCTAGGGGTGCTTGTGGCGGCGGCGGAGGTGGCGCGGAGGGTGTTAGAGAGGGTTTGATGAGAATTGGGATTCTTTGGAACAAATTTCTTCTGGGATTTAGCGGTACTTCTGTAATCATTCTTGTTCTGATTAACGAATCGATTCGACATTACGAGAGATCGGTAATTTTTTTATGTGTTTGTGTGTGTACGTATGTACGTATGTATGTATGTATACACCAATTTGAGTATATATATATATAGGTTGAGAAGAAGATAGAGAGGGAGAAGTGAGGAGGAGGGAGCTCTGTTGTGTTGATGCGTCGGTCGAAATAAAGCTCCCTTCCTCTTCCTCGAGGGTTTTTGCATTTACTCCTTTATTTCTTTCTTTGCTGTAAATTAAGTAAAAGGCTTTTTTTTAAAAAAAAAATTAAGACATTTTTTTTTTGTTTTTTATCAGACAAACACAACACACTCACACACTCACGCATCCGGGGTGACTCGAACCCCCGACCTCTTGGATCGGAGAAAATATAAAATATTCCATCTGATCGAACTTATTTTCGTCAGGTAATTAATGCACGTAGACAAGGAATAAGTGAACACGAAAATAAATAAGAACACAAGGGATTTACGTGGTTCGATCTATTAGAATAGATCTACGTCCATGGGCGGAAAGAGTATGGATCTTTATTGCTTGTATAAGTAGTGATTACAAGATTGTTCTCCCCCCTCAATCTATTCTAAACCCCTATTTATAGGTAATTATATGGAGTTTGACTATAATACAAAGTCTTCTCCTATTTGGACTCTGGCTTGATCCTCTTATTAGGGATAGACACCGAGCTTCTATATCTCTCTTGGAGCTTGAGTTGTAGTCGATGTAGGAGTCTTGATTGCCTTGGTGAAGAAATTTCTCTTAGTTGGGCCGAGCTGCGTAGGCCGAGCTTAACTGTCGGGGCCCAATTATATTGAGCTTGATGCTTGGGCCTAGGAGCTAGGCCGTATCCTATCACATCCCCCCCCAAAAAGATGTAGAAGCGAGGGTGTGAATTAGGGAAAATAGTTAAGGTAGGAGTAGTCTAAAGTGCGTTGCCCCGTCAAAAGTAGAATTGATGAAGTCAATCGCGTGCCGCCTCGTTAAGACGGGGTCGAAGAAAAGTCCATTGCCCCGTCAAAAAATAAATTCGACGAAGTCTATCGTGTACCACCTCGTTAAGACAAGGTCGAAGAAAAGTACGTTGCCCCGTCGAAAAATAAATTTGACAAAATCGAGTTCGGCTCGTCCCGTCAAAAGACAAGGTAAAAAAGAAATGTCTTGCCCCATCAAAAAATAAATTCGACGAAGTCGAGTTCGGCTTGTCCCGTCAAAAGATGAGGTAAAAGAAATGTCTTGCGGCTCATCCTCATTTTTAAACGAAGGTAAGTCGTCCTCATTTTTAAACGAAGGTAGGTCATCTTCATTTTTAAACGAAGGTAGGTCGTCCTCGTTTTTAAACGAAGGTAGGTCGTCCTCGTCATAAGACGAGGTTAGGTTTTAGGTAGCGCGACCTCATCATGAGATGAGGTTTAGGCTTTAAATAGCTCTACCTCGTCATAAGACGAGGTTTTGGCTTTAGATAGCTCTACCTCGTCGTAGGACGAGGTTTTGGCTTTAGATAGCTCTACCTCGTCGTAGGACGAGATTTTGGCTTTAGTAGCTCTACCTCGTCGTAGGACGAGGTTTTGGCTTTAGATAGCACGACCTCGTCATTAGACGAGGTTTAGGCTTTAGATAGCTCTAGCTCGTCATAAGACGAGGTTTGGCTTTAATTAGTTCACTTCGTCACAAGATGAAGTTTTGACTTTAAGTAGCTCTACCTCGTCATAGGATGAGGTTTTGGCTTTAGATAGCACGACCTCGTCAGGAGACGAGGTTTAGGCTTTAAATAGCACGACTTCGTCAAAGATGAAGTTTAGGCTTTAATTAGCATGACCTCGTCTTCAGACAAGGTTTAGGCTTTGAATAGCACGACTTCGTCAAAGATGAAGTTTAGGCTTTAATTAGCACGACCTCGTCTTCAGACAAGGTTTAGGCTTTGAATAGCACGACTTCGTCAAAGACGAAGTTTAGGCTTTAATTAGCACGACCTCGTCTTCAGACGAGGTTTAGGCTCTTCTTTATTTTAAACAAAGGCCGTATCTTTGTTTTTAACCGAGGTGGTACCTTCTCGTTTTAAACAAAAGTAGTTCTTCCTCACTTTTAACAAAGGTGGTGCCTTCGTTTTAAGCAGAGGCAGTTTGTACTTCTATTTTTAACAAGGTTAGGTCGGTATGCGCGTTTGGAATTTACCCCAAATATGGAGTTTATTAAGTTACCCTCGTCAGGGTTAAATAGCTCTACCTCATCATAGGACGAGGTTTTGGCTTTAGATAGTTCTACCTCGTCATACGATGAGGTTTTGGCTTTAAATAGCTCTACCTCGTCATAGGACGAGGTTTTGGCTTTAGATAGCTCTACCTCATCGTAGGACGAGGTTTTGGCTTTAGATAGCTCTACCTCGTCATACGACGAGGTTTTGGCTTTAAATAGCTCTACCTCATCGTAGGATGAGGTTTTGGCTTTAGATAGCTCTACCTCGTCGTAAGATGAGGTTTTGGCTTAAATAGCTCTACCTCGTCATAGGACGAGGTTTTGGCTTTACATTCCTTATTTGTCGAGATAATATGCATAAGTGGAGTATAGAGAGATGTGCAAGATGTATGCAAATGCAAGATGTATGCAAGACCCTAAAAAGATAACCTAAATTACTTAAATGAACTATATGAACTTGGACATTACTCTCAGCCACTTATGCAAGGTATCTCTTTAAATGAGTAATGTGCCATGTGCGGGGTAATGGCTTACCGGATAAATGGGCGAGCTTGTACGACCCTTTGCCGATGACTTCTTCAACTCGGTACGGTCCTTCCCATGTGGCTTCAAGCTTACCGAGCCTTTCCGCTTTACTGACCTCGTTGTTCTGAAGTACAAGGTTGCCTGCTTGGAATTGTTGGTACTTCACTCTTTGGTTGTAGTACCGAGCTACTTGTTGCTTGTACTTGACTTCTCTTATGTAGGCGAGCTCTCGTTTCTCTTCCAACAGATCCAGTTCAGTTCAGAGGTCCTTCCTCATTGGCTTCGGCTGAGAAGTTAAGTGTACGATGGCTCGGCAGGCCGATCTCTACCGGGATCACTGCTTCGGTTCCATACACCAAACTGTAAGGTGTTTCACCATTTGAGGTCCTGGGAGTTGTTCGATATGACCATAGGACTTGGGGTAAGTTCGCTGCCAATCTCTTTTGGCTTTGTCGAGGCGGGTTTTGAGTCCCCTGACAATAGTTCAGTTCGTAACTTCGGTTTGGCCATTCGCTTGAGGATGAGCTACCGAAATGAACTTCTGCTTGATATGAAGCCCTTCACTCCATTCTCTGAATGTTCTGTCCGTGAATTGTGTCCCATTTTCCGAGATGAGGATATGGGGTATACCGAAGCGGCATACTACGTTCTTCCAGAAGAAGTTGAGGGCGTTCTTGCTCGTGATTTCTGCCAAGGGTTCGGCTTCCACCCATTTGATGTAGTCAATGGCTATGATGGGAACTGGAGTTGGCCAAGAGCTTTGCCTAATGGAGTTACTAGGCTTGCTTCGGCTTCGTCAATACTTCGGTGTTTGACTTCTTCCACGGGAGGGCTTGTGGATGACGAGGCTAATTTGCTTAGTGCATCTGCTCCGCTCTTCTGCCCCCTAGGATGTGAACCAACTCAAAATACGAGAAGTATTATTGTAGGTTCTTGGCTTTGTGGAGGTATCCTGTCGCCTTTAGCTTCGTGACCTCCTAGCATGTGGCTCACTATGACTTGAGAGTCGCTGTAAACTTGTACAACTCATATCTGGAGACCTTGAGCTAGGCGAAGTCCGGCGATTAAAGCTTCGTACTCCACTTCGTTGCTTGTTGTAAGGAAGTCGAACCGAAGTGCATAGGTTGTCTCTTGTCCGTCTAGGCTGAGTATGATGCCTGCCCCGCTTCCCGAATTTCCCGAAGTCCCGTTCACATATACTTTCCACCAATGTTTAGGCAGTTTTTTTGCAGGTTCGGCTTCGGCTTTTTCGAGGTAGGCTCAGGTGGCTTCAGTGTTTCATTAGCACTTGCCAAAGTGAGAGGTCAGTGAGGACCTGTTTGGGTGTGCTTGGAAATAGGGTCGTAGCCTCCTTGCAGCGTTTCCTAGAGGCTGGTACCGGATCCTTATCGGAAAAGGTGATAGTCTCATCCCTTTTGAACCTCTTATGTGAGGGCTCGTCCATTTGAGGACTTCGGGCCTCAGCTTTGAGAGAGGACTTCGTAGCACCTTGAGGAAGCCCTGTAACGGCTATTATGACTTTGTCGAACTGAGGTTGGTCCTCATTCTCGTCGTCTTCATTGCGCTTTGCCTTGAGTGTGGGCTTCGTACTAGTCAAAACGTCGGCCGCGACTTTGGTATCTCTTGAGGGTGCCGTCACGCATCAATTGCTCCGTGGACGTAGTTTGTAGATCTCTGTCCTCGGCCTCGTCAAAGGAGTGAATTGACTTCGTTCCTGATTTTGACGAGGTCCGAGTCTCGATTCCAGGGGTGCACGCTGGAGCCCGTCGAAGACACTTTGCCGACTTTGGCCTCGGTCGTTCTGATCCTCCTTCCGATCTGATAGTTCGGCCTTGTCGGCTTCGCGCTTGCACCTATCAGCTTCGTCGGCTCTTGCGAACCGATCTGCTATGATCCATAATGGCTTCGTAGTGCGAGGTAATTGTCCTCATCGCGCCGAGGTGAGACGGTCTCATGCTGAGGTGAGATGGTGTCGCGCCGAGGTGAGATGACGTTGTGGCGAGGTGAGATGCGATGGTGGCCCCGTTGGTGGATCCCGGCGTCCTGTGCGTCGACGATTTGGACGCTTTGGGACTTTTGCCACTGCCGTGATCTAGATGTAGCTTCGTGCTTTCCCTCGTTGCGCGGGGTTGATCTTTTTCCCCAGCTCGGCTCTGAGCTTTTTGCTATTTTGCGAATTGGAGGAAATCTTGCTTATTATGCGCAAGATACTCCGTCAAATTCGTTCGGTTGAATTGAGATCGCCCTCTTCCTGGCTGTCATTGTGGCCTTCTCTTTCCGGATAAACGAGATTGCCTTGCTCATCCAACGGCTTGTGCTCAATATGTCCATCCGGAGTTTGGCCTTGTCGTGTGTTCCTTCCCGGGTCGCCGGCGTGTTGCCGGGTTCAGATCTTGCGCTTGGCTTGCCTCGCCTTCGGGGATTTGCTGCCGATCTTGTCCGGTTTGCTGAATCTTCTTTTCCTTGTTGGCGGCGGCAGCAACGGCGGCGTTTGATCATGTTGGTCTTCCTCTCGACGAGTAAAGCATGTTTCCGGGTGGTTTAGTCGGATTTGGTGGTGATTTCAGTCCGGAATTGGCAAATAACAGAAGCTACTCCGAACAAATCGTGATTTCGCGAGTCGTGCAACAGCACAAACTTCCAGACGCGATTCCCGCCGCACCGGTGATCGGTTTTCAACGGGCAACCTACCGTTGGAATCCTCTCGACGAGTATAACATGTTTCCGGGTGGTTTTGTCTGATTTGGTGACGATTTCAGCCCGGAATTGGCGAATAACAGAAGCTGCTCCGGGGGGATCGCGTTGGTCTTCCTGTCATGGCTGTAGATTACCTAGAAAACTTTTGATCGAAAATCACAAATTTTCGCTTCCCACAGACGGCGCCAGTGATCAAACTTATTTTCGTCAGGTAATTAATGCACGTAGACAAGGAATAAGTGAACACGAAAATAAACAAGAACACAAGGGATTTACGTGGTTCGATCTATTAGAATAGATCTACGTCCACGGGCGGAAAGAGTATGGATCTTTATTGCTTGTATGAGTAGTGATTACAAGATTGTTCTCCCCCCTCAATCTATTCTAAACCCCCATTTATAGGTAATTATATGGAGTTTGACTATAATACAAAGTCTTCTCCTATTTGGACTCTGGCTTGATCCTCTTATTAGGGATAGACATTGAGCTTCTATATCTCTCTTGGAGCTTGAGTTGTAGTCGATGTAGGAGTCTTGATTGCCTTGGTGAAGAAATTTCTCTTAGTTGGGCCGAGCTGCGTAGGCCGAGCTTAACTGTCGGGGCTCAATTATATTGAGCTTGATGCTTGGGCCTAGGAGCTAGGCCGTATCCTATACATTTCATTTTTGCATACTATTTCACTCACATTAATGTGGATCCTTCTTTCCATTAATACCAATCACCTATTATTTATTAAAATTTGTGCAAAAAAAAAAAGCAAACTGAAACGGAAGGGTGTCTTTTTATAAAAAAAATTGAGACTTGTAAAAAATATCATCTCAATAAATTCTTATAAGCGGACCGACATAAATTCTCTAGGAAATCTACCCTAACCGTCCCACCCCAACCCCTACCTTACCGAGCGGTTATCGGGGATGGTAATTTTTTCATCCGTCAGCATTGTTGTCATCAAAAGTGTGCCCCACTCCCCATTAAAGTTTAGGGTTTTACATGTACTTTTTTAAAAAAGGTATTTTTACATGTTAGCAATTTTTGTATTAGGGTATAAAGTGTGAGGTTCTAATATATATATATATATATATATATATCAAATTAAAAGGGCCAAAATTTAGAGGCGTAATTTTGAATTCATTGTTGTATTTCGACGAGAATCTATTTGTAAGTTGTTTTCTGATATTTTTCCGTCATTGCAAAAAATCGAGGGCGATGTTGAGAGAGTTACCTTACTGGAAAGACATGATTCTTTCCTAGGATAAATTTGGTTACAGACTATCGTGATTCGTGATAATAATGTACTATTTTAATTATCATTTTTGTAAAAATAGAATATATTTTTGTGATTATGGATTTTATGTATTGTGTTATACATCTTTTAATGACAATCATAAATCATCAATATTAATGGCCCAAACAAGTTTCTAGATCGAATGGGAGAATAAATTTCTATTTTATCATTCTCTATATATGTGCCGGCCAACGTAACATACAAAATAAAAAAATAAAAATATATAAAAATTGAAAGTAATATTCATCTCAACATCATAAGTGACCTCAAATAAAGAATTACATGCTCTATAATTTGACAAGTGATGAATGCTCTATACGTCTCTTAGCCTTGTCCAAATTTCCATACAAGAAGCAAACACTTGCATTTGGGCTCTATATATGCCTTCCTTCACATGCACAAAGTAGTCAGCAGTATACTATTTTATTTTCCCTTTGTCTTGTTATTAGCAGAGAATAGAATGTTAAATATATAGTGATTACTTAATCGAAGCCAATAATAATATTGATTGAGCTTGATTATGATTATGAGGTCATAGATTTGGAATAATCCTCTGATAAAGGCCCATGTCCATCCCATTGTAAGCAATAGGTGCATACATCCACGTATCATCCGAGCTTAGCAACTGCAAATACCAAACATATGTTTAATTAGATTAAGTATTTAAAATGCACAATTTATAGTATTATCCAACATCATCATAATGTCAGCAATTTGGATTATCTATTACAATAGTGTATGACATCTTGTTTTTCATCAATAGATGATTGTCACATGTTCACAATATTTCTCAATCAGCAATAATCAAAAAATTTCATAATAACAATGACTGGTTTTAGAAATATTGTAGAGACGTGACAATCATATATTGATGTAATAGCAGATGTTATACAGAATTACAATAGAGGATCATAATTGTAAAATTAGAAACCCTAATTTACCTTGATCTGGAGCTGCAAAAACTTTACATATTGAACGGCCTCTTCTAGCATCGTGCTAATATCAACCTAATATAAATTAATTCCATTATCATCTAGTAAAAAAGGAATATATATAAATCCATACTTAGATATATTAATCATGACATATATATGTGTATACCTTTGTTCCATTTGGGACAAGATTCTGCAAGATTCTCAATCTTTCATTAATTCTTTCTCTTCTTTTCTGGGAAATGCAAAAGAATATTGAGCCATATTAGACTACAAAAATGAAATAAAAAATCACAACACAAACTTTCAATCCAAATCCTCTATTTCAATTTTGTATGACATTTCCAATTACATTAATAGATGATTGTCACATGTGAAAAAAAAATTCTAAAATAAATTTAATTATTATTTGTCTAAGAAATATTATGAACACGTAACAATCATCTATTGATGTAATATGAAACGTCATACGGAAGTGCAATAGAAGATCCGAATCGCAAACTTTTGAAGAATTCCTTACCCTTGCATAAAGGCTCTGTGGATCACTTGCTGGGCTCTTGCTATCCTTGATCTTCGTCGGAGTCGAACCCTTCGATTCAGAAGTTTCCGAAGCATCGAAATCATCCCTTTCAGAGCTGCAGCTGCTCGAGCTCTGTTTAACAGCATCATCATTATTGCCGGTTTTCGCGCCTCTTCTCGCCCTCTTCGTCTCTGCATCCTTCCTTTCCTTTCCCTGCATCAACAGATGATAATCCATGAGATAACACATCAAACATTGTTGGAAAAGGCGAAAAAAACAAACAAACAATTTACGCGTACTTCTCTAGCCACACGAGGCCTCTTCTTAGAACTTTGTGATGAAATGTGACCTTCATGATCTGTCTTCTTTAGCTGCATTTCCTTGCAAGAGTCGTCCCTTGCTTTAGGCCCGTTTCCCGGCTGATCGTTGCACGGTGTTTGTGCTTTCAGTTGGAGAATTTCTTCCATGAGATCATCATGGAACATTGAGCTTCTGCCCATGGACTCATCAAAGCCATTGTCATTAAAGCTACTATGATCAAGATTATTAGAGTTACCATGAGAGAGATACAACGGGCTTTCGATGTCGAATGAGAAGAGATTGGTGCTGTTGCAATGCAGCAAAAGATCTGAATCCTCACAAGAAAACAGTTTGCTCAATGAATCCCATTCTCCATCAAGAAAAGCCTCAACAGCCTCCATTTTCTTTCTTTTTCTTCTGTTTTTGTGTGTGTGTGTGTGTGTGGAGAAAGAGAAGAGAAGGGATGATTAAAGTGGGATTATGAATTTGATGTGAATGGAGATAAACATACCTCAGAAACATAATTATAGATGCCAAAGCCATGGGGAAAGAATGGCAGTGAGGATTTGACTTATATTTTTTAATGATTTTATTTTACACCAAATGATAATTAAATGGAGTTTGGTCCGAGTTCTTTGTAACTAATCTCAAGAGTCCACGGTGGGGCCAAATAGGACAAGACAACTCATAAGGGTGACTAAATTACATTCAGTTATTCATTATTAAATGAAGAAAATGTTGTATACATTAAAATAACACTTGATTTTGAAGTTGAGCCACTTCGAACTCGCTAAAATTGTATCATCCGTCCCATTTAAACTGTCCTGCTTACCTAATTGGGTTGTTCCACAACAATAGTCTTGTTTACAGAAAAGGAAAGAATTGGATCAATCAGAAAACATTTAACCTTAGTTGACCCATTCTCCCTCTAACATAACATATTCTCCTAAAATCTCGTGCCGAAAAGCAACATGACTGTTTAAATGGGACAGAGGTAGTAATATAACATATACTCCCTCCGTCCATGATATGTTGGCCAAAAATAATTTATAGATAATTTTGGAGCTTTGTAGTGATGATTTCAAATTGAATTTTTGAAGTTTAGTTTTTTTTACCGGGTATTACAACACTCGTAGTTCCTTGTATTAAAAAAGTAAACTCCAAAAATATAATTTAAATTCTATTATCACAAAATTTCAAAAAAAATTAAAAAATCAACTTGGCCAACATATCGTGGACGGAGGGAGTACATAATATGCAATGTAAGACCTATATTGCAATTCTATGTGATATTTCCTATTATATTGTCACTTATTTTAAATGTAATGAATATTTTATAATTAAATAATTAATAATATAATGCACATATGTTTCATATATTTTGATATAAGATGTGATCTTTTCTTACAATCAGCAATATTGAGATAATAGTTTGTGATTTTTTATTTTTTATTTTTTTTTTGAAAAATGGGAACTTACCTATTAAAACAACCATTACACTAGTTTATTCGAATAAACTATCTTTTACGTACGTGTATAACACAAACAATATTACCCTCTAAACCAAAAAAGAAAAAAGAAAAAGAAATGATAGCACATACCATTATACTCCATCTGTCCCATTTCATTAGCTACGTTTGCTTTATTAACTTTTTGGGCACGCGTTTCCATCGAAACCTAGTACGGTTTTACAATATAATTTTGAAGTATTTTTTCTTTTACGGGATACTAAAAGAAAAAATATTTCAAAATTATATTGTAAAACCCGTACTAAATTTCGGTGGAAACATGTATCCAAAAAATCAATAAAGCAAACATAGTTAATTAAGCGGGACGGATGGAGTATTAGTTTATTCTATTCGAATAATGAAGAAGCTAGAAAAACAACCGTACATGAGAATGTTAAACCTCCATACCTAATCGTTGTGATGGTGACTAACAATGATTCATGTAAGCTGTCAATTAACATGATAATGTATGTGGTTTGGTGATTTTTTTTTATTTTTATTTTTTTTGTTTTTTTTTGGAAAATATGTGGTTTGGTGAATGAGGAGTGAGATGGTGAAAAAAAAAGGATAAGAAAAACTAAGTATATAGTGAAGAAATGGGAGAACGTGGGATTAATTATTGGTGTAAGTATATATGTGGATAAAGAGGATGAATGAGAAAGTCGGCCTTCTCCTTAGCTCAAAGGCCGACACTTTCAATCCATAAACTCGGTCTTTGTCGAAATCCGATCCTAAACAAAAAAAAAAGCTAATTCAAAATTATTATGTCATTTGTTAATTGTCACTTTACTTTTTTTATTTAATGTAGTGTACGTATTATAGGAAGTGAAATCTAAAATTTATTTTAACATATATTACCCCCATCTCATTATATTAGTCCCCATTGATTTTTGATTTTTCGGCATGTTTTTCTACCGAAACCTAATACGGGTTTTAAAATATAATTTGAAATATTTTTTCTTCAAAATTATATTTTAAAACTTGTACTAGGTCTCGGTAGAAACGCGTGCCGAAAAGTTAAAAGTCAAATAATGACTAATATAATGGGATTGAGGTAGTACTTTTATAGCACCTAAAAATGCGTTTTTGATGGACGGGTGTAGTAATTATTATTGATGGATTATAATTCAGGGTTTAAGATTCATGGTTAAACGTTACATTAGGCTCTGTTTAATTTAACGTAAATGAATGTAAAATGAGATATGAGGGAGTATAAAGTTTATTTGTCACTTTATAAAAATTCAGGCAGCCCTCTATGTAACATTATATCGTCTCACTCTTCCCTCTAAAGGTATAAAGCGTAAACACACCCTTATATTATACCATGATATATATTATATTTAAGAAAATAGTGTGATAATTTTCTATCGTATTTTAGCACTTTTGTAAAAATACTCTTCTATTCCTCACTATACCATTTTTCAATAAAAAAAAGTAAAGATAATATAAAAATTTCATATTTTATTCATCAAGTAGTATATGGAAACGGTAGTATAAATATATTATCATTCAAAGTAAATATGATTTAAAAATTGTGGGTCTCGCTACTAGTTATAAATTCATAGCACATTACATTATTTTCGTTATCCCTATAAATAGACATATAAAAAGTGAACGTTGAGTTTTAAAATCGTTTGGCTTTATAGCACATCGTTTATATTTTTATATTCCATCCGATCTTTTATACTCGATACACATAACGCACGCACATTCCAAACAAAGAAATCTTTCAATGAAATTGAACAGCTTAGAAGCCTATAAGTTGATGATTCGTCATGCAATATTCTTACACACGTATCCCATTACATGAGCATCTTCTTTTATATTTAATTGTTTATAAGATTTTCATAAATACTTAAGTTGATTATTAACATGGGAAGAAATGTTCACCTACTCACTATGATCATATTTAATATGTCAACGACTGAGTAACAAAAATTATTACAAATATATATCATAAAAATAAAATTTATCAAAAAAAAATACTAAATAAACTTTACTATCACATTAGCTGTGAACACACTATTACTGTGTTCACAATGGATAGAGAAGCATTTACCAGCTGTGATTGATACAAGGATTTCAATCTCTTTGAGAGATTATTCGAAGTTAGCCATTGATTTTGCCACCTTTGATTCCGCCATTACTCCCGCGTAGGATAGACTCTTTCCAAACTTTACTTCTTTTTTTCTTTTTTCTTTTTTTAAATTATCGTTTATTGTCTCAAGGTAACGTTTGTATATTTTTATGATTATGTCTTAACGTATAATATTTTCAAATGGATACCTAATGTTTTTGAAAAAATTACAATTACGTTATGTCTCCCACTTTCCACTTTCCGACGATTGATGTCTACATAGCTCGCTGAAATTAAAATCTAATTGTCTATAGAAAAATTAATTAAATAATAATACGTTATGAATCTTCTCATAAAATGGGCTGCCACCGCCTATTGCACGACGACGATTGTGATTGTGTTGGTTTTGATTTGTTACATCTTCATATTAATTCATATGAGATGAGATTTGCTAATTAATAATGCACAATCCTAATGCAAATCTTACTATGAAATATTCCAAAAAAAACGTCGTAGCAATTAAGATTTATGTTGTTCTTATTTATCCCCAATCTATAATTTTATTTGTACCAATTTATATGACCGCAATAAATTAAATAGGATTTTTTTCTCCAAATAAATATCATATCGCGTATATCAAAGGAAAAACTTAATCTAAACTACTAAATTTTGTCATGTCATCAATATATATTTTCTACTTTTTTTTCCATTTTCTATGCAATAATTATGGGTAAAGAATATAAATTAAATTGTCCAAATTTTATTCTGCCTTGAAATTCTAGAGGGAGAGGACTGGATCACGGCCTGGCTTGCACGATTGGGTTTTAAGGCGTGAATTTAATATTTGTATTGTCGGGTCTAAATATATAAACATCTCAAAGTAAAATAAAATGTGGAGGGTGAGCATCAAATTAATCATTGAAAACTATAAAGAATGACTTCCCAAACTATATACATCCTTCATAACACGCGAACTCATGACATCTTGCCACGAAGTGTTCTTATTCATCTTCCCATTTTGAATATTATTATTTTATGTTCTATTATGACCTCACCAATTGTTATAATTTAACTTGGTTCCTCTTCAAAAGTGAAACCCCACTGTTACTTTTGCTTTTCATGTTATTACATAGATTCAAATATTGTTTATTATTCTTTCATCCCGATATATTAGTTTTATTTGTTGGAATCTAGATCTTGATTCCAACTTTTTGGTTTTGTCTTTCTTCACATATGTTTACATGATTTTATTTCATGTGTCATGCTAGACTAAGGGGAAGTGATGAGGTGGCTGATGAGTCCGCTGATGAGGTGGCTAATGTGGCGACTGCTGTGGTTTGGACAACGATCGAAGACCAAGTTGTTGTTGGGCTTATTCGGTATTGAAGGATGCTTGAGCTTATCTACTTATGGCCCAACACGTAACAACTCAATAACCACCTTCCTATCTTCAAGTAACTAACCTACTTGGAGATTGCAATGGTAGTTGGAAGACTCAGTCAAAGCAGAATCATGGGTTGTAGCATTGAGAGAATAACCGTCCACTAACTTCAATCAAGTCGTGCAAGGAGAAGAACGTGGGTACATGACTGGATTGTAACCGCCAAGACTAGCACCACTTGCATCGTGGGGTCTGATGTGCTTGGTGCTGTGGTAATTGCAGTTGTTTATAAGGAGACAAAATTGCTGGAGATAAGGGGGCTTTTGGTGAGATTAATTTTTCAGAGATTGAGATTCGTCCAAAAGTGTTTGTAGTTGAGTAATACTAGTTTGAGAGTTAGTAATTTTTCATAGGTCTTTTCCTCAACTCTAGTTTGTAATTCTTTGTGAATTATAGTGAAAGTTTCGCCTTGAGGCATCTGCAAGATATAATTCATATATCTTGCAAAAAAATCATCTTCTCCATCTCTAATTTCGTCTTTCTGTTTTTCATTTTTCTGCTGCAAGTTTCAGCAGAGGTGCTCACAGAGCTAGCCTCTGTGTGTACCTCTGTGCTCAACCCCGGCCTGTGATGGTTTCCGCTGCGTTTTTGTGTTCAAAGAGGCTGTCACAGTGCAAACCTCTGCGAACGCTTGTGTTTATGAGCACTTATGTTCAACGAGTTTGTCTCTGTAGCAAACTCTGTGAGAACCTCTGTGTATTTCTAACCACCGGTTGATACCAACAAGTTATTTCATATAATTTTACAATTTACATATATTCAAGAAATGTGAATAATATATGAATATTTTTGCCTCCCAATCCATGACGCAACCTCATATAACACGATAATAAATGAGCTCGGCTAGTCGAGAACTATTAAAAACTCGGTTTAGAGAAAGTTTGCTTAGTGAGATTCCTTAACATTAAACGAGTCAAACATGGACTCTACGAACATGAACTTTAAGTTAACCTAGGTTCAAAAAAATAAAATTATTAATTTCCTTAGCTTATATCTAGTCGGTAATAAATATTAGTCCACCTATTTGTTATAAAAAAAAAAATACTCCCTCCCTCCTATTTAAATTGTCTCCATTTATTATTTTATACCTCATATATATTTCCCATTACAGACAAATTTTGGTTGGATGGGACAGAGGGAGTAACATATATATTAGAAAATATATTATGTTTTGTTTTGCATATAAAATAATTATTTTTAACAATAAATTTTTATATATATATATATATAGAGAGAGAGAGAGAGAGAGTACTCCCTCTGTTTCTTTTAAGTGTACTCATCATCAAATTACACATACAAAAAAATATATATAAATATACATTTTAACCTTATATATTATTCTTTTTTTTTTTCTGAACACTAACTTATACATAGCATTAATTACAAGGGTACATTAGGAAAACTTTAGCTATTTTACTATCAAAATTTGAAATAGGACACTTAAAAATACACATTAAAAAACAGAGAGAGTATTATATTTGGAAATTAATTAAGCTCATTTCGCGATTCTGCTAAAAAAAAAAGAGACAAAGAAAGAAGAGAAACTTTCCCATTTCGCAAACAAAAATATTACTACTACTAAACATACAATTATGCAAATTATACAACTAAACAAAACATGCAATTTATATATTGATAACAAGTCCACTTCTCCAAGTCACACAGTTTAAACCATAATAATTAATTAACGACTTCTTTATTAGCCCTAATACATTTTTATTTTATTTAAAACTATATTACTCCCTCCCTCCTATTAACTCAATGCTATTTTATTATTAAATAGATTCAATTTTAATAAAAATGACTCCATATCAATATAAGTACTCATTTTATTTGGAGATGAATTCAAAGGTTTTATTTCCCGTAATAATTATATTCGTCAATTGATATTTTCTTTGTGTGCGAAAAAAGATTTACTAACATAGAATATATTGTCCCAACTTCTCAAATATGAGAAATGATCCCCTACCTATCGTGAGCATGTTTAATGTGCTCACGGGCCACGGTTGAGGTATCAGCATTATATTTAAGGAAAAAAATAATTAGTGTACCTTATAAAACTAAAAAAAAAAAAACTAAACCCTATTTTTTTTAAAAAAAAAACTAAACTCTAAAAAGAAAAATAGTTAACGTGACAGTACCACGAGCATTTCTATCTCAAATATATCTATTGGGAAGAGGAAAAGGCCAATTGACAACGTTGATTGTTAGTAATAACTATTACAACATCCAAAAGGCATCATGAAAAGGGTCACTCCAATGTCCATTTATAAAATTATGAAATTAAATATCACTTCAACTTTGCTGTCGGCTGACTTGTGGAGACCAATGGTACAACTAAGCATGTATTATTGAAGAGCTAAATATACTAATTTATTCATTTACTAATAATAATTTAAATTATAAGGTTGATTATGATTATAATATTGCTGAGACTCGTCTAAGCATAGTTCTTGGACAGAAGACCGACAATGCAATGGTTATTTACTTTTCTATTTGACCGCTAAGTTTTATGAAGAGAATTGTCAATTAAAGATTGACAGAGCTCGAATTTCAAATTTTCTAACTGAGCTTGAAATTGCCATTATTTAGTTTAACTCGGCTCTATAATAGAAAAAAGTAAAAATATGCCGTGCACACACTTAGCCCATGTTTAGTTTAAGTAGGGAAATGGAAATTGAATGGAATCAAATCTAATAGGAAAATGATAACAATAATTATTACTTATTGGTACCAACTAGAGATAATCAAAATTCAAATCGAGTAGGGACAATCAGTACTTTGATCTACAGGCAATCTTCATGTCCCAAATTTTAGACTATGAAATTTGAGAATCCATAAACATGCAGGAAAATTTCGGATAGCAAGAGCCAATGAAGCACATTTGTATTATTGACAAGTTTGGAAAAAAATTATAGGAATTGTGATAGAGCTATATACATATAAGTATTACATGCCTATTAGTTCAGCATGATATTTTTTGTATTTATACCTGTTTTTTATTGGCATTTTCCACTATAAATGTATTAATCGATATTTGTAATTTGTAATGCTTAAATATTTGTATTTGTATGCTTGTTATAACAATTCGTTATGTGTTCAATATATTTTTAGTGTAGTCTAGGCAGTAGCAGACTTACGTGAGGGCGAGTGCAGGCTGAAGCTCTCACAATGGTCGATGAAATCTCTATGTACTAGTATCGAAGAATTTAATTCTGGGTCCGCCCCTGGTATTGTATAGAGGAAGCATTTAGCATCCACAAATAAATAGAAGAAGTATATAGCACTTTGGGATGAAATAAAAGCACTAAAACTGTACAAAATAAGCATTTCTTCTATGCAAAGAAAAAGGTAGGCTAAGTAATTGCAAAGAGCATTTAGCAGTATTGAAGAATCAAACATAAAACTATAGAACAAACTAAATCTCAAATTCAACTACAATATCAACAAACAATTTCAGAAATTAAAAGGAAAAAAAAAAATCAAAATAGTGACGCGAAATAAAGAAAAAAAATACTAAACATGCTTGGAGAATTCACTTTATGTTTAATGATGCTACAGTTAAAAAAAAGTAATAGATCTGTGAAGTAGAATACAATTTCCAATGAAGAGGAGTGAGTAATATACGAATTAAGATCTCATTTGATTGGTGTGGATTGGATCCTAGTAAACACCTAAGGTTTAATATTCTCTCCGCCCATGATAAGTTGAGCCGTTGATTTTTTAGATGATTTTGGAGCTTTGTGATGATACATTATATATTGAATTTTTTGAGTTTAGTTTTTGGTGAAACATCAACTGGTAGGGTATTAGACGATGGATACCAGCCCGTTCGACACCCAGTAGAACCGAATATGGTACTAGTGTTTTTTTTTAAAAAAATAAAATATTTTTCTTAATGCCTTAAACAAATTAATCCAAATATTCAACAAAAATTAGGGGTTTTACTTATAATTTTCAATTTTTAATTGTTAAAGTGAATTGAAATTTATATATAATATTATAATTAATAAAATATTATAGAGAAATGATATGCTACTCACCTCCCTGTGGGCACCTTCGTGGCACCTCGTCGTTTTATCACGTTTGCATTGCTTTTTTTAATTTTAATTTTTATTCTATATTCTAGTATCTTAGAAATTAATTTACAAATCATAAAATCTAAAAAATACATAAAAATCGAAGCTCGATTTATTTTATTACTCATTTTTTGAAGTTAAAAATAAAAAAAATAATAAATTGAACATTGATTTTTTAGATTTTATGATTTGTAAATTAATTTCTAAGATACTAGAATATAGAATAAAAATAAAAATTAAAAAAAAAACAATGCAAACGTGATAAAACGACGAGGTGCCCACGAAAGTGTCCACCGGGAGGTGAGTAACATATCATTTCTCTCTCTATATATATATATATATATATATATCTCATTATTTACACCTTACCCGGTACGGTATCAAATAATTGAGTACAAATTTACAATCTTAAAGGAATCGGTTACCGGTAATTTTGAAAATTGGATAATGCTAGTCACCCTAGCAGTTAGGATTGGTTGGATAGATGGAAAGAAAGAACAAATAATTGATGGGGTTGAAAGAGTTAGCCAACTTGGGTTGCATAAGAAGAAGCAACAACGAAGAAGGAAGATAATGCTTATAACAGCAAGAAAAGTATGGGTCAGGGTGAGAATAAGATTAAAGGAGGATGAAGTAGCAGTTAGTTTATGAGATAGTTGCATTCAGTTACAAATTGCACAAGGTGTTAAATAGGGAACAGTTGAGCGTTGCTATTTATAATGCAATGAAGCTTGAACTTTTAAGCCTGAATGTATTCATTATGAGGATGGGTTGACCAAGCTCGATGGACGTTGCAAAAGAATTTGGTAAAATCTGAAGGTTCAGCCGATCCGCCTGAGATACCACACTGAGATTTTCACAAAATCGATCATTACAAAATAAAATACAATATCATTCGATTTTATAATGCGGTGTATACGCATGTAAATGACGAGTATTGCACAAACGGAAGAGCTTTGTGCTTTAAAAGAAAGTGAGAAGCTTTTATGTATCAATGTAATAAGATTGTGTGATTGTTGCCATTTTGTAGGAGCCTGGAGTGATGCTGAAATCGAAGCTGAGTTGAGCCAATTTTTCCCATACTATTACGTAGACACGTTCAGATTCATCCGTGAAAGATACACGTATGATTTCGATTTGCAGCTCCTTAATTATGGATTCTACCATAGTTTAATGTTTAATGTCTCGTCTTGCTTTTAATAGTATAAGGGTTGATGCAAGCTTAGATTAATACTTGAAGCAAAGCGTGAAGAAACGCTTTTGAAAAGTGCTAAACTTGATGATGGTAAATATTAAACCATATTTCTTTGATTAGGATTTCCGATTGCCTTTAAATTGGTATGTTATTGTTATTGTTGAACAAAAAACATGGTTGGACGTTTAACACAAACGTTATGGGGTTAACATGGAGAATGCCCCTTGCAATAGTTTACTCCCCTACCTTATTATATATTCTATAAAAAGGTAATTGGCGTAGTATTTACTTATTTCATTTATGATTGGATTTGAAAATTCCATACATATTATACTATATTATAATTTAGGTATACTAAACCAATCTTGATACATTTTATCAAAAATAAATTGGCCGATTCTATTTTGCCATTATAGTGCTACTCATAATTTATATAAGCTCTGCTTTGCCAAATGTTGTTCGAAGAATGTCTGTCTGTTGAGTAACAAAGGATAACATCGGAAAATTCATCATCATATTTTTTAAACATGATGCATCTTCTCTCTTTCATCAGCAGTTCAGAGTCATCTACCAGTGTTGATTTTAAAACCACCGGTAAGTACTAATGCATGTTGGCGCCTTAATTAATGTTGAACATAATCTATGGTTTAAAGCATGTTTGGATTGGCTTCTATTAAAATCTTGAGTGCATAATTAACTAATTTTAAAAACACTCGTAAGTACCAAAGCACGTTTGGATTGACCTCTTTGAGTAGGATTTCGGATGACCTTTTAATTGTTTTTAATTAATGTTGAACATAATCTATGGCTTAAAGCATATTTAGAAAATACTATCACTTATATAAGTGGGATCCATCCTCCACTTACAACATCTTTATCAGTTTTTTCTTAAACTCACACGTCACTCCAAATCTAACATATATATCGGGTACATAGAGAACACAAAACAACCAAGTGTTAGATTGAGTTGATAAAACATTGATTAAATACATTGATTTTTGAGACTTATCTTCTCAACACAAATTGCAATATGATTGCAAGAATTAACGACAATGGTTGTTAAATGAGGATCTGAATGATTGCTGAATGAGGATGTGATGTGTGTGTTAGTCTAGCGGGTAGAAAGATAATGCCTGAAACATCTGTGACAAAATATTTCAGATTTGAGTCTTTTGTCAGCTCAACGTTTAAATTTTATTTAAATTATTTTAAAATATAAAAAAAATGAGTGCGGTATCTATACAATATATAAAAGTAGAATTGTTGTCAAAAATTACAAGAATGTCATTTTCCCTCCAAAAGTGACCACCAATTATCCAATAGTTTTATGAAGGTGATTTATTTCAAAGAGTTATTAATTTTCCAATGAATTTGGTAATAAATGGATTAAATTATAATAGTGTTTCATTGTTTGCTACTATTCTATTTTTGCATCAAATCATTCTATTAATTTCTTTATTTTGCTATATCCATATGTTATTTTTTTTCAATCCTATTTTTTTAATAAATAATTTGTATAAATTTGGTTTTGACAATAGAAAATTTTGATTACATTGTCACAAATAAAACTAATTATTAATTGAACTTTTTTGAAATAATATTAAGTTAGATTTAAAGTTATTGATCGATAAATTTATTATGATCATGATTTATTGCTTATTTTTTTGATGTATTATTTTTTTCAAAGAAATTTATCAAATTAATAAAGGAAAATATTAATTAGTAATTATTTAGATAACTATTAAGAATTTAAATAACATACCAAATATATAATAATTCAAATATCATAATATCAATAGTAATTTCATATAAATGTAGACATGTAGTATATAACATATGTTTTAAAATTATATTTACTTAACAACGAAGCGCGACTCAGTTGGTAAGACGTTGCCCCTCAAATCCAAGAGGTTAGGGGTTTGAGTCACCCCGGATGCATGTGTTCCGTGCAGCGCACGGGCGCAACACTAGTAATATGTAACAAAAACAAGTTGAATTGCCGCTTCTAGTCAAAGATGAAGAGATAAATTTTACCCCTACCGTAAAACAATACCAATAAAGTAAAATAAAATAAAAAGGGGAAAGCTTTCAAAAGGTTGTACGCTATGTTGAGAAAAATGCAAATTAAGTCACTACCCAATGAAAACAATTAATTCACGTGTTGGAAAAATTGCAAATAGCTAATCCAATTAGATAATGAAGCACATCTCCTTTGATAAAACGATTTCTTGGTTGGAGGTTTGAGTGAATTGTGTTGTGTGTGCGTGATTGTGTTGCAAAAGAAATGATAATGAACTTCTCTAAATGTTGAGGAAATAAGATTTAATGCCTTGAATCAAGGGTGTTTAGACATCATCAACCCAAATTAAAGTCAGCTCTCTGCACATACAATACAATACAGGCAACAATGGTACAAAAGGTAGCAATTCTTCTAAGAAAGATAATAGCAATTATTGTTGAAGCTCATTCTCTTTCCTTTCCTCAAGCTGCTGAGCTCACTAGCACAAACAGCGGCTTCTCCCCTAATTTATCCCGGCCCTATATACAAGAGAAAACCAGTCAACCACACACCAACGATGCTACTACTATGAAACTATGTATCCAATGATGGGTGTATCAAGATACTAGAAGTAGCCAGTTTATGTAACTAATGGTTAGAAGAGATGCATAAATTCAACCATTCCATTTCTGTATTCTAGTCAATATAGATGATTAATACAATGGAACTCATAAATAATGGTGTCTATTGGGCTTGTACAGTGTGCCTAAGTTTGGTGTGCCTTATCTGTTTCAGAGATATATGGTGACTGGAAATGGGTGCAAGGAGGCGAAGGTATATTGAATGTGTAAGATAGTTCAATTTTGCAGAAGAAACTAGCAACAAATCCAACTTGGTCAAATGATCAAGTTCCATAATTTAATAGTTGGGTATAAACTTTAAGGCTAAAGTTCAATTACGTATAAATTTGTTGATATTTTTCTTGTTTGCTACACAGACACCAAACTTACATGCTGCAGTGTGATACTTTGCTGCACTGGGCATGCTAAGAGTAATTAAGATGGCTTAGTATGCAAACTAACAGTAAAGACTAGAGGGTAGGTGTTCTGTATACTGAGAGTAGACGTATATTGTGAAGATTTAAGCAGTACCCATCTATGCAATTAGAACATCTTAGGAAAGCAAAAAGGAAAAGGACATGTGCTGCCTTAGCTTGGCGAGGAATTACACATACCTTCAGTCCCTCCAACTCAATAACACATGCACATTCAACCACAGTGACCCCAACACGTCCTGCAATATAATTTAAGAGTAGCTTAGACATTTCAAGTTTGATGAAACATATCTCCCAACATGGATAATCAAGAAAAGCACATTGTTGCCAGCAAGAAAGCAGATTCAAGCAAAACTAAGTGCAAAACACATTTTCCACATATATATAACTTCAATGCACAAACGGGCGCAAGAAAACTGATATGTGGAACATTTATTAGATTAATGAAATTAAATATCAGATCTATACTAAGTATGTTGGATTTCAGCACCTACTATGCAATTTCATTTTGATTAAATGCAACAGAAAATGATAGTCGAATCCTGCTTTTCCATTGCTAACTTCAAATCTTTACCAAAGGCAGGTCAGATAAAATTTTGACTAATTATTTTATAAAAGGAATATAAAATATTTCATCAAACAAGAAACAGGAAGTTCCCTTAGTAAATAAAGTGAAAGTTGTCAAAAGCTAGTATAATCGATGAAGAGTAATTTCCTTCGATTCTACTAGCTTGCCAACTTTCAATTCCATCCAAAACCTGCTGAAGCAATACAACATATGATAATATATCTCCAGTAAAAATGATGAATCGTACCAAGCAAGCGGATTGCAGCATTTAAGGTACCCCCTGTAGCAATGAGATCATCTACTATAACTGCACGTTCCCCTGCTTCAACAGCTCCAACATGCATCTCCATCGTGTCAGTTCCGTACTCCAAAGAGTACTCTTCTGATATTACCTCCCCTGGCAGGATATCAATAATTATTATTTGCTGTAACATAAGTATCAAATTTACAAGGTTTTCATGTAAAACACTTAAACACATAAAACTAATACTGTAAAGTGGCAAAAGATACAGAAAACACAAACAAGGGGAAAATATTAACCATATAGAAAATAACTCACATATTAGCAAATGCCTAATTGAACCTATGAAATCTAACACAACAACCTCCAATTTTCAGATAGGCTTCTTCTGTCAAACCAGTTTTTATATGCAGCAGATATCACGGTGAATAAACAACAATTTCAAATACCTAATTGAACCTATGAAATCTAACACAACAACCTCCAATTTTCAGATAGGCTTCTTCTGTCAAACCAGTTTTTATATGCAGCAGATATCATGGTGAACAAACAACAATTTCAAATTCATATTTTGTAAATGGAATGATGCATACAAACACCTGTATCTTCTTGATACAAAAAACCCTACATGTTTACAAAATAGTCTCAGGCTTTCGCCATAAAATTCTTTACAATCACTACAACTCTAATAATAACACAGTTAACTTTTAACATGAGTCTAGCATTCTACCCTTTCAGTCATATTAATCCCACCAAAAATTCAATAAATGTAACTCTTACAAATATATATAGGACGATAAAATAAAAACTTTTCACTTGTAGGAAGTAGGAAACAATCTGGACCTTTAACCTTCGTATGATAGGTTAAGATTGTCATTTTGTAGAGTAAAAGTGATAAAACAAAAATATAACCAAACACGTTTAACTAGAGTGTGTGGCATAGTATTACATTTAACGGAGTATAGTTTCGCAACTAAGGGGGTTTTTGACTATTTATTAAACATGAGGGTTTTCTGCATTTTCAGGGAAATGGAAAGGATTGCATTTGTCCTCTTTGTATAATTGTTTCTATGAACTCATTTGTCCTCCCAACATTTTTCATGTAACATCTTATTCTCCTGTGCTAGACAGAGTCCGTACCATCAAAAGCAGAGAAGTTAAAAGAAGGAAAAAAAAAAAACGACAACCCTGAACCAAAAATATTTAGGTAAGAGTTCTGGCTGTAAATAGCTGAAGATACAGAAGCACTGTAATAATGTTATGTAAAGGGGAAAAAAGGGGCATTGTTATTGTCATCCTAGTTGACTTCACGCAAGCATTCCTCAAAATAATATGAAAAGGGAATTGAATTTTCAATGCTTATGTAAATCTGAGATCAAAGTAGTCTAACAATTTCCATGCTCTCTAATCTTCATACTGGACTAAACTGTAGACTAGCAGTAACAAATAAGATAAACACCTTCACATTATCACCATATTTACATGTCAGTAAAAAGAGCACATATTGAGAAGATCTGAAATATTATGATAACGCACTTACAAAGTGAAAAACAAACTAAACTAGTCATTGTAGGATTACGATAGGATTATTTAGCCATACCAGGAAGTTTTTTGGGCTTTCTCATAGGAACAAATTTTGCACCAATAGCCAATGCAATCGGAGGACCAAAGATAAACCCCCTTGCTTCAATGCCTGAGACAAATCTGATAGTGTTACACAATAATATCTAATTTTGCACGTAATAAGCATTGTACAGTTAACCTGGTATAAATCCATGAGCTAATTATATATACCCTAACTAGGTTGCTATCCCTCACTAACACAGACCAATCAAATATTCACCAATCCGCAATTTTCTACATCCTGTCATTAGTAAAACCTTCTGATTTCTAACATTAATTTTGTATGCAATCAAAGAGCATGATCTCATTTATGAACTACCAAATGAGGCGTTAGCAAGGCTCTTTTTAGTTAGAAAGGCCCAAAACAATCTCATCCTCATTTCATACCCACAAAATATAGATATATGCATATCAAATCACCATTCCACAATTACATTTCACCCTCAATCAATTCACTCAAAATAAAAATCAAACATAGTCTCACATTTGCAGAGCTGTCTTTACATTTCCCTTCTAAAAGGTGTTTCAGTAGTTTGGAGTCTTTAGACCATTTAAAAGGCGAACATGCTAGGCCACATCCTTAAATTGATTATAAGAAAATGAAATTAAAAATACCAACAATAGTTAAAAGCAGTGGTTTTGGATTGGTTTGGTAAAACTGATCAGTTTAAACCGGATGGATTTCGCTACTCTTTTCAATATTACCATAATAAGTTATTCATTTGCCAAGAAACAAAAACTCTAAGTATACAAGCATTCCAAGACAAGTATGTAGACTGATAACAAATAGAACTATGTTTTTCATACAATAAAAGATACAACTATCAAAAAGTTTTCCGGAAGTTGTTGTCATCTTCTAAAACTACAAACCAAACCACAACTAAGTTCACTATGTTTTCCAAACCGAAAACAGTTCTGGTCTAGCTTGGTTTTGTTTGGTTTGCAAAACTCTTGTGCATCCCTACCTTCTCATACATCAATACTATTAGTATTTAAAAACATATATAAACATAGGCTATAATATATGGACCGATCACTATCGCCCAAAGGTTCTCACATAGACCAAGCACGACCAGTACAACTACAAAAGTCAAATAATATTCAACTTTCAAGACCTAATTTTCTACTAACAAATAAAAATAAATGTAGGTATGAAGGGAAAGGAAATGCATTTATACAAAACAAATCAAAAGAGAGAAGAAGAGGAAGAAGAAAGTGAAAAGCGACAAAAACCTACCAGCAATAACATCGATGTTTTGATCTTTATATCTCTCAACAAACAGATCGATGGTATCCTTGAACGCCTTATGATCAAGCAGCAGCGTCGTTATATCCTGAAACATGATCCCTGTCCACGTTTTACCACATCAACATACAAGCATTTTCAGTTCAATCGTGTACTTCAAATATGAACTAAAACGGAGGATCTAAGATAAATTCAAGTGTGTCACCAGGTTTGGGGAAATCAGGTATGACTCGAATGGTGGAAGCGATCCGAGCAATGCGTTCTTCAGTGCCGTCGACGTTCGAGTTGGCCATGGCTGCTACGCTTATTCTCCGCCTCTCCGGTACGGTTGCACCACCAGTTGACCGGCCGTAGATCAGCGGATGGCTTCTGGTGCTCTTCCTCCTCCGCGCAGCGACGGCGGCTTCAGTGCTAGGTGAGTAGAAATCTGGTTTGAGGAAATTTGCACAGTGCAACGACGAGACGGTTTTAGCCTCGAAGATTTTGAGGGGCGAGAGTGGGGAGAGAGCGTACATGAGAAGGTTTTGGAGGGGTATAGTTAGGAAAAGGGAGTGGCCGATATGAGCGATTATATTCCATAGTTAGGGCTGAGCAAATTATTGCAATATTTAATACTATCTCCAACTCTTTTAAGTAGTCTCATTTAAAAATACTTGGTAATAGAGCAAGTTCAATGGAGGGTTCTAATTTATGTGTCAAAAATAAAAGCTCACTCCTTAAATTACATCACTATTGGAGAACCCCACAATAAGATCTCAAGTTCTTAAATAAGAATCTAGATCTTAAGAAAAACTGAGGTCTACCATAATTATTTTTGCTTTTCATTTCTCTTTAACAAGTAGGGTCCTATAAGAACCCTTATAAAGAATTTATCATTATAATTTTATAATAACAATGTGTTCTTGTCTATGTGGCACTTATAAAAAACTCATTTGAGGTTCTAGCATTGTAGATGCTCTTATGTTTTTTCTCTTAGTTTTAGGTTTGGATCGTTTTTATTTCTTAAAATCGAATAATATATATTTGAATCGGAAACAATTAAAAATACTTTATTCAATTTGTTTCGTTCTTGATTTTCTAAAACTATTCACCCATGATTTTTTTTATTTTTTTCGTAATTTCAGTAGTATTTATTATTTTTTTATTTTTTTCGTAATTTCAGTAGTATTTATTATTAGTGACTTGTGATATTGTGAACATTAAAACTTTCTTCTTTTGTAGATGTTGGATGATATAGTTAATTTCTAAAACTTTTTTATAGTTAAGGATTGCAACATATGCTGTTCTGTTTAATATAAAATTTACTTATTAGTTATCTTGTTTAAATATGACATTTATTTGTCTGTTGTTGTTTCACTTGAAATTTTGTAATTCCATTATTTTGACTTTATAAAATACTGCTGATAGTATGATGAAATCATAATTTATATTTAAAAGATAGGGGGAAAAGTTCTGAATAACGGAATTAACTGAAAGAACCAAACAATTACTTTCGCCAATTTGGTTCAATTTCTGAAATAATTTTGTCAAGGTTTAGATGTACATTTTAATTTTGCTTGAATTCGTTTGGTTTCATTTTAATCCAAAATCAAACTAAATAACTAAATCATCACCCTTATCCGTAGCTAGCCACCCTTTTTTTTTTAAATAACATCATCATATAAAGATAATCAACCCCTTACGGGGAGAAGGGAGTAGAGTTTGTGGCGAGGATGAACAAAAAATGTTCACCCTCCAAAGTACAACTGAATCACATAATACAAAAAGTTCACTTAAATGGGCATATATACTGATAAAGGTTTTACCCTTATCGTCTCCAACGAACGAGCTATTCGCCGGAAAATATGAAGATAAAGACGGTCGCGAGCGGTGCTCGTCGAACTCACGTCGAAGATGCAAAAATTAAAGAAAAAGACGTAATAGAGAAATTAGGGTTTATTTTCTTGATAATGAATGATTGTAACTGATCTGCCCTCACTTTAGGGGTGAGAGAGATGCAATAATAATCGATGTAATATAATCGAGTCGAATCCACAAGGAATGTTAGGTCGTTTAAAATTCAAGTAGTAATCCAATTATCTAACTACTATTCAAGCTTACAAGTGACATGTTTTTGTGTTTTTGATTAGCTAATGAGAAATATAAAGTAAGAAACAAACTAAATAACAACTAATAGCAAGAGTTAACAAACAATAGTAGAAAGCTTAGTTCCAAATATAATCCGATAATCACTAGAGGCCTAGGTTTTAGAATTTGCATGGATTAGCCATTTTAATCTAATTCATATGGGAGTTCTATATATGATAAACATCAATTCTTCTCTCGAAGCAACCAATATTAGTGGATTAACCTATGACATCTATCTCCGACTAGGACTCAAGATGCATAAATTAACTCCAAATAGCTCAATTAATTATCTAGAAGCTCCTACTAGCAAGAATTACTAATATGTTGTGATTTGATGCTAAGTGCTATGAATTAAAGCCTACTAAGCATTTAACTAAACACTTTGTATGCACTCAATGATGGTCAATCAATCATGCAACAAAATTAAGTCCCAAACCACAAGACATATAAATTAGAAGGTAAATCCAACAACAAAACCTAAAACCCCAAGGATCTAGATCATATCTTCATATATTGGAACCAAAAGGAAATTTAGCTAGACATAATTAAAGGAATTAAACCATAGAAAACAATTGAAATCATGCTTAAAAGATAGAGAATTTAATAAGAAAAAAGAAAATGATCTTGAATCTTCAATCCACAAAGTAATGCTCTCCAAATCTTCAAAATACTAAAAAGGAAATAGGGAAATATTTCTAGGGTTCTAGGAATATTCAATGTGCAAAAAGATATACAAATGGGGTGAATTTTGGGATTAAATACTTTGAAAATCATCCAAAAATCTAAAGTCAAACGGTCAAAGCCCGAAATAAAAGGGGGAGAAGGGATTCACGCGGGCTAGGGCGCGGCCCAGACCGCGTTGTTGGACAGATTTGGGGCGGATTGGACGCGGGCTACGGCGCGGCCCAATGGGCCGCGGCAGGTCCGCGTCAGCAACCTCCAATGCGCAGTTTTACGGTTTTGCCTCGTTCTCCCTCGTCTGAACCCCGATTCTCGATCCGTTTTTTTGCTATGGCTTCCTAACGAACTCCTCTTCAACATGGAATGATCAAAGTTGCCAAATGAGTTCTTCATAAACCTGCAAAAAGACACAAAGAAACTCGAGAGAACGAGGAAAACATAAACGAACTTGAACTAGTGAAAACCTAACTTTATAAATTCAATTTCCACATTTTTAACCCTAGGTTTCACCCTAATTAAGCTCGATTCTTCCTCAATTCTAGCCTCCGATCCTTAGCCACATGGATGCTCTTTCCAATTCTTACAAAAATGGATCGAAAACCAAACAGAAACGAGAAAAGTAGAATGTATGCTACAAGTTAAGAAAACCTAGCATTTCTAACCTTTAAGCACATAAATCAAAACTTAAACACACGCAAAACACACTCAACATGCACATAAAATACGTGTTAATCAGTAACAAAGATCCTATTTATACTAGTACGCTAGGGTTTATTCGACTCTCTTTTACGATACGGGAAAGAATCAACAAAGAAAACCCGTAAAGGAGCTTATAATCCGCTCGACCCAATACGAACATTACAATAAGCCCAATAAGAATAAATAAATGAATAACTAATGGATATCTAGGAAACTATGAGGATATACTCGTATCAACTCCCCCTCCCTTAAAAACCTTGTTGTCCACAAGGAGGTAAGGACAACACCTCGCCACAATCACCACTGGCGCCCACATGACGGAGACTTCCAACAGCGGCGAACCACAAATGATTTGGTGCATATCATGTTCACGAAAGGAATCCACATCCTCAATTGTTAAACTCTTGAGTTGATTCCACTGAACTCTGTCCTCGACTTTCAACGTAAAATAACCAAGGAATAATTTAGTACTCAAAGAGCATGAATACAACCATCGACTTGTGCATACTTCATCATAGAAATGAGGTCCCAAATATATAGATAGCTCTTCCACTTGTTTTTCGACAGCCAAAAGCAACAACAAATCAATAATATCACTAGTAGGAGGATCCTCACAAGCTGCTACATAAGCATCGGCAGTAATAATTTGCGTTTGAGTAACCTTGGACATGGCAAGCCCCTTTACGTATACACCTCCATCAGCAGTTTTATCATAAAGGATTTCTCTGTATCCCCCCCCCCCCCTAAATGGAATCTACCACCCCTTTCCAAAATATAGTGTTTGATTGGACCACTCACATAAACATCCGGAGAACCTTTAAGCATGCGAAGTAGGGAGGCCTCGGTTTTAGTAGCAAAAAGTGAAAATATAGTGAGCGTACAGCGCACACTAATATTATCAAAGTCGATGAATACAAGGGCATAAGCAACAGGATCCCATATTCTCTGGATGCTCTTTCGAATGCCTCCTTTAAACCTGAACCAGTCTGAGAAGCTTATATTATCCAGATCCGGTATGTTGCGCATAGCTCCGTCTGGATCAACAAGAGCCCGTACAACTGGACTAAGGGATATAGCCAATGCATTTCTTGCTTTATCATAAGGCTCAAGCTGAATTGTAGTCAGAAATGCATTAATTCCATGAAGTGGTGCTCCAACCGGGAAGCGGAAATCAAGTTTGCCAATTTCACCGCCTTTATTGACAAAAGTGTGAGTATGATCCTTCACGAACAATTTTTTCTCAGCAACTTCTTCGCTCCTTTCAGCTATTCCAAATTCAGAACCATTTCTCATCAATGCACCTTCATCACTCTCAGAAACTGCATCACTCCTCGCAGCTCCTCCCAATGCTTCAACCTGCTCTTCATTGCTCAACTCCTTCTTGTGATCCTTCCACGCCTCAAGATCTTCCATCGCAAGATTCAGTTCAACATTTGCATCCGGTTGCAACTCAGAGAGCGGCTGCTCGTATCCTGCATCAGTATCTGCCACCTCTATCTTCGCATCAACCGATGATGTATATACTTCCTCTTTTTTCTTTTCAAGTTGTGAGTCCACAAGGATTTCATCACCTCTAGCGTCCATTTGAGGTTCGGAATTAGTAACATCCGTCACAAATTCCAACATCATCTCCGCCGCATGGATCTCCGAAACGGTCGGGAACCCAAGAACAGACGATACGGGCTGCCAAATCTGCTCCGCGTCGAAACCTTCCGGCCAGAGTTTGTTCAACGGATTTTTAGGAGCATAAGGACTGAGAGCATAAGGATCATAAGGAGCAGGGTCAGAGGCGTGGGGCGGTTGTGGCCACTGGAAGGGATTCCCCACGGGCGGAGGCGGTGGCGGTGGCGACTGCCACGAGTAGGGCATACCATATGGCGGATCGGGCTCCGGCCAAGGCGGTGGCTGCACCATAGACCAGCGTTGTTCCGAAACTTCCAAGTGGGCCTCCAACTTCCTCATCATGGCTAGGATGGAATCGAGAGTAGCCAGAGCACTAGGCGACGACGGCGGCATGGAGGAAGATGAGGGCTGGGTAGACGCCGAAACAAGGATTGGTGGTGTCGGCGGCGGTGGGTAGTATTGCCTTGACGGCTCTGACATAGGGTAATTGTAGTTCTGCGGTGGAAGCACGTACGGCAGCGGCGGTTCGGACATGGAGGCCTGGTGTTGCGACGCGCCCTTGCTTTTGCCGAAGAGACCCATGTGGTTTTGCCGAGAGATTTCACTCTTAATGAAAGCACCAATTGATAAAGGTTTTACCCTTATCGTCTCCAACGAACGAGCTATTCGCCGGAAAATATGAAGATAAAGACGGTCGTGAGCAGTGCTCGTCGAACTCACGTCGAAGATGCAGAAATTAAAGAAAAAGACGTAATAGAGAAATTAGGGTTTATTTTCTTGATAATGAATGATTGTAACTAAGATCCTATTTATACTAGTACGCTAGGGTTGATTCGACTCTCTTTTGCGATACGGGAAAGAATCAACAAAGAAAACCCGTAAATGAGCTTATAATCCGCTCGACCCAATACAAACATTACAATAAGCCCAATAAGAATAAATAAATAAATAACTAATGATATCTAGGAAACTATGAGGATATACTCGTATCATATACAAGCTAGCCACCCATTTCTTCTATATAACTCTTAATTTATAAAATAATTAAAATTTTATTAATAAATGTACTATTTTGTCCTAATAGCTAAGTTTCTTCGAGCATGGCTGACCTAAAAAAATTTAAGCTCGAGCTCGGTTCTTTGAGCATGGCACACATGTGTATGAAGCTTGAGTTTGGCTCAGTTAATCTTCGGAATTGCAAATCACAAAATTATAAATTTTGCTCGAGTTCGAGCACGTTCCATCTCATTTATTCAACCTTTAAATTCATTCGATTAACAATAATATTTATAGTTCACAAAATAAAATTCAACAAATTTATAATCGTAAGAATTAAAAAAAAATCCAAAATAAATGCTTGATGAAGGCATTTCTGACTAATAAGACTTGTATTAGATATCTAACTTTGATAATAATATTATGCAATTAATATGTCATACATGTGTAGAGAGAGTTGAAAGATATACTTTTTACGGTAAAGAGAGTCATAATAGTACCTAAAGGTCTAGTCTTCTGAATTATTTCTCGAGCTCGAGTTAGGCGACATTGTGGTTGTTGGATCAAACGTGGAATAGGATCACGTCCTCTTGCTCTACTAAAACTGATGCCCTCAGCTTTCATGTGAACTCTTCTGACCGCCTATTCTCTCCGAGAAAGAATTATGACTAGTGTGTTATAAGGCAAGTTATGGGTCCTAGATAGACTCATAAGGGCAAGACGGCCACTCAGACCCACAAGCCTTTAGTGGTACCTATTTATAGCTTAATGTAATAAGTGACGCGTCCCGTTAGAGCTAATTGGGACTAATATTAACATTTGTCACGTCATATGTCATATGTCTATGATGTCCACTCATGAGGAGGTGCATGCATGAAAGTCAGATAATAGTCATTGTGCGATTGATCTTCACATGACCGCATAGATGAAGCTAGGGGGGACAGGCGGTGGCGGTCGCCCCCCAAAAAAAAATTGAAAAAAATGTATCTACATATATGCATTTTATATCTATATCTATATATATATATATATATATATATATATATATATATATATATATATTCTAGTTGACCTATAATAATATACACTAATTTATTTTGAGTCTAACTTTGTTGGGCCTAAATATGAGCCCATTTATTAAACATAATAACTTAATCAAAATGCCTACCAATTGGGATTAGACGTGTGGGGTGTAGAAAATCAAAATAACTTAATCAAAATAATTTGTTCTTATATTTTGTTATGAATGTTATGTAGAAAATATATAAGTTTTGTTTGAATTTTTTATTAATGCATTAATATTACTATATTTTATCACTTGGGATCGGTTGGTATCCATGTACATATATCAGATATGTGTAACAAAAATGGATCATACATTTGGTATATCAATATATGAGTATGAAAGCGATATCTCATATCTCCATTTTTAACATCTCCCATATATCAATATTTACATAGGTATCACACATCCACATCAAAAGCCTCAAATTCCGACTTGAAATTTTCTTAGAAATGTCACGTCCCCTTCTCAATCTCGTATATCTAATATTCATACCTCTATTTGGTATTTGATATATTAGTATATGGATACCTACGACCCCTTGGATATTTAAAAAGTTTACCCCTTAAGTAAAATTCCTGGCTCCGTCCCTGCATGACCGTGTTGTCAGGTGAATCACCAAGCGATATCATGCAGAAGTGTTGGACCTATTATAGTTGTTCAAATTAAATGGAAACTTCATTTCTATTAAAACTGTAAATATGAGCATGCTTGTGTATCACGTTAATATATGTCAATCACATAAATACTCAAAGAAAATTAAAAATATATATGTAATTTGATGTTAATGAGTTTGTATGATGACACAATTGAAATAAACTGAACAACACATAGCCACACAATTTAAGATGGTTTGGTCAACTGATGACTTACATTTTCTTTCTCATTTGAGAATTTCACGATCTTGAATAAATATACTAAATAATACTGTAATATAAAGACAAAAACTTGGGTGAGGTCGGCCACATAGTGTGGCCGGGTAAAAGTGTCAATCTTTATACAAAAAAGTGTTAATCTATACGAATAAAAGTGACAATCTTTAACATCATTATTTTACGAATAAAATGTCAATTTTTAAAAGTGTCAATCTTTATACAGAAAAGTGTTAATCTACACGAATAAAAGTGTCAGTGTTTTAGCTGTCCGCACGATGTCTCTGACTGACCCAAGTGTGTCCCTAATATAAAATATTTAAATAGATTTATATCAAAATAGATTCGGTTCGCGATACTAATTGGTATGTAATATTAGATGTGCTTCCTTGTTTTTATGCATATCCTACATTTGTTTTATGGCATTGTCATTTCTTTCATTTTCAACTTATTTTTAACTTACGCCTATATTCCTCCATTTAATTTGATCACTAGCCGTGATAAAAAAATAATCTATAAATAAAATTTAAAAAAATCCAGGTTCAAAAAATAAAATAAACAAAAAGAGTTGGAGGGAGCTTAGGGCACGAGCTCAAAATATGAGCTCTCTCCCACTTTTCCGGTAGAGAGACCTCACTCCCAAAATCGGCTCTAATGCACGGGTTCTCTTCCGGGCTCTTTCCGATTTGATTTTTTTATCCAAATTTTGAATTATAATGTTTATTCTTATTTCGATTTTGATTTCGATAATTCTTCAACCAAATCGATTGAATAAATAATGTCACACTTCGAGCAACTAAATTACGTAATTTAAATAAAATTCAAATTTAAAATTACATGAATTAAATATAAAAAGAAAAAACTAAGAGAATAAAGTAATAGATATTTGTTTTTAATGAAATTCAGATTAGAAAATAAAAAAATAAAAAAAAATTGAAAACAAAAAATAAAAAATAAAAAACAAACAAACAAACAAAAAACAAAAAAAAAAAAAAAAAGAAAGAAAGAAGAGAAAGCAGCGAGAAAAAGAAACAGGAAAAAAAAAAAGAAAAAGGATGGGCTCGAGCCCGGTACGCTGGAGCGAGACTTGGGGAGGGAGCCCGGGCTCCCCAACGCATCCTCGGGCTCGCTGCCAGAGAGAACACCGAGCCCAATGCATTGGGACTGCTCTTATATTCCCCTCGGTCCATGAGTAGATCCGCCCCTACTTAGGAGCCGGACTTGAGTTTACGGGCACTCACCGTAAGTTGGCCTTTGCTATTGAAACTAAAAATATGTTTGACACTTGCAATTTCTGTGTTTGACCATTCTAGAGAGACTGCAGAAATTTGGTAACAAGATGATAAATATGACCAGTCCAAAAATTGATTTTTTAAGCATGTTAGAGATATAATTAATCAAAAAGAAGTCAAGTTTTGGTGAGGTAATTAATAATTATGGGAAAAGTCGTAGTCATGTTTCATTTTGTGTAATGGGTTCATGAACGTATCTAGAATTTGAGAAAAAGCGGTGCGTTGTTGCCAATAGCCGCCGCCTTAAAACCACTTGTTTTTCGCTGGCTGCTCTTCTGTTACAAGTACAACCATACCACATTCTTATTCACACCCCTTCATTCCTTGCTAAGCACGCATATATATAGTACTTTAAATTATGCAAATTAATTACTTCCTCTGTTTCAAGATTGGTGACCCCTTTTTTTTCCTTCTTTTCGGCACGTATTTCCACGCTTCTCGATGATGGGTTTTAAAATAATTTTTTGAAGTATTTTTTCATTTACAAGATACTACGACACACGTAGTATCTTGTAAATGAAAAAATACTTCAAAAAATTATTTTAAAACCTATCATCGAGAAGCGTGGAAATGCGTGCCGAAAAGAAGGAAAAAAAAGGGGTCACCAATCTTGAAACAGAGGAAGTATAAGTATTTGTTTTTCTCACAACACTTACTTCTATATATCTTAATTCGTCACGCAATAAAATGAGTATATGGTGAGAACTTCTACGTGTTTATTATTCTCTTATCGAAGCAATGAACTTGAACTCATAATTAAAGTTCTAGAGTTTGTATCTTAGAAATTCAACATCATGATTGGAGGCATAACATCAATAAAACGTGAGCGCCGAGCGGATTCATTTAGTATTTAAATTTTCTTAGTGTCTTACTTTTATGAAAACATATACTTATAATAGATTTTTGGACTCAAGTGACATTAACATATCAACAGTGATATTCTTACGATGGTAGATTTTAAAGACCTTTATCAAACTGTGGTAAAAAAAAATCTTTAAAACGAAATCGGACAAATACATCGAAACTGATTACACACAAAAATTGCAATATATCATCTAGTAGCAATGATGTGACCTCGATGCAGTGCCAATTGCATACTACATCCATCTTATCAAGATTATGCATTATTTTGTTGTTTTGGGACGTCCATGAAAATTGTGCATCTTTCTACTTCTGTATATGATCTTACATACTTTTTCAATAAAATATTTTTTTCTCTACTCATAAAGTGGGTCACATTCTCCACTCACAACAAAACTACACTTGTCTACCTTTTATTAAAATCCGTACAATTATAGCAAATAGAAGGAGAAAGAGTAATTTTTATTAAAAAAAAAGTTATATTAAGCAAAAGCACTTCCAATTTTTGTAAATAATTTATGGAGGATAAGTATGACTAGTTCTTATCTCAAAAATTGTTTTTCACTAAAATGACACTATCATGAGTTAATTAATTACTACTTGCAATGAGCCCACTATTACATCATGATCATGATCACATTAAAGTAAGTAGAGAAGTGGTAAGTGCAGCTGACTATACCCTTTGTAGTATAGAAGTATGAATAAGAATTAGAACGCGTAGAAGGTTTGACCGGTGCTGAGTCGGCCACCCACATCCTCCACACTCCACTTCCCTCATAGACGCATTCTCTCCTAGGGGTATTATAATTATCTACTCCCTCCAACCCGCCAGGCTTGACGCATTTCATTATTTTTAACAAAACTCGTCAAGCTCGGGCGGGAGTATAATTGTTATGTGTTTTATAATATTTATAAAATCAATCAATAGAAAAATTTTATTATTATTATTTTCAAAAATATTGTGAACGACATGACAATCATTCATTGATTAAATAGGAGATGTCACACAAAATTGTAATAGATGATCTGAAACTGACTCGGCCCGATTCTGACCCTCTTATGCAATTTCGTGTGACATATTATATTATATTGTATTGATGAATAATTATCATGTGTCCATAATATTTTCTAAACCGGCAGCGATTAAAAAATAATAATAATAAAAATTAATTTATTTTATAAATGTTGTAAACATACAATAGAGTGAATAGACTGATAGAGGACGTGAAATGAAATTAGAGCAGACGTAATAAGTCGGCCACCCACATCCTTCACAGTCAACTTCCCTCACACACGCACTCTCTCTCTCTTCCTTATCTCTCTCTCTCCAACCGACTCTATATTAGTCCAGTAGCTTCCACTTGGCCCCGAAGTAAATCCCTTGGTTGAACTAAACGTGTTTATTTCAATATCTTATTTCTTAGTGAGTTGAGTAACCGTTTTTACTTTCCTCACACTTGTCACGCAACTTCCCCCTTCTTCCCCACCTCCTTCCCCTCCCTCCATATATATATATATATCTATTCTCACTCTTCAATTCGTATCTCAAACTTCAACAATTCTCTCTCTCTCTCTCTCCACACAACAACATCAGCTTTCTTCAACTCTCTGAAATGGCACTAGAAGCTCTCAGCTCTCCCACCGCCGCACCTCCGTCGTTCGACTTCGACAACGCCGCCTCTCTCCGCTACCTACAGGAGCCATGGAGCAAAGGCAAGCGCACAAAACGCTCCCGCAGCCACGAGCCCACCGAAGAAGAGTACTTGGCTCTGTGCCTCATCATGCTCGCTCGCGGCGGACCGACCTCCACCTCCGCCGCCGCTCTAAGACTGCCTCAGAAGCAACAAGCGACACTTCCTCCGCCGCCGCAGGCGGCGGCGGCAGCCGAATCTTCTAAATCGATGTACAAGTGTTCGGTCTGTAACAAGGCTTTCGGCTCCTACCAAGCACTAGGAGGGCACAAGGCCAGCCACCGCAAGCTGATCAGCGGCGCCGACGAGCACTCCACCGCGGCGGCGACTACGTCTTCCACCACGGCGAGCGGCGGCGGCAGGGCGCATGAGTGCTCCGTATGCCACAAGAGCTTCCCGACGGGGCAGGCCTTGGGAGGCCACAAGCGCCGCCACTACGACGGCGGGGTGGCCAGCAGCAACGGCAGGCGGTGCCGGAAGCAGCGCGGTGACGTCATCGGAAGGGGCGGCGTCGACCGGTTCTCACCGCAATTTCGACTTGAACTTGCCGGCTTTCCCGGATTTCTGGCCGGGATTTGGCGCCGATGAAGAAGTCGAAAGCCCTCATCCCTTGAAGAAGTCCCGTCTCTCGTTGCCGGCGAAGTTGGAAACATTCTGAGGAATTGGAGAATTATTTTTTTATTTTTGAATTTCGATTTCCTGTTTTTTTTTTTAGTGTTAAGTAATTATTGGTTGGTCGGAGCTATTTTTATTTTTTAGTGTACATACCATACCACAACTGGGCCAAGATTAATTGATTATTGATTGATTTATTTATTTTCGTGAGATTATGAAATAGAAATTGAATTGATTATAAGTGTTCCAATTTTATTTTCTTTTAATTTTCGTTGAATTGATATTCTTTTTTGTGAGGTGGAACACTTCAACGCACAGGCACAAACGCACACGATAAGTTCATGAGTCATGCATATACGAATGTTGACGTAGTGTAGCAGTGTGAAGAAGAAGTCAATTGATGATAATTGTAATAAGGGTGTTTAATTAAGGGTAGGGTCTTACGCGTTGCAGCACATGTTCATCTTAGCATCTTCTTTCTGATCATTCATTTCTTTTCTTGTTCCCATGTTAAGTTTGGAAGAATTAGGTTCCTATATTTGAATTGAAATTTATATCCGACTTTAATTATTATCTCACTTCTATTTATTTTATTTTTTTTCAAACAAAGAATGAAGGTTCGTCTTGCTAAGCGTGGACCACATTTTCGGTCTTATGAAGTATCTTAGAGAAGTCCAAAAGTAAAATCATATATTTAGGACAAGTATATTGATGTGAAGACATGAGAGAATTATAACTAGGGTACATAGGATGACATCAGTTAGTTGTATCAAAAAAATTATACTCCCTCGATCCCCATATATATATATGTGAGGAGATGATTGACACACAATTTAAGAATAAATTGGTGTAAAGTAAAAAAATAAGATAAAGTAGAGAGAAAGTATGAAAAGTAAGTAGAAAGTGGGAAAAATAGGAATAAAGTGAGGATAAATAAATATTTTTAATAAGAAAATCTTTTCATTTTGGGTATACACACTAATATTGGAGACGTCCCAAACAGGTAATAACCACACTAATATGAGGACGGAAGGAGTAACATTTATAGGTTGAATTAACCCCTAAAGAGTTCGCAAAGTTTATTATACCAAAGTTCTACAAGCTAAGATGCTTTAATTAGTAAATGGATATCAGGATTTTTAAATACCGAGATTGTACTAAGTAAAATACTAACCCCGATTAACTCAGGACATAATGTTAGTTTAGTATATGATAAATTAGTCGAATGAATCATTGATTTAGCCTCTCGAATGTTACACCCTCAAATGAAGGTGAGAGATTGATAGTCTTAAGCCCCTCGGAAACCCGCCGTGGCCAGATAAGAGCGGAGTCACATTGCCTCGACTTTGTTTGGTCGAAGTTGCAAATGCACCAAGCTGAATTCTCAAAGGGAGAAACTGGAACAAATATGTCAGGAGAATATCCTATAAAACCAGTCGTAGAAGATGAATATCTCCCGAAACTCATCGGGGGCGTCGGTTTACAACCAGAAGATTGAGTTGTTGATTCGGATATGTAGAATTTGACGAATTATAATTCGTCGAATTATTATCAAACCAACTTGCGAACTGTTTACCCATTGATAGAAAAAATTGAGGAGAAAACGTGAAAAATATGTGAACGGAAAATAGAGAGAAAAAGTACAAATTAGTGTGAGAGTGAGAAAATGTGACTTTATAATTTTTTGTAGAGGGAGTAACCGCCGGAAATCCAACTGATGAAATCAAAATTTTATTTATTTATTTAATTAATTTAAAAATCAATTTTAAAAAAATGCATATTGACATCTACGTGACATCATCAATCTGTCTCGCATCCTTACACCCTCTCTCCTTGCCTTGCCAACGCAGAGCCACCGCGAGATGAGGCTACAAGTTGTGAATTGGAGTGACGGAGCTAGAGATTCAAGAAAAAAAAATTATAAGATTTTTTTCAAAAGACAACAAGTTATCCTAAATACTATCATATACTTCCTCTCATTCAAAATATATGTTATTTTGGGTGTTTTGTATATTTACAATATAAATGTCGTTTTGAATAAAATAGCCAAAATTGCTCTTATTAAATTACCATTTAGCTCCAAATTGATTGGCAGATATTAACAATTGAGACTCCCAACAAAAATAACACTCATTAATTAGGGTTAATTTAGGCAAAAAATTATTTTATTAATATGTGCCTACATTCAAAATGATATCTATTTTGAATGGGAAGGAGTACTATATTTAAAAAAATGAACTAAAATAAAATACACAAAATGAAAAGGAAACTCAACTATGAAGGGATTAAAATACAATAAATGGGAAACAAAAATTAAAAAAATAATAAAAATTACTCTATCTATCCCACTTATAAAGGGATAAGATTCATTTTGGTATGTCCCATTGATAAAGGGATATTACCTAAAATAGAAAGATTTAAGCCTAATAAAAGAAAATTAATAATTTAGCCAAAAAATGATATAAACAATTAAATTAATAAATTTAGTTCATAGATCATCAAATAATAATATCCAAAATTAAAAAAGAAAAAGAAAAACTAAATTTAGATAATTAAATAGTGAGTAATCACCTCCATCTTAATTCTTGTGCCACAAAAATGTTATCCTTATATAAGTGGGATGGAGGGAGTATATATTACGAAAACAAAAACAAAAACAAAAAAAAAAAACAAAAAAAAAAATCACCCAGAAGAGGGGCGGGGTTAGCCCGGTATATGGCTCCGTTCTGCAGTGCCGTGAATTGAACAAAGAGAGGGAAGCTTGAGGCAGAGAAGAATTGGAGAAACATAGGGTCTCCACCCTTTAATTAGTAAGTGGGCTGGTAGTTTCGGTTCCTAAGTAAATTAAATAAAATGGAGGGCGATTTTAAACATAGCCCATTTTTTTCTCACTATAGCCCCCCATTTAAAATAATAATAAAATTAAATATAAATGTACTATTACACCCTTACAGCCTCCATCTTAAAATTTTATTTTAAAAATGTTTCTATTATTTCATAGCCCCTTACCCTTCACCGTTTTGGGGACACAGACGTCTTCATTTGTTTTCTTCTTCCCTAGAAATACTCTTCATTGTTTTTTCTTTCTCCAAAAAACAAAAACTCAATAGTCAATTCCTTAAGACATGTACTGTAAGTGGAGATATTAATTATTAGCAAAAGGAATTATAAAGAACACAAACATACAATTTCTTGATCTCAATACAAGAAGCGAATTCCACTGACACAATCAAGTATACATAATTTATAGTAATACATTATCTCTTGAACTTATCATCAATATCTCACAAAATTCATAGTCTATACCGTCAATTCCACACTACTCACAATGGAGAGAGTGAAGATCGTCTAACGAAGTGCTCATCGAAAAATTGAAACTCGAGAGGTTTTCATGATACAAAGACAAATAAAGATGAACAAGATATTGTTGCTAAGTATTGACAATGGTAAAGAATTAAAGATACATGCTTCTTCAAAAATAAAATTCCTTATGTTTCCATCTGCTTCGGCGTCTTCTTCTTGCGATGCTATATTTTTTTTTTAATAGTTTTTTTTTTTTTTTTGAGAATTTAGGATTTGGGATATAGAGGCTATAAGGGGTCCGGGGCTATATGGGTGTAACCGTACATTTTAATTATATACATATTTATTATTTTAAAGGGGGCTATAATGAGAGAAAAGGGGGGCTATGTTTAAAATCACCCTAAAATGGATCACTACTTAGCTTGTTGGCAAATGGACTTGCAAAAATATTTTTAGACGGCCCTTTAGTTCCAATATGATCATATGTTACGTCTAAGGCCTTCAAATAATAATTTAAGAGTTGGGCCTTTAATTATTACATGTTGGCTACAGCTTTGGATAAATCGAACAAAAAGGAGCTTTTGCTTCTTTAAGGACTTAATTATAAAGTTGAATAAACTGGCCTCGTGAATGAAATGGGAATGAACCGAGAATTAAGCATGTCCATTCTATTTCAAATATAAAATGATTTATTCAATATATATATATATATATATATAGAGGTAGTAGATCATATGAAAACTGCAACCCTTGCAATTTATACATAAAATGATGTATTTTTGTGCAAAAATATTGCATAACAAAATATATTATTTTATATTTTTTATATTTTTTTTATGCATATAATGCATCATCATGAGAATTTGCATAATAAAATATATTATTTTATATTATTTTTATGCATAGAATGCATCATTATGAGAATGCAACATTTTATGCACAAAAATGCAATACTTTTGTACATAAAATGCAACATTTTATGATGGATTGCAGTTTTTACGTAATAATTAGTTTTCACCATAATGAATCCTTATATATATATATATATATATATATATATATATATATATATAATGATTGGCCGAATCTTGGAACTCTAATGAAAAATAAGTAGAGTTAGTTTTGGGTTAAGAATAAAGACTCAAAGAATCATTAAAGTACTGTATGGATTGACATGTCTTGTATATTGAATTCCTATAATGTTTACAATATACAGTAATATGTTTATGTGGCCACATCGAGTCTAGCTCCGCTCAATGTTATATATGAGTTCATATTATATGACACCAACTACATTTCTAATTATTACATGAATTAACAATATTCTGGCCAAAATCATATTATCTATGTATGATCAGTAGTAGTGCATGATAAATTTCGATTACTACAAACAGTGAAAACCAAATAGCAGAGGATAATCAATGAAAACTAAGAACAAAGTCAATCAAAACCACTCAATTAATCCAGATCTAAACTATTGCGACAGATTCAATTGAACAAAAAATTATAAAGAAAAAACTAGATGGAAAAGAGAAGAAGATGAAGGTAATCAGGCACAGCGCGGTGGAGTTCTCGAGAGGCAGCTGCGGAACAATTAGTAGTGCATCCTGATTTTATTGTTGAAATTAAGCGCAAAATAGTTGGGTGATAGACTTTAATTCATTTATACTACATTCATCTCATTATATCAGTCTCATTTCCGTTTTGGTCCGTCAATCAAATTAGTCTCATTTCCTAAAATGATAAAAAATACTTGGCTACAATCAACTCTCTCTCCTTATAATTAATTAATTGATTATAGTCACATATCCCCTCCTTCCTTGATTTATGTGCCTATCTAAAGAAGACTAATAAGAAGAGTGGAGATAGTATGATGTAGTTTCTTCGATTTGGAATATTTTTATTTTAAAATGCTAGGAAGTATATTTTTATTTTAAGTTTATTAAAAAAATAAATTTTAGATGAGTATCTTGAATATTAAAAAAAAAATAATTAAAATCAAGATAACCTCACCACTTCTATAGTTAATAGTGGTGGTTAGTGATGTCCCACCGGGAGAAACGTAGGAAAAGAGAGACAAAAAGTCTAATCCTAAAATAAAGAAGAAAAAAAAAAGGAAAAAAAAGAAAATCAATGGCTGAAATTCAGCTCCTTCGAAAAGCCGCGGAAACACGGGGCCGCTCGAACCCAGAGTTTGGAACCAGATATTCTTTTCCCATCACTCTCTCACATGTCACATCATACCCTAAAGTCGTGTTTGGCTTTCCCCATATCTTAGATCCCCTTAGATCTTAGATAAGATGAAAATGATTTTGCGTTTTAAAATTCTTCACACTACTACACTAGAATATTGGACCTCTTCCATTCAATTATTTCTATTTGAAATTTGATTTTTTTTTTTTCAGTTATCAATTATGAACCCAATTTTCATTAGTACTCCCTCTGTTTGTTTTTTTTTTTCTTTTCTGATTTGGCTTGTTTTATTATTATATACCACTTATATATTAAATAAACAAGTCAAGTCAGAAAAAACGGAGGGAGTAATATTTTGGTCGGTCAATGTTGGAATTACAACATATTCATGATGTTCCTTTTATAATCGGTCCGACAAATATTAGTAGTTAAATACTTTATAAATGAGATGGAGAGAGTGTGTTGCAAAATAGAACATACTTTAAAAATTCAACCATATTTATTTTGTCTCGACATATAACTGCTTCAAGAAGACATTGGTGAGAAATTAGTAGTTGCTTGCGATTTATGTGAATTGATGTTTAAAAATAGATCAATAAATACAGGTGGGAGTGGGACTGATGAACATGGCAGTTTAATTAGTTGAAAGTAATTTTCACTCTATTGTATTTTGTGAAACTTTTATTATCGCGAGTTTAACCATTTAAAGAAAGGCGTGGTAAGCAAATATGAGCAATTTACTATAGCGTGCATTGAATTTCTCATTCAGATTTTATCTGCTCCTTCCATAGAGTGTAAATACATTTCAATTATACATGTTGATCAAATGGTTAATTAGGTCCCTTTTTTCCTCTCTTTTTTTATTTTTTTTTAGTTCCATTGTTTTTTATTGTTATATATGCATCCAACTATTGTTTTTTTTAAAAAGCTTCTCGTTAGTTTTTTTTTATTATTTTATTTTTATTTTATTATTATCACAAAATATGGTCACAATTGAAAGAGTACTTCTATACTTTTTTTTTAAAGGAGGATTAATAACAATTTCCCATTTCTTCGTAAAGTGACTCGAACTTCCGATCTCTTAGTTGGAGGAAAAACGTCTTACCAACAGAATTGCGCTTAGTTGCCAAAGACTCCTTCTATACTTGATAGTACTACTTTTCTTAGTAATAAACAACAAGCAGCTAATGATTTTAGAGGTTATAATACTACATGATTAAATAATCCAAATTTAATCAAATTATACTAGCACATATGAAGTTTAAAAACACATAACTCGGGCCAAAAATACCTCATATACTCCCTCCGTCCCCTAAATTTATGCTCCAGTTTGATCGACACGAGTTTTAAAAAGAAATGTAATTGATTTGTGTTGTTTATTGCAAGTGAAAATTAGATCACACATATTGTAAGTGGAGGTTGGGTCTCACATATAAAAAGTTATTATTGTAGTGAATCCATTTTCGAAAATGAAAAGTGTATAAATTTGAAGGACAAACTCAAAATAGAATTCAGTATATGAATTTGGGGGGGGACGAGTAAGTATTCCGTTTTCAATGGATTATGGATTAAGTAATCATTTCCAAAGAAATCCTTTTCAACCATGATGCCAAACGCAGCCTTCAAACTAACCCAACCTTAGTTACTTTTGCCCATCACCCAACTCTACAAATAACTTAACCCCACTAAGGGCCTAAGGCCACAAGCCCTATAATAAACGCCACACTCAACTCTTCTCTCCCCTCTCTCTCTCTCTCTCTCTCTCCCCCCCCCCCCCCTTTTCCTTTGAGTTCAAGAAATCCAAGAGGAGGAGGAGGAGAAGCGAATAAAGGTAGGAACTAATTAAGATGAGCTGCAATGGGTGCCGAGTTCTACGCAGAGGTTGCAGCGACGAATGCATCCTAAGACCGTGTTTGGATTGGATCCAAACCCCTCAAGCCCAAGCCAACGCCACCCTCTTCGTCTCCAAATTCTTCGGCCGCAGCGACCTCATGTCCTTCATCTCCGCCGTCTCCCAACCCAAACGCCCCGGTAATTAAAATTTCATTTCAAAATCAAATCGAAAATCTCAAACAATATATCATCTAATCATTTGTTTCCGATTAATTTCAGCTCTGTTTCAGTCGCTGCTGTTCGAGGCCTGCGGCCGCACGGTGAACCCGGTGAACGGCGCGGTGGGGCTCCTATCCTCCGGCAACTGGCACATCTGTGAGGCGGCTGTGGAGACGGTGCTCGCCGGCGACGTCCCTAGGCCCGTTTCCCTCGGGAATATTCCGCCGCCGAACGCTGCCGGAGGGGAGGAGGCATTCGCATGGGGGAGCCGCCGCCGTCAGAAGCCTCTCATGCAGGGGTCGTTTGGAGACTCGCCGCCGTCGTTCGGTGGCGGGATGATGAATAGCATGGAGAATTATACGGCGTCGTTGGGGTCGGGGATATCGGAGGTGTCGCCGGAATTTGGCAGTGGCGAAAGTGGGGGTAAGCAAGTTGGTAGCAAAAGGCCAAAGCTGCTCAACCTTTTTGCTTAATCATGCTCTCTGCCTACAGAAGAAGAAAAATCTTTCTTTTTTTTCTTTTATCTTTTTTATCTTTTATTTTATTTTATTGGAAGTGAGTTGGGTAGGGGTGGGAGGGACTAACTTTTTGAGACTTGAGTGATGAGAAAATTGACTTTTGTAGTCCATGCTAAATCGGAAATTGTATCTCTTTTTGTAGGAGAGTACTATTTTAATAAATTAAATAAAATAACCCTTTTCTTATTACTACAAGATTTGTATTTATAATGTCTCAAATCTTGTAGTTAAGCAATTATGCAACTCATATTTGCATTATTAATAATTGTCATGTATTTATAATATTTTAAAATTTAGCGATCATCCATTAATTCAATATGATCAAACTAGTAAAATACAAGTTCTAGAATCACTAATAGTTCAATCTTTTCTTTTGGAATTTGAGAATAGGAAAAGGGAATTTTTACAAAAGGTAAAACCCATATAGTCAAAATAGATATGTAACGATCTATTTATACCGGCGGTAATTTGTACAAGAAAATAATCTATTTCTTGAATTTATAGGGTAATACGTAGCAATGTTTTGGTCATTATATTGTTACATGAGAAGAGAGAACCATGATGAATACTCCCTCTATTTCATATAAAATGACATTTTTTTTTGCTTTTTCTGGCACGCTTTTCCACGCTTCTTGTTGATGGGTTTTAAGATGTATTTTTGAAGAATTCTTTCTTTTACGGGATACTACGACAGTCGTATCCGTAAGAAGTCGTAGTATCCCGTAAAAGAAAGAATTCTTCAAAAATACATCTTAAAACCCATCGTCAAGAAGCGTGGAAAAGCGTGACAGAAAAGTCACTATTAAAATGTGTCATTTTAAGTTAAATGGAAGGAAGGTACTTAGTATTTTGATATTTTTGAGAAAGGTTTAACTTGACAGAGTGTTGATGGGCTACTCTTACAACCTAAGACGACCAAATAGCAGTGCAAGTTTTGTTATTAATTTAAAAGACAACATTGGATTGTGTATGGAGAGAGATCTTGAAGGGAGTGATGTCTTCTATGGCAGAGTCGTAGCTTTGGATTTTGTGGGCGATATTCTCTCTTCCGCCCTTCACTATACTAACCGGGAGCTTCGACCTTGGCAACGGTCATAATACAGACGGGCCATTTGGGCCATACAAGTGGAAATGAATTTCTTTTAGATTTATTATGTTAAAGCTATACCAATAATGGTTTAGCTATTCCCAAAGCTGTTTTGTTTTTTTTATTCTTTATCATTTTACGCTAAATCCCCACTAAAGAAATTGGTTGATTATGTACTCCATCCGCTTTTTTCGAATTGACTCACTTATATTCAACTAGCATTGAGAACGTGCGTTGCACGTGTAACTTTTCATTTATCCATTTTTTTTCATAAATATTATGTTTTAATCAATATCAAAATTTCTCTACTAATTGTCCATGCATTCACATGTTAAAAGAATGATTTCAATAAATAAATTTTGATGAATAATTTATATTTATTTAATATTTCCTATTGTTTATGTTTTATTCAAATTTTGCAATTTTTCAAAATTTTATATATGTTAATTAATAAGAAAGCAAAGAATTAAGAATGATACTTTTAAAGTTTTCTTGTGTATTAATATTTTAAATATATATATAGATTGCGGATGAGATCTTCTGTCCTAATTTCGGTGTACACTTTTCAAATTAATCGTTTTACTATTTATAATGTTAAGCATAAAAATAAAAATATATTTTAATATAAAAACTATAATTAGCAATTATAACCAAAAATTAAATTTTTTAAAATATATATGCTCTAATATTGAATTTATCAACCTTATTTTAACTAATAAAACTCGTCATCTGAATTTTCATATTTTATGCAACTTGATGTGCCTAGCTATTATAAGTAGTAAACTTTAGGATAATATTATAATTTTCATAAATTTATAATTTAGTAATTATGACTTATGATATTTATTTACCAATTTTATTAGAAATGTGACTTTAGTAGAATCGAGGATATTACAATGTTAGAAGAAACATAATCCTTCATGAATCATATTATAGGAGGAATTATAGGAGTCTTAACAACTTAAATATCTAGTAGAAGTGTAATTTGATGATAAAAAATAAAATTTACGCATGTAATTATATTTGTAGTTCAATTACGTATTATGATTTGAACTGATATAACACGTCTTGAAACATCAAACAACAACATAGTTAAATGATTGATTCACTTATTTGTTGACATAGTAAAATATATATGTTCCTTATATTACAAATTATTTATTTTTTACAATTAAACAATAATGGTAAACATATATTATTATTATTATTATTATTATTATTATGATGGTCCAATTTCAAATAAAATATATTTATGTATGTTATACTATTTTATATATAAGGTAAATTAATTTCTAATGATTTATTAAATACTTTATAAATATAATTTAATGATTGTACCTCTCGTAAAAGTATGTAACAAGATCACCAAAAAAAACATAGTACTCCTAATTTCAAATGTAGAATGGTTAGTTACTTTACCTAATTTCTAAAATCTTCAATTTGCTTATTATGATATTTTTAAACCTTGTTTATTGAATTTCACAAATACAAATGAATTCACTATTAGATTTTTTTTTTTTACCTTAATTATTGAATTTCACAAATTCAATTCATAATATTGGTCATTCAAAATCAAAGTTCTAACATCAAGTCCATAAAATATACGGAGTATATAATTTGTTAACAAAAATAACTTAATAATAAATAATTAAACTAAAAAAAATTAAATTGAAATAAATAACTCAACATGTCGATAGGTCATTTCCTTAGTTTTCTGATATGGTCAATTTTGGGTCATGATCATTGTATTTGTTCCTTCTTTGTATATCCTGTTAGTTGTCGAGACTTGGATCGGTTGTTGATCCAATTCCGACTGCATCTGTTTTTTTTCGGTTTATGTTGGGGATAACACTCATTTTTAGTGTTATCTCCATCAGACGCTGTATGATTTTGTTTGAGCTATATACAGGTTGGGGGTCTGCCTAACCCCTCACCCTCACAGGGTGTTTGAAAAAAATAAAAATAAAAAAAATCTTAAGAAAAATATCTATACTTGAACAACTATATTTTACATTTTCTTTTTATTACTAAAGTAAATTTAATATTGTGGATAGTTGAGAATTTTCATAGTTCATATCTATATGTTTATGTATATAAAGTTTTGGTATGCTAAGCGTGTTTAATGAGCGATTTGGTGAGCATCTGTCCATGTCACTTCTTAATTCCTTTTTTTATTTTTTTTCCTCTTAATTTGTTCACTCTTCCTTTTTTATCTAACAAACCTTATTTCTATTTTCATTCAAATACTATATAATTGAATAAAGATTCATATATTATAAATAGACGAAGGTCAAATTGAGGTAAATGATATCGTATACTCCCTCTGTCTACTATTTGTTGGACTAAAATTTTGGGCACGAAGTTTAATGTATTTTGATAATGTGTTAATAAACTAAAGTGTTAAAGTGAAATAATTGTGAGTCCATCTAATATTTTTAATTATATTAAAATGTTAAAGTTAAAGTGTATTGTGGGCATACGTCCAAAAATAGAAAGGATCAACAAACTGTGGGCGTCTCGATATAATATTAGTGTCAATAAATTGTGGACGGAGGGAATATAATATAATTCCCATTATAAAAGGACCAAAAAAAAATAATAATAACTTTAATCGTGGCCCTTAAATTTGATATTCAATTTTTTATTAGAATAGTTTATGGTATTGATTTAATAGGAATATGCAATTTTATAAAATAAGGCTGGAGAGATTTATCACCTTAACGCAATAATTATTTATTAAATTTGTTTCTAATTATAGAAGATACACATCATCATTAAGAATTGATAAGGAATCAATAAATCTCAAAAGCGGCGGTCATATAGTAGAATTTAGGTATTATCGTAATTATTTAACATGTATTAGGGGTATATTAGGCAATCTACATTAAGTACTAAAGACTCTTTTTATATAAGTATAGATATGTGATGTATAAAATATATAATTGAGCCACTTCAGAAAAAACAGAAAGAGTACGTATTAAATATTTAATATTTTTCGGTTCTGCTTCATTAGTCCTGAAGTAATATCTATGTCCCAGATTACTTTTCTAGAATACTAATTAGGCCGTCCCATATTAATTGTCAAGTTTCTAGAAAAGGAAATAATTAGCCAATTAAATGGACCACTAATCATTTCATCATTCACCCATCTTTCAGCGCGTATCTCAATATAATTTAAATTGCAAAATTTTAAATTATCATAACCTTTTTTTTAATTAAAACACCCGAGAGGGTGATGGGTTAGGCAGACCCCCAACCTGTATATAAAAACTCAAAGAATAAATTTACAGTGTTTGGAGGAGATAACATTAAAAACGAGTGCTACCTCCAACATAAATCGAAATATCTACGAAAACGGAGAAGAAAGACAAACTGAACAATACACAGAGGCATGCCTAAAAAGTGACCATCTCCAAAGACTGTTTACAATGTCCATTAAAATAAATTTTTAATTAAACCCCATAAACTATATACTATAATGATTTTGTAGTGAATTTAAATTCTAAGGTTATATATATAAAAAAATTATATAAAAAAAACAAAAAATATAAATTATCTTAAATAAAAACCCCAAACACATGGTTGTTTTTAATTTAAACAAACAGATGTTTATAATATTAGTTAAGTTTACTTTCTAATTAGTATTGATACTATGCAAGAATTTTATTTATTATTTTCTTTTTTTATCAGACAAACACAACACACTTACACACACGTACCCGGGGTGACTCGAACCCCCGACCTCTTGGATGGTAAAGGTTCTCATTCTTTCAATTTTACTTATAAATCTTTGATGACTTATTAAGGTAAAAACAAGCAAAATAATGCACAATTAATTTTATTATATATATATATATATACATTTTATATGTATGTGTAAATTTATAGCTCATTTTCAGAGATTGTTTGATTAACTACAAAGTGCATCCGGTACAACGCCCGGGCACAATACTAGTGAACTAATATTACAGAGCGGTCGCTTAACTACAACGGCCGTTGTGCCTATATTACATCCCATTCACTCTACTTTATTATCATTAATATGATTATATTTGTACTTATTATTATTATTATTATTATTGAAAAATAAATACAAAATAAAACGGGCCTCCATGTATAATCGAATTATTTGTATAATCGAATTAAATAATATAGTATATCTTTTATGTATTTAATATTATATTTATTTAATAGGTACCGGTTCGTTAAGCCTTATATAGGTGCATTAACTATGATTTGACAATAGTTTCCTTCCCATTTTATTAATTATCCGCCGAATAGACACTAAACAAGTGGATTAGTGAGTAATCGAGCAAAAATGAATGTCGTTAGCACTAATTGACTAATACGGGTCGGTTCTTGGAATGGTATCCTTACCGTTTCACTAATTATCCACCGATTAGACACCAATGAATTGGATTAGTGAGTAATTGAGGAAGTGGAGTGTCGTAAGCACTAATTGACTAATCCGGGGTTGAATCCTTGAATAGTTTCCTTCTCATTTCACTAATTATCCGACGAATATACACTAAACAAGTGGATTAGTGAGTAATCGAGGGAAAATTAAATGTTGTTAGCACTTATTGACTAATCCGGGGTTGGTTCCTCGAATAATATCATTCCCGTTTCACTAATTATCTACCGAATAGATACTAAACAACTGGATTAGTGAGTAATCGATGGAAATTGAATGTTGTTAGCACTGATTGACTAATCCGGGGTCAGTTCCTCGAATAATATCATTCCCGTTTCGCTAATTATCCGCCGAATAGACACTAAACAACTGGATTAGTGAGCAATCGATGGAAATTGAATGTTGTTAGCACTAATTGATTAATCCGGGATCGGTTCCTCAAATAGTATCCTTTCCGTTTCACTAATTAATTTTTCTCCGAATAGACACTAAACAACTGGATTAGTGAGTAATCGAGAGAAATTGAATGTCGTTAGCACAGGAGTTGATTCTTCGAATAGTTTCCTTCTCCAAAATAATATATTCGCTATTTCAACAATATTAATTACTAATGTACAAAGTATTCAATTAAAAATGAACTAATTGCCTTTTATTGGTATAATTTGATTCCTTAGTTTAACATATTACTCATTCCATCCTATTTCATTGTCACAATTTCCTTTTTCATCTATTTCATTTATTAGTCTCGTTATCATAAAATAAAATGAATTAGTAGTGGATAAAGCCCCATAAAACACTTTATCTCACATTCTCTTAGTTATTGTGATAAAAACAAATGAGACTAATAAAGTGGACAGATAAAGTATATTTTCATTAACTATTATATTGTGACACTATTTAATTTATATAAAAAAATACAATATAGATGGCCAAAAAAAGCATTTTCTTCAATAACATCCTTGCTTAGGCCTAATTTCTTTTTTATACAATATTAAAAAATCATACAACCTCCATCCCACTATACTTGGCCACTTTCATTTGATTGACACTCATAGTATCCCGTAAAAAAAATGATACTTCAAAATTATATTTTAAAACCCGTACTAGGTTTCAGTGGATATGCGTGCACGAAATGTCAATCAAATGAAAGTGGCCAAGTATAGTGGGATGGAGATAGTATTTACATAATCACTACTAGTACTTAATTATAGTATCCAATTAATAAATTACATTCGTTTATTTAGTAGTACAACTTTTTACGGGAAGCGTGCAAAAAAAGAGTACATAAACTTAAAAACGGGAAATTCTTGCTTGCAAACGTTTGCCAAACATAACAATTCTCCCGGATGTTATATTAGCTGTTTTGTAATATTAATTCTGCCAAATTGTCAGCTATGCATACTTTTACAGAACCCTCCCCCACCCAACCCACCCCCCTCTTCCGGAATTCCCACCAACTTAATTATATACAGTGTATTTAATTGTGTGGGGTGTAGTTATTTTATTTCTGTATATTTGTTTGTATATTTTGTAGTTATTTTATTTGTGTGTTTAATTGTTTAGTTATCCTATGTATGTATAGCTGACAATTTGGCAGAATTAATATTACAAAACAACTAATATAACATCCGGGAGGACTGTTATGTTTGACAAACGTTTGCAAGTAAGAAGCTCCCTTAAAACTAACTCTACAAAACCATTTTTCTGAATTTATATTTAAATTTATATACCTTATAGTGGTCCCACTCACCTGATACACGTGTATGGTGGATAATGGGCCGGTGCCATTATGACCGGTGTCAACGTCGAATTTCCCCCCTAGATCTTCTCCATTTTCACAATATTTGCCCACCTCTTTTTTAGAATAATATTTGCCCACCTTTTGCTTTTGCATTGTGTTGGTGATGTATTCTTAATAATCAAATGTGGGGTTATAACAATTTAATAATGAACACACACACAAATATGTAGAATAAAATAATATTTAGAATGTTCACTTACCCATCGTTAGCATACTTAATATGTCTATGGTTGTCGTAACATTGCCACGTCAATGATTTTTCCACTTAAGGTTTACTTTTTTTAAGTAGAGTTTAATTTTTTTAGTAAGGTTTATTTTTATAAGGTATTAATAATATTTTTCTTTAAATATATTACCGTTACGTCGGTCGTTGACACATTAAATATGTTCATCGTATGTAAGAAGCATTTCTCATAAGTATATGATACTTATAAGAAATGTTATCATATTCAATGTGAACACGATTAATGATATAATTAGGATTGACTAACAATGTCATTAACTAAAATTCTACTATTAATGTGTGTGTTGGCCTGAAGGTAAGGGGTTAATGCCCAAGACTAAAGGTCCCGCATTCAAATCCTTCGTGTGCAGCCTTTGAATTTTAATTAATAATTATGTTTAAAAAAAATCCACTATAAAAATTTAAACTCTAATGAAAAAAAAATCTTTATAGCATTGCCACATAAGCATTTGTGAATATTATCAATGCGGTTCTTGTGCCCGCCATGATTAGGGATTGTTCCTACAATATTGAACTAGTGGGGGAGATTGGAAATCAAACGCGACTACCCACCTTTAATAATTTCCTAAGACAGTAAGTATGTGATGACTCCAACTCGGATAATTTACCAAATTACTAATTCGAGTAAATCGATCGATGACATATAATTTTTTAAAGATCGAAAATAAACTTATCTTTCTAATTATAATTGTAATTAATTTGATGGATGAGGCTCAATAATCAATCTCGTCTTGTTGCCGCATAAGATTAGTCACACATAATCTTGCATACAATTAATCTTGAACTATCATATACGACATCGAATCGTGATTACCAAACACCCCTAATGGTTATATCAATATCACAAATACGCTATCCTCTAAATAAACCACACGTAATATACTAATATGGACATATACTACCTCCAACCCACAAAAGTAGTCCAATTTACTATTTGACACGTTTTTCCACCGAAACTTAGTACAGGTTTTAAAATATAATTTTGAAGTATTTTTTTTACGGGATACTATGAGTGTCATAGTATTCCGTAAAAAAAAAATACTTCAAAATTATATTTTAAAACTCGTACTAGGTTTCAGTGGAAATACGTGCATAAAGTAAATGGAAATACTTTTGTGGGTTGGAGGTAGTATCATCGAATGATTTTACCTTTGTTGGTTTCTTTCTTGAAATTAAGGTGGAATTTATCTACTTATTTATTGGACGCGAAAGTTTTTAGTTTTGCATTCTCAAACTTTGTTTAAATCCGCCAATAAGTGTTTCCTTCCACATAAATCAATGAATACTAGTACTAGTATTTCATAATAAAAATAAATAACTATTTACGTGTATGTTGAAATATTTTTTTTTGTATTATATTATTAATTCAAGAAATATAACTACCAAGTCCAGTGATTTTTATGGAAATAAATATTCACTGAATAGAAGAATAAAATTTAAATTTATAAATTCTTAATTTAGCAATCAATAATACTTATGTTCTTTGAATTACTAAAATTTTATGGTCTATTAATTGACCGTCTATTTTCTTTTTTTCTTTTTATTTTCAATGTCGTGGAAACCCGCAGTCGCTACCTTCGGTGCCACTAGGTAAACCTTCGTCCGTGTGCAATACCCTGCAAACCACACATGAAAAGTAAACCACATTTGAAAGGACATGTGTGACAGACTTAGACTCATAGATGCATTGACGAGATTTAAACATGTGACCATTTAGGTCACATGCGTACCACGCTACCATTGGGCCACTCCATAAGAGGCTAGTCGATCGGCTATTGAAGTATATATACATGTCCATTTTTTTAGGAGTACATCGTATACAATCATATCATATCGAATATATTACAACTCAACAATAATATCACAATTTCAACAAATTACAAACCAACATGTCCATTATTATATCTTACTATAATCACACGATATGCACAAGTGAAATTCAATATATTTCAGAATGTAGTATGTACATTCATCGTTTTTAATCATCGTTTTTAACGAAATGTAAGGAATTATTACATACGACAAAAGCCCAGTCTTAATTTGAAATCATGCCATTTTTGCAAAAAAAAAAAAAATCAAAAGTCAAGACATTTTCTGACAAAAAATTAAAAGTCAGATTATTTTTGCAAATTAGATCAAAAATCATGTCATAAATCATAATTAAACAAACAATAACTAGGAATCGAAGAATTTTTTCTAATGAAGTTAGCGTAGATGAATTTTAAATCGAGGGGGGTTAGCATGTGAAAATCGAACGACATTCACTCTCTAAAAATAAAGAATTTATAGTGGTATGTGTTGTAATTATTTATTATTACTAGGGAGTGAAACGAGAGGTACGAATAGAATTAAATTAAATAGATATGCGATACACGTCATCAGGGCCCACTGAGATGAGCTCCTCCACTAGCAGTGGGATCCACGTCATCCGTTGTCTTTTTCTTTAAGAAAATAATGAGGAAATCTGTTTTCGCCCGGATAGAGAAAATTTATTGGTGCAATATTATAAATGTGGGGATAAAAAAGGCAAAAGTCAGACAGCAGTGGTAAGTGCGAAGGGGATCCGCTTTAAGCAAGGTTGCGTTTCGCCGCATCTGCAGTAGGTGCTTTTTTCTCCATATCCTATTCTACATCTACTTTCATTTCTTATTTTATTCTTTTCTACATCTAGATTTTTTTATTTTTTATTTTTTAAATCACATTAGTAGAGTTGACAAATGTTTGGGCCGGTCGAGCCTGAGTCCGAGGCAATCGGGCTTAAGAAAAAAATCATGCTAGGTCAGCTCGGCACGAAAATACATCAAATCGCCAAATTACAGTTCGAATCTGGCTGACCGACAATTTATAGATTAAATTTGACCGAGCGAGCTCGATCATATTGGGTTTTTTAGTATTTTGGGTCAGGCCAGCACAAAATTTCTACATGGCTCTAATTTTATAGCCCAAGCTCGCTCAAACTACGAGCTTGCCAAGATTACCTATCAGACTGGACCGTTTCGTGCTAAATTTAACAATTTTAAATATTAGTATTTGCTCTCAAGATAAAAGAGATTAAGTTTAAATGAATCTAAGGGATTACAAAATAATTCTAATCGGAAAGAATATAAATCAACATAAGATAATTAAAACAAACACTTTTTCTTTCAACCTTTAAAAAAAGGCAATTGCAAAATTCCAAACTATCCCCTTTATAAAAAAAATGTCTTAGCTACAGAAAATAGTCAATTCAATCATGAACTTCTAAATATTATGGAGTACTTATTAAATTTGTTGAGCATCATTTTTTGGTCATTAGCATCAGCATGACTCTTGACATTGGTCATTAACATCAACATGACTCTCCTTGATTTTTATATACTTATTATTTAGTCTTGAGTCTGTGAGGATAAAATCTAATCCTTAACTCCTTAATATTTGAGCTTTTTAACCACCGTAGAATGAATTTGACAACATCTTTTTAAAGAGACTAAGGGTTTTGAAATTTAATCAAAAAACTGATTCCAATGAATTCTCCCTTCACATTATACCCTATCAATATTTTTGTCATTGAATTAATATCATATTTCAGAATTCAGTGTAAAAATAATAAACTGCAATATTTACTCATGACATCATTATACACTATTGTTTATTTTTTTAATACAATAATTAACAATAGAAATGATAAAATTACTCCATTTCTTGGTATACATATTTTGATGGCCGGTGAAACTTAAATGAGGACAGAGATAGAGAGGTAATACGTGTGTTTGCTAATTTATTTTGAGGAACATAAAAAAGAAATTGCACAAATTTTTGCGTTCTAAATCACTTCCAATAACCAAAGTCCAAACATGGTGAGTGCTACAAGAAAACGAGCAGCAAAAAAAACATTAGTGTGTTTCAAAAAAGCATACTCCGTTGGACTAAGTAGACATTAATTATCGAGAGCGGCGATCACCAAAATCCCAAAAGGGACCCTTTCGACTTCTTGTTAGATTTGCGTCGTCTTTCTTTAGCATCTCCCACAACACGTGCACGTCCTCATACTCACACGATATCACATCGTTATGAAGTTTTACATGTCCTGCAACATTTAAATATTCTTTAGTATGACTAGTGTTCTAAAAGCCGTTAGGCGCTAGTCGGGTAGTGGAGGGGGATCGCACTTGCGACTAGGTGGCTAGTGGAGTCTAGGTAGACTAGAAACACAATGCTTATTTTTATTATTTCTACATTATATATATCATCAGTTAAAAACTATATCAACATATATTATTCATAATTTTATCACCAAATTCACAATAAAAACATATAATATGATAATTCATAGTCTAATTTAATCAATTTCATAGTCTACAAATAAACTTCATAGTTTATGACAAATTTTTCTAACTTTCAACATAATATCAATATATATATTGAATTCAGTATTTGTAATCTAATTTAGCCATAATTCTATCTAGCCATCCAAATCACGTATAGAAACAACCTAATTAGCGTAAGTATTGATTAGTACACACCTAGAGACTAATTAAGCTTTAATCTGGCCTACAGTTAGGATGCCATTAAGGGCCTAGGTGGATTTTAGCATTAGTCGGACGGTGGGGTTTGTCGCCAAGCGCCTAGACAACGACTAGACGGATCTAGGCAGAGACTTTTAGAACATTGAGTATTAATAACTAGTGTGGATATTCGATTGACATGGCAATCCCTCGTATTAGTCAATTATATCTAAAAATCGTGTACGGAGGGAGTATGTAATTAGTCATGCACGATTTACTTTTAGTTTCCTTTGTGATTCGTTTGAGGACCACAAACGTAGTGTATGCTTTGTTATTCATTCATTTCCTAATTTGCATCTCCTGTCCTAAAACGTATGAGAGAGAGAGAGAACCTGAAGATTTGCGAAGACCGATCTTTGTAGAAAATTTGGTCCAAGCTTTCCTCATGGGAGTCGTCATTTTATCCAGGCACTTTATCTTCATCTTCAAATAACACAAATTCAGGATTGATCACCAATTTCTTAATCAATCCCAATATTTAAGGATGAGACAAATCTACGACTATCAATCATATCATACCATATCCCCTATTAAAAAAAAAAAAAACAAAAAAAAAACAAAAAACAAAAGATTAAATCGGTTCAAGGCAGAAAGAAAGAAGAATTTTGAAGAAAAACAAAAAAATTTCACGCACCAACATTTGTATGTGTGTGAGATGGAGTGCACGGGAAGGGATTCAGATCGACAGGCAAAGGAATTTGAAAAATATTGCTGCTGCTCTAGATTTATATTTCTTTTCCTTAAAACAAAATAATTATCCGGTTCTCCTATAATTGTGGAGAGAAGAAGAGCCAGAATATCTAAAATTTGGAATCAATATAATGAATGAACCATCTATATTAGTAATTAGTTATGATTTGGCTACCTTAACTAGATAATTAACATTAATTAGATTTGCCGAAAAGATTTTCAAGTTATTATTCAAAGGGAGTTGGAACGATTACCCGTGCCTCTATATGCAAAGTATTAGAAAGAACTGCTAAGAATATGTTTCTCCGTCTTGGAAATTTAGTTCGAGTCCGTCGAACACTAATGTTAAGAAAATAGATTATTTATTACTCCATTTGTTTCATATCATTTGATTTGTTTTATTATTTTATATCATTAACGAGCCAAATAAGAAGAAACAGATGGAGTATAAAATGTAAGATAAAGTAATACGAGTACTTTTTTGCGTTTATCTTTATTTAATTTTTTGTTATTATTTTTTTTTATCACAGTACGAGTAAAATAGACAACTCAATCCAATGCTTGACATATCCATGCTTCTATTTATTTTATTTTATTTTTTACTTTTCTTTTTCTACTTTTTTTTTCATTTCTAAAAATACCCCTACAAACAATTATTAATTTCAATTTTATTATATAACTATTATTGCGCTCGTGCGTTGCACGGAAGATATAAATTACTTCCTCCGTCTATGATTTTTAGACAAAAAAATTATAGCTTTTAGAACTTTGTAATTACGGGTTTTAACGTGGATTTTTGTAGTATAATTTTCTTCACAGTGTACTACTACTATATTTTAAAAATCTACTTTAAAACCTATCATTACAAAACATTAAAATTAATGCGAAAAAAAATTAAGTCAGAAGATCATGGACGGAGGAAGTATAAGAGAGTAATAAAATAAATAAAAAATTGAAAAAATATATTTTTCTCTTACATTATAATTAAACAACGTAATACAATTAACATTACGTTATTGTTATCTTCACTAAAAATTTAATTCTCGTAAATTTAGGAACCTAACAAATTATAATAAAATATAAGTAAATATAATTTTATATATTTATGCGATAAAAACATAAGTTTTCTATAGGCTATTATAGTGAAACTACTATTGAAATTAAAATATTTAAATTAATATTTTTGGTATTATATTTAGATTTGTAATAATTGTCTGAATAATTTATTATACTATGTTTCATTATTTAATATATTTCTTTGAAAAAAATAATGCATCAAAAAATCATGCAATAAGTCATGATTAGTGATTAGTAAATTTATTAATCAATAGCTTTAAATCAAACTTTTTTTTAGCGAAGAAATCTAACTTAGCATTATTTCACCTAAGTTCAATTAATAATTACTTTTGTTTGTGACAATGTATTCAAATTTTGTATAGTCATAACAAATTTTTACAATAAAAAATAGAATTGAAAAAGTAAACAAATAACATATAGATATAGCAAAATAAGAAAGTTAATAGAATACAGTGCAAAAATAGATATATTAACAACCAATGAAACAATATTTATAATTTAAAATATATTTATTATCAAATTTATTGGACAATTCACAACTTTTTGAAGTAAATGATTTTCTTAAACCATTGGACAATTAGTGGTTACCTTTGGAGGGAAAATGACATTTTTATAAATTTTGTCAACTATTTTACTTTTATATATGAGATAATACACCTTTTTGCCCACTTTCACATTGTAAAATCAATTTTTACTTTGGAATATAATTTAATCAAATTTTACCCATATTTTGTCAAATATTATCTTTACGTTGCAGTTATCGGTTATAACTTATAACTTTGTAGTAGTATGCGTCGAAGATTCATCAACAACCGCAACACGCGTCCAATCGAAAGAGTGAAGAATCAAAACAATAATCAGGTATATTGTCTTTTTAATACTATTGTTGTGACGAAATAGGATAATTGAGTAATCGTTTTGGACGATATATATTGTCGCAAGTATAGGTTTTCCATCTATCTAGAGATAGAACATACACTTTAATTTGTGTTTTCTTTCAACCACACGGTTGTTAAGAAAGAGAAGAACTTCAAAATTTATTAGTGTATAATCTTAACTTCAATTTGGAATTTTTTTTTACCTTTTGTATCTCCTTCTAATGCACTGTAGAAAAACGCAATCTCTTTTCTGAAGTTTCGTTTATTGCACAGTATAATAGAAATTGAAATGAGGAATGTGGAAGTACTGCAAATTTTCTGTAGAGGAAGGCGACGGTAGAAAAAGAAAGGAGAAGAATAATTAGGTCTTTCCCATTGTGAAAGCTTTAAATTAGGGCCTTTAAAATATTTAGCCCATCATATTTGGGTTAATTTCAGGACTCCAACTATATAAATTTCCATCGAATCTGAAATTTATTTCTTTAATATAATTTCACTGCTGTTCATTAGAATTAATTAGTTTAAAAATATTTATCTAACAGTATTCATACGTGAATATATATATATATATATATTTTTTTTTTTGAGCTAAGTGAATATTCTTTAAGACAACAAAATTGAATCCATAAAATTAAAATTCGCATAGTGTGGTTAATTGTATGCAAACATGAACATTTTTTCTTGAAACAACAATAACTTTTTTTTTTCTTTCTCAAAAAACACAAACAACAATAAAACTTTTTAATAAGATTTTTAAGTGAATTTTATGATACATATATATATATATATACTGTATAAGCTGTATATATTTTATTAAAAAATATATATAGTACATCTCCGTAAGACATTCATAATATTTGATAGTAGTATTATGTTTATGATTAACAATTTATTCATAATCAACTATTACTATTAAATTTTAATTAATATTTGACCATGCATCGCATGGGCGAATATTCTAGTTTATATAATACAAGGAATATTACTTTTAGTTACTAAATGGTTCGACCGTATATTCATTTGATTGAAATCATGACGCGAAGATTTCGCCAATTTGACCTCCAATCCGACTCATAAAGCACTACCGTTTTCACTGTAAAAGAACTACTATTTTCCATTTATTTATTTTTTACTGTCTCTATTTTGGGTAGTTCCTCAAAATTCTGCATATTTTATTTTTGGATATGGATCCACTATTACAATACTAATAAACTAATAAACGTAAGGTTCAATCTTCACTATAATAAATAATACAATTTAATCGCATCATTTTTTAAAACTCGTGGAGATCAAACCAGAGAAGAGTTTTGGGAGGGAGGGTTTACGAATCAACTCTTTTGTCAATTGAGTATTTGAGCTGAACCGATTTGGTTAATGCCCATCTTGGCCCACCTCACCATGGGCCGGTCTTTGCAGAAAGTTAAGCTCTCCGTTTGAATAAAAACCCGAACCCATTTGCTGAACCGGTTTGGGCCTGAGCTGGTGGGCCCCACTTGACACCTCCTATACTCGTGCTCTTCCCTACATTGCGCCTTTTCGTCTCTCGTTGCTCTCTTTATATATTAGAACGAAAATCAAAAGCTGGTTCTCCAAAATTCATGTTAAAATCTCTTACTATTTCCGTTTGGATTTTGGAAGGCCGGAGTGTCGGAAGCGGAAGCTCTCATCGCAATTGAATTTTCAATCTTCGCCTTTTCCCCCCTTTTTGTTTTAGTTTCCTGTGTCAAATTTTGATGCCTTGTGCCGTTTCATTTCATCTCTCCAAACTTCTTCCGGGTAATCGCACCAAATTGTAATCAAACATCGATTCGCTGCAGCGAGCCATAGCTTGGAATCCATCCTCATGGATCCTAACATCATGAAATTCCTCGAAGAAGACGAGGTTAATTCTCCGCCCTAACGCTCTCTACTCATACAAATTTGGGCTTCTATATGAATTGTTTAGCATTTGGCTTCTTCATTTGGCGATCCCCCCTCCTTTTCTTTTTCATGTGGCTACATGATCGTTTGGCAGGATGAAACTATGCATTCCGGGGCGGACGTGGAGGCTTTCACGGCGGAATTGAACAGAGACATTGAAGGGAATTCTTCGACGGCGCAGGAGTCCTGTGATTCCACTTCCGGTAATTCAATAATTCATTCTAATTGAGTAAATAATCGAGCCATGTAGTTTTTATTTTAACTTCAAATCGAATTTCTGGTGGCTGTTGTTGGTTGTAGTACTTGTAATGTCTTGGTAGCATAGATTTTGATGAACTTCATCCTTTGGTTGTTAGAATGAAGCCTAACCGTGGTTTGATACTGTGGAGTAAAGAAAGATCTATGTGTGTGTGTGTGTGTGTATTTGATGCAACTTTGTAAGCAGATTATTAAGTTTTTGGCTTAGTGTTTTGAAGAAACTTGGAAAGTTAGGGTCTAGAGTGTGGCACTGAAAAAAATAGAAAATAAATAGCTTCAGGATCTTCAATGGAGGAGAAGTAAATTTTGTCCGAAAATTCCTGTGTTATACCATCGGCGTAAGGATTTAGTTGTAACATGAAAATGTCTTGCTTGTCAGGTGATGGATTGTAGAATTTTGTATAAGGAAATAAGATAGAATGAATATCATAAAATTAGAGATGAATTTGCTTACTAAAAATATGCCGTAGAAATTCTGAAGATCATAAATTTACGACCAACTTCATTCTCTAGTTTTTCTTCACTAGTGTTTCACCTCTGCGTTGCATGGCGAGCATTTTCAATGTTCATGTTAGTTCGAATGCATGCAACATGAAATTCCGAGCTCATTATAATTAGATATAAATATATTTTTGTTAAAAAAAATTAAACTATAAATGTTCATATTTATGCATCATTTAATATATATAGGTATACTAAATAATTCATAATTTAATAAATATCTGTTAAAAAATTAATGACCAATATAATTAATTAGAATTGGGCCATTCACCCCCTTAAAAAACCGTGTAAGAGGGGAGGGTCATCCAATCTATAATTAGAGTCTGGGACTTTTTTCAAGTTGATGTGAGATAAATGGGTGGCTTCAACATAATCAAACTAACACATTGAGTTAATACAATGTGTGAAACACTTCTCTGTATACAATCTTTATAACAAAGGTATCGTAGCATCATTGGTTTTGCAAGGTTTATGTAAAACATTGATTTCTTGAATTTAAGGTGATTCCTAATCTATAAGGTTAAGAAATAATTGTTGATTTATGTGCGACAATCTTCATTTTTCTACCAAATCTAAAAAAATCAATAACAAATCAAAATCAATGACAAACAAGTCAAAGTTGTAACATTACACATTTTTCATAAGTAGAAATATCCACATATCAACAATTAGTCAACAATATATTTTTGATTTATGTAGTTAGGATATAACCGATTTTATGCCATCAGTGTATGGTGTAGTTGTACCATGAAAGCAGAAGTTTGCGAAACAAGGTAGAATGAATAACATGAAACTAGAGATGAATATGCTAATCGTTTAAAATGTTCTGTAAGATATTTAGACTTTAATCTCTAGGTTTTCATGTATTCTTCCTGGTGGCTAAGATTTATAGTCTCTATGTTCGGTTTCCCCACTAGACTATTTTTTATCTCACAGTGTGGTGTTTGGTTGGACGAACTCGGCCTGGTACTTAGTCTCGTGACAATGCCACGTAGGATTAGTATTGTCTAATCTTGCCACTTTTAGTCTTGACCACCCCCTTTGAAATTGATCTTGGGCTGTCATCTCTTGTCAATCTCGATCTATCCCATACTATATTTAGTTGGATGAACCAAACACCCAGATCTGAGGATATTGTTTATTTAGCTTGAATGGATTCACAGTTTATGCAGAACACTTCACTAAAATATATATTGGAAGATTTTATAGTTATGTTCTGTTTACTTGTTACATCGTCTGTTATCCTTCCTTCTTTGCACGGAACAATGAATTTTGTAACCAGTACACCCTTTTTGAGTTTTTTCAACTCATTAAAAGAGTTGTGATGATATAGCAATCTTGTTTTCTATTACTGCTATAAAAGGTTTACACGAACTAGTGCTATCAATTTATATCAGAGCATAAAGAATCTTTTAACATTGTAACTGAAGACAAAGTGTACCCGTTTCTCCATTCTAAAATTCTGTGATATATCATATATGACTGTTGTTTTATTTCTTTTACTTTTTTCAATATTGATTACCTTTGTAACAAATATTATGATTTTTCATCTTCATGCAATTCAACTATTCCAGTAACCATATCTCAAGGAAGCAGTCTTTCAACAATCCCTAGTCAGTTTCTTCCACAGTGGCACACTTCTGGCCATGATGATATTGCTAACTTCCAAAGTGGGCAAGATACTGTGGTTATGGGGGAAAATGACGAGCATTCTTCTGAACTGGAGCTACAGAGACACGACTCAGACCCTCAGAATAGGAAAGAGGATGACAATTCTTCCCATGAGCATAACCCTTTGCTACCTAACCCCTCAATAGCTGTTGGTGCACAACAGCAGGATGAACGGAACACCTTCCCATTACCCCAACCAGTGGGCGGGCAACAGCCTGGAGAACAACCCAGTACTGCACCAGTGCTTGATCATGAAGCAAAGCCAGATAAAGAATTACAGATGAACAAATTGCAAAATATCAGCCATCATGCATCACTGGCAGTAGGGTCACAAGATCAACAATCTCTTTCAATGGAATTCAATGATCAACAGAATTTGCCTACAGGTAATGGAAATCAACAGACAAGTATGGGAATCAGTAATGACCAAGTCATGCCTTCGTTGAATCAGCAAAATGCAGGAATGGCAATGGCTAGCCAACATGCGATTACCACAGGAATGAGTAATTCACGGGCCATGACAAGTAATAGTCAACAGAATGTCAACCCGATGAAATTGAACAAGCAAGTTCCCTTTGGAATGTTGCTTCCTATCATACAACCCCAACTTGACAAGGACAGATCTATGCAACTTAACAGTCTTTACTATAAACTAAAGGTTGTCTTAAATTGCTTGTTATTTGTGAAAAACAGTTTCTCTTCAAGAATGAACAAATTATATTCTAACAACAATATATCTGCTTCCAGAAAAATGAGATTTCTAAAGATGGTTTTGTCCGGCACATGAGAAGTATTGTTGGAGACCAGATGTTAAAAATGGCTGTATACAAACTGCAGACTCAGGTATGTTAAGAGCATGGTGTCATTTAGTGCGATTATGGCCTATTTAAATTTTGGATGTAATCTGATCAACTGCAGAAAATGTAAACCAGGCTGCTAGGAACTCGCAGACTGCTCCGAATCAATCTCAAATGCAGCCTCAGGCCTCTGGTAGGCAAATGCAAATGCCTTCAGGTGGTGCACATCCTTCTCTTATCCCAGCCAATCAGAAATTTGCTTTAGAAACCACCTCTTATGCTAACAAATTGCCTTTCTCTCTTCTTTTTTTCCCTTTTCTTTTTTGTAGCACAACTGCCAACAGATTTGAGCAATTCTATAAGCGACAATAATGCAGCAAAATCACATGAGATGGAGAGGCAATCCAATTCACATGGAGCACTAGTTGTCCAGATGTCAACTTCTAGTACAAGCGCTTCAAGTCACGAGAGGATGCATCCTGCATTTCAAGCACAGGGGCTTAATAAGCAGCAGCATATGCAATTCTCCCAGACATCTTTTCCAACATATGGAAGTGCCGGAAGTGGTTACACACAATTCCCTACAAATAGTGCTGCATCTTCAGCAGCTACCAGACCACAGCCTCATGATTCTCAAATGAGGCAGGGTCCATCTCATCCTAACCTCGCTGTTAATCACTTGGGGTCAATATCCCGACCCATGAATGTGACGAACATGTCTACATTTGATAGGCCTCATTCTCTTAGTGATCCAAAGAAAATTGCAGCTGGAAGTTTGACTTATGTGAATAGCAACACAGGACTGCAGCAAAATCAAGCTCAGTGGCCATCATCCGCTAGCAAAGAGCAGAAAACTGCTAATTCTCCATCCATTACGAATGTAAAGCAGGAACCATCCGATCAGGGAATTGAACTACAAAAATCTCAGTTGTCTGCCTCACATGGATCATCTTCTTTGCCTCCTGCACCAAGTAAACTGGGCAGTACTGCTCCTGGGAATATGAAAGATGAAGCTTTTGAGATACATTCATCTAGAGCTGGACTCACTTCACCCTCAACTTTGGTGCCATCAAGCTCTGTTTCTTCTCCAAGCATGGAGACCAACATTCTGGTATTTGACGGCTCTCTAGTTCCTCTGTTGTGTCATCATTGTTGCTTGGCTTCAGACTAGTATAATGTAATTCTTTGTGCACATGCTATGTATTCTGATATCAATGAAACCTCATACTCTGGATGTGAACTTCTGATAATCTGCTTATATTAGCTCTCTGGTAGCGTAGCAGATGTAAACATTAGCCCTAACATGATGTGTTGATCATAAATATCTTGCTCTTCTGGTTAAATTTCTGTGATGGACAAATATGTTTTCTTGTATAGTTATCTAAGATTGTAATTGAATTAAGTTTGGTGCTTAATCTCTTAGTCACTGGCAGTTTAGTGATCTCGGGGACATGTAATTATCAGCATATCATACCTGATTGTTTTATATCATTTTTCCTTTCTTTCATTCTCTATATTTTACTTTTTTCATGTTTGTTGGCTGCTTTAATACGTGTCTTGATCTGTTGGATAAGATTAAGAAGTGAATTCTAGGTGACTTCCTCTTACCTACTTCTCAGTGAAGATTAGTGATCTCCTTAGAATAACACAAATTAGGATATTATGAGAAGCTCTTGAAGGAGAAGAGCATGGTTATAATTTTGCTCGCATTTGTTACTCTTCTGCTTTAGTTTCTCATTTGGATAATATAGAAGCCCACTTATGGGTTCTAGACTACCCTCACTCTTTCTCTCTCTTGCTCTCTGGGCACATGTTTTTCTATCAAAAGCAGAATGCCTTGGGATTTATCTTTCGTCTGATTTTTGTTTAGCAAATTGCTGTCAGCATCTCAGGCCTGTTGTGTATGAGTTGTTTAATAGTTACTGTATATTTTATCATTTATATTATTTGTTTCTCATCTTGTCAGTCAAGCTCTCGGATGTCTTCTCTAACCGCTCCCGTTGGTCCTGGAAATAATTCCAAGGCACCCCCCAAAAAGCCTCTGGCCGGACAAAAGAAGCCAATGGAAGCACCTGGTTCTTCACCTCCATCAAGGTAATCCTATTTATTTACAAGGATCAACAAATTTGTTGGTCTAATCTCTATTTAGTTGTGAATTCTCATAAACATATCTTACAGTAAGAAGCAAAAAGTGTCTGGATCCTTTGCTGATCAAAGCATTGAGCATCTCAACGATGTGACTGCAGTGAGCGGAGTCAATCTCAGGGTAACCTCCTTCAACCTTAAGATCATACTCAAAACACGATAATGCTTCTTGCCATCCCTTTTCCTTGTTTTTTGCTTCTAGTCCCTGGACATGTAGTTGGTTTTGTTACTCACATGATGTAAAATACATAACCAGGAGGAGGAGGAACAACTCTTTTCAGGACCAAAGGAAGACAGCCGGGTTTCAGAGGCATCTCGACGGGTAGTTCAAGAAGAAGAAGAAAGGCTGATACTGCAGAGGATTCCGCTTCAGAAAAAAATGGCGGAGATAAGTTAGTATTTCCTATGGTCACTCTGCTTCTTTGATGATTCATCCTCAATTTTTTTTTTGCATCACTAAGGTTACCTTATTTTTTTATATTCTTCCTGGCAGTGGCAAAATGTGGTTTAAAGAATATGAGTAATGACGTGAGCCGGTGCTTATCCTTGGTGAGATTGCGATAGCTGTAGTTATGCTGCAAATGTTCACGTCCTATATTTTTTTCTAGGGACCATTTGGCACTATAAGTGATTTTTCTATGTTAAGATAGTTTTATTGGGCAGTATATGAAGCTTTCAAGTGGTAAGATAGGCTTCTATTACCTAGCTTTATCCTAAGAATCATGATTTACTTGACTCTGATGTCTGATAGAAATATAGGATAATTTTCTAGTCTCTTCCATCATTTGCAATCTAACAACTTTCCTTGATAAGTGTTTCACAAGCATCAGCAAAGGATTTAATTTATTTTGTGGAATGTTGCATTGTAGTGTGTGGAAGAGAGAATGCGTGGTCTCATATCTAATGTCATCAGACTTTCAAAACAGGTTAATTTCCATGCTTCTTTTTCTATGTTGTACATTTTGAAAATAATAACAATGCATATTTTATCTGTCATAATTCTTGTCAATCCTGCAGCGAGTTGATATCGAGAAGCCACGGCACAAGACTATTATCACATCTGATGTTCGACAACAGATTATGGCCATGAATCGTAAAGCTCGTGAAGAATGGGAGAAAAAACAGGCTGAAACTGAAAAGTCACAGAAACTGAATGAAGTAAACATCAAGTTCTTCCACTTTCAGTCTATGTTATTACTGCTGAAACTGTGCTTATTATGTACTTTGATTTTGTGAATTTACAGCTTGAAAGTAGTACTGGAGTTGATGCCGACAAGGATGATAGTCGTGGAAAATCAACAAAGGTATAGATACTAAACTTCCAGTAATGCTGCATATAGCGTTCATTGAACCCTATGTTGTTTTCAGGTTAACAAGGAGGAAGATGATAAAATGCGCACGACTGCTGCAAATGTTGCTGTCCGAGCTGCTACTGGAGTGAGTGATATAGCATCAAGATGGCAATTAATGATTGAGGCCAAGCAAAAACAGGGAGGATCTGACACTTCATCTAGTCCTCATACTACCAAAGATGTGGGACGAAAGCCTTCAGCAACCTCCACAAGAAACATAAGGGAAAATCAAGAATTGGAAAAGCGGGATCCTGCAGTTGCTCTAACAACTCCTGGTAAGTTGGTAATGTTGCTAGAAGAAGTACGTAGAGGTAACTGCTTTTAAACTTGCTGGTACTCAGAATCTACAAGTAGGAAAGGTTTATGATACATGGGGTCCACTAGAAAATTTAGAGGACTAGCATTTGAAAAACTGCAAAATTAATACGGTCTTCTTGGCATCTACGCATATAATACCTTTCAACTTTGCAGGTCTTGATTGATCAACGTATGTGTTTGTCAGCTTGTTGCTTTCTGTTTTTGCCTTTGATGTTCACAAGTGACGTGAAAACTCTGTTGGTTCATATTGAATTTTACAGCGTATACAGCATTTAACCAATTATAATCTGAAAGTTTTTTTAGCTTGTTATATTATACATAGAAACTTGACTCTATCTACCATAAGCTTGCCAAAATGTTAGGCGTACTTTAGGCCCAAGGATGTCATGTTGAATAAGGCACAAAAACCGTGCTTGGCTGACCAAAGTGAGGTGCACCATTCCCAAAAAACTTATCAATGTTCTTACAGGACCTATAACAGTGTAATGCAATATAAGTTTAAAATCATATGCGCTAAAATGTAGTTCGCAAAACAAAGGAAAAAAACGAATTTGGGAAGATGAGAGAAGAATGATGTAAAAATATGCTGCTTCCTTCCGTGGAAATATGCTGCTGAACCGTAGTTTTAGAAAGATTTTCAGTGAAATATTGTGTGATAAGTTGATTGGACAGGCGAGGTTTGAAAAATAGGCCTTCAGGGGCAACCATATAAAGTAAGAAACAATGAGCGCAAGGCTTGCTAAAAGCCTAAATCAGATTAGTTTTTATTCAGTTGTGAAAAACTCATGCTGTTACGCCACAGTCCTATGAGCGCATGAAGAAGATGAGTTAGTTGATTAATTAATTATTGCTGTATTCTTATTAGTGTATGGGGGTGCAGCTGAAGTTGGGGTTAGCCATCGTGGTGGATTGTCATATGCAAGTCAGAAAGTTTTGTGTCACCTGTTATTTTAGTTATGTTGGTTATTGTGGTTTTGGATAAAACAGATAGGTGAAGAGGTTGACGTTTTCATCCTTCATGATAGTTGCTGAAGCCTATTTGCGAGTAGCAAGTAGCATCCTTTCATATATACCTGGAGACATAATTTTCTCTGTACTCGTGTACTGATTTGTTGTTTTCTCATGCATTAATGATGTCCACTCTGCTTTATTCTTCTATTTATTAAAGAACTTATTTCATTTTCTTGGTCTGGTGATTGTTGCTCTGGGTTCCTTGCACTTTTCTCACCAAGTCTGTGACGAGCTGGATTTTATTATCTACTTTTGCCCTTGTGCTAATTAATTTTTGTCATTGACGTGCGAGGATTACTATATGATAGTAGTTTTAGTTCTCTCGATTAGAGAGAAAGGTGCTGAATATATTATTGTACATGATACTTAGGGGGGTGTTTGGCTAAGTTTATTTGAAAGAGCTTATAAGCACCAACAGATTATAAGATGTTTGACGAGCTTATAAGATTACGATGTAAAAAGAAGTTGGTGGGGGAGCCTATTTTTAAGGAGCATATAAGCTCTTATAGCTTATTTTTGGAGCTTATAAGCTCTTAGAGAACTTATTTCACTCAACACATTTTCAATTATTATAAGCTCTTGAACAACTCATAAGCTGTTTTAAGGAAGCTTATAAGCTTAGCCAAATACCCTTATTTTAAAGAGCGTATAAGCTCTAGGAGCTTATAAGATGTTTCAAGAGTTTATAAGATGTATGGTGGTAAAAGGTTATAAGTTGTCAATAAAAGAGCTTATAAGTTCAGAAGACAATAAAAAAATTGAAATCCGTAATTTTGTAAAAATCAAATGGATGTGTATATATTAGAAATATAAAAATAAAATAGAGCTATAAAGTGAAAAGGTAAGATTTTGAAAAAAAAAAAAAGTATTGGTGTAGGAGCTTGTTTTTGGAGCTTATGAGCTCTTAAAGGAGCTTATTTTGCCAAACGCTTTTGGGAAGCTTATAAACAGTCGAACACCCCCTTAGGGAACATTTTGGTATTGGTGAGTCATTGCCTATGGATAATATCTTTCACCTTTATAGGGAACTCCAAAGAAACTCGATGTAGCTTTATTAACTTAACTATTTACCAACTGTTGTGATCAAGGGAACTGCATTCTCTCTTTTGCATTTGCTTAGGATTAGCAATTGCTGAAGCATCTGCAAAGCAATTTGCATTTTTAATGTAGCGTGTGAATTTTGTGTTTTTACTTAGATTATTGAGTGCAGATTTGTCCCGTTAATTGTCCCTTAATCATATCGAACCCATCATCTTTGGAGTTGTATTGACATGTGATGCATGCAGCATCGGTGAGAAAAGTGGGACGAAATCAAGTCGTTGTACCGAGGGTGGCTCGGAGCGTTTCAGTTAAGGATGTGATTGCCGTTTTAGAAAGAGAGACTCAAATGTCGAAATCTACACTGCTCTACCGTTTATATCACAAGGTCAGTGGTGATACTGTCGACGAATAATCCAATGGTAAAAGATGTGAAATGCCTAACCATTATTGGAATTTCACTTGCATAGAGAAATGGTGTTATTCTATTCATTTGATTCCTCAGGAAAAATCATCACTTGTAGATGTTTGTGATTAATTTGTATGAACCATTGTAGCTAGTATAGCGCAGAAAGAATGAATAATGGATTCTTAAATTTGTTTCGTCTTGTTACAATAAATAATTATGCTTACTAAAGTTGATGTATTTTGTAGCAATTGCAAAGTAGGTATGGTGTGTCTGCAATTATGGTTCATTGAATACTTTTGTATTAATGCATAAAAGTTTGAACCATTATTCACTTCCTATTAGATTAGTTTAATTCGTAAAAGTAGATAACAAATTAGTAATATAAGTCATTTAATTATATTTTGATCTTGACTGATCCTGAAAGTATTGGAGTGTTATATTATCCGCTTATTCTTAATTTTAATACTTTCAAGGTTGATGTTATGTATATACCCTAAAAATTGAACTCTATTATACGAAATCTAAATTCTACCAAAGAAATCTCAACAATGCTTAAAAAATTACTAATGTGGTATTGCGATACTATCATATTAGTGGTGAACATATTGTACATGTTTACAATGACCATCGGAGCATTTCTAGTACCGAACTGTCATATTAAAGATTTGGAGAAAAACTTGTGTCTAAATAAAACTAGTACACAAATATATACAACAAAACGAAGATGAATGTTTCACTGCCTATTGTGCAAGCTTAATGTACTTACGACTCATGTGAAATAATATCTATAAAGAAAATGTCATAATATACGCCCTTAAAATTGAATCCTAAAAAAAAATATATATATATATATCTTACTGAGAAAACTAAACCATTTTTAAAAAAAATTATGCACACGACATTATCAAAAATATTAAACATGTCCGCCATGTGTTTCGTAATACTTCAAAATGTAGGGCCGAGATTAAAAGTTTTCCCTCCCCGAGATGCGCCACCACGTAAAATCCCCAAATCTAGAGTAAGGGCTGAGCATTTTTAAAATTAACCTTTCCCCATTTCTTTACAATCCCAAATTCCTTCTCATTCTTCACCGCTCTACCCAATATCTACTGCGCGTTCATCACAAAACCAAGTGAGAAAGTATGGCTACTAATCAGGCGGGGGGAGCAGCAACTTTGGCTGAAATACCAACCAGCTTTGGGCATGAACTCCGAGCCTGCCTTCGCTGCCGACTTGTCAAGACCTACGATCAGGTTTCCTTAAACCTTCAAATGCATTCTCCTCTTTCTTTGCTTTTACTGTTTCTGTCGAAGGATCTAATTATTAGTATTACTCTAATAATGTATATAACTGTCTTTTGAAGTTTAGGGAATCTGGGTGTGAGAACTGCCCATTCTTTCAGATGGAAGATGACCAAGAAAAAGTCGATGAATGCACTACCGCCAATTTCACAGGGTGTGTTTTTTTTTCCTTCTTCATCCACTTCTTTTGTATGAAAGAAACGATTTAAACAAAATCAGAACCTTGTTTCTAAATTTATTGCAAATTTTGACTGGCATTATGTATATAGGTTAGTCTCTGTCATGGACCCTTCTAGAAGTTGGGCTGCTCGTTGGCTCCGCAATGGTATGCTTTTTGTCTGCATCTTTAATTGTTATTACTTTCCTTTTTACCATTATTATAAAGAGTTCGTTACACTCTCTGTGGTATGCATTTCTATAAGCTCGTTATTTGCTTGGGAATTAACCAAAATTCATTAACTCTAATCGATTTCCTGATCCCAATCCACTAATTAACTATAATCCACTAGTAAAGTTTCATAGGGTTAATTGTCTAACAAATAACGAGCTTATAGATATTCGTGCCAAGAGAGTGTATTGAACTATTTATGGACAGAGGAAGTAATAAATATGTCCCTATTGTGATGAAGATATAATATAATGATCAATCCATAAGAAAGACATTTATATATGTGAGAAATAATTAATCTTATTGTACTTTGTTGGATGAAATTTGTGCTTTGCATGTACCAATGAGAGAGGCCGTTTTGACTGATAATACTTCTGTGTTGTGTATTCTTTTCATGCTTGAGATTTCATTAGAGCACATTTTTTTCCATACTCTACATAACCAACAATGTCTTTCATAGTTTTTTCATATTTGAGAGCATTGATGTCATTTATAACTAGCCAATAGCTGAGCACCAAAATTGTTTTAGCTCTTGGATCGGTTCAAATAAACAACTCAAAACCTTCATCGTCAGGCTGTTGTTTTATCCTGCTCACTATGTTCTAATGTTGCAAGCCTTTCATTAAATCCAAATCCTGACTTCAAGAAGGAACTAGATAATGTAATAGACAAAACTGCATCTGTTTTCCTTAGGTAGTGCCTGTTTTGTTATCTCATTATAATCTGATTTCAGAATTCAGATAAGGATTAGTAGACAAAATACGTCCCAGGACTGTATGTTCGCATACTTGAAATATTTGAACAATGATTGTCATGCAACTATTACTGCTCAATTATGATGACTTGGCTTTAGCCATGCAGCTTCTGTAGTTATTTGGTAATGGTTGCAATGTTCTGATTCTTGGGTAAAGAAGCTGCGGAAACAAGAAAAGATGGGTAATTATATGGCAATAAAACTATTCAGATGATATCAAAGTTAATGTAAACTCGCGGCAAAGGCAGCTACAGTATCTGATGATAAGCTATGTTGTAAGAGATGAAAAATATTTTCACTGTTTGGAAACGTGTTATATATATGCTTCTAAGGTCGGTTCTTTCATTCAATGTTCGTCTGTTACAGATAACATAATGAGTGGTATACTATATTCCGAGTATACATTTCCTTGTGTGTGTACTGTTTTGATGCATAATCCATTTTAAGTACACTTGTCTTGTGTTATTTATTAAGACAAAAGTGTGGATGTTGATCATTTTGACAGCATGATTCTGTTAAAACTTGTTCAGGAAAATTTGTTCCCGGTTGCTATACGCTTTCTGTCTCAGAAGAACTGCCTTACGACAAGCAGGTAAGCTATCACACTTTCATCTTCCAGAAAACTCTCTGCTTTCTTTATATTTATTTTGCTCCTCTGCATTACGTTGTTAATACCTACGAAATATCATATCAACAAGTTAATTGGCCACGTACTATAGAGCCTCCTAACTTGTTTACTGTATTTGCATACTTTTTAACTCTCTTTCTCATAAGCATCAACAACTATAATTGAAATCTCCATCATGGTGCAGAATATATGCGAGAAGAGAATGTGCCTTATGCTCCACCCAAAGGTGTCTGAGTGGCTGCTACTGCTAGAATGCTATTTTGAGCTGATCTTCCCTTTTCTTTTTGGCATGTATATTCTCAAATGATGCTGGCTGAGTCGCCTGTCAACTCTCGAACTGTTTTTGTGCTTATCTATTTAGGGGGCGTTTACTTTGAGAGATAAGGGTGGATACACTAATTTTATCCTACTTAATTACGTGTTTACTTTAAAAGATTGCAAATTAGGGATACCTCAAAGCCCGTAATAGGCCTATACTTTATCACTTTATTTGGTATGATACTAATCATGGGATATGAATCTCATCCAAACACTTGAGATTACATTAATCCGGTGACATCCTATGTCTTATCCTAAAATTTATCAATACTTAAATTAATCTAATTTTTCGAAGTAATCTGCGTAAATGTATGTAGCACAGACATTCCATTATGAAGAACAATTCTAAATAGATTGTAGTGTATATGAACGAATTTGTGTGTGTTAGTGTGTTAACAACTTGTTATAGCTCACGGTTTGTGTCCAATGATTTTTTTTAGAACAATTAACATAAAATTTAAAGGTCATCACGTTGAATTTGAACTGAAAACCTTTGGCCTCAAATATTAACCTCTATCGTTAGGCCATGTATTGTTATTTTTGTTGGAGTACATATACTAGTAATATTTTCCGCATTCACCAATATTTTCCAAAATGTTTGCCCTAAGTTGCAATTTTCAGGATTAAACATTTCGTTTTGGCTCAATCAAAACATGAAATCGTTTCGATTTGTTGAAAAATAACAGTTAGATTTTTGAATTCGGTTTGAAACTTAACCATGAGAGTGCTCCGCTCTACTTAGTCATGACAGGATCGGATCAATCGGGGACATTTTGATCAAGAACAGTACGGTTTGGAAATATTCTTCGTAAAATACGCCTTGGAAATGTTCTTCGTGATATCCCCGCATGTTTCATAAGACAAACTCTCTAAGATGTGTTTTGAAAATAAATTGAAGTACAAAAAAAGGATGGAAAGTTTTATCACATTATATGATCCCCACTTGTTTTATCTTATCTTTTTTAAGGAGATAAATATGGGACTGTATCATCTATAGCATTGAGACACTATTTTGACATAGAGGATCTCAAGTTGAGAAATATGCTTAACATGTAGAAAAATATTAACACTCTAAACGAGTGAGAAAATATTATCATGATATGCAATGAAAACGTGGGAAAAGGGTTGCCGAAGAAATTTTTTCCTCTTTGATAAAATTTCCTATTACAAAGAACAAGTAGAATTATACATAGTATCAAATAAACCTAAATTTTATCCTAATATCTACTTTTTAAACATTGAAATACGTGTCTTAAGATTTTAAGTCAATATATCATGAACGAAGGGAGAGTATACTATTCAAATGCAGAAGTCTGAAAGCTCCACTAAGCTCATTGTTAAGACTGTTAAGAAAATGCCCCGAGTTCCAATTTCAGAATAACAAAAATCTGTGTTTGGAGAGATATATGAACTCACCACCTCGCTTGAAATGGCATTGTGTTATTATAAATTGAAATAATGATATTTTAGTAGAGATTAAATAACCCAAATAATTTGTTAATCAAGACCTGTTACAAGCTTGATACCACCTGCAATAACCAAAGCCTTTGCCACAAATTCGGACTGCTCAAATATTTATACTACCATCCTTCAAGTAAAGCCCCAGTAGCTCAACGATGGCATTGAGGTGCACAAACAAATCGAACATTTTGTTTTGGATTTGGTCGGGGCACAATTTCAGTTCGGTGCAGTTAGATTCAAGTTCATAGGGGGCAATAGCTACTTTTTGTCATTACCATATCACATTCAATAACCCGATAATAACTATGAACTTGAGCCCATATATAATCATCATCAGATGAAAATCTAACAGAGCCATATTCAAGAAGCCATCAATCACAAACGGGGCGGTCAAATTCCATAATTGATCGAGTCCTATCCCACTTTAAACAGCCTTAACTTTTTCTTTCAAGTTCTATCCATCTATTGTATACCTCACTACGCAAATAGATCGATGCCACTTAAGTAAAAAGTAAGGGAAATTTTAGAGACAAGATAATCGAAGATATACCATAGAGTTTCAATCGACTCAGCCATAACAAGTTTTGAACAGTCATCTCAATATCAGAACCAAGAAAGCTTCACATTAAACACATTGACAGATCAGAGATATAGATGATAACCGGTCTCCGGTGATATAATAAGCTTTGAATCATTTCTTGAGGTGGGGAAAACAAGTGACAAGATCAGCTTTCGGATGCTTTGCTTCAGCATGCTCCTTGCATTTCACTTCCGAAGTGGTGCAAATAAATGTTTGCATGCAAACCTTGCACTGCAAACAAAGATTGAACCAGCATAGGTTAGAAAAGACAATTGCTACTCAACAACTTAGGCATGATGAGCCACACTTTTGCAAGTTCATGGCCCTTCACGGGGTAAAAGATATGCTCTTTCTTGTTTTTGTACATGCGTAGTTCTGATCCTAGTACTTTGTTTAAACGTTAACATGTTTCTATGGATCCCTAAAGAGTTCTTTCGTGTGATAAAAAAAAAAACTCCCCCTGTCCCATCCTACTTGACACGTTTCTTGAATATATGTGAGTATAAAATAATAAAAATGTATCAAGTAGAATGGGAGGGAGGGAGTACGTAGTAAGAAATAAACAAGAAGATAATTTTTATGTGTGCCACCATATTAGCTCATACATAGCAAAAAGTAATCAGCAAGATAATTTTTCAAGAAGATATCTACTTTTCTCTTTCATACTTAATTCATATCCCATCGTTAGTCTCAAATCTAAGGAAAAAGTGCCTAGGCCGGGCGTTTAGATAACTTCTATTTACAATCCAACTTTGTAAACATAGTATTAGGCACAATAAAATCAATCAATCCACTCTGATCCCGCTTAGTAACGCCCCTTAAGGAAAAAAAATGCAAGTGATGTTGACGAAATGCCTCTCCCTACTCTACGTTCTTAATAAAAACCCTCACCAAAAGCAGTGAATTCACTACTTCTTCAAATCACATCAAATTCAGACTCAAGATCTCTAACCACAACTAATCACAAAACGGAATCGTTTCTGTCAACAATCTAATAATCAAACATTCAATCATTGTTCTTGTTTTTCAGAGCCAAGGCAAGAAATATTAGTTTAAATCACTCTTTATACGCATAAGATCGAACCGATGTTTCAAAAATTGAGATGCTCAATATTACTCCCAAAAAAATCCCACAACAATTCAAGCTGAAAAGGTAAAATTAAAACGACAGAAAACAAAAAAGGAACCTGGATGTTCATGGCCTTCTTGTTGGACTCAAGTTGACTCCCTGCACAAAAACCATATAATTAACACATCCCCCTTTCATATCAAACTAGCAAATTCAGCGATTAAAAAAAAATATATATATATATATACCCTTTGCGCCTTTCATTTTCTCCAAGTTCTTCTCCCGGGCCATTTTCGCTTTTTGGGCGTTGCCTCCTCCCATCCCTTCTCTCTCTCTCTCTCTCCTTTTCTTCCTCTGCAAAGAAATAAAACTTAATTCTGCGATTCGAAACCCTAATTCAATAGATATAGATGTTTAGACTTTAGAGAGAGAGAAAGGTACAGTGATCTTTGCGAAAGAAGGTTGCGGGAAATTGCGTTACACTAAGGTACGCGTGAGCCACAAAATCAACGTGCTGACGTAATAGCTACCCAACTTTTCCCAATTTCTTTTACAGTTTAAGAATTATAAAAAAAACACAATTTATGAATGCTCAAATTGTGTAGTTTTTTCAAATTATTTTAAGAATAAGGGTTAATTTGTTATAAATCTACAAACTATATATGTGTTAGGATATCAAGTTAAGGGAAAAAAACTATGAAATTAAAGTTCTAAGTTTTAATGTATTTTGATTCGATTTCAAAATTTTCATAAAAATTTCCCATATTATTTTTAATAGTATAGAAATCACGCTTTGTATTTTTTAAAGGGCAACCTTAAAGTAGTTATTTTGATATAGCAAACTCAAATACTAGTCACTCATATAAAAAATATAAAAATAGTCATTCTTACCAAATTACTCATGAATACACTAATACATGAATACACGACTCATGTGTTCGTGAAAATTAACCTTGAATACATGAATACATGAATACACGAATACATGAATCACGACTCATGTATTCGTGAAAATTAACACTGAATACACGAATACATGAATCACGACTCATGTTTCGTGAAAATTAACCTTGAATACAAGAATACATGAATATACGACTCATGTATTCGTGTATTTGTAAAAAGTGGCTATTATTTGTGTTTTTTATATGAGTGACTAGTATTTGTGTTTTTTATATGAGTGGCTAATATTTGAGTTTGTTATATCAAAGTGACTACTTTTAGGGATTAACCCATTTCTTAAAATGTTAAAAAAAAAGTTCACCTGTTAGGAAGCTTTCACTCTTAAAGGGTGTACTCATAGTAAAGTTTCGGAAAGCGTCAACATTGAAGGAATGAAAGTAAGCAGTGACGGATGTAGGAGGGTGCTAGACCACCAAAGATATTTACATGTAAAAAAAATAAATAAATAAATAAATAAATAAAAATGGATTTTATTTAATTTTAGCACCTCTATTTATTAAAAAAAATGATTTTAACACCCTCCGACTTATATTTCTGGCTCAGCCACTGAAAGCAGGAGTCTCGCAATGTCCGGTCGACATGCTTTCATCATATGAAGCTTAGAGTGTGCCCAGATTTCAAAGTCAAGTGAACGCTTCTCAAGTCAATCAGACTTAAAGCGTTTCTCAACTCAAAGCTGCTCTTAAAGCGTCAGTGAAGTAGCAATCAACTCAAAGCGATAAGTTGACTTCACTCGGTTTGAAATTCAAACTTGATGCGGAAATTCTCTTTCCGTACGTATCATTAAATGCGCCGCAGTGTCAGAGTCCACGTGTCAAAGTGAAACTGCACAAAGGAAAGTAAATGCAGAAAGAGTCACGGAAAGGTGCTACAGGCCACACCTACGCCAACTGCCTACCTACTAGGGTTTCCTTAGATTAAGGAAATGCTTAAATTAAGAAAACGACACTCCCTAGTACTGACACTCTGAAAAACATCTGCCATAAATGTGATTTTTTCAGGAAAGTTTGGAACACGCGTCGCTTCTCTCTAACGGGAAGTAAAGTTTTTTACACTATAAATAGAAGGAGCCGCAACACACAAGATACACACATACAAGCGATCAAACTTTGCAAGAACTCAAGCATTCAAGCACTCGAAATTCTTTCTTAAGTTCTTCATTTATTTTCTTAGTGTGTCCTTGAGAAAGCTTCATTTTTCTCAAGTATTGCAGCAACAAGTCCTTCTTATAGGTTCAACCGATTTAGTCCAAAACCTAGCTCGAGAATCCTTATCTTTTACTCGTGATCTTCACTGTAAAGGATTCTCATTTATATTCACAAAATCAAACCCAAAACAAAGTCTATTGTTCTTAGATTGAGTTGTAAGTTTGTTTCATGATTGTGAAGCTTAAGTTTGCATACTTAGGTGGAAGGTTATCGATTTGTTTTAGAAGATTGTTTATTGTTAGGCCTCTTGAGAACCCGAAATCTCTAGAGGATTTAGAGTCAATTTTTTTTTTTTTATTATTTAGGATAAAACATAAATTTCATTCCAAATAGAAGCGTTCACACAGCAACAGTTACAATAGAAGGGAAATCACCATCAAAGAATCCAATTGGACCTCTTGCTATCTGGTGTGCAACAATATTAAATCTCCTACTAATGTATTCAAACTTAAAGTTCAATCCCTTAACTATTTCTTTAATATCATCAACTATGTGCTCTTCAAACTCCCCTGCCTTTATATTTCCATTGAGCATCCCAATCAACAGTTGGTTGTTGCTTCTCACGACTATATTATCAAAATTTTGTTCGAGAACCATGGAAATTGCAAACCTCATGGCCATTCCCTCCAAAAGGGTGCTACTACCAGACGCATGGGCTTCTTGTTTTGCTACTACCAATATCCTCCCATCCTCATGTCGTAAAGCAAAGCCCATCCCGATCTTTCTGTTCGAGGGAACAGCCACATCGGTCTCCAGACTCAACCAGCCAGGCAGCAATTGTACTCCATTTGGGACCTCACCTCCTTTAGCTTGAGAAGCATATGACTTTTGCAATAAATTTGTTCGCATTTCTCTCCCATCTCGATGAGCCCGCTGGATTATCTCATCTCTATCCCACTGGCGGTTCTCGAAGACTAGTTTATTCCTCGCATTCCAAATATTCCATGCCACAACCAGCCCCGGTCCTGACATTTCGGGGGCCCTAGGCAGAAAAAATATATAGAGGCCCTTCAAATTAATAAAATTTTAATTTTTTTTATGCATATACAAATTGATTCCAAAATAGGGAAAACCATATAGTCATAATTGAAATAATTTTGAAAAAAAATTAATAACTTTTTTTTTCATATAGTCATACTTGAAATAATTATGAAAAATTATATTTAAAGGGAAAAAAAACATACAAAGACTTGCATGTCATACAAGTTACAACTTTTTTTCATAATCTACATGAATATATATATATACTCCCTCCATTTCATCTAAATTGACACCTTTCTTTTTGACTTTTCTGGCATGTTTTTCCACGGTTCTCGATGATGGATTTTTAAAGAATTATTTCTTTTACGGGATACTACAACTGTTGTAGTATCCTGTAAAAGAAATAATTCTTCAAAAATCCATTTTAAAACCCATCATCAAGAAGCGTGGAAAAACGTGTCAGAAAAGCCAAAAAGAAAGGTGTCAATTTAAATGAAATGGAGGGAGTATAATTTTGTTGTCTCAAAATATATTTAATAAAAATAAATTTTGGTAATCATTAATTAAATTACTTATTCAAATGAACATTAGAAGAAGATAAACAAGATACACCTTAGAAGTCAAAGTAAAATACATTAATTAATTAATACTCCCTCCGTCCCCCTTCAATTGTCCAGTTTGACTTATTGACTTTTTGGCACGCATTTCCACCGAGCCGGGAAACGAGTTATAAAATATAATTTTGAAGTATTGTTTCTTTTACGGGATACTATGAGTGTCATAGTATCCCGTAAAAGAAACAATACTTCAAAATTATATTTTATAACTCGTTTCCCGGCTCGGTGGAAATGCGTGCCAAAAAGTCAATAAGTCAAACTGGACAATTGAAGGGGGACGAAGGGAGTAACAAAATACTACATCTTCCCAAAACCCACAAAACCCAAGAGAGAGTGAGGCGTGACGGAAGAGAGAGAAAGAGAGAGGGGGAGAGGTGTGGCGTGAGAGAATTACTAAGAAAGTAATGAACTAAATAATTAAATACGTATAGAAAAAAGTAAGAGATGGGGCCCTTACACTTGGATTCCTACAAAAAATAAAATGGATTCTAACTTTGCACAGCCCATAAATATGGACATTTTAAAAATTTGGGGTCTCATTTTAACCTGGGCCCTAGGCGGGCGCACTCCTCGCCTAGGCCCAGGACCGGCCCTGGCCACAACCGCTAACCTCTCTACTTGCTCAGAAGGATAATTGGAAATAACATACCAAACAAGATTTTGAAAAGATCTCATTGACGCAATATTTTGAATATTTCGATCGGAAGCTATACAAACTTGAGCAGTCTTTGTGCACTCAATGAAGAGGTGTGTTTGATTCTCAATGGCCTCTCCACAAAGGTGGCAAATTGGATCAAGATCTACTCCTCTTCGAACCAAGTTGGAGAGAGTTGGAAGCCTATCATGACATGCCTGCCACATGAAGTTTGCCATTCTTGGTAGAATGTTCAGGCGCCATAGCTGCTTCCATTGATTTGTAGAAGGCATCGGCTCCATCAAATCCTCTTTCTCATTCGAACGCATATAAACTGCTACTCGATAAGCCGACTTGACAGTAAAGTGTCCATGAGTGGTGAAACTCCAAACTTTCTTGTCTGACGGTAGTCTTGAGCTTATCGGAGTAGCCAAAATCTGGTCCGCTTCTTTAGGAAATAATTCACATACCGTTTCTTTTTCCAACACTTGATCACGTCATCGATGAGATCAATTACTCGTTTGTCTTCAGCTCCAGTCCGATGGCGCTTCGTAGGACATTTTAGGTAGGGCCCACCTATCCAACGATCTACAAATGCCATGATATGGGCGCCATTTCCAACGCGCCAAGCAGAGCCTTCCTCAATAATATCTTTTGAACTCAGAATACTTCTCCACAAATAACTTGGCTGATGTCCAAGGGAAGCCTCTTTCAAATCTTTTCGAGGAAAATACTTTGCTTTAAGGATTTGAAAGATTAACGTATCTTGCTTCTGATATAGGCGCCAAAGTTGCTTAGCTAGCATAGCCAAGTTAAAGCAGCGAAGTTCTCTAAATCCCAAGCCCCCTTCATCCTTTCTTCTAGTTAAACTCTTCTAACCAATCCAGTGAATTTTGGATTCTCCTTGCTTTGTTCCCCAGTAAAACTTTGCCATAGCCATCTCAATAGCTTTTAGAATCTCATCCGGGATTAGGAAGCAACTCATTGTGTATGTGGGTATAGCTTGGATAACTGATTTCAGCAAAGTTTATCTTCCTGGCTTGGATAGTGAATTGATCTTCCATCCTCTGCACTTTTTCTCAACACAATCCAGAATGCCAGCAAATACCTATTTCTTAGATCGACCAATAAGCGTAGGGAGTCTAAGGTACTTATCGTGTTGTTGAACTCTTCTCACTCCAATTCTACCGCACAGCTCTGTCACCATCTCTTCCGGAACGTTTCGGCTTGCCGTCACTTCAATTTTCTCCATATTTATTCTTTGTCCAGAGGCCAGTTCGTAGCTTTGAATAATTTGTTGAATCTCATTCACCTCTCTTCTATTGGCTCTGAAGAAAATGATGGAGTCATCAGCTAAAAATAGGTGCGATACAGCCGGCGCATTCCGCGAAACTTTAGCTCCATGGATTCTTTTTTCTCGATCAACAGTTGTCAATAGATTTGAAAACACATCTGCACATAACAAGAATAAGTACGGAGAAAGAGGATCTCCTTGCCAAAGTCCCCTTTCCGGTCGAAAGAAATCTGAAGGGAAGCCATTAAAAAGTACAGAATAAGACACTGTGCTAACACACCTCATGACCAGGTTAACCCACTCCTCACAGAAACCCATATTTTGCATTACTTTACACAAGAAACTCCACTCAACCTTATCATAAGCCTTACTTATATCTAACTTCATTGCTAAGTGACCAACCCTCCATTTTCTTTTATTTTTCATAGAATGAAAGATCTCAAAAATAGTCATCACATTATCAGTAATTAGCCTACCCGGAATGAAAGCACTCTGATTAATAGACTACATCATGGAGGAAAGGTTTCAGTCTATTGGCAACACACTTGGTAATAATACGAAAAATAACATTACAAAGACTAATAGGTCTAAAATCCTTAGGCTTTTCTAGGGTGTTTAATCTTAGGAATGAGGACAATATGTGTGGAATTTAAGGGAGATGGATCGACACCATCATTTAAGACTCCTAAAACAGTATTAGATAGATCATGGCCAATAATATTCTAGAATTTTTGAAAGAAGAAAGGAGTCATACCGTCGGGGCCCGGAGCTTTGGTAGGATGCATTTGTTGCAAGGCTCTTCTGACCTCATCTTTCGTGAACGGCTTTGTTAGTTCCATATTCATTTCCTCTGTGACCTTCCTTGGAATACTATTCAACACCATCTCACTCATCTGGCTTCCTTCAGATCTGAACAAATTTACATAATAATTCTTTACCAAAGACACAAGCCCTCCTTCTTATTAACCCAACAACCGTCATCATTTAGAAGCCTGCTGATATGATTCTTCTTCTGTCTTTGATTTACTCTAGTGTGAAAGAATTTCGTGTTCCGATCACCTTCTTTTAACCACATAGTCCTTGACCTTTGAAGCCATATCATTTCTTCTTTCTTTAGTACCTCATTTAACTCGACTTCAACCTGGTGTATCTCTTGGATAGTTTCCCTGGACTGATCTTGATTTGCTTGGAGTGACTCCAGTTTCTTAGTTAAATCGTGTATTTTCCTCTTTACATTTCCAAACACCGTCTCATCCCACCACAAAAGTTGCTCGCCACAGGCTTGTTTCTTATCCCTCATCATCGATAGAGAAGCACAAGATTGCCAAGAATTCTTTACGTACTTCTCAAATTCAGGGTGATTTATCCACATATGCTCAAACCGAAAACGTTTCTTTTTTTGTTGTGGTGGAGTATTATCTTCTATCGTATCAAAATCCAAAAAAAGTAGGGAATGGTCCGACTTGTACCTGCCCAAATGATTAACTTGGCATGATGGGTAGAGCTGATTCTAGGCCGAGTTAGCAAAGGCACGATCCAAACGTGCTTGGATGTTATCGCTTCCAGATCTCCCATTAGACCAGGTGAAATGATGGCCTATATACCCGATGTCATACAGATTACACCGCAAGACTGCATCTCTAAAGCTCAGCATGGCTTGATAAGATCTCTCCCTTCTTCCTTTCTTTTCCTTGGACCACATGATTTCATTAAAATCGCCCATACAACACCAGGGCTCTGTATTATTCCTCTTAATTATCTCTAACAAATCCCAAGTTCGCCATTTATTTTCTGCTTCAGGCCATCCATAGATTCCAGATAAAAACCATTTATAGTTGTTGGAGACATCCTGAACCAATAGCAAGATATGATTACGAGAGTAATAGATTAAAGTTAATTCCACCCCTTCACGCCACAAAATAGCCAAACCTCCCTTTCTACCACGTCATTCTCCTTCACAATCAACCGCAAGACAACCCTCAAAATGTAGGCAATGCTGGTTGAGCATAGAAAATTCTCGAGTTGTGCGCCGCGTTTCCATTAAGAAGATTATCTCTGGTCGATGTGTAAATAAGATCTTTTGTAGGGCACTGAATTGTCGCTTGGTTCCCAAGCCCGCGACAGTTCCAGCTTAAGATTTTCATGGTGTTCGGCGGGGTTGCATAGAACCTCCGCCGCTAGTCCATTTAAATCTTCATCTGAAACCACTTCCTGTATCTTATACCTCTTCTGATCAGTAGTCTGCACTTCATTACTATTGAATTCTAGCTCATTTCTCTTCTCCCCTTTAACGTGTGAGGCATCTAAAATGTTTCTTCCTGCACTCAATCTTTCCCTGTTAATATGAACTCGCCTCTGGGGAGAAATGGGGGCCCATTGCTCTGCATGTTTTGGTATAGTTGAGGGTGAGGGTTTGTGTCATCATGAAGATTGAAGGTTTGGGGATGTGGTATCGTCATGGGAGTTGTGTAGGATGGTTGGGTAAAGGTTTCAGATATTGTGGCTTGTGTGATAAAAGTGGTAGTAGTGGTTGCTGTTGAAAAGGTCGAGGGGGGTCGCTCCATGGCAGTAACGGTTACAATTTGTTGGGATATGCTTATTTTTGTACAATGATACTGACTAGGCTCAGAGGGGAGAATTTGGTTCCTGAAATATATATTTGGCTTGGGTGGCTTTTTGGCATTGGTGGCTCATTCGTGGGTAATGGGTTCATGTTAGTAGCACGGGTTAGGTGAGTTTTTGCCCCCATTTTGACTTTCTCCAAGGAGCTCAATAGATTATAAACTACTTTATCTGGGACGGCGATGCGACTTATGTTGTTTTCCTCCTCACTCTATAGTTCATCTTCATCTTCATTGCTTAGAATTTGTCTATGAGGTTGTATCACATTGCTTCTTCCCATATCTATCACCTTTCTCCCGTGCTTCATCGGTGATGCTCGAATCCAATCTCTGAATTTATGTTGATTAGCATCTCGATTTTCCTCGGCCTGTTCACAATCTCTTTCGATATGTCCAAGCCGACCACAGTTATAGCAAAAGGAGGGCAGTCTCTCGTATTTTATGGGAAGCTAGGATTCACGATCTTCCACAAGGATTTTCAATCCCGTTCGCAGTGGTTTCTGGAGATTTATTTCAACCTTGATTCTAACGCTACGAGTCATGCCTTGCATCGTTTCTTCATCAGCTTCAATAAACTTTCCTATCCTCCCACCCAACTGTTTTAGGATGTCTTTTGATCGACAAACCATTGGTATATCATAAATACACACCCAGAAGGGCACAATATCAAATACCATGGCTGAAGGCTGGATACTTGCATGAACCCGCTTTAGCACTAAAATATCTTTATTAAAGTACCATGGCTCCCCCTCCAGAATCCATTTCGCATCTTTCTCGGAGTTAAATTGGAAGGAGAACAGATTGGTCTCAATCTCTCTACATGTCATGCCCTTGGAGGGGTTCCACACTTTCCTCATAGTTTCCATTAATCCAAAAGCGTTAATAGAGTGGACTGTCCAAACCTTACTGATTAGCACGTGGCATTGACATTGTTAACCTTCAGAGTTGTCGGTGTCTGGATGACAATGAGTTCCTCTTCACTTTCCTCCTCATTCACTGTGCTCGAACAATTAGATGAAGCCATGAGATGGTACTGAGAGTATTCAGAAAAGCATAGATCCACGACCAGAGTTCCTTTTCCGCAGTTCACAAAGGACAAAGTCTAAGCCTGCAAGATTCGAAACTCAAATAACACAAGAGAAGTGAGAGAGAAAAAGACAAGAAAAAGGAATTGTCGCTAGGAATGTCAGGAAGAAGAAGGGACACAAAAAAGCAAGGAAACAGAAGAGTCACAAGTATGAATACTACGGAAAAAGACGGCGGCTAACCAAAACCCCACACAAGGTACCGGAAACCCTAATTACAGGGACACAAACCCTAACTCAGCCTTGTTATCTAAGTCAATTTGTTATTGTATCTAAGTCACTTCCTCTTGGAAGTATAAAATAAGGAGTATCAAGTGAAGGTATTCATCCCGTCGAGGATAAGAGTGGACGTAGGAGAGTTTGCTCCGAACCACTATAAACTCTCTTGGTGTGCTTTGCTTAAGTACCTATTCACTGCTTTAACGCTTTGATTTTCCACTTCACACACCACGCTTTAAACAAAGAAAAATGCTTTGCAAGTTAACTGCGAGTACAAAAGTCTCACCGCATTCCGCACAACACTCACTCAAAGCGAGAACCTTTGAAAGCGTCAAATACTTTCAAAGCGTCTACTTTGACTAAGGTCGAAAAACGAAAAGAAGTTTAACACTTGTTATCACACGTATTCACCCCCTCTACGTGTGTGACTCGCTTTTGGGACCAACAATATGAATTTCAATTTTTTTCATAATAAATAAAAGTTTACTAGAAATATACAAATTTTTGATTTTTTTCCGAAATTTTCCCAAATTATATTTTCGATTAAAATTGAAAATGATGTTGCATTTGATATTGCAAACATAACTTATTATTTTTTTAATCGATATTCAGTTAGTTGGGTTACCATGTGTTTTTATTTTAAAAATACATTTTTCCGTATAATTTTTTTCTAGATCGGTAGTAATTTCGTCGAAGTGGCGGTGCTATCCGTGCAGCGACCACCGTGGACGGCCATGACCACAAATGAGGAAGTCGCGACATACCATGACATTGAGAGCGCTCCAGCACCCGACGCGTCGGAGGATGATGAGGACAGATCAATTGACGATCAGATCCTTTTAATTTTGGCCATAAATATAATTTGGGAAATTTCAAAAAAATTGAAAGTTTGTATATTTTTACCAAATTTTTATTTATCATAAAAAAATCAAAATTTATATATAATTTGTGTATTTATAACAAATTAACCCTAAAAAATAATGATTTCGATAATGTTGTGTATTGGGCCGATCATCAATCAAAAAGATGAAAACGAAAGTGCACGAATTTAAGTTGTGGACGCTCGCACGTGATCTTAAATACATGTGAGCCCGCGAAATAGACAATATTTAGCAACATTAAGTGGACCCTACTTGAGCTTTAGCCCCCACCAAAGAAGGTTAGAGATGGGGCCCACATCAGGAAAAGTCGGGAGAAAAAAGAGAGAGGAAAAGAATATGCTTTGCTCTCCTCTGCGAACATGCTTCCTTAAAATTTAAATAATGTACACAAAAATAGAAAAAGAAGTATAGTTAAAATGCTTTATTAGTTTAGCATCGGTTGCTATGAATGTTTGTTACGATAGTCCATCGTTATCTTTATTGCCCTTTCGTGTCATTCCTTCACGAGTTTTTCGTGCTCATCTTTTTCTTTTTCTCCCTCTTCTGACAATCATACAAGATTTAGAGAGAGAGGGGTTGATCAACGGTGGAGCATGGAGTTTTTGCAAGAACAAACTTTTGCTGCTTTTCTCGCCCTTGTTTTATCTTTTCTTGTTGCAAAGATCATTTCTTTTGCTGTTTCTAACTCAACTGCTGATGTTAACAATGTTGTGTCGTCTCTTAGCGAAGGTGCAGCAGCGAAAGAGGCGACTTTGGGAAGAAATTTGAAGGTTAGGAGAGGGAGAGAGGGGAAGAGAGTGAAGTTTGTGGATGATGTTGTGATCAGAAGGATTGATCGTTACGAGGGGTCTGAAAATCGTGTGTTGTTGGATGATGTGAAGGAAGTGGGAGAAGGGATTGCTGAGAAAGAGGGGGTGGATGAAAAATCTGGACAAAGGGTTGATGAATTCGGAGGGGATGGATTGTGCGGAGAGAGAAAGAGTGAAGAAGAAGAATCTTTTGGTGAAGGGAGTGGAGAAACTGAAATGCTGTTTGAGGAAGAGGCAGATGGTGGTGTTGGTCAACATGTGGAAGCTTTGTTGACTAGTGGGGTGGAAAGAGAGGTGGGATTTGAGGGGGGAGATGAGGTAGTTGATGAGAGAGAAGGAGATAGAGAAGTGGGTTGTGGAGAGAATCAAGAAATAGTTGCAGAGGAGCTGATGGAGGATGAGGAAAAGGTGAGAGATAAGAGTATTGATGAAGATTGGGAGGGAGTAGAGAGGAGTGAGTTGGAGAAAGGCTTTGCAGAAGCTGTTAATTATGTTGAGTGTGGAGGGAAGGGAAAAGAGGACGAGGGGTTGGCGAAATTGGGCAGTGATGTTCAGATGCAGCTCTATGGGCTGCATAAAGTTGCACTTGAAGGGCCTTGCCTCGAGCCGCAGCCTATGGCGTTCATGCTTTCTGCTCGTGCAAAATGGTACTTGGATCTTATTTTTTTTTAGCAGTTATATAGTATTTGTGTTGATTTTCTTGGGCTTTTTTGGTTTTCCTAGTAGAAATGTATGTATAACTGTGTTGCAATGTCCAGTATAACCCCATCATGATTGAATTCAGCCCTTATCTTATTAATATTGGAGCGTATCGACTAGCCTTGAAGTGCCTATGATTATTGTGAACTCTCTAGAGCAGTGATAATATAGGGAGTGTTTACTTTGGCTGAGATAGGTAGATAAAAGTAATATAGGCTAATCTACCATTTACTTGATGAATTGATTAAATTTGAACTTGTTTTCTCATTAAAGATCATTGACCTTATAGTTATAGTACTCTGATCGATCTTGGAATTTTGCTTCCTTAGATTAGTATCACCGACATAGTAAGTACCTAAGAGCAGACAGATTAATTTCCAGAGCGGGAGCAAAGAAGTCGAGTAGGGAATTCTGTAAATGCATCACCTAATAACAATATTACAAGAACAAAAGGAAAAATAGTAATATTGAGTTGAGAGATAATGTTAGTGGAGCAAAGAATCATAGGGGAGTCTTGAATAGGTGACAGGGTGTAGTTTGATTGGTAGTTATATAACAGGTGCTATGTGTGAGTGATGGGGGGCAATAATTCCATTGTGCAAGGAATGCATGGCAAAGGCTGGGAAGCATGAGTCGAGACGCGGCTATGGAGCACTATATGCAAGTCTTGTCACAATATATACCTGACTGGATGCACACATCTTCCGCTGTAAGAGTGCCCTTTCTTCCATAATAAAGCTTTGCTCGAAACCATTTTATGTTGATTGATACTATTATTTACCATGAACCTTTCCCTGTGTACATAACTCTTGTTTAGGATGACAAGATTCAGAGAAAGACGGAACCCGAAGATTACATACCTGCTGCTGAGCTTGAGGGGTTGGTGATCTTTTATGTCTTTCATTTTTTTTCTTTTAAAAACTTTTTGGCTTTTAACCTACAATTTGAATCGACTGAAGCAGATCTAATCTCTTACTGCTGGCATTGAATTCCTGCAGAAATTCAGAGGCGAGCACCTCTCCTGTTAGTGATTTTAGCACTAACGAGAGTTCTGTGGATAAGGTGATTGCTCCTTTGCCTGTAATTACATTGCATTTATAATATCTGGAAGCTTTAAGTTAATATTCTCAGATGATGGGGCATGAGATATCATATTTTTCGGTTTGTCATGAAGCTCTGAGTGTCATGAAACTTCTAGTTAATAATCGGAGATCATGTATCATGGCTTGTGTTGCATAAATAATACCGACATTTTTTATGAAATTATGCTCTTCAAGCCTCTGACAGAATAAAAAATAAGGGAACTCTACTGCTACTTGTAAAATTTCCTTTTGGCCTCCCATGCTTATTATCCTTACATCCGAAGAACTATTTGTCCTTTAGGATTTCCAAGATTCTTTGACAGCCTCTTCATGAAGTACTCGGAAATAATCTATTTTGCTAAGTAGCAGAGGCATTGTTCGCACCAAGCTAAAAATGAATATCATCCGGCTGTCCTGCTTGAATTTAATTTGATGGCATTTAAGAACAATCGATTTCACTTTCTTGACTTTATATTTGATTTGAATCTTGTATAACATGCATGTCATAACATCTTTCGACAATGTCTCTTCACCATATGGAAAGCCCGAATACCACCATATAGTATCTTATCTACAAATAGCATCATAGATTTGACAGTTGTGCTGAGATTATTGAAAAATTGGTTAGAATTTGGTCCATCATGTTTTCATATGTTAACGCTGTTGAAGTTCTTCAGTACATATTTAACTAAGGACATAATATAGAGTTGCCTGTGTGGCTCCTTAGATTGATCTTGTCTCGACAATAATTTCAAAAGCTTATTTCCCAGTTTATTTCTGTATACTTGATAATCTTGTGCTGTAGAATGCAGACTTTGACACTATCGTCATACATATAAAGATTAGTCCAGCCGTAAATCTGGTTCTAATGATGTCCTTGTATGTTTGATGTTCCCAGTAGTATATAAGAAGAGAATCTCCTTTCTAATTTACGTATCTTTGTTATGGCAGGTTGATACTGTATAGCAGGGTAAAGATATTAGTATCACCACTTTACCAGTTGCCTCTACGGGCAAAACTTTCACGTAATTTGTCTTTCCTCCAACCTTATATTTAATGTATATCTTGTGCTAAACCGAGCTTTGCTACATTACTTTGGCCCTCTTGAAGTTCATGTTGATTGCAAAGCTTGCTTCTTAGGAATTGAATTCAGTCCTATATCCGGTTATCTAATAGTCCCTCCGTCCATTTATCAAGGTATAGGTGACTTCCTTTTTGACGGTCAACTATACCTTTCCTATTTATAAGAGATAGTTGACTGTCTGCCTCTCAGTCAACTATCCTTTTATGAACGGAACGCAGGGACTATTTTAAGATATCTTTGTGATATTTCAAAAATATATATCTGAGTTAGCATAAGAGTGATGAAATTGATTCGTATCTAAAATCTTTTGTGTTAAGGTGTTTTATTATCAGTTTGGGTATAACTTAGTACTTAGTAATGGGATGTGAATTAATTTCGCCAGTAATTATCAAATAATTTTTGAAACCTTTTTCTTTTCATCTCCTCTCTTAACTGTTCTGTATCTCCTAAACTGGATGATTTCTCTGTTTCAGAGGTGACGGACTCGAGATTTGGTGGTGGAGCCAAGTAAGGGTGGGAAGGAGCGTTCCAACAAAATTGGTGTTCCTTTTAATTGTTAGTATATGTTATTCAGGGTTTGTGTTCGATGAAACTTGGCTTGTTACATGTATAAAACTATTTCAACACATTTTACATTCCTACTTGTATCTCATCTCATGTCAATATCCATAAATGTTACTGTGCTAATATGTTGCTATATTTTCTTCCATCCAAAGAAGAAATGTATGCCCATCGCCCAGGATTGTCTTTCATGAATAGAAATTCTAAAATTGTTATCTCCAGGCTTGTCACCTCCTCGGCCGTGTCGTAGAGCCGTCGTGCCTATTCTGCCGCCACTCGACTTCGATAACAGGAGCAGGGTAGAAACGCCCTATTGCATTAGCAATATTATTGACTACCCATCTTTTAGATGTTCAAAATGAAGAGATGAGGACCATCTGAGCAATTAATGAAACACTCATAACAACATCTCGTGTATCAAGCCAGATTATTCAAAACGAACCCGCATCAACGGTTTAAATTTCTTATCATCGGTCACCATTTTTCTACTCAAACGAACTATCATTGCCAATCATAGACCACACACCACGCTTATGCCATTATCACTAGTGGATTACTAAATAGTAAATAACAAATCATAAATGAATAAGCAAAGCCTCACTATTAGAAGCATCACATCTCAACAAAAGAAACCAAGAAAAATATAACAAAATAGATACTCCCTCCGTCTCCCATATTAGTGTGCATATTTCCCGTTTGAAACGTCCCCCATATTACTGTGCATTCCAAATATAGAAAGATTCCCCAAGCAAAAAGACATATTCACCCTCACTTTATTCTTACTTTTCTCACTTTCTACCTACTTTTCCCACTTTACACCAATTTCGCCTTAAACTGCGTGTCGTTTCTCTCAGCACACTAATATGGGGGACAGAGGGAGTATTATTAAACAAAGACATGACATCCATGATTAAATTTCTACAAAGATCATCATCAGCATAAGCGCAGTTCTTCTCATTACATCACTAGATTAAGAGGGGCAGATACTAATCAAACATTCATTATGACTATATACAAATTCATGGAGGCAAAGCCTACTGTAAGAACCACCTCTCGACTCCGTTCACCGCCCTTCGTTGCTACTTCAATTAGTTAGTCTGTACCATCGAAAAACTAACCTACAAATGGAAATAGTTACCTTATTCCTTACAAATTCCTTACCTTGGCTCTGTACGCAACAGTGTTCTTCACCCTTCCTTCTCGGGTAAGCTCGCACGTGTCACCTACGGAATCGAATCTCAATTCAGCTGGTGGGATAAAGCAGTCAACTGATAAACCGGGGACATTAAATGCTACTTCCTCGATTGACCATACTTCTTCCATTCTTGTCTTAGTATGACTCATTGCAGTTTCTCCAAACCTAAAAAGAGTGACTACAGATCTCCCAGAGTGAGCTACCATGATGCCCTCAACGGGTCTGTAGTCATCGAGAACTGAGTTGATAGTTGTTTCCCAATACACAGCTTCACCTCCGTTGGTTTGAATCCGGGTCAAGTGGGAGTCCTCCAAATGCACGAGAAGGCCCGTTTTCTGGCTGAAGTAGCCGAAGAGAACGTGCCTAATGATCTCTGCCGGTCCTTCGCTCCTAGATTTCAGTGTGTAAGGATCCGCACACAGTTTGAGAATGAAGCAATCTTCACCGTTGATCTTCTTCTCCCCCGTGCACCTAGCATTTACAAACATGTTGGCTGTTGTTCTTGGATCAAGGCCCTGCAAATCATCCGGCATGAATTGAGAAACAAAATTAATTAAAAGGGTGCTTACTTCGGATGATAGCTTAGACAGAAAAAAATCAAGATATAAAAAATAAAAAATAAAACAACTTAACATCAAGAGCGTGTTTACTCTGGTTGATAGCTTTAGTGGATACAAAAAAAAAAATAGTTTATATTCTAAATTATTGGTCTTTTAACGAAAATGTCATTGATAATTACACTCAACACCACAAACTATCACAAAACTAGCAAAAATGTCCAAAGGTCAATTTCTGGCATGCAATTTATTCTTCTCTTAATTTTTGGGCTTCTTTAATACTACCTCCATCTCATTTACTTAGACACATTTGCCGTTTTAGTCCGTCTCAACAATTAGACTCATTCCTAAAATGGCAAAGAATATTTGGCTACAATTAACTCTCTCTCCTCAGAATTAATTGCAGCCACATATTCTCCACTCTCTTAGTTCTTGGATCTATAGTAAATGTACCTAATTAGATGAAATGGAGGTAGTACTACCTCTGTCCCAACCATCTTGGCCCCTTTTTTATTCAACTGAGTCTATTATAATAATAAAAGGGGCCATGAAATGCCAATAGTGATTAACCCTGAAAATAGTACAATAAGGCCTATCCACCAAATACTTTCTTTGATAGATAAGAACAATTCTGAGCCTGTTCCATTCAAATACTAAATCATATGTATCATAAGAGATTGCACCTAAAGAAAACGAAACAATCTCATACCTGAAGGGCACGACGAAGGGGCCGGACAGGCCCTTTCGCAGAATGCGCACCGAGCCACGGAGTGTGTCTCCAAACGAGCTTCCCATTGCAACCGGCATGAACTTTGCTGCCTCCAAGGGCGAGCTCAACGTACCACATATCAGGATTCATTTGCCAGAGGACAAACCCTCCTGATTCGGCTGCTCTCGACGAATTCCGGTTCTTGATAACTTTGCTCGCAGTCTCTATATCAGATGCAAGCATCTTCACTTTACCCATTGCATATGCATTCTGTATAGAGCTTTGAACCTTCTGCCCTCCAGATGCTGCCAGATACTGCTGAAGTATGTACTGAGCAGAGGAACTTTCCTGTATCGATCAATATTTGCAGAATATTACTATATGGACTTTTACTTTGTGCAGTGGAAATATTAAGTAATGACAACAAAGAAAGGACCACCATGTGCAGCACGATCTTACATTTATTATCTTTCATTCTCATAATTTTTTCAAGAATTAATGAACACAGTTACGGTCTACCAACCAAAAAGATGTGGTCAACAGTCTACATCCACATAACTATCTCTATTTTCAAGATTTTACAAAAGCCCTTTCATGTTTCCTTTCTATATTAATCCCAAATGTTCTACATCAAACAAAGCTACAGTCTTGGTAAAATTTATTCAATCCCATCCACAAATTATCAGTATATATCAGAAACACAAATCACAAAATACAGAGGAAGAAGACAACAATTAGATATAGATAGACCGGGTGTGGAAAAGAAGCCAAGTGAAATCGTAACTTGCAAGCAATTATTTCAACCGGAAAAAAAAAAAAAAAAAAAACCACACACACACACAATGCGATTCCCAGAAACATAAAATTGAACACAGAAACGCAGAAGCAACTATAAATTCTTCATAAAAAAAGACGTTGAATCTACGAAATGGTGGAGAGAACTAACAATGGGAGTGTCTTTAATGGATAGGTGCGGGAGAGGGTCGTTGTTGCTAACGTGCACGGGGGCCAGCGGCGCACCGAGAACGCCTAGAAGCAGCCGCAGATCAGACCTGGAGCAACCCGGCCCGGAATTCGAAGGAGTCGGGGCACGACAGAGCCACTGCGCCCAGCTTTCGCCCCTTGGATCGCCCGAATCCGACTCATTCGGATCTGGGCCCTCCCTCAGCGGCGACAGAGCTTCCGCTCCCGGCCTCACACTCCCCGATCTCGATACATAAATTTCCGGTGGGGCCACGCTACTTCCCCTCCTCCGCCGGAGTAGGCCCGAGCCGGACGGAGACTTGCACCGCCCCTTCCTCGACCGGGCCGGCGACAACCCTCGAACCACTTCCTCCCTTAAAGCCGAGAAAAACCCGTGCTTCCGCTCCATGCCGACTGAAACAGCGAGTTAACTCGAATTGACGCAAAATTGGAGAATTTGATAAAATGCTGAGAGAAAGAGAAATGGGAGCGGCGGCGAGCAGAAAAGCACAGTCAGCTGCTGTTGGGTTGGGAGAGGAGTGAGAAAAAGGAAAGAAGAGAGAGAAAGGGCATTACGTTAAGAAGAAGCAAACTTTTCTACTTGTTTTGCTACTCTATTATACATATAGAAAGGAGATAGTAATACTCTCTATTAATTTCCATAGTTTTATGGGTATTTTACCAATGTTTTAAAAATCGAATCAAAGATCAAACCGGTAAAATTTGGATTTTCAATTTTTTTAATTGAACCGCGGTCAAATTGATCACAATCGGTAAATTGGGTAAAATTGCCGAATCAAAATCATGATCGATTCCGGTTTAACCGATTCAATTGGTCGGTCCGATGCGGTTCCTAAGATATTAGTTTGTATTCTTGATAGTAGTGGTATGTTTTGGGATTTAAACAATCTTTTTAAACTCACTCTACAATGACAGAACTAGCCCTGCTGCTTCAAGAAATCTTTATTTTTCATTTTCATTTTGAGAAATCTTTTCATTCTCATTTTAACCCATTTTCATTTTTATTATTCTTTTTCCTAAAAGGGAAGTCAAAATCTACATTTTTTTCCTTCGGGATTAATTACAAACTGTACATATATTTTCCTTGGATTATCATACTAAGTCAATGCAATTTTATGTATTTGTTTATTTGACTCGAATAATTAAGTTGCTTGAAATATTAGATATAACGAGGATTAGTTTGTTACTAATATATTTCTATTGATATTTGAGCAATTATGATCAACTAATTAAGTTCTTACTGTATGTATTATCAAAGTTGGAGCTATCTTTTTGTTTACATAAAAATACTGCTGCATTGTATGAGTATCTTAGCGCAATAGGAAGTTAATGTCCGAGACCAAAAATCTCGTATTCGAATACTTTGCGATTCGACTTTTAAAATGTTAAAAAAAAATTACATCTACACCAATACAATATTAACGTTGCACATAAAAATTCCGTAACTAAATTTAAAGAGTTTATTGTACCAAAATTTTATAACAAATATCGGCATGCTAATTTTTAATCGGATTAAACCCTGGAAGTAGTTTCTTATTATTATTGTAACAGCATATTACCTGTAAGATAATTCTAAATTAGAAATTAATTCAAGACATAATCATATTATTATAACTTACGTTAAATATACTTTCGCATACAGCGTTCTTAATCTCTTATTCAATTTCATTACCATAACATTTTTAAAGTGCATTAAACATCTAGTATAAGGTAAGTGAATTGGTATTTCACCCATGACAGTAATGGATGGTAATAATTAATAAAACACTTGGTCCTTTAGGAATTTTCTAAGAGCATGCACAACTGCACCTAAATTTTTGTTGGCGGTCGCTACGCATGCTAGGCGCCTAGCAAAACTCTCATTGCAATTCATCACTAGGCACATGGATGATAGACATGTTCACGCCTATCACCAGCGCCTAGCATTTATGACGTGGCGCGCTGCTTTTGGTCCGATACAAATTTTTGTATTTTTTTTTTTCATTTTTTCCCTCTAAATACAACAACCATATTTTACAATTTCCATCCCAATTTCACATATATATTTTTTTTCTCATTCTCATTCTCATTCTACAAATTTATCTACAATTTTATTTTGCTAGCAATGTATCCTTCGAAGAACAATCCATCTTGGTCTAGCTCTCCAAATTTATTCTAAAAGAATCGATCTCCTTTAATTCCAAATGTCCTATGCTGACATCCAACCGCAATCTATTCGAATCATTTAATTAGCCAGCTAATGTATTTCTCACAATTTTCGATTTTCAAATTTTAGATTAATGTAATTTTTATATTATTTCAATTCTATAAAATTTACATTTTCAAAATAATTATTATTCAAAAATAATTCAATTACAAAATAAAATAAAATAAAATAAATGGGCCTACGAAAATTTTGTAGCTCCACTGCAAGATTATTTAGGCCACTAGCAATTCAATCATTTTTAGCGATGCCTACAAGTTTCGTAAGCACTGCTGCGGATGCTATATAAAACTAATAATATGAAAGCATCGATATAGTAAGATTATATACAAGGTGAGTGTTTGAGTATTTTTCTTTTTTTTTCAAAAATCATTAATGCTAATTGCTTCTAATTAGTTTTTTTTTTTTTTTTTTGAGAATTACAAGTCTACTCATATACATGAGAAACTACTCCACACATAGATGGGAATCCTACACCACACAAATGTGGGAAAACTTCTTCACACGCCACATGACGGCGGTGGGAATTGAACCCGAGACCTCTGGCTAATACATCGAATGATGGCACCTTATTTTCTTTACACATGCATGCAGTTGTTGCTTCCTTTATTATAGAGATGGAGTACAAATCAATATTGTTGTTACAGTGTTACTCTAAGGTGTGTTTGGTAAAGAAGATGAACCAAGATGAACCAAGATGAGAGAGATCATCTTGTTCATCTCACTGTTTGGTAACCAACTAAAATAAACTGGAGGGCCCGAGATGAATACAAGGCCCGTTGATATTTCACTGTTCCGCCTTGTTTAGTCATCTCACGTTTTTGGTCGGATGAGGTGAACTCATTAAAACAGTAACACAATACTTTCTCTCTCTATACCATTTTAACCCTTATGTATTTATACGATTTTAAATAATAATAATAATAATAATAATAATAATAATAATAATGTAATAAAATAATAATAATAATAAATAAATAAATAAATAATAACAATAATAGTAATAATAATAATAATAATAATAAATCAATAATAATAATGTAATAAATAATATAATAATAGTAATAGTAATAGTAATAGTAGTAATAGTAATAATAATAATAATATCAATATAGTAGTAATAATAATAATATAATAATAATAATAATAATAATAAATATTAATAATTTAATAAATAATAATATATAATAATAATAATCTAATAGTAATAGTAATAGTAATAGTAACAATTATAATAAGTATATATAATAATAATAATAATAATAATTTAATAATAATAATAGTATATATAATAATAACAAGAATAATAATAATATAAAATACTAATATAATAATAATAATAAATAATAACAATAATAGTAATAATTATAATAATAACAAGAATAATAAAATAATAACTCAACATATAATAATAATAATAATAATAATAATAAATAATAACAATAATAGTAATAATTATAATAATAACAAGAATAATAAAATAATAACTCAACAATTAATAATATAATAATATATAATAATAATATAATAATAATAATAAATCTATTATAATAATAATAAATAATAACAATAATAGTAATAATTATTAATAAACAAGAATAATAAAATCATAACTAATCAACAATATAATAATGAATCCATCCTATATAATATCTTCATACCCTCATTAATCTAATAATAATAATAATAATCATAATCATACCTCCACTAGTAATCAGAATCCTTCAGATAATCAATAGCCTCCCCTCCTTATCCCGTAGTAATAACCGGTCATCATTATAACCCGGTCTACTATTAATCTCACGATACCAGTGAAATCGGTCGGGGTCTTTAATCCTGCGGTTACATAGTCATTAAATTTTATCTAGAGTTTTGCAATTTGTCCAAACCCACATATGATATCATCCGGGTCTGAATTTTTTGCTACCAAATGGTGAGGATGATGATCATCTTGACACTATTCATATGAGTCATCTTGAGATGATCACATTCTTCTTTGAGATGTTACAAACGCCCTCCCTAAGTCTCACAATCACTTTAATACGTTAACACTTTATCATTCTGTTTTTTAACACTTTAACATCTTAATACAATTAAAAATATTAGATGGACCCACAAATATCTCACTTTAACACTTTAATTTATTAATACATCTCAAAACACATTAAATTCCATGCCTAAAATTTTGGGTCACTAAATCATGAACGGATGGAGTAACATATATCATTCAAATTTTTAATTCACAGTTAATGGAGAAGCCATGGTGGACTACATCCCAGGATTACCACCAACTCGTGTAGCCGATCTCCCATTACTCATTAGAGGCCAAGAAATCATGCCAAAACTCATGCAAATATTGCCCACTGATTCCAACTCTAAACATCTAATCTTCACTTCCTTCTACGCGCTCGAAGCCCAAGTTCTTGCTGCTATGAAGCAGAAACCTTCAATAATCTCCATCTACACCATTGGCCCCGCCACCGTACATTCCAAGCTCAGAGACATCAAAACGAGCTCCGCCACTTCCGATGCCGCCTACTTGAGGTGGCTAGACTTCCACCCTCCGAGCTCAGTTTTGTACGTCTCGCTAGGCAGTTTCTTGCATGTTTCTATGGCCCAAATGGATGAGATCGCCACTGGTTTGAAAGAGAGTGGCGTTAGGTTCTTGTGGGTAGCTAGACGAGATTCGTCTCGACTAAACGAGACTTGTGGAAATAATAATAAAGGCCTAGTGGTGGAGTGGTGCGACCAATTGAGAGTTCTGTCTCATCCCTCGGTCGGAGGATTTTTCTCGCACTGTGGATGGAACTCGACTAAAGAAGCTGTCCTCACTGGTGTGCCATTGCTAACTTTTCCTCTCATCATGGATCAGTTGACTGATGCCAAGGCCATCGTTGAAGATTGGAGAATCGGATGGAGGGTATTGGAGAGAGAATATGATGAGAAGAATTTGAAGAGGAGATATGAAATTGCAGCGATTGTGAAGAGGTTTATGGATTTGGAGAGTGTAGAGAGGAAGGAGATTGATAGAAATGCAAGAGAATTGCAGAACAAGTGTGAGAGAGAATTTGCAGAGGGAGAGTCGCATCAAGCTAATCTTGATCACTTTCTTAGATCAATCAAATCTTGCTGCACTCTAAGATCATAAACTTTATACAGTACTCCCATGTTTCAATCCCAAGTTTCATTTTATCAAACTAGCAAAGACAATGTTCGTTGCACGTGTAACCTTTATTTTAGCTTGGGTAGATTTATATTTCGAAATAATTTTTGTACTGAATCTAAGGAAAGTGAAAAATTTGGTATTGGCTTGCGGTAATTACTTTGATTCATATTAAAAAATATGTTTAAATTCCTTCCTTCATTCCTTATAAAATTAAAATACTACTGTCAACAAGAAATTGAGGAAGCATTCAAGTCACAAATAATATGGACAAAATGTTAGATAAACTATTTATTTTCTAACCTTTATATTATAAAACATGACAAAATAATAGAGTAGTATTATTTTTGTTATAGTAACAACTTTTTCTTAAATTATGTCATATTTCTCTCACATTACGTGATTTAATTTATTTTTTTGACAAAATATCCAAGTACAGTCTGATTCAAATAATTTTTACCATCAAATCACTTTCATACGATGCATTTAAAATATTATTTAATAAATTTTAATATCTTGATTTTACCTTTGATATGGAGACTTTGATAATGAGTATTCCTATTCAAATTGAGCTAGTTAATATCTGACAGTTCAAAGCTCTACTCTGACGGCACATTGCTCTCAAATGGGTAGACGAGAAGAAGAAAGGAACGAGACACAAAACAACCCTTTTGGGTTCACATCCAAAATCGCACAGGAGGAGCAAGGGGATGAGGCGAGAAAGAAACCCTTGATTTTTTTCACTCTCTAAAATACAGTGCCAACTCTTAAATCTACAAATGACCGATAGATAGGTGAAAAACATGGTTCTTATTAGTCATATCAGGATAGAAGTAGATGGAATTGGGTGAGTTTATCGTCCGTTTGTACCTCGTTGTGTGTAATTGTTAGTTTTTGTCGAATATATTACTCCTTTGTTCATATTGGTTTGATTGTTTTATAGGAAAAAGAAGCTAATTGTCAGCAAGGATAACGATCTCACATCGATGCTCGGGTCGAGAGGAGTTCGTAGGAAAAGACGAAATTCAATTCGAAGCTTGAATGAGGAAGAAGTGTCGGAGAGCCGGCACGGCGCGTGGAAGGAGAAAGGAGAAGGACCACCGGGCAGGCCAGAGCGCAGGGGCGGCGCGCCCAACTACAGAGGGGGGTGCTGCCCGTGCGCCGCCGTTATAAGTTTACTCTTGGCCGCGCATATAGTCGGCGTGGGCTTGCTGCCTTTCCTCTTTTCGGTTTTTGCATTTTTAACCTCCGAAAATCGCGTTTTTCATCCTATTTCCTATTTTTCCTATTTGCTATCTAGTCTCTACCAACACCAAAGTATAAATACTCATTCATGATCATATTTTTAAGGTATTCTCTGTCACTAGCCCCCTTTTGCACACACTAGCACCCAATCCACACGCTAATCTCTACACTTTCATCATCATCAATTCATTCACCCATTTTTTCCATTCCATCTTGGGAGAGGATCATCCATTGAAGATTGTGGAAGGAAGACATCAAGTATCAAGAATCAAGAGCTCAAGAAATAGGATTTGATCTCATTTCCCTTTTCTTTTGTTTTTGAATCATGCTTTCTTTTGATTTGGATATTATGCTAGATATGAATATGTGTAGTTAATTTACTTTATTCTAGAGATTTGGCTGGCTAGGTGGATTTGTGATGAATCGGGTTTGATTATGCTAATCTATGATTGAGTTTTTACTTCTTCCTATTGATCATGCTTTAATTGCTTGTTTACTTGATTAGCTTCTATTTAAACATATCTATTATATTAGGTCAAGATTCGGGGGATGATACTTGATATGTGAATGTGATCAATAGCCACTTTAAGTTAACAAACCGGGAGGTTGAGAGTTTAAGTGAGGGTAATCGATCTTAGGTGCCTTTTGGAGTTATAGATTAGCTTTCGATTGGGGACAACGATTCTAGCTCTTAATCAACGATTCGTCTGAGAGAGAGCTATTTCTAACTCTTGATCACTTTAAGAAGTATAATTCAATCATAGGTTTGTGTGGTTGAGTTCAATTCATTTGCAAGTTCATTGATGCCAAGTTTCTAAAATAGTATTTCCCAATTGATTTCCAATACTTTATTTTATTTGCTTGCTCTTGTTTATTTATTTTCATTTGCTTTAGTAGTTAATCAAATCCAACAGAACTCGTTAGCTTAGATAAATTCAAATGGTATAATAATGGTACTCATGTTTTTCCCATATTAGAATTTATGGATCGACATTGTTTATAAATTTATTACATTAGCTTGTACTCTTGCGAGACCTAAAATAGTAGGTGATCAATAGGTTAAGAGGAGAGTGAAGATGTGCCACCAAGAAATGGGCCTTAGAACTAAAGAGTGGGGCTCCAAGGAAAATGTGGGTCAAACCATTTGGGCCAAATAAACTAAGATATGTTGAAAGCATTACACTACAACTTTAATCAAATCCATCTAAGTTGTGAAATTTATATAATAGTGATAATGAAATATTCCCTCCGTCCCGCTACAATTGTCTACAAAGGAAAATATATATGAGGTATAAAATAATAAAGGTGGACAATTGCCGCGGGACGGAGGAGTACGATCTTGTGCTATATAGGAGTACCATAATATTTTCAATGAGTTATTTGCAACTCAAAAACGAATATAAGAGCATGTTCAATGGAGGGGCTCTTGTCCATGTGGCAAGAACAAGAGCCGGCTCCTAAATTCAATCAATCATTGGGGAGCTCAAGTTTAAGAGTCCAGACTCTAATATAAGATCTCTGTTTTTTTAATTTTTTTTGGAAAATCGCGTGTATTACAGTTGCCAAACAACCAATAAAAGCTTAAGTGGTATTCACGCTCCTTGGTAAGCAAGTGAGCTGCATACTTTGACTTTTCAACCAAATTTTTTATTTGTTTTCGTTTCTTTGCTCGTGATCTTTCTTTCAAAAAAAAATTTCATTTTTCTTTTCTCTTTCTTTTGCTTGTTCAATTCATGCATCAAGAAATAACTCAAAAAAATCGACCGTTTCATTCTTGAAACTTCCCCAAATTTAATCCCTTTAACTATTATTTCGAATTGATAATTTGAATTTAAAAAAATGTCAAATATTGTTCGTAACACCAAAAGTAAATAAAACAGAAATGAAATAAAAAGTAATTCAAATAAAAATCGTCAAATATAGTTCATAACACCCATTAATTTTTTTTTACAAAGACATATATGCTAAATAAAATAAAAGTAATTAAATTATTATAACATTAAAATAATATGTGGAGCCTATAAATAATGTTAAGATCATCAATTTAAAAATTATATAATTATCAAATTTTAAGAATTGAACTCTAGTATAGTGGCAATTTTAAGAACCCATTTTAAGCTCTTCCATTGCACATTGCACGTGCTCTAACAAACCGAACAGGAAATCATACGTTTCAAACTATAATTGGTCCACGGCAACAGCTCTATAAGAAAAATTACACGTCATTCTCCGCAGTTTCCTGCTAATCTATAAACTCAATAGCCCCGCCAACACCTTCACCGAAATCGCTTCCTCCGTCACGACCCACCGCCTGCCGCCGGAGGCACCACGGCAACCCTCCAAAATCAAAAACCCTCAGCCAAATCGATAAGCTTCAACTGTAATTCGATTAATACGATGAACTCAGCTACCCTTCCAGACAACCATACACCTCCGGATTCCCACCTACAATCGCAACAGCTAGAAGCAGACGACCGAGGGAAAGAGGATGAATCCCGCCGTCTATTGCCGCTATCCGGCCCGCCGAAATCGGATGCCGTTCCGATCGAAACAAGGGCCAACGACGGCGACGATGTCGACGACGAGGAAGCGGCGTACGAGTCGGGGCAGAAGGTCCTGATCGCCGATTTCGAATTGGATTCGCCCAATTACTCCGGGGTGCCGCCTTTCTCGTTCAAGAAGCTCTGGCTATTCACGGGTCCGGGTTTCTTAATGAGCATAGCGTTTCTAGATCCGGGGAATCTCGAGGGAGATCTCCAGGCGGGCGCCATTGCTGGCTACTCCTTGCTGTGGCTGCTGATGTGGGCCACGGCAATGGGGCTGCTGATTCAGCTGCTGTCGGCCAGGATAGGGGTGGCCACGGGGCGGCATTTGGCGGAGCTCTGCCGCGATGAGTATCCCAACTGGGCGAGGTATGTGCTGTGGGTGATGGCGGAGGTGGCGTTGATTGGGGCTGATATTCAAGAGGTGATCGGAAGTGCGATTGCTATTCAGATTTTGAGCCGAGGGTTTCTGCCTCTCTGGGCCGGTGTTCTAATTACTGCTGCTGATTGGTAATTTTCTTTTCTTTTCTTCATATATTCTGTGATTTTTTCGAATTATTGAAGTTTTCGATCTTTTCTTCTCTGCAAACACTTCTTGTGATCGCAAACAGTGATTTGAACTGAAACTGAATTAGAGAGTGATGAAAGTATGGACAGGGGATTGAAGCTGGTAAAATTTCAAGATATTCTTATCCTGAAGAAGATAGAAATTGAATTTTACTGCTTTAATTTGTAATTGCAGTATATAAAATTTACAGTTATTTTTGGTGAAATGACATATTTTACTCTTTCAGGGGAAGAATGTGTTGAGTTTTTTTTTAGTGTACTTCATAAGTGGAATCCACCATAAGTTTTTCTTGTTTCTAGTGTCACTATCTTTAGATGTGAGTGGAAATCGAATACATTTCTGCATTATGGTTGCTTTTGTGGAATAAACTGTTATCTTCACACGTAAGTTGCTACCTTTAGTTCTAAAATAGTACTAGCTGAAAGCGAGAAAGATCCAATTTTGTCCATTTATCTTAGACTAAAAATTTAAAAATTTTCTTTTCATGGAAAAACATCTTTTCGTGGTGCGTTCCTGCTAACAACTAGTACTTATCTTAGGATTTAGATGCGAGTGCTGTACACGTCTATCTGTTTTTCTGTTAGGTGATGAGTTAAGCACTGATGTTTTTTTTTTTGGTTTGAAATTGCTTTACAGCTTTATATTTTTACTTCTTGAAAACTATGGAGTGAGGAAGTTGGAAGCTGTGTTTGCAGTTCTTATTACAACCATGGGACTATCGTTTGCTTGGATGTTTGCTGATGCTAAGCCAAGCAGAAACGAACTTCTAATAGGTTAGATGCTACATCATAATCGTTATGTTTAAATCTAAATTGGTTGGAATATGTCACTTAATCATAGCTCATATATATATATATATATATATATATATACAAGTTTGTAACAGATAATCTGGTGAAAACCATATCAAACTGAATATTCATTCTGTTAACAGGCCTTTTAGTTCCAAAGCTTAGCTCAAGAACAATTCGGCAGGCTGTGGGAGTAGTGGGTTGTGTAATAATGCCTCACAATGTATTTTTACACTCTGCTTTGGTACAATCAAGAAAAATCGACCCCAATAAGAAAGGTCAGGTCCAAGAAGCTCTCAACTACTACTCTATCGAGTCCTCAGCTGCACTTCTTGTCTCCTTCTTGATCAACTTATGTGTGACGACTGTATTTGCTAAGGGATTCAGTGGAAGCACACAAGCAAAGTATATAGGCCTTGTAAACGCAGGACAGTATCTAGAGGAGAAGTATGGCGGTGGACTTTTTCCAATTCTATATATATGGGGTATCGGTTTATTGGCAGCTGGGACGAGTAGTACAATAACTGGAACTTATGCTGGACAATTTATAATGGGAGGTTTTCTTAATCTCCGTCTAAAGAAGTCATTAAGGGCCTTGATTACTCGAAGTTGTGCAATTGTACCGACTATAATAGTGGCATTGGTTTTTAACAAATCAGAGTCGTCTCTGGATGTACTGAACGAGTGGCTTAATGTGTTACAGTCTATACAGATACCTTTCGCCCTCATCCCACTTCTCACCTTGGTTGCAAAGGAGGAGTTGATGGGAGTATTCAAGATTAGCCCTTTACTTGGGGTAAGTCATCCATCCATCTCTTTCTCATTTTGGTGCAAATTCATTTTGATATCGTTCTGCTTCTCTCATTAATTGGTGAAATTCTGTCAATATTGTTACGACTGCAATCTTCTAATGAGATGTTCAATTAACCATATTCAGTTATTGCTTTGTGGCCTGTTCGATGATTTATTGCTCTAGCCTCTAGGTAACCTCTCCTTGAAATATTCACTCATTGAATCGTATGGATCAATGCAGGAATCTAATAATTCATGGTTCGAACCAATCACTCACATAAAACTCTTAATAGTCTTCAAATTAACTTAGTGTCCCTTCCTGACTGAATGGGGCAACAAACGAAAAGACGAAAAGTACTATGTTGTTTTGAGGATAATCATCTTTTTTAAGTCCGGGCATATTTAATTGTGCCTATCACCTTCATGATTCAAATGCTAGTTTCTTGGTTGTAATTATAGAGAATTTGTGAAATGCATGAATATGAGTGTCTAACACTATTGAAGTTAGGTATAAGTATCTAATACTCTTTGCTCTACTGGTTGTACTTTAGAGGGCCGCGTGGACGGTGGCTGGACTAGTGATGGTGATCAATGGCTACCTTTTGCTCCACTTTTTCCTCTCTGAAGTCAATGGTCTGTTGATTGGATTCCTTGTCTCTGCTGCCACTTCGGCATATGTTTCGTTTGTCGTATACCTCATTTCACGTAGCGATTCTGAGCTCTCTAACTGGTTGACCAAATTCATTACCAGAGGTCAATCCAACACTCTGGTTTCGGGTTAACTCTAACCTTTTCGGTTCATGTCGATCTCATAAAACCGTCGAAGAGGATCCCGGGAGATGAACATTGGTTTTATGAGATGATCGGAATTTTGGTTGGCTCTTGAATGCTAAAGTTTTTGCACCATATGTACATGAATTTTGGAGTAAATTGAAGCTAGAAAGCTATGGCTTCTACGAGGAATAGGAAAAATAGAATATTTATATATGCTAGCTAACGGTAGAACGTGTTGTAATCATAGTTCCACAGATATCAATTGTACTTCAATAACCTTGCAGTGGATGTAAATTAGTAAATTTGTTTTTACTTTCTTCAATAGAAAGAGAAAATCAGTGTGCAATTTAATCGTCGTATTACAATGTTCTGATTTCAGTTGCATATGGAAAACCCTTTCAGATTTTGAGAAAGGAGAATTTGTGCAGAATCATGTGTAAACTGCCAAGAGATCTGAAAATAATCACATGGGTTACTTTGTAACAACTTTGATGCTCCAAATATTAATTTTAATTAGTTTTGTCTATTTTTTTAACAATTTTAATTTGTTTAATTTTACGATTATTTTTTTAGGTTTACTAATCCGATAGAGTTTATATTTTTTTATCAGTTAAATGGTTGATAAATTCAAAATTAGAGTATATTTTTTTTTAGAGTTTCAATTTTTGGTTATAAATGTCTATTAGTGCGATTTATTATGCCATAGTAATACTTTTCATTTTTATAATTTTTTTATGAAATTAATAATTAAAATTAATAATTTCATCGGATCGATGATTATTATGTGAGTGATAGTCTAAATTGATGAATGTCAATATCCATTCTCCGAAAATAATACTAATTATAATTAAGGTAATTTTTCCTTTTCTAGTCAAATTAAGCTTCAAATATTTTCACTTGAATTCAAATATTCGAATGCTATATCATTGATTTTTGGGTTAGGACTTAGGAGCAAGATAATTCAACTGCTAAAATATTCTAATAATAACTTCACCTTTTAAATTTAGATTAATTGCATGAAAATATATAAAATTTGGGTCAACTTTCATTTTTTTTTTCATAAATTTAAAATTATGCGTGTAAATTCACATTGAATTGCATGCCGAAAAATTATAATCAAATAGATGGTAGACGGAGAGAGTATTTATATAATTCTAACCTAGTTGACGTGCCAGTTCTGAGCCTGATTTCGACCCGTTGATTGTCAGTCTGGTTAAAAATTATTGATTGGAAAGCCGGTTTAAGGCCGGCCCGCCTGGCCGTCGAGAATTGGCAGGTCTACCTTGGATATTAGTTCTACCAAAACACATAGTATAATTTATGCTACTATCATATTCATAGAAAATCTCCACTATCCATTATGGTCCGTGGACATACTTAATGTGTCCACCGTTGATGTGACAACGTTATATCACTATATTTTTTTTATATTTTAATTAGAGTTTAATATTTAAGTGAGTTTAGTTTTTTCTTAATTATATGTTCTTTATTTATACGTCATATGTGGATGCTAGACAGATTAAGTGTGTCCAACGATAGACATTGAAGCATTCCTTGTCATATTCATCCCCTTCCTTATCTCAAATATTATAAATCCCTAAATTAAGGTTTAATTGGTAAACACCCTTGACCAACTTATCTCAAATATTATAAATCTCTAAATTAAGGTTTTCTAATTGGTAAACACCCCTGACCAACTTATCTCAAATATTATAAATCCCTAATTTAAGGTTTTCTAATTGGTAAACACCCCTAACCAATTGGTTATTATAAAAACAGCAAGCCACTCTCCGTTCTTCTCATCATTTAAGTCCATTTTTCCTATGGATTTCCCATAAGATAATCAAACTTTTTTCTATTAGAATTATTTTTGTATCTTAATAAAATAACGTTAGTCCATGTCCGTGGAAAAACAAAATTTTATACCTTTCATTGTTTAATTTATAATCAAACATAGTAAATAAGGGAAAAGTAAGACAATTACATAAAAAATTCTTTTTCAAAAGAAATAAATGCGTTTTTTTAATTTATATGTAAAAAAATTGTGTGAAAGATGAAACGATAACCAAAATTGTGGGAGAAAAAGTATTGTTTACTTTTCCCATGATCGAGTGAAAAATTAGTTTATAATTTTGTTATGTTTGGAATCTTGCAAAACTATATTCTCTGTTCAAATCGAATTCTGAAACCAACCCCTGCCCATTGTTTGGCGATTATTTTGACAGAGCATTTTCATTTTAATTATCTTTTATATGGAATCGACTCTAAATTTTGTTTTAAATTATGAATGAACTGAAATGGCAGAAAATATAAAGATAAAATATGCTACCAAATATCGATATAGATTTTATAATTGTCAACTTGGATTTATCCCAATACATGAATAATATATTTTATCCCTACATTTTAATTTATTGGTGCAACTTGCAATGAATTAATAATGGTCGCTAATGAATGCCAACATGTAGTTTAACAACTACCGTACACAGTGTTTAAATATCGTTATCATCTGACGTGTAAATGAACAAAAAATATTGTTTAGACCACTAGTTCCACCATCTTATTTCATTTGTATTTATCTACCGTTTTTTCCCATGATATTGATTCCTTGATGTGAGATATGGAATCTATATATATTCTCTTGTTTTCGTTCCATTTCGCTTCCATGTTGAATGTAAATGAGGTATAAAATCAATAGCACAGCTAGGCTCCCCATGATTGGAGGGGCAAAATAAGAATTCTCTCTATACCCCTACATATTTATTAATATTAAAGGGTGGCTCCGCCACCTTATAAAATATACTCCCTCCGTATACTTCAAAGCGGTCATCTTTTTTTCGGCACAATTTTTAAGAAATAATTTAATGGTGGTGTCCACCTCTTTTAATGAATGTAGATTAAGACTAATTATATAGGTTTGAATTTCCTACCAAAATTCAAAATATATATTTTTTTAAATTTCTACCACAATAAATATTCAAAACAATATTAAGTTTTATGAACAATTAAATAATTCAATATGCAAAATGATGAAAGGAAGGCATAATAAAAAGCAAAAAAAAAAAATTGCCGCGAATTTCAGAATGAGACGGAGAGGCGGAGAAGTAGAAGACGAAGTATGATTAGTGGATTAGAGTTGGGTTAGATGAGGATAATATATTTTTTAATTGGACTAATTTAATAATTTTGGGCCTAAAAGGGAAAGTGCTCACTTCGGAGTGAACGTCCCAAAATGAAAACGTGGTCACTTCGAAGAATATGGGGGGAGTACAACGTATCAAATGACATGGGATGAAGATAATACTATATTTAAACAAAATTACATTTAAGTTAAAATTCAGTTTTAAAACCAGCTATTAAACTTGTGCCGATTTACGCTTTTTTCTTTTGCGAGAATTATATATATATATGGTGTCACTTAATAATGTTACATGTAATAGTTCAGTTTTCTGTTTTATATAATTATTTTCAAATTTTTGCAATTACATGTGACTATGTGAGCGGCCATTAAAAATTGATCATATTCTATAATTGAATTCATAATTGTGATTTAAGGTGCCAAAAAGATTCAGTTGCCTGCAAAGTTTAATTTTAGCGACACGTTTTCCGTATAATTTCAAACGATGCGTCTTTTCTACATTGAGTTGCCCAAAAAAAAGAAATTGTTTTTTTTTTTTAAAAATCATATGGAATAATTAATTGCTTTCTCAAGCAGATTCATATTCTTACCAAAATCAATTTTCACACATGAAGTGCTCGTGGACTAAGTTTTTATATTTTGTGTAAATAAGTACTAAATGATAGGACTATAACTAAAAGCCTTGTGTATGAAGAAATACTTATATGTTTTATTGATATATTCCTTTCGGTCCGCTCAAATTGACACGCTTTATTATTTTATATTACATCACATATATTCAACAAGTGTATCGAGTTGAAGGTGACGGAAGAAATATTGTTTATTTTAAAATAACATATACGGTCTCTGTCCACGATATATGTGTTTTTAATTTCTTTTTCGGATGTCCACCAAAAATATATTTCGTCTATTTTTGGACGTGGACCTAGTATTCATTATTCTATTTTCATCTCAAAAGTCTACCAAAATCTATATTCATTTCACTTTAAGTGCTTGTTTGGTTCAAGTCGGGTAATGAAAAAAGAATTGAATCAAGTCAAGTAAAGAATGATATAATAATGATTACTTTTATTGAGTGTTTGGTTCAATAGAAAAAATAGAGTCACTTGTAAGGAGATATCATTTCTCTTTGTTTCCCCTCCTTTTTGAGGGGTAATAAGAGCATCTCCAGCCGCAAGCCCGTTTTAGGGGCTTGCGGCACTATTCCGGTGGAGAGGGACTCTCTCCAGATTTCCTTTCCAGCCGCAAGCTCCTCCCCGGGCTCTCTCTTATTTTTAATTCGTTTTATTTTTTATTTTCGATATATTTTTTAATTCGTTTTTCGTTTTGTTTTTCGTTCGATTTTATTTATTTATTTAATTTTATTTTAATTTAAAAAGTAACAAAATTTTTGGATTTTTTTAATTAAATTGAAACAAACATTGATTTAAACAAACAAAATACAACATAATTTGAAATAATTTTAAAAATACTTTTGCTAATTTGGGCCCCTACGCGCTCACATCTCTTTGACCAAATCGTTGTATAGATCGCCGTGTTTGGCCCTATCGCGTTGCGCTCCACGTACTCCCGAAACGAACTGTGAGCTCCTCGATTCACTCCACCATTCGAAGAAGTAGAGGCTTCCTCGTCAGGTGGAGCCCAATTTGTCGCATTTGCTCCTTCATCCTCGATTATCATGTTATGCAAGAGAATACAAGCATACATGATATCTTGTATGCTATCACGATACCAGAGTCGTGATGGGCCGCTGACCATGCCCCAACGGATTTGTAAAACGCCAAAAGCACGTTCCACATCTTTGAACGCCGCCTCTTGCAGAACTTTGAAACGCTCCACTTTTTCGTCAGTGGCGTGTGGTGGGGCTGCAACAAAAATGGGCCACTTCGGATAAATCTCGTCGGTGAGGTAGTAGCCCATGTCGTATTGCCTTCCGTTGGTGAGGAAATGAACCGGAGGTGCTATTCTCTTGACGACGTCGTTGAACACCGACGATTGATTGAGAACGTTGATGTCGTTGAGCACTCCAGCTACCCCGAAAAAGGCGTGTCATATCCACAGATCGTGAGATGCAACGGCCCCAAGGATGATGGTAGGGTGGCCCTTATCCCCACGTGTGTACTGGGCCCTCCACCCCACTGGACAATTCTTCCATGCCCAGTGCATGCAGTTAATCGAACCGAGCATCCCTGAAAAGTCGTGGCGAGCCTCGTGCATTGCCAGAATTCGTTGACAATCATCTCTGGTTGGCTTCTTCAGGTAATGACCACCGAAGATGGTTCGAATCGCCTTAGCAAACTGCTTCAACGAATCTATAGCGGTAGTCTCCGACATCCGCAAGTACTCGTCAAATTAATCGCCGGGACCTCCGTAGGCGAGTTGACGTATAGCGGCGGTGCACTTCTGCAGTGTTGTGAAATCCGGCCTACCTAGTGCATCATCTCGTTGTTGGAAATACTCGATGTGATTCTCCAACACCCCCACGATGCGCAAGAACAGATGCTTCGATATCCGGAAACGTCGACAAGACAAATTATCAGGGTATGTGGGCCTCTCAGCTAAATAGTCGGAAAAAAGTTGCTTCGCTCCGATGACTCAATCTCGATCGATCATTCGCCTAACCGGATACCTTCGGCGTTTTATCGACTCCGTGGCTTTTTTCTTCTTCTTCTTCTTCTTCGCTTCTTTATATTTCCGAGCAATTTTAACATTCTTCTGGATGTGTTGCTACATCGCTTCGAGTTCGCCGGAGGATGAGGAGGAATCGGATGAAATTTCGGAAGAGCTTGACATATTGATGGATTGAAATTGTAGAAAATATTTATTTTTTTTATATAGATTTGTGTGATAATTGTGTAGAAATTGTGTAAAAATAGTGTAAAAATTGTTTATGTGAGTGTGTGTATTTATAGGGAGGATTTGGGGCAGGTAGCCGTTGCTTGCAACGGCTGAAAGAATTTTTTTTATTTTTTTTCGTCAAAAATCATTTTTTTAAAATAAAAAAAATAACCTGGCTGACGTTATTATGACGTCAGCACAGGGGGAGGGAGGGGGCGCGAGCCTGGCTCGGGATTGCGCGTCGGGCTTGCCGGAGGAGGGGCTCGCCAGCGCGGCTCGGGCCCTCCGAGCCAATGCGCTGGAGATGATCTAATGTAACAGATTGAGTTATCCCTGAGTAAGGGAAATGAATAACATATTACTCAAATCAAACAAATGGTAATAGAATCAATTACTTGTTTTCCTTTCCCTACCCAAAAAATGTGAACCAAATATGGGTTAATACTCAATCATACTTTCTTAATCCCACCAAAATGACCATGTTTCTTAAATATATATATGAAAAATAAAATAAATAAATAAAATTATTTCGGCGGGACAAAAATAATATTAAATTAGAATCAAAACCACTTTAATATTTAATTATTAAAAAATTAGAATCAAAACCACTTTAAGATAGTATTAAATCTCGTGCTGCAAAATTTCAAATACTTATGTAGTGGACGGAAAAAATAATATATTGTCTGCTTTGATGTTTATACTCCCTCGAAGTCCCTCCAGACTTCTCAAGTTGTTACATATCTTTTTGTCGCTTGTTTTCCAAATGTCGTGATGACAGATTTTAAAATAAAATTTTGAAGCATTTTTCGTTTATAAGTTTATTTTAAAATTTATTATCACGACACTTGGAAAGCACACAATAAAAAAAATATGTAACAATTTGAGAAATCGAAAGGGAGTAAAATATTTTATAGTGCACCGCACCGGCCAATATGCTAGTGTCATTTCAAAATAACTACTTTTATATAATACCACTACATTTTAGTTTTTCTTTGACTTTTTTAAAACTTTATTTTACACATTTTTTTTAAGAAAAGTAAATAAATTATGTAATGCTATACCTTAAACAAATATACTACTCCCTTCATTTCGTTCAATATGCTACATTTTATTTTAGCAATTCTGACATGTTTTTCCACGCTTTTTGATGATGAGTTTTAAAATGGATTTTTGAATATTTTTTTCTTTTACGATATACTCTGATAGTCGTAGTATCCCGTAAAAGAAAAAAATCTTCAAAATTCATTTTAAAACCCATCATCAAGAAGCATAAAAAAACGTGTCAGAATTGCTAAAATAAAATGTAGCCTATTGAACGAAATGGAGGGAGAACATGATAATGTTTTTTAGTTGGCCAATGGCTGCTGGAATCTTGAGCTCCGGTCATCATCAATCATTAACCAACACTTTCGGTATGACGTAATCGTATTATATATTAATTCATTGATTAAGGTTCTTCTCTACTAATTGTCATGCATTTAAAAAGAATAGAAGACCAAGAATACAACTTTTTCTCGAGAAATTTTTGTTTAATTTAAGTGTACTATTCTAAGCTCGCACCATATGAAATTTTTATGTTATCTTTTTCTTTTAACATGCGAGAGATGATGATTCGGATTCTTTAATTATTGCATTTACATGTTACATTGATTATTGCTCTCTCAGATAATCGTCACAAGTTTAAAATATATTCAAAATCATTATTTTCATTTTGTAAAATTATTTAATTGTTGCCAATTTTAAAATACTTTAATGACACCTAAAATATTTTATTTTATTTTATTTATTTTTATTTTTTATTTTTCTGGCAGTGGTTGTACGCTATAGAGCAAATTAAGTAAAAGTAGTGCCTCGACTTTGTCTACGCTACATGATTGAGTGTTAGGCATTTAAAATTAATAAAGATGAATAATTACGTTGATAAATAGGCTGCACCAAACGTACATCTCATCCATTTCTTGTATTCCACTTCCACCAGGAAAAAAAAAAAAGAAGAAGAAGAAGAAGAAGAAATGGTAGCGCAGAGTGTGACTAATAAGGAGATCGCTCTTTACTGGAAGCAGCGGCGTATGTCGGAGGAAGATCACCTCTACGCCGCCATTAAAGCTGCAGCTCGCCTCAGGGCTAAGAACCTCTCTGTATGTAACTCTCTCTCTCTCTCTCTCTCTCTCTCTCTCTCTCTCTCTCTCTCTCTCTCTCTCTCCTGTAATACTGCAGCTGGTTAAAAGAAAACAGGTCCATCTCGGAAATCTTTTCAATTGTTCAACTTTTCAAATCTCAATCAATAATATTCTCAAAAAAAAAAAATAAAAAAAAATCACAATCAATAAGTTCTTTTTTCATATGAAGGCATAACAAATTAAAGAAAATAAATTTTTTCATTAAGATATTGTGAGGGATCACATGTATGCTCTTGGATATCTCCTTCCATTTTGCAGCCTAATTGATTGGAAGGATTTGGAACCAGCATTTGATTTTTCTAATAGTGTTAGGATTGACATATAGTAACTCTTAATTTATCGCAGATGTGTCGATAGTTAGATGATCAATTAATTATATGACATGATTTATTTGACATGTACACTAGTTTAATTTTGGGGCATATCAAATTGAACATCAACATCCCTGATCCAAAAACATGTTTCCCTCCGTCTCGCTTCATTAGGCCCATAAATTGAAATATAAAATATTATTCCGGAATTAATGAAGCGAGATAGAGGAAGTATTTTGTATCAACTATTGAAACTGTTGTGTTGTAAATTGTAATGTTCTTTCGTGACAATAATAGATCATAACAAAAAAATCAATGTATCAGACTGAATCATAATTCTCACGCCATAATTGTTTTTTTTTATATGAAGAAGGATGATTATCTACAATTTCATAAGTCCTTAAACGAGGACGATAACAACGAGAAGTGCTTACGAGAAAAGTACAAGAACCGAACTGAGAGAAGGGTGGGAGTGAAAGACTGGTAAACATCGAACAAATCTTTTGATGTTATATCAATATCAACAGTAAATCTTAATAATATCAATGATTTAAATCTTTTTTTTTCTCAAGACAAAACTTATTTTTATATGTATGTTTTAAACTAAAATTGTGCGATTTTTGTATGTTTGAGTTGATAATGCAGGTGGACTAAGAGCAAATATGCATACTTGAACCAACCAGCTACGAACATCCAACTTTCATCTTCCTCAATATTGATTTAATTTCAAATCTGCTTCTCTTCTCAAGCAATCTAGCTATTCTATCCGTTTCAGTCAGTGATTCCTTCCAGTTGCAAAACCTATGTTCCCTTATATAGCATATATGCATCTTATTATTGACATATTCATGTATATAAATTGTTGTATATAAATCTTTTATTAAGTATATTTAACTACGCGTTCTGATGATGGATTGATACTCTTGAGGGGAAAATATTGGAATATATGGTTAGTAAGTGTAAATTACTATGCCCTAATTTTGATTTTTCTCAAAATCTATTACTTTCTTGGATTCTCTAGACTATACATGTTTATTCTGACACGGGTTTCAAATTTTTTTTAAGTGAGTGTGTTGTTAGTAGAGACTAGAGAGTGGGGTCTGCTTAAAGTGTAGAAATGGATTTCAACTTTAATACTACTCCGTAATAAAGGTATGTTTAATAAAGTATTCCCTCCATTTCGTGGAATTTGACCATTTTGCTTTTGGCAATTGCTGACACGTTTTTCCACGCTTATTGATAATGAGTTTTAAAATGGATTTTTGAAGATTTCTTTCTTTTACGGGATACTACGACTGTTGTAGTATCCCGTAAAAGAAAGAAATCTTCAAAAATCCATTTTAAAACCCATTATCAAGAAGCGTGGAAAAACGTGCCAGCAATTGCCAAAAGCAAAGGGGTCAAATTCCATGAAATGGAAGTAGTATTTTTGTAAATAAATGGAAATAGTAATGTCAAATTATAAAAAGTGACGGTAGAATAGTATACAAAAATTAAAAAAAGTGCATAATCTGAAAAATCATCTAAAAAGGAAAAAGTGCATAGTTTGAAAAATCGGAAGAAGTACTATTATATAAATACACAAACTTTTTAGTAGGCAAAATTGAAGCTGAGATGACTACTTTCTTAAAGTTTAAAAATAGAAATAGAAAACAAAATGAGTGTTTCCATATTCTTTAGAGAAAAAATTTAAAATGCTAATTCTTAAGAGTTGCTTGTAAAAACTATTTATTTTAATAAAATAATTAAAATGGATCACAATTTTAGTCGTAGCCATTAAAAAAAAAAAAAAAAACCGATGATCATTTTGAGAGGTTTGCACTTTTCTTAGCGGTAAGCCAAGTTTAACTATATAACATGTATCCCGATCAAAAGTGATGACCCATTTTCGTTATTTTATTAAAATTAATATTTTTTAAATGGTTTCAAAATTAAGAATATTTTTTACAAACTGATCTTGAAAATTAGCAGTTTTGCACATTAAGGGCATCTCCAATCCTTATTACAGACGCATATTGCTGTAGAGATTTAGCCCCAAATAGTACTGCAACGTTTTTTGGTGTTCTCTCTCTCCTCCAAATGCATATTCCAAATGCATATTTACATTTGCACCGTAGCAAAAACGCAAAATGCCTTTTGATTTTCTAATTTTGCAATGTAGTCTTTCTCCTTTTATTTTGTTGTATTTTTGGTAGAACACGCGAGAAAGAAGATGAATTGAAAAAGTGTAAAGCGGCTACTTAATTGATTTAGGTTAGGAATGTTATGGGCTAATTGGGCCTTGCTTAATTAATTTTTGTTTATATTATTTGGGCTAAAATATTTTATTTATATACTACCTCCATTTCACCGGGAATGACCAGTTTGTTTTTGGAAGTTCTGGCACGTTTTTTCACGCTTCAAAATGATAGGCTTTAAAGTGGATTTTTGAAGATTTCTTTCTTTTACGGGATACTACGACTGTCGTAGTATCCCGTAAAAGAAAGAAATCTTCAAAAATCCACTTTAAAGCCTATCATTTTGAAGCGTGAAAAAACGTGCCAGAACTTCCAAAAACAAACTGGTCATTCCCGGTGAAATGGAGGTAGTATTAACTAGTACACCTACCCGTGCGATGCACGAAAACCATTAAAAGAACCAAGATTTAAAGTAAATAAATATAATTATTTAGAAATGCTTCACCGGCCACCGTTGACGTGGAGGGTCACGTGACTCACGTTTTTTAATTAGGGTTCACATTTTTTATAGGGTTTAATTTTTGTAGAAATGTTTTATTTGTATGGTATATATATGATACTTTTCTAAATATATATTATTGTCACGTTAGTTATGAGTACATTAAGTGTGACCTGAATAGACATTGAAACATTCCTCTATAAATATTAGATAAAAAATAAATTACATTACAATTAAATTTAAAAAGAAATTATAGGAAGTTATAACTCCATGAATGTATACTCATTATATATTTTGAAATACTTTTCGAGATGCAACATTTTTCATTTCCCGTAGATGTACTTTTATTTCTATTTTTTTATGATTAAATTTTTTGTGATACTTCCGAACATTTGATTTTTTTTTTAACAACATTATGAAAAAAAAGCTAATAGACTCATATCATCGTGATTATGCAAGTATTCATTACAATATCTAATAAGTAAAAGGAAATAAATGGTGAACTTGTGTATAATACTTGGTGGATATCCTATTTTATACATAATCATCATATAAGTAAGAGTACAATTAAGAGTAGAAGGTATATTCTTTAAAATTAAAAATGCTTATTGAGCCCCTGCAGCTACGGTGCCTGAATAATAATACACTCATTAAGATATCATCATTGCATTAAGGTACATGCATGTAAACATATCACAACTATTTTGCTGCAAGATCAAATTTTAACTTTTTAAGGAGAAAGGGAATCAAAAAATTAACCACTCTATTATAATTAAGGAGTATCTTGATTCAAGATTAAGCATTAATGGTATTTCAGCTATGTGCCACCTATTTATTCGAAACGATTGCACTATCACTTGCATACTGATATCAAGATCAAATATTAGTAGTTCAACATTACTGCATTTCATACGGAAAAAAACAAATACAATGGATTTCAGATGGATATTATTGAAGTTCAACATGGAGTATAATAAGAAAAAACATAAGGATCAATTCCAAATCCAAATCACACCCTGAAATTAAATATAAATTGTCACTAACATGGATGTGATAATTACAGAGACTTCCAATATTGATAACATGCAATTGCAATGTGGAATTTTAACTGTCAATCTTATTATTTGGCCTACATGACTCACTAAGATTTGTGGAGAAACCATTTCTTTCGGAAGCCATTTTGCAGATACCAATATGAATAAGAAAAAAAAAATGATAGTTGCAAACATAAAAGCATGAACAACCATATCATTAGAACAAAAATGTAAGATAGATTGAAGTTCAAATTTTGACCTCCTGAAAATTTGATAAGGAAAATATATGACTGGTTCGGACTGTCGCAATGGTTATCTTGTCAAGTTCAGTGCACAACATGTCCTACAATGAAATTTGGAAAAGCTCATAAAAAAAAGAGAGGAAGAAAAATCTGATGCAAACAACCATGCTCGACTGCTCTGTGTATCTACGTATAGTACGGATCTTAAAAGCATATAAGAAAATTGATTTCCACATAGAACCATTCTGTAATGCCACTCCAAGACGCTACGCTCTCAGCTGATGGAAGAGTTCTACTAAGTTCTTGAACCCTATGTTTTTAATCCTTTGCCTGGCAAATATATATAAGAAAAAAAAAATATACAGAGAGTTGACAGAAGTTAAACACCAATATGAATTTATTATATATATAATAAAATTTTGCAAATAAGATTTTATCATAGGTATAGCAAATGCGGACCAAAGAGATAATGTGTCACGCCCCGATTCTCGAAGGAGAAAGAAATCGTGAATCAGGACGCGACTGAGGTTGGAAGAAAGAGGCGGGGAAAGAAAGGGGAAAACTTATCTTATATAAATAAACTGGATAATGTGCCCAAAGAATTTGACAATATTTCCCTTATAAAAGGAAGGAACCTAAAATCGAAAATGACAAGAGATAATAAAGAGATACGTTCATTCATAGCATAAGTATCGTTTAAGTTCAAATGGCTCAACCATAGATATAAATGATAGACTTAATACATAAAAAGAAGTTAAAGAGTCTAAGCTCTTATCAAAAGACATAACAACTTCAAGGAACAAAGTCGAGAGTTGAATACAAAAGATGAGCAACTAGTGGAAGCTTATTAACAAAAGGAGAACCCTCGCCTCAGCTCTGCCCCGTCAGCACTGTCTGCTTAACCTGAAAACATTTGGAAAATATTTGGGCTAAGTACTAATGTACTCAGTGGGCTTAGCATTTGATATACAGTTTATCAAAAACAAAATACAGTTTATCCATTATCATAAGACATAACCTGGAAGGTTTTGTAAAAGAAATACATCCAAGTACGTCAAAACATCATCATTTTTCTTAGCGCGCATTTGTCACACTCTACAGTTACTCTTACTGTGACCCCGGACCTCTAGCCACTGTCAGGTCCATTAACATTCATTTTGGACTTCGGGTCAAAACCCAGAGAGTCCCATTCATCATTCATTTTGGATTTCGGGTCGAAACCCATAGAGTCCCATTCATCGATAGCACACGAGAGAGATCAACCAATCGCAATACTATCCGGGTGTATACACAGTTCAAAGTTAGTGTTTAAGACTGAACTAAGAACCTCGATCGATTAACTTCAGAGCATTAAACATGTAGAGCGCACAAAAACATTTTATGGATAAACAGTTTTCATTTTGTAAATATCAGAGCATAATATAACTCAAAATATGTTTGGAAGTAAAGCCCGCCGTAAGGTAGCAATCAAGCAAGCAATCGGTCAACTTCGAATCCTCTTATCTCCTTGCCTCCATAGCTATTAACCTATTTACAAGCATAATAGGTTAATACTAGTTTATAAGTAAGCATATACTTATACTATCTTCCTTAGTAACTTAATCTCTTATATACTTAACATTATCCCATCTTATCTCATACTTAGTTACTTAATCTCATTGGCTAAGAACGTGTGAGAGTGAAATGAGGATTAATGAAGGTCCTCAATGAACTTGAAGAGTCGGTGGTTAAAGCTAGACAAAGAATATTCATGATTCAAAGATGGATAGGAGTTGAACATTTGATACAAGGCTTGGCAGATTTGCCACACTTGAACGGTTTGGCTATAACTTGAGTATTTGATTATCAATGAAGGCACATGACACATGAATGGAAACACAGGAAGCTAATCTTTCTAATACAATCAATTCCTGATTCGGGGAATGAGTATATTAGAATCCATGAATCAATCTTTGGCTCGATTCAATAATGAGAACAGTTTTACGACACTTTAGGAGAATAATTGTTTCTCACAAATGGCTAACTGAATCAAGGCTTGGCTTATCAATCTGGAATTCTAAGACATATAGGTATGACATACTTAAAATCCAGATTTTTATCTTACACGAGCTGGGATATGGACAATCATCAAACAAGGTCATGAGTTCTGAAAACAGAAACAGGGCAGGTTTACAGTACTGACTTTGAAAGGCCATAAGTCATTCAATACTTATAATGAGAGACTGTTCAAGTTATCAAACTGTAATTCAGAGTGTGTAGAATAATTTCATGTCTCACGGTTACACTCAGAAAAGCAACGAAAACGCCTCATATAGAGGTTTAAAAATGACATGGCAGCTGGGGTATTTCAGTTTCGGCAGAGTGACATATAAACTTTGAAAAATCATAGTAAATTCATACGAACTCCGTTTTGAGTGAACGAGATATGTATAGAAGGCTAATGGAACGTACTTCAACATGGAAGAAGAATAAATGTCGAATTTCAAAGGAGCTGTTCTCAGTTTAGCCCGTAAGTGGGCTGTTTTCCAGATTTCAAAAGAGATGAGATTTGAATTTCAATTTATCATAACAGATGCATATGGACTCGGATCGAGACGAAATTTTGGCTACAAATAGCTGAGAACATGAGCTACAACTTTCATTTAGGACCCGAAATGAGATAGAGTCGGGAAAGGGTTCGAAAATGCTGAACAAAACATGTACGCCAACTGTTCGATAAAATGTCTAGTTTAAAAACGTGATCAATGTTTAGGAATTCGACTCTATCACTCATTGAGCTATCAATTTAGCAAGGATTTGTCAAGAACATCATAAAGGAAGTTCATATAATAGCTATACTCATTTGGTTATGAAGGAAATCGAAGGGAGCTTCAACAATACATACATAGATGATCTTCAAATGATGAGAGGAACACAAATATGAAAGAATTATCATCATTCATGAACTTTTCTTGAGAAGGCCGAATCTTAATCATGATGAGGGGAGTTCGAATCATATCATACAACACGAAATCAAGTTCAAACCAACAAGAGGAAACAAGAACTACCTCAAGCTTGATGAAATTCGAACACTTGTTTGATCACCCAACTTTTGAACCTTGAAAGTCGAACTTAGAGCTTCTTGATCATGATTTCGACTTCGGATTCTTGTTCTATGGGTCGAAATATGGGGGAGGGCGAACTTTGGGAGTGATCGGAGGCCGGAGGTGTTGCCGCCGGCGGCGGAAATAGAGGAGGGAAGGTGGCCGGCGGGTTTGAAGGTGAAGAGACAAGGGAGAGCTTCTCTCTCTCTCACTAAGTTTGGGGTGGTGAGCTATGAGGAGGATGATGTGGGTGTGTGGCTTGCATAACTTGTTGAGTGGTGGTGAGATGAACATGTTAGGATCAAAAACCCTAACAAGCGATCGACGGGTCGATCTACGAACAAAGAACGGTCCGGCGCCTCGAGCACGAGGTCGGCGGAGAGAAGGACAGCCCGGCGCCTTCGTCGTGAAGGTCGTCGGTGGATAAAGGCTGAACGCGGAGTCGCACTCCGTCGGCAGCGAAAGACGTGACCAAGAGAGAAACCCTTAGAGCTATTGATTTAATTCTTATTTCTTGATGATAGTTATGGGATTACAATCCTCTATTTATAATACTAGAATATCTAGCTAAACAAGGAAAAGATAAGCTAATGATAAATATGAATCTAAACAATTAAATAGAAAAGATAATAACCTAAAATACTTGATACTATCGTATCAGAACACCACCCTCTCTTTCACTTACACGCACACACACACTAGCACACTTACACAATTTCTTCCTTCTTTTCCTTTTAATTCCTCCCATTATAAATATGTAATCTTACTTCTAAGTCACAAAACTCATCTTATTTCCGTAAAATATTTACGGAGTAACATTCTCCGAAAATCATTCCGGGTAATTTCTTGTCTTGCCATAATTCATTTATTCTCAAAAATTCTCGAGATTTCATTGGAATAATTCCAACATATTATAAAAATTCATAACCTCATTTTCGTCTGTGCTCGATCTCAAATACTCGAAAATTTTTATTTCCTCATTTGAAATAAATATTTTTCCAACTACGGATTTTTACGGCTATTACATAATGCAAAATTATATCAATGGTGAAAGATTACAAAATTTTCCTCAGAGTTTCATTATCGGCTGATATACATTCTCCTAGAACAAAAAATTGACGAATGTGCTGATACTATAAGTCCTAATCTTCCATTGATTCCAAGCTTCAACACATAACTCCCTATCCAAATTAAATAACTAAAATATAAATTTTAATCAAATTGAAATTAAAAAAAAAAAAACAAAAAAGAATTTAATTATACCATTAACATGGCACAATTCTCTAAGCGTTTGACGAAAACTGTACGGAGACGCCAGCACCAGCCAATTTGGAATGCAAATCGGGTTTCCGAAAGCCGGCGGCGGAGGAAAATTGTGAAACTGCGTCATTTCGTCACAGACATTTTCATTAACCAAACAAATGCCAGAACATTAGCTATAAGACAACCCACAAATTGAATCTAATACAACATAATAATTGAAATTCTATTATCAATCAGAGTAACACGAAAATCAGCACTGAAAGATAGGATTACACAATAAGAACAATAATTGAAATGAAGAAATGGATAAAAGGGGAGGGAGAAACAAGTACCTTGGAAGATCTACCCAAACTCTTGTTATAGCCTGAGCATATTGGAGGAAGTAGTCGGCGGAGCAGATGTCATGCCATCACTCTTGATTAGGAGTAACTCTCGATCTTTTTGTTCAACTCCATAGCTCTGATTCTGCCGGAAAAAGAAATATGAGAAGTTTTTTTTCGACTTTTGTTTGTTTTTGGAGAAGGGGAAGTTTTGAACACACATTGGAAACTGAACGGACACCCTTGTAAACATAGAAAAACTTCCGATGCAACAATAATTTACGGTTTTAAAACTGCTCCTAAAAAACTGTTGTGCATCGTGGAGTACATAAAATTGACCGAAAATCGTGCGACTGAAATAACAAAAATACCCTTAAATTGGCGCCAATAAATAACTGTCATTTCATTTTGTTTTAATATATTAATAGATAATAGATGATTATATATATTATCTTAAAACAATTTATTTCATATAGTATAGTTAAATGAAAACTTTTTATGGGTCCGTTTAAAGCATAATATTAAAAAATATGTAGATATTATTATAAAAATATTAAAAGTAGTGTAGAGAGGAATATATAGAGAATATTCTTTTGAATTTGAGTTTAAGTTTTTAGGTTGTGAATGAATTACTGTTTGATGTAATAGATACTTCAAAATGGATTATGATTTGGTGTTAAAGGTAGAAGATACCCTAAGTGCTCATTTGGTAATCATGATGAGATAAGCAAAAAAATTAGAGAGGAAATAACATCAAGATTAAATTTTGAATGTGGGTATTTATTGCTTGTTTGGTAGGATAGAGTAAAACGTGATAGAAAGAGGAATTACTAAATTACCCCTCTAAAATTGAAAATTTACAAACTTAACTCCAATGATGTTGTTTCCAACAAATCAGAATTCACAAGAACATCACAAAATCAAAGAACCCAATATAAATATTATTGATTCGTAATAATGAATAAAAATTGAAAAAACTCAACAACAACAAAAAAAAACAGCAAAATAAAACTAAATTTGCTGAAAGAATCCACCCAAATTCACAAAAGAACATCAAGAAATCATATGCCAAATTCCTTCAAATAATTAGACAAAGAATCAAAGAAAGAATTTATGGGAAATTCGAAAATATCAAGATCGGATGAATTCAGATTGAACCCAACAGAAGGATTGAAACTCTTTTTGCATTTTCTGAAACCCTTTTCCTCAATCAATTCAATCCACCTGCAAAAATCATAACCCAAAAAAGCTAATTAAAAAATCAAAAATCAAATTTGGTGGTGCAAGTGCTCAAGATGAACCCTCGGCAACCGCTACCCCTTCATCAAACCGGGAGCTCCTTCTTGTTGTTGCCGTCTTCTGCTGTGTGGGTCAACCCCTCCACCGTCGCGTCACTGTTGTCCTCCGGCGCATGAATCATCCCTCAGCCAAGAGAATGAGCCAAAAGGGTAAAATGGAATTTTCCTAATTTCAAAGTTGCATTGTTCAACTGAGAAACTGCTATCAAGGGGGGGGGGAGAGAGGTTTATTACGGGCTGGCATGATAGTACAATCATTGATAATAAATGCATTGATAACACGAGATGAGCCTAGATATTCCAATTAGTCACTCTTTTTGGTCCCAAAAAGAGTTAATTGATGTATGAGGGGGGGGGGGGGGGGGGAATACACCAATGTTCAACCTTTTTATTTTAAAACAAACTGAGACTTTGTAAACTGGTACGGTAAACTGAGTCAGAGAAGATCAATTTATCTTGCTCAAACAAATAAACTGCTGGTCTAAGATGCGGAAGTTGGTGGACTGGTTGGTAAACTCTTAGAAAAATTCTTTTACTCCTTTAACGAACCAGTTTGACTAATGCATCCAATGTGCAATATGCTTGTTAGTTACTAACAGTTGATAATAAGTGCAAGTATGAAAGGAGTTTGAGAGAGAGAGAGAATGAGACACGAGAGTTTATCGTGGTTTGGGAATAACCTCCCTACGTCCACTTCAGATCTGAACCTGATCTGAAATCCCTTTCCTTGGAATTTTCTCTCTCTTGGGGGGGGGCACCAATGTTCAACCTTTTTATTTTAAAACAAACCGAGACTTTGTAAACTGGTAAGGTAAACTGAGTCAGAGAAGATCAATTTATCCGGCTCAAACAAATAAACTGTTGGTCTAAGATGCGGAAGTTGGTGGACTGGTGGGTAAACTCTTAGAAAAATTCTTTTACTCCTTTAACGAACCAGTTTGACTATGCAATGTGCAATATGCTGGTTAGTTACTAACAGTTGATAATAAGTGCAAGTATGAAAGGAGTTTGAGAGAGGGAGAGAATGAGACACGAGAGTTTTTCGTGGTTCGGGAATAACCTCCCTCCGTCCACTTCATATCTGATCCTGATGTGAAATCCCTTTCCTTGGACTTTTCTCTCTATTCTTTATATTGGTCGAGAACCAACCTTGCAGTTTCTTCTAACTTGAAGAAAATATAAACACGAATTATGGGTCGTGACCTTTACAACCTTTCTTACTTACTACACAAACTAAAACCACTAAACTATTCACCTATTGAGTTAAACTAATCTCAACGAAGGTGAATTTACAACATAAAACTTCTACACAATAGGTACAACTTTAAACTTGGTAGAAAGAATTTTTATGAGTTGTTAAGCAGCAGTGAACGCTTAACAACTGAGGTACCAGAATTAAAATTATCTTGAAGCTTCAACAGTTGGGAAATAATCCGATTTCGAGTGTTGAATGAATGTTGTGATTGAGAGATAATTTTTTAGAGGTTTGTCTTGATAATGAATTTTCCGTACTTAACTCTGGTGTGGGAAGGAGTATTTGTATGCCCAATTTCAAAATAGAGCCGTTGAACAGTGTCATACGCGTACACTAACACATGTACTTTTTTCCCATTGAGGCAGTACAATTTACTTCCGGATAGGCAGGGACCAGACTAGTTCAACCCATGTAGGTAGGTTGAAGTAACCTCTTCAAACTGGAGTCTTCAACAATCATCGAGTAAACTTTAACTCGTCAAGGCAAGAGGACTGTGATCCTTTAAATTGGTTGACATAAATTGCGGAACTATGAACTTGTTCCAACAAAGAAAGTGAGCGTACTAAACTGGCTATACAAGTTCCAAGTTTAGTTTAGATCAACCTTAACTCTTAAAAGAGTAAAAATCTATCTAAGTGTTGTTTCGATAAACATCATCAAAACTCAAGCTGAATAGGGTTCCTAACAACTCTTGTCCTATTCGCCCTTCCCATAGTCACTCTTCTCCCTTAAAAAAAAAAAACACCTTTATTCATACTATGAGTGATCCTTGGAATTCCTTCTGAATTCATTTGAGCTCTCACTCTCGAAAACTTCAATGAAGTTCATCTTTAACACGCACTATACACCTAGAAAATTATTCTTGAGAATTCTCAAATTTCCTTTAAGCGCTCTTGTTTGTGAATCTCTTTACTGACTAACTGATTTGAGTGTCAAATTTTTCTCGGAAGACCATATTTTTGGCAAAGCCCAGACGAAAATCTTATCGGACCGCCTGTCTAACGCTGACTAGGCTCACGTTAGATTTTAGAGAAAGTATAATAATTCATCATTCTCCATCTCTTTTCTTATTTTATTATAGATCTTTGACCCAAATCTCCGAATTTAAAACATTACAATTTCCCTTAAATCAATCGGTCCGGCGATTGTTTAGAGGTATATGTTTGGATCATAAATTAAATCATCCATAAGAAATCAAAATTTTATCATCAACATTATTGTAAATTTTATTATTATAACATAAATTAACAAAATACTGTATATAAAATTACTCAAAAGTATTCGGTATACATTATGATTTAAGTTTATCATAATTGGATTATTATTATTATTATTATTATTATTATTATTATTTACGGAAGTCACATATTCTACCAATTTTCACAAAGAAAAGGACATGGGACAATTGAGTTTTTCAAAAATTTAGGACATGGGACAATTGAGGTTTCTGAAATTGAAGACAAAATAAATTTCCCACCAAAATAAAAGGACACCTGGATTGCTTAGATCATCACTTTGTTTTGTTTTTTTGGTAAGAACATTAATACAAAATTAACCGGGAAAAAACAGTGGAAATTCACAGCCAAACCAAAATTTCCCACCCCCTCCCTTTCTTCAATTTCAAAACAGTATAGGCTTAGGCTGCTCTAAAAAATTTGACCGCTCCCCCCAAAAAAAAACACACCCAAAACCCAAACCTCCAAATTTTCAATTTCAGTCAACATTTCTTCACTAACAAAGCCCCCCGCTCGCTCAAAAATATTTCAAACCCACCGCAGCAATGGCGCTATTTCGATTTCCACCTTATATACTCTAAACCCTTTTCCTCACTCTCACCATCACCTCAACCCATCTCTCTCTCTCTCTCTCTCTAGTTTTCTTGGATCCTCCATTTCTAGCATCCTGCAATGGCGGACCAGGAAAACTGCAGGAGGCTCACGCGCTTGGCGGCGAGGAAGAGAGCAGCTGAAGAGACGATGGTCTCCGACAAGACCAAGAAGAAGAGGGTCGTGCTGGGTGAGATTCAGAACGTCTTGTCTTCTCGAGATCAGAAGAATCGTGGTGTGAATGAAAAGCCCAAAATCAAACCCCAGAGGAATGTCAAGAGAGGGGAAGACGGTGGAGCTAAGGAAGCAAAGATTTCCAAAGGGGAAACCGATCCTTCCATCGATTTGGATGGGAATTCCGATGATCCGCAGATGTGTGGAGCTTATGCTTCTGATATATTTGAATATCTTCATAGTATGGAGGTTAGTATTCGCTAATTTGGTTTGGATTCGTTGAATTTTGATGAATGCATCTCCTGCTGGCTCATAGATTTAGGGTTCTAGATTTTGGGGATTTAGGGTTTTATGAACAAATCACTGAGAAATAAGTTGGTGCTTAATTTTGATTTTAACTAACTGATTAAAAAAAAAATTCATTCAGATGGAGGCTAAGAGAAGGCCATTGTCGGATTACTTGGAGAAAACTCAGAAAGATGTAACTGCAAATATGAGAGGGGTTTTGATAGATTGGTTAGTTGAGGTTGCAGAGGAGTACAAGCTTCTTCCTGATACATTGTACCTTACGGTTTCCTACATCGATAGATTCTTGTCGTCCAACACTCTTAACAGACAAAGGCTTCAGTTGCTCGGTGTTTCTTCGATGCTCGTTGCCTCGTAAGTAGCTTAGATAATCTTGACACAGAGCTATGTTTCTCAAGTTTCAATTGCTGAGCTGTTGTTTTTATGGATTGTTGTAGGAAATATGAGGAGATAAATCCTCCACATGTTGATGACTTCTGTTATATCACGGATAATACATACAGTAAGGAAGAAGTAGTGAAAATGGAGGCTGATGTGCTCAAGTCCCTTCGATTTGAAATGGGCAATCCTACGGTGAAGACGTTTCTCAGGTAGCTGACTTATACCTTACATTTCTCTCTATTGGTGTTGATGTATAACAATAGCATGTCAACTAAATGTGTTTTCTATTGTATTTGTCTTGGTATTGCAGAAAATTCACCAGGATCTGTCGAGAAGAAAATGAGGTAAGCTAGCATACAACGTGCTATTTGTCGAATCTAGATGTTTTTTAGATCATGGTTCTCATGTATGTGTAATCTTTTGCAGAAATCGAGCTTGCAATTAGAGTTCTTGGCTTACTATCTAGCAGAGTTGAGTTTGTTGGATTATGGATGTGTAAAATTCTTGCCTTCGATGGTGGCTGCATCGGTTATGTTCCTTGCAAAATTAACACTTCAACCCGAACAAAATCCATGGGTACGTACGAACAACTGTTTATAGAGTTCTTTAACTGATTTAATTGATCTCATTTTGTGTAAGCTAATTGTATGATTCTTTTTCTACAGAATGAGGACCTAGAATGTAGTTCAGGATACAAAGCTGCAGACCTCCAAGAATGTGTTGGCATCCTTCACGATTTGCAATCGAGTAAACGAGGGGGATCTTTGGTTGCTGTAAGGGAGAAATACAAGCAACACAAGGTTTGTATATCTTACCACAAGTTCGAGTGAATTCCACTTGTTCATACTGTGGACTAACTCTGCAAATTGATTTTCTGTTAACAGTTCAAATTTGTTTCTGCGTTGTCCTCGCCTTTGAAAATCCCAGAGTCCCTTTTCCACAAGTAGAAAGAAAGGATATCATTTTGTAGAAGTCTTGAAGCCTTCAAATCAAGAAAGTGTACATAAAAGCTTTCAAGCTTCAAGTATTTAGATGCCTCTGCATTGGATCTGGGCTTCATTTTGCTGCATTAGGCCTTCGATCAACGTCTTGATTGGTTCTGTATTTAGTGAAATTAGTGATTAGTGAATTACTAAAAATATAGGCTTCAACATGTTTTCCTTTCTTCAAAATTTTGATATAGGCTGATAATTGAGAAGATACTCGATCCTTGTTTGTTGAATCTGTATTGCTATTTTTTGGTATCAAAAGTTTTGGTATTATTAATTTTTGTTAAGCTAAAAGAGGAATTGTAGAAATGAAGGCAAAATCCTCAAGTAATGGTCTTCATCCTTGATAACATAAATGAAGTCATCAAGTTTTATTAGCAAATAATTCGGTTGAGGTTTCAAAACATATGTAATCTCTCCCTTACATTCTACTTGAATTGTTTCTATTATATATACGCATGTATATTTAAAAAAATGTGTCAATATTAATCATTAATGTGCACATCAAAGGATGCAAGTGTTCAATTTTTTTTTTTTTTTTTTTTGAGGGAATCAAGTTTTCAAATTTGAAATTGTAACAAATTTGTTACACGGGAGTATGACGAGTGAACTATATATATCATTTGCTAGAAAAGTAGCTCAAGAAAGAGTCGTCTCTATCTGAGAAAATTGGGCAATGAATGACTTTGATAGGACCTATTTTGTTCACTTATACTCACTATGCTAATTTTTTTTGCACAAATTTCATTTTTACCACATCCCAAAGAATTTGCAATTGCCCTTTTTTGACATTATACCCACAACAATAAGTTTATCTTCAATGTCTATCATCTCTACTTATTTACCATTATACTATACCACCTAACATTTTATTAAAACTTGTGCCGTGCGAATTGAAGTGGGACGGAGTACTCCTTATTATAACAATTTTAATATTATTTTTTTAAAAATCATGCCACAGAAGACTTGAATCTGAGACATTTACCACAAAAGGTTTCAAACATTAACCCCAATCATTCAAACAGATAAGTAGTCATAACAAGAAAATACAAAAATTTACATCTTACCAATCAAACTCCAATCATTCTCAAACAAATAACTGAAACTTAATATAATCATATCTACCAAATATTTAAAAAACCAAACCAATCGAACTTGAACTCCAACATCTCCAGAACCTGCAAGTTTAATATTTACGGTACGGTATGCAACGGTATACCCCGGTATCTGAAATTGATATCTTTACCTTACTGTAATTTTACGGTACGGTAATGATACCTTACTGAAATTTTTAGAATACCTTAGTTACAGTATATTTGATAATTTATTGGTAAGGTATGACCGGTATACTGATTTTTTGGTATTTTTCCCCAGCCCTAGAGTTGACTGTCGGGTGGGTAAAAGAAATATTTTAGTAAAAAATATCAATTATCGTGAATAAAAATATTTTTTGTTAGAATAAAAATTAACATGAAATTTAAAGACCGTGCTATGAAGGACTCGAACCTGAAAGCATCAACTCCTTAATTGTTGATGAGAGCATCTTTTATCTTTCGCTACATAAAATATTCATTATTCTCTAATTCTAGTAAAAATATCAATTGTTGTGAATAAAAATGTCAATTGCCTTGAACAAGAGTGTCAATCCTTCTAAATTAATTTTTTTTTAATTAATGCGAATCAGATCAATTCAGATTATGATCCAATTAAAACCAATTCAGATTATGATCCACTTAATATCAGGTCGCACCATATGGCTAGACTAGACGGACTAGAGTGCGTACCAATAACTAAATTTACTTGAAGACCAGGGTTACGAATTAAAAACTCAAATTCATTTTTTTTAAGATAAAAGGAAAAAACAGTGACAAAGGCCACACATGATTACAAATTTACAACACATAAAAAACAGATTTTAAGCAAATAATTATATTTCAAAAAAAAAAAAAACTCTACAAAAAAAAGTACTTGCCATTTATTTAGTGTTTGTTTGATTCAAATTGGATAACGGAAAGGGAATGGAATCAAGTTAAGTAAGAGAATGATAATAAGTCCATGTTTGATTCAAGTTTTTTCAAGGTATGGAAAAGGAATCAAGTAATTATTTCCATTACATTTTATTTGGTTTGAGTAATATGTTATCCATTTCCTTTACTTAGGGTAACCCAATCCATTACATTTGTTACCCCTCAAGAAAGAGGAAAAATAAGGAGAAAGGGAACCCCCTCACAAGTGACTCCCTTTCTACTATTGAACCAAACACTCAATAAAAATAACCATTATCATTACCATTCCCTTACTTGACTTGATTTTATTCTGTTTCCGTTACCCAACTTAAACCAAACGAGTACTAATAATAGTTACATTTATTGAGTGTTTGGTCAATAGTTGAAAGTAAGTCACTTGTAAGGGTTCCCTTTCTCCTTATTTTCCCTTCTTATTGAGAGGTAACAATGTAATGGATTGAATTATCCCCAAGTAAGGGAAATGGATAACCTATTACTCAAACCAAACAAAAAGCAATAGAATCCATTAATTGTTTCCCTTTCCATACCCAAAAAATATTGAACCAAACATGAGCTAAATCTATATGCATGCATATGATTATTTTCTCAATTAATAATTTGACAGAGACATCCTGTTAAAACCTCCACATCATAGAGAGATGAATTCAAGAAAAGTGCATAAAAGCATTTCTGCCATCAAAGACAAAGTAATTGTGCAAAGGCAGAAAAGGGCATGAAAATGAAACAACACCATAATAAATAATACTAGTACTAATAAGTTTCTTAATATTATCATGACATGAAATCAATAATGTAAGAAACTCACAATCTCAGATAGTCATGAAATAGAAACCACTAATGTTAAAACTTAACTTCTTACATTTCCTGCAACAGTAGAGAAAGATGATGTTCGAAAAGCCCAGCAAAGGGCGAAAGTTGAAGCAATGACCAAATCAAAGCCGCTGATAAAATCCCTCAAATGATTCAAGAACATAACCAAATCAAAGCAATGACAATGCATGTTGATTCGAGCTACAGAAATTCGCTAATGGACACGACCGAAATTCAGGATTTCAACATCTACGAAGACATTCGACTTCTATCAAGATTCAAGAACTCAGACAAGAATGGAGAAATATCATCATAAGATTATACTTGCTAGTGAAAAGTACAAATTCTAGTTTAGGAAACTTCTATGCACTGCATCTCTCAATCCACAACTAGTCTTAACCTACACCTAATTTTATCAACTAAATGGCATAATGAGAAGGTGTTCACAAAACTCATGCAAAACTACAACTTCGTCTTATATAGATACAAGCGAAAAATTACCCAATCTTTATGCATCAGATGAAGGCAACAAACAACATGAACAATACAGCAGTTAAATCAAAAGGATCCTAGTACTTACTGAAATAGATAGAAGAGAATGCTAACTGTTTTCAATCCCCAATTCCTTTCGTCTTAATTCCAAGGCCATACGTTCGTTCTCAAGTTTCATCCTCTCGATTTCCATCCTCATCATCTCTAATTCTCTGTCCTTTTTCCGACAGAATCTCTGCCATTTGAACTTCTCCTTCTCCAACTCCAACATCTGCATTTCTATATTCAGCCTCTGCTCCTCGATTTGGAGATTCCAATGACTCAACGATTGCTTCTGGTTTGTTTTAGAGCCTTCAGCAGTACCTTTGTTTGCATCTGAATCAGCATTTTCTACCTGAAAACTGAATGTCTTGTTACAATCTAAAGAATTTTTGAAACTAAATTCCTCATGAGCCAGGCAGTTTTTTGCCCTCTTTGCAGAGTTTCCGAGAAAATGAGCCCTCTGATCTCCAGCTGAGGCGTGATTCTCTTCGTATTCACCATGATCCTCGAATTCAGCTTCATGATCATCCTCATCGTGATCTTCAGTCGCATGCCTTTTTCCATCACTTTCATCGTGATCATCTCTACTCCTAAGAGCCAAACGCAATGACCGCTGCAGTTCAGGATCAGCCGGAAGATGCAATCTGTTCCCATTATGGTAAGAACACATTTCTTCATAGTGCAAATGCTTCGAGCTCAAGATTTTCCGTACCTCCTCCTTTGCTTTCTCCGGAATATGATCCATCACATCTAAAAGTGCAGGTTTTTCAACAACCTCACAAGAAGTTCCTCTTCCCAGAATCTCGTTCAGCCTCTTGTACCGTTTATTGAGATCATTGAATTTGTCCTCACATTGTTGAGGCGAAACAAAATGACCCCTTTCAGCCATTACTTTAGAAACAGATTTCCATTTCCCCTTCTTTTGCAGATTTGTGTATTTTCTTCGAGCTCCGCTTCCGTATTCAGCAGTTGCCTCCTCACTAATGTATGAAACAGCCGTGATTAACAGCCTTACCATACTATCAGTCCATTTCACACGCTGCCATGGAGAAGAAGCCTTCTTCCCTTTGCTCTCATTTCTAGTTTCAGTTGCATCTTCCGTTAAGCTTGGATCATCCTCATCACTCCCGGATTTCCCCCTATCCGGTTTATTGAACTCTGTCAATGAGAAAGAGGGCTCTTCTTGATTATATGAAGTAATATGAACCATTGAAGATCCTTGTCTTAGATGAGAGTTTGGTTGAAGATGAGGCGCGATTGTTTGTTGTTGATGATGATGAACCCTAATCGGCCCTTGTAAATCGAAGCCTCCAAAAGAAGTGTTACCTTGCATACCACTTCTAGAAGACAGATTTCCTTCCATGATTCCTACATAAACTGCTTCACATCAAATACAAGTAGCACATTCAGCTCATCAACATCAATTTTCCCCAATTCTTTAGCCAAGATCCTTAAAACCCTAAACAACCCAACTTGATTTTAATTATAACTTAAAACCCAACTTTCCCTTTCATTTTAATTATATGCCTTAAACAACCACTTGATTTTTTATAAACCAATCCAAGTTAAATCCAGTCCCCACTAGGCCTTAATATAAATTAAAAATCTTAAACTAAAATCAACAGATTTTTAGCAAAAGAAGTTGAAAAAACCACCAATGAAACTAAGACATGGAGAAAAATCCATGACAAAAATAACACCACAAAATGCAACAAGTCAAAAACTAAAAACATCAGCTTTTGCAAAAGAAGTCGACATGGCCATCAATAAAACTCGCACACACCTAATTCTGCAGATTTTTCGCTCATGGGGAAAAAAAAAAAAAAAAACTCAAAGCAAAAGAATCACCACAAAATTGCAAAAGACATTCGATTTCTATCAAAATTCACACCCCCAGAAGAAAAAAAGCAGCAATCTTTGCATCAAGACGCGAGTGAGGAATCGAGAACTTACACTGAACAGCAAGAAACCCAAATCAAGATTTGACCTTGCAAATATCGAACCTGAAATTAACAGTCCAATCGCAAGATTAGAACTAGTACATCACAAAAATCCCAATAAAAACCTCAGATTAGAAATATAGACAAAATCACTGTAAGGAAAGGTTGTTGAGATACAATGTATTGGAGAATCAAAGGGTCCACGGCATATTTTATTTTCTTTTTTTCAAGAAAGACACGCCAAAGACACACGCATCTCCCATAAATTAGGCTAAAAGCCGAGGTAAGAATTGTACCAAGTTGTGTGATTTATAAAAATAAAAAATAAAAAAAATTGTACCAAGTTGTGTGTAAAATATTTAGACTTTTTGTTGGGTTTGAGAAACATGATTGGACTTTGAAACCTCACCTTCAATTATTTTATTGGAGATGCGACATGTAAGGACATGAGACTTCTCGAGAAAATGAAGTATATCTGGAGATTGGACTTAATAAAAGCTTTAGACTCAATTTTTCAGGGATATAAAATATACAAATAAGCCAAATAAAATGGGACGGAAGGAGTAATTTATATTTATAATTTATTATTTACTCCCTCCGGTCCTTTGAAGTTGATACATTTCTTTTCGGCACGGGAATTAAGGTAGGAGTGTTTAGTGTTATAATTGATGAGTGTATTGTATTAGGATTATAATTAATATTTTAATTTATTAATAATTAAAAAATATGAATATTTTAATTTTTTTTTTGATTTTTCAGTTTATATTTAATTAATTAAATATTTTTCCTTTTATTTTTTTTGCTGTTCATCTTGATTGAGGTTTTTTTTTTTGGTGTCTTCTCATTGTAAGTAAACCAAATATCAAAACTTCATCATCAAAATTCTGAAATGTATCAGCAAAGGCTACATCAAAGTAGTTCAAAGACATTCATCCAACAAAAACCAAACAAAGAAACTGAATAAACCTGCTAAGCCTCAGAACCAAATGCAGGGTAGACTCTACAGCATAAACCCAATAACCATGAGCTGCTTTATCACCCTCATCTTGCAGTTTCAGAATGTGTTTGAATCGTGCAATTTATGTTTGCCAGTACAATAAATTAAAGCGTTCAAAATAAAAATCCAAATTAACAAACAACAATTACATAAAATTTAGAAGAATAGAAGCAAAAACCTTTCTGAATATTGTAATCAGCAGGAGTTCGCCCATCTTCAAGTTGCTTCCCAGCGAAAATCAGACGTTGTTGATCCGGAGGAATTCCTTCCTTGTCTTGAATCTTGGTCTTGTCTTTGAAGAATTTCCATCGAACACAACACAATAGAGACTGACTCAATCCAAATTTCAAGATTTAGAGGGAGAGAGAGAGAGAAACAAAAAGAATAGCGCAGATTAATCCTCCATCCTCAAGCGGCGGTAGAAATCTCAAATCCCTGAACATCCTCAATCCCCCATCGCTCCCGATCTCCTTCGATTTCTTTAGAGCGCGTAGGGTTTAAATTAAGGGTTTTTGAAATTTAGGGGTTTTAGGGTTCTTCTCTTCCTTAGGGTACTAAAATCGAGTGGCGCCACTTCGATGTCGGAGGAATCGAGCGGCGCGGTCAACAGCGGCGGCACAGCGCTGCCTCTGCGTGGTGGGAGCAGAGCCACATTCGACTTGATCTGTGACGAGCTCGACTCTGCCGTCACCAACTACATCAACGATGCTCCGCGCGGCCATCCCTGTTCGGCGGCGCGTCACCGTCTGCATCTGGCGCCTTGCCACCGGAGAAGAGAATGGCGACCCATGAAGAACAGAGAGAGAGAGAGAGAGATCGATTCCGAGAGAGAGAGAGAGAGAGAGAGAGAGAGAGAGAACGATTGATGATTGTTGGGTTAGGAGCGTTAATTAAAAAAAATAAGGGCCCAATTAGTGGCCCCTAATTTTCACTAATTATGTGTTTTGTTTGTTAATTATTTCCGAAAATAGAAACGTATCAACTTGAATGGACCGGCCCGAAAAGGAAAATGTATCAACTTCAAAAGACCGGAGGGAGTATATTATTTGGTACTTTAGCAAGGCAGAGCAATCTATTAGTATAAATTTTGGATTTTTGTTCTTAATTGAGTTTGAGCGGTTTATGAATATCTTTTAAAATTAATGGAAAATCCTTTAATCTAGATATAAATCCATAATATACAACATTTTATGTTGGGCTAATTGCAAATTAGTACCAACCTAAATATCATAAAAAATAAATTCAAGAGATATATAATATCTAAGTATTTAAGTACAAAACAACATGGGTTTTAAAATATTTGTGACGGGATCTTAATATCCACATCATTAATGAGCTTTACTCAGTCTCTCTCTCTTTTTTTTTTAATAAAAAAAAAACAAAAGGTAGAATTTTATTAATCACACACGCATGGAATTTTGAGAAGACCCTCTACAAAGGAAGGAGATTCATCCCATACATAAGCATTAGAAAAGACTATAGACCTTCGAGCTAGACAATGAGCCACCGTATTGGCTTCCCAACGAACATACTTGACATAAACTCTATGACTCTATCACACTCATCATGTAGCCTTCAACAATTTGCAATAATAACTCCGAATTTGGAGTTATCTTCAATATTAACCGCAATAGCATCGGCCACCATTTTACAATCCGTCACCACCTCCATACATTCACCACCGCTCCCTTTAATCCAAGATAAAGCTTCTTGAACACCCATAGCTTCCCCCTCTTCTACTCTCATACAACCCGTAAAGGTGGTGGATTTGGTTTCTTTAAACTCTCCTCTTGAATCTTGCCGAATAATTCCCAGTCCCGTCCGATTGTGGCTCACAAAGAACACGACATCTACGCCACATCTGCTCCACCTCTACGGAAGATCGTGCCATCCTCCACACACACACCATACTACTCCTTCCTTGCATCCCACGCCTCCTTGTTTTTTGCATTGCCAACCATTCCGTACGAGCCATCCGCCCTTCTCACCGCAATTGATGCTAGAATGTTTATGATTCCACACATTATCGTTCATCTCCTTCCACAATTGCCACATTAACATCCCAATCCCCGCCTTTATATCAACATCATTAATAGCACAAATCATAAAAAAAGTTTAGTAAAAGAATCGCACATTCCTTTTAATGACTGTATGATGCTCATGTATTTAGAATTCAACCAACACTCACTAGCAAACTCACACGAAACAAAATATGCTAAACATCTTCGTAGCCCCTTTCACATATTCCATACACATCCCCTATAGCCACACCCTTAGGAAAAAGATTTTCCTATGTTGGAAGTATATTATGGGCTGCCCTCCAAACGACGATCTTAACCTTTGGTGGCACCTCCAACGATCACAGCTTCTTCCAACTCCATTCCACTCTATAATTCCCATCTAGCAACATTTCTCTCGCATGCTCATAACAAAACTTCATTGTATAATTATCTTTTTTGGAGTAATGTCAAATGAGACTATCTTGCTCAATATTAAGATTTAACGGAGTAAGTAAAATCTCTTTAGCCTCTTCCTCATCAAACAACATTTCCACCTGCCCCTCATCCCATCGCCTTATCCCAACTTGCATCAACTCACTAACCCTCATATCACTTAGAGAGCTATCATAGTGACTACGAACATAGAAAGCCCCATCTATTCTTATCCAAGGATCTTGGAACACTTTCACATCATGCCTACTTTCGATTCTCCACCGTAATCCACTTTGCAGAAGATCTTGAGTTGACCAGATACTTCTCCAAGTAAAACTTGGACTATGCCCTACCACGGTGTTCAAGAAATCCCTTTGTGAGAAATATTTAGTTTTAATAACACGACAAACAAGAGCATCCGGATTGGTGAGTAATCGCCAACAAATCTTCCCAAGCATTGCGAGATTGAATAAATGGAAATTCCGAAAGCTTAGCACTCATTTATTTTTCCCTGTACAAAGCTTCTCCCACCTCATCCACCTCATCCACTTCAGCCAAATTGCTAGGTAATAAGAATGTCGACATGCAATAGGCATGAATTGCTTGAGCAACAATCCTTATCATTAGTTCTTTACCTGCTTTTGATAAATTCTTCCCTTGCCACCCTTGAATCCTCTTCTACATTCTCTCTCGTAGGTATTGAAATATGGCCTTCTTTCTACCCACCAAAGACGAAAGTCCAAGATATTGGTATGCATTTAAAGCCCAGCTTACTCCGAGTAATTGTGATATAGTCTCTCTCCCATTATCCGCCACATTCTTGTTGAAGAAAATGCCTGATTTCTGAAAATTAATAGCTTGCCCTGAATATCTCTCATATTTGATGAGTACATCATGTAAAGTGGTGCACTCCTCAACTGTAGCCGGCAGAATAAACATACCATCATCTGCAAACATTAGTTGAGAGATAGGTGGACCATGTCTTCCCATACAAATTCTATGGAGGGATCCTCTCGACATCTCATATTGTAATATCGAAGAAAGCCCCTCAACGCATAAGATGAAAAGATAAGGTGATAAAGGATCACCTTGCCGAAGCCCCTTGCCCGGACTAATCGGTCCCACTTCATTATTCACCAAAATATTATACTACATAGAACAAACACACATATTTATCCATGAAACCCACTCCTCCGAAAATCCCAACCTCTAAAATGGCCAGTAGATACTTCCAATCTACTCTATCATGAGCCATACTGGTATCAATTTTTAGAGCCATCTCCCCTATTATTCTTCGAGTCTTTCTCTTCATCGAATGAATTGCCTCAAAAGCAATGAACGCATTATCTTGAATAACCTTACCCTTCACAAAAGCCGATTGAGATCAATAATACTAGGCAACACCTGTTTGAGACGATTGTAGAGCACTTTCGAAATAATCTTGTACAAAACATTGCAAAGTGCAATCGGTCTCAGATATTTCATACGAGCTGTTTTCTCCACTTTTGGAATCAACACCACATTTATTGTCATGAGCCCATTTGGAAAGTTTCTCGCAGGTAGCCAATCTAATCCACTAGCAAAAATCTCATCTTTTCACAACATCCCAAAACTTCTGATAAAAGGCTGGATTAAAGCCATCTGGACCCGGCGATTTATCTGGATGCATTTGGAATGTTGCTTCCCTAAACTCTTCAATACAAAAAGGTTTAGTCAGTTCGTTATTTATTTCAGGCGTGATCAACCTTGTGACTCGATTCAATGCCAATCCATATTCCAACTCCTCTTCATTACCTTTGAATAAAGAGATGAAATACTCTCTAGCAACAGTGTGTATATCACATTTATTCTTAGCCCAACTCCCATCATCACGTTGCAGCCTCGTGCCTATATTCACCTTCTTCCTTGCACTAGCCATATTGTGAAAGAATCTCGTATTCCTATCTCCTTCCTTCAGCCAGAATTGCTTTGCTCTTTGTTTCTAAAAAAATTCCTCTTTAAGAAGCAGGGCCCTCAACTTCTTCTTGGCATCTGTCAACAGAGAAATGTCTACATGAGTAGTAGCATTTTCATACTTCCTTATAATATCCTCATAGTAACGTTTCTCTTTTCTCACTTCCACATTTAGATACGCGACCAAATAACAAGAACTTCTGAAGTAGATGTCAACCGATCCAATATAGAAGCCCTTTGCAAATTTGACCAAGAAGACCGAACCACATGAACTAGCTTCTCCTCCATTAGCCACTTATTCTCAAACCGAAATCGATGACTTCTGACATTCACCTCAGGCACCTCCATACTAAGTAAGGTTGTTGTATGATCCGAAATAGGAGCAGAAATATTAAGAAGTTCAGCATTTGGAAATAAACCAAGCCAATTGTTGTTGACCATACATATATCAAGTCTCTCCTCCACATCATTACTTGTGCCCCTACTATGTGCCCAAGTAAATGGATAACCTTGTAATGGAAGATCTTGTATGCCACATAATCTAGCACGTCATTCCGAAACCCAGAAAAAGGCCAATTTTGATGTTCATTCTCTGCTATCTTCTCAGTCGCACTTAATAAATCGTTAAAATCGCCCATAATAGCCCATAGAAGAGTGCTTGATCTGCTTAAACTCCTTAATAGATTCCAAGAACTTCTCTGCAAATTCCATTGGGGATAACCATAAAATCCAGTGAGTCTCCACCTATCCTTGTCATTTCTAATTTCCATATCAATATGGTTATTAGAATAACTAAGAAGTGTACATCCATCTTTATTCCTCCAGAGCACACAAAGTCCTCCACTCCTTCCCACACAATCTACAGTAACAAAACCCTCAAATCTCAGGTGAGCTCGCACCTCTTCAACTCTAGCTCTGTGAGTTAACGTTTCAAAAAGAAAAATAATATCCAGCCAGTGAGCACGAGATAGCTCACATAGAGTAAGAATTATAAGGGGATGACCAACCCCCTGCAATTCCATCTCAAAGCGATCATTATTCCCGGCTGGCCCCAGAGCCGGGACCTGCAGACAAAAAAGAAGAGTTGAGTTACTCATGCATTTGTGATAATTCAACATCAGCGCATTGATATATCCGAAAGAGGAATTTTAGTTTCCCCACCTTCCCCTTGACGTCATTTCCTTTCATCACCAAGGGCACCACTGTCTTTTACTTTTTGCATAGAAAAAGAAGGCCCGTTACCTCCCCTAAAATCTTGCATTGAATCCCTCATAATAACCTCCTCCTCATCACTCATGATTTGAATCCCTCCTAATCCGCCCTCCCCTAATCCCGCCTTAGTAATGCCTCCCTTTTTACTAATCCCGGAGTTTCCAACATTGAAAATCTCCATCCTCTCTGACCGTTGTCCCTCGTGTAAGCCCTCTCTATTTCCGACAACCCTCCTCCCTCACACTTCAGCCATTTTTCACTGCCCATCATCTATCCCCTACAATCATCTGCTCTGAGCCACACGCCCCACTCCCTCTTTATTTCATCAGAGTTTATGGAAAATAAATTTTTGCAATATTTCTCTGAATGTCCTACCCGACCACAAACAAAACAGAAAATGTGGAGTCTTTCATATTTAACACTCACAATAAAGGACGTACCATCCGGTTTCTTAATCTTCTTCCCCCTCTTCAAAGGTTTGGTGACATCGATCCCCACACGAATGCACATATATTGTTTCCATACGGAATCCGTGTTCGTAGCATCATATTCTAAGAAAGCTCCAATGAAATTCCCGAGTTGTCAACCTATACCTTCAATGATATATCCAGCCGATAAATCATGAATTTGCACCTAGAAGAGTAAGGTATCAAGCGGCACCCATAGAGGAAATTCTCCTTGCCGCAGTCGAAGAACAATGAGTGAGATATTGTTGAACGCCCAAGGGCCACCGTCGATCACTCTTTCCACATCCAAAGGATGGAAAAATTAAAAGATATAACGCCCATCATCTATAGCCTTCATAAAAAAATCCTTTTGTTGGCCACCAGATCGCCACCATCCGACTCCTCATAAGGTTAAATTGATTGATTGATCTGTGAGAAACCGCCCCATCAAGCATAGATCCACATGCACATCATTGAATTGAATACTTCCATCATCAAGGACGAGTTCGTCTTCCTTATCCCCAGCCAAATGAATACTTTACATCCGAGATTCCATTGAAAAACTCAAACGAACAAACACAAAGGCTCACAACAAGAAGAGAAAGCAAATGCTCTCAACAAGGAGAGAAAACGAACTATAACAAAACTCCAGCAAAATCTTCACAGGCAATTCATCATACACTTAAACAACAAAAAGTTTCAGGCCAAGATCACAAACGCCATACATCAATTCAACGCAGTAAAAACACCAACATAGGAAGATAAAGAAGGAGAGATCGCCATTGGTATCCAGCAAACGATCAATATTCAGTAATAGTAATTCTGAAGATATGGCGGCGGCGGAAAAGGGTTCATGAACTCGGTTTCTAAATGCTAGAAAAGGGGATAGGTCATGAATAAAATCAAGTTTCAATTTTAGAAGTAGGTCGATATTTCTATTCCTCTCTCTCTCTCTCTCTCTGTGTAGAAGGAAGATTAATAATGGTTTTCCATTTTTCTCAAGGTGATTCGAATCCTGGTTCTCTCTCTTTTATGTCAAATGTCTTTATAACTAAATTGTCTTTTTAATTAAATTTCGCTGACATTTTTAGTTGCCTTAACAAGCTAAATTTCTTGTAGTGCTCACAAAGATGAAAGTGCCCTTGAAGAAGGTAAAAAGACTATAGTGCCCTTCTCTTCAACTATAAATATCTTGTGCCACATGATATAACGCAACTTCTTCTCGAAGATTATCTTTAAGTTCTTCGAATTCGTCGTCACCTACACATACAAAAGAAATAATTTTGTTCCAAGAAATCTCACATACTCTATTTATGCTAATTCATTCCCCTATTGACTCGAGTGTCGAAGAACCTTCCCGGAGGTTCCTCCTCACCATTGTGTTATTTTGTAGATGTCTGGATCGGTTAAAGATCAAATAAAAAAAATGAATTTCCTGTAAATTAAATGAGAAATGAGAAATGATTTAGACCGTTGATTATCTTGTGATCTACATTCCAAATTAATTGTTGTATTATAATTTAATTGAAGATGCATTATGATGCATTATAGTTGTATATGGTGTGCAATTATAGTTGTGCATAAGATGTAATATTTTCTCTCCCCTTGCTATTTCCCTTAGCACAAAACCGTACGTGAAGAAGTCATATATATATAGTAGAGAGATCATGTACAAAAGATATGTTCTGTAAGAAATGAGACATGATCTCAACCACTGATCTTAGTGTGATCTATAGTCAAGATTGACTGGTGCATTATGATTATACTAAAAATGCATTATGACGCACGATGCATTATAGTTGTACATATTGTGCATAAAATGCATCATTTTTTATTTTTTACGAAAAATCTCTTTTGTACGGGATCTCATCCCTATATATGTGTGTGTGGTTGTTATAAAAAACTTTGTCGTTAATAAAATGACTAGCTTACCATTTAAGTATTTTATTTAAATCAAATAAATTAGATATAATAAATATCTTAATAATATTATTTATATGACACTTGGGGTCATATATATAAAATATCTTACATTTACAACTTGAAAATTAAGAACTTAATATAAATATAAGAAAAGAAAAGAAAGGTCAAAAACCATTTATAAATAGAAAAAAAAAATCATAAACTGAACAATCAGAAATAGAGTTGGCCAACCTGACTCATAACTCTTTTTAGTATTCATTTTTTTCGTATAGCAACGCATGTTGCTTTAACATTTTCTTGTTAGTTTAATTTCAATTGTTGCCTAGGAACTTCAATAGGGATAGGAATCAAAAGGTACTCGTCTCGTCTTCTTTATTTCAACCCATCTCTATGAACATACTCCCTCCGGTTTTTTCAAGTTGCAGCACTTTCCTTTTTGGGACGGTCCCTTCAAGTTGCTACGTTTCCTATTTTGGCAATAATAAGCAATTTAAGTGCACAATTAGTAAAAAATTAGGCTTAAGTAATTAGGCCCTTATTACACTTAATTAACATTAAATAAATCAACCCAACTCAACCCACTCCATTAATTTACCACCTACCCAACCCAATTTACTTCATTCCAACAACCCAAAATTGACCCAAACCCACAAACCCACTCCATTTACTGATCGAAACCCTAATTTTGCAAGAACACTTCACTCTTCATCTCTCTGCACCTCGATCTCTTCTCTGCAACTCTTCATCTCTCTCGCTCAAACCCTAATTCGATCTCTCCACTCCTCCAATGGCCGACGACGGTTGGATCTCTCCTAAACCTAGAAGCCTTTCATCCTCAAAACAGAGAATCCCTCTCTCCCAAAAAACCCTAGTTCCTGTAACTGTCGGAACTTCCGAGATCGGGCATCCCGACTGGATCTATCCGAACGGCGAGCCTATCTCTGAAGCAGTTGCTGGACCACTTTATTTCTGTCATCAGTCGAAAGCTCCTTGTGCTTGCCCATTGGTGATGAATTTTCCTGCTGCTGCAAGTTTCCTGAAGTACTCCTGCAGATATTTAAGGCTCCAGTTAAATAATGAAGTGTAGAATGGGTGGGGGTGTTAGTAAAAGCCTTTTGTACTTTTATTTTGGGGGGAATTTTGATTTTTTTCAGTTTGTGTAATTTTGCCCCAAATTTTTGGGTTAAGGGCGCCCATTTTCCACTTTACTGACTTGACATTTCTCAAGTTTTTTTTAATTGAAGTTAATGAGAAGAGCATTTTATTTCATGTGTTTGCATTTCTGTTTTTTTGCTTAAGAAACAACGAATAATGAATAAAATCTTAATTCTATAAAACCTAGGTTTCATTTTATTACTTAAAACATCCAGAAAAAAAAAATCAAAAAAAAAAAAAAAAAATTTATTTTCTGCGAAATTAAAAATAAAAAATATTTTGTGATTTTCATATTTTTAATTTATTTTTAAAATAAATATTTTAATTATAATCCTAATTCAATTCCCTCCACAATTACCAAACCCACTTAAAACCTTAAACACTCCTACCTTAATTCCCGCGCCGAAAAGAAACGTAGCAACTTGAAAAAACGGGAGGGAGTATATTTAGACACACGCACACACACAAATGTATATCACACCTACCGTGAATACCTTCGTGAGCACCTATCGTCGTTTGCTCACTTTAGTATTATTTTGTTCGATTGTTTTATATTCTAGTGCCTTTGAAATCATTATATTTATAAAATATATAAAAACTGAAACTCGATTTGTCTTATTATTCATTTTTTGAGTTAGTGGCGAAAAAAACAAATTGATTTTCAATTGTTATATATTTTGTAAATTTAATGATTTCAATATTAATTTATAAGGTATACTAGAATATAAAACAATAGAAAAAATCGAACAAAATAATACTAAAGTGAGCAGACGCCGATGGATGCCCACGAAAGTGCTCACAGTTATGGTTCAACATATCATTCTTCTCTATATATATTAAACCAATAAACATTTACATGTATGACATTGACATGTACTAACTAATAAAAACAAATTTTTGGACTTATGCGTGGTTTAAAATATTTGAGTTATTTTGTTCCAATTTTGTTATCTCAAATATTAATTTTAATTAGTTTATGTTTTTTTCTCAATAACTTTAATATATTATGATTTAATTTAATTCAACAATTATTTATTAGGGTTCGTTAATCCAATTATGGGTTATAATTATCTTTTTGCATTTAATTTATATTTTACTAGTCATATTAGGGTTGATAAATTCTAAACAGTATCAGTATTCTTCATTTTTTTATAAAAACATTATAAAACTAATAAAATTAACATTTGAGACATAATTAACACATTAAAATTGTGAGATAGGATCTAAAAAGGGTTTAAAATGCATGTTCTAACATGTATTTCAAATTTATGCTTCAAGCATATTACAAAAGTAACTCTTTTATTTTTCCGCAACTAAACCAAAACTAGCTTTCAAAACTATTTTATTGTAAGCGAAAAATGCGTCATCGATCTACGCCGCAATGGGCGGAGCTGCGACCTTAGCCTCCTCAATTACATCGGCAGCCACCTCCTCGTTCTTCGGCCACCACTTCCAACCGTCGTGAGACTTGGGAGAATGAGCAAATGGCCAATCCTTCCAATGGTCCCACTCGTAATCACCGTCGTCAGACTTGGGAGAATGAGCAAATGACCACGGTTTCTTGTGCCAGTAGGCCGGATGCGGAGAATGAGCAGAAAACCAGGGGTGGTCGAACCACAACTCCCCCCCGAATTTTCCGTCCTTATCCACGGCAGCCTTAGGAGGATCGGAGGCGGAGTTGACACTAATGGGGCGGCTTAAGCAGTGGGAGACGAAGCATGAAAAGGTTAGGAGGAGGAAGAAAGCTGTGAATGATGAGGTTAGTTTTGCCATACTTGCGCTTGAAATGTTTTCTTTTACTTGTGTGCAAGAAATGGATGGAGAGAAGGTTTCATTTATAGTAGTGTTTAGTGAAGGGTTTTACTACTGCGGTTAATCAAGAATATTTATGGGACGTTGGCCACTTTTACTTCTTATCTATAGCTTTTTATTTATTTATTTATTATTTATTTTTTATAATAAATAATGGCCAGTTTGATAGTATTCATGAGAAAATGCTAGATAAGATAAAAATCATAAAAATATCAAGATAATTTTATCCGAAGAAGAAGACCAGATAATTTATCAAAGAAAAATAGTGGGGCAGAGACCTATTTAACGGGCTCTCAAGATAACTTATTTGAGACACCAATCAGATAAAAAAAAACCAAATAACTTTAATTACCTTGAATTTTCTTGGCTACCCAAACGAGGCCTTTAAGTTTTCTAATATATATCTATGTTTAGTTAGGTATGGCGATACTCCATGTAGTAGTACTAGCTAGCTCATCAAAGTTCATGAACTGCGTCCACTCTTAGGGAAGAGGCTGGAGCTCTAATTAATTATTTAGTCAACTTCCTTTGTTATATTGTAATAATTCTGCTCCAATATAATTTATGCATGGAATCTTTTTGGCATGCATTTATCCATAGCTAGGCAGTACGTGTAATTTATTTATATATCCAGTTTAGAGGGTATTTGGTGGAGTTAATAAGCTATTTGAAACAATTTAATTTATAAATTGTTTCAAAGTTTATTAATAAGTGTTCCCTCCATCTCACTATGATTGACCCATTTTTTATTTTGGGCCGTTTCACTATGATTGACCCCTTCCTTTTTGGGAAACAATTAATAAATCTCTTATTACACTTAACTTTACCTAATTAAATCTCATCATCCACCACCTTTCAGCACGTGTCCAATATAATTTAAATTCTAAAACTTTAAATTATCATAACTTGTTTGTTTGTTCTCGGGTTTTTATAATTTTTATACCAAATTAAAGGTCTTGATATGATCTTTCATTTAAGATCAGATATCAATATGTTTTTATGTATCTATGATGCTCTAGTTTTAAAATATGCCTAAATACATAAACAACACTACATCTCTAAACACAATACACTTTACACACTAATAACTTCCGTCTTAAATTTCGTGCTAAAAAGAAAGGGGTCGATCATAGCGAGATGGAGAGAGTATTTAACAAAATAAACTCCTTAAAGATCCACTCCCATTTATATAAACTACCTCCATCCCATATATTAGTCCACATTTGACTTTTGACTTTTCGGCACTCGTTTCCATTGAAACCTAGTACGAGTTTTAAAATATAATTTGAAGTATTTTTTCTTTTACGGGATACTATGAGGTCAAAAGTCAAATGTTGACTAATATATGTGATGGAGGTAGTATATTTTTTAATGTCCCCTTATATCGATTATTATTAATATAAGTTATATAAACTTTGTCAAGATGAAAATATATACCATCTTTTTACGCAAAAAGACCATCACTTGTAAGATGTCTTTAGAGGACCTCTTCCCTCTTCGGTGTACCAATTGTTTATAAGTTCATTTTTTATTTCACTATTTTTATAATATTAATCATAAAAATAAGAATTATGTATTATGTATACAATGAATAATACTCCCTATGTCTTATTGCGATGTAATTTTAGAGTATCTTATTGAGATGTATTGTGTAGTCGGTGGTCTCAATATCATGATTTTCAAAGGTTCCGGCGAAGTTTTCTTCTTCGGCAGCATAAAAAAACAACAATTTTAGTTGCGGCACATCAAGGCATGTATCTTGAAGGATAATGGTGTTTTTGTTGGTCGAGAAGAGTTGACGGGATTAGGCAGAATACCGTCACCCCTTTTTACTAAGAAACTGAAAGAAACCTCAAAAACAGAAGAAAGAGATGTAGAAATAGAAACAACTTCCGAAATGAAGGGGACTAAACAGGAACAAGAGGGATCCGAAAAAGAAGATCCTTCTCTTTCCTTTTTTTCGGAAGAAAAGGCAGATCTGAACAAAATCGATGAAATGGAAGAAATCCGAGTGAATGGAAAGACAAATGAATTATACTTTCGATTTACAGAGACAGACTCTAAAAATAGACCCATTTCTGAAGAGTCTTATCACGTACATACTGTTAGGCACGAACAATATGTCCTACATCGAAATTATAGGGTAAATATATTTGAATATAAATGAGAGCAACCACCACATAGTATAAGACCTTTTGGGTAGAAGTCCAAGAACAAAACCGTGCAAACTGGGCCCTAAGCGGTGGTGGTGCTCAGGATGTTGGATACCCCTCAGTTTGACCTCAATGATTTTCAGGATGTTGGAATGTTGGATGCCCCTCATTTTGACCTCAACGATATTTCTTAAACCAATTTTTCCGGCATTTCAATTCCTTCTCTTAATATATAATCTTTTGAATTATTATCTTTTTCGTTTTTATTGGATAAATTAGTTTTTGAATTGGATCTGCATAAGGTTCTTAATATTTTCGATTTTAAAAGAAATCTCAAAACCTTAGATTTTTTTTAGCAGTCTTGTTCTTTTTTCGTTTGCTTTTTCTAGTTTAATACACACCAGGGCTGCATTTTCCTCTTTTATTATTGAAATAAACAAATGGATACCAATTTTTGGCTTCCAACAAAAAGAGAAAACATTGCAGTATATATCTTGCAGCGAATGTGTGTATATATTATTATTATTATTATTATTATTATTATTATGCAAAGGAGTAGATTTTCTTGTAACGTGACAATGAATCTAAAGAAATAATCTTCTTGTATACGTGCTTCCATAGCTGTTTCTCCACACAATTTTAGAAAACTAAATATTGAGTTTGACATCCCATTTAAAAGTTTTAACATTGTTCATGTATTGTTGGCTAAGAACTATTGAAATAGTCACACCTATCCAATGTTCTAAAAGTCGCTAGGCGCTAGTCGGGCGGTGAAGGGGGGACTAGCGCCTAGGCGGCTAGGCGGGAGCCTAGGCAGGGCCTAGGCGGATTGGAACCATAAGCTTTATTTTTACTATTTCTACATCATGTCATCAATTAGAAACTATATCAACACATATTGTTTATAAATTTATTACCAAATTCATGATAAAAACATAAAATATGATAATTAATACCAATTCATAAATTTCATGGCCTAGTTTTCATAAGTATTGATTAGTTCATACTTAAAGACTAATTAAGCTTTATTTGATCCATAATTAGGATACCACTAAGCGTCTAGGAGGATTTAGCATTAGTCGGGCGGTGGGGTGCCGACTAGCGCCTAGGCGGGGACTAATCGGACCTAGGCGGAGACTTTTAGAACACTGCACCTATCTATGGAACGATATTTTGTAAACATTCTCAAGAATATGTAATTTATGAACATGAATACAAAAATCATTAGTTATATATAATTTTATAACTCATATTTACCATTAAGAATAATAATGTAATAAAATTTTAGCTCAAATAAATTTATATGACTTGAGTAACTTATTTGGATCTTTTTAAAATAAATCACACCATAATTATAAAAACGTACAAATAAAACATAACGTTATTAACCTTTCAAAATGTAATATACTCCGCTGTAATCAATATCACACCCCCTGTTTTTTTTTTTTTTTTTTTTTTGAACGGAATCAATATATATCACACCCTGAAATTATAGAGTTGTAAAATGTTTTTCTAGTGGCTTCTTTTTTATTTAAATAAGTTTAGGGACACACTTGGGTCAGCCGGAGGTACCGTGCGGCCGGGCTAAAACAATGACACTTTTATTCATATAGATTGACACTTTTCTGTATAAAGATTGACACTTTTAAAAATTGTCATTTTATTCGTAAAATAATTATGTTAAAGATTGACAGTTTTATTCATATAAATTGACACTTTTCTGTATAAAGATTGACACTTTAGGCCCGACCGCACGATGCCTCCGGCTGACACAAGTTTTTGTCATAAGTTTATTGTAATAATAAAAGAGACCAAGGTAAATTAGACGGAGTCACGGAGGTAGTACAATTTCTATATTTTACTTTTTTTTTCTTTCCCTATTATTATTCCAACAAAAAAAACTTATAACTATTATTGTCTGACGAAATTGAATCCCCAAATCAAAAGCTCAAGCCCAAGATCCACCGCCCTCAGCTCATTTCCGCCATGGCCGAAACCGAGCAAGCACCCGCTAATGCCACCGCCGCCGCCTCCGACAAATACACCAACGTTTCCTTCAGCATCTGGCCGCCCACCGACCGCACGCGCGAGGCCGTCAGGAACCGTCTCATTGAGACCCTCTCGTCCCCCTCCATTCTCTCCAAGCGATACGGCACCGTTTCGCGCGACGAAGCTGTTGAAGCCGCCAAGCTCATCGAGCAGGAGGCCTTCGAGGTGGCGGGAAAGGCGGCGTCCGCCGATGACGACGGGATCGAGATTTTGCAGGTCTATTCCAAGGAGATTAGCAAGCGGATGCTGGAAACGGTGAAAGCCAGATCTGAAGAGTCCGCGGCTTCTCCGGAGCCGGCTACGGCGACTGAAGAGCCGCACAAAGCGGAGGAGGAGGACGCCGGTTCAAACGCGCCGCCTCAGAGTGAGAAAACTGAGTCTGTTGCTGATGATGAATGAGTTACTTGAAATATTATTAAATTTTCCCTTTAATTTCTGTTGTCTAGTCTTGCTAGTAACATCACGTGGATGTTTTCTATTATGTTTGAGATTGAGATCTACTTGGTGTACTGTTATGTGCGTGACTTTATGCTAAATATAATATTAGTTTATTTAGGTTATTTCATCTCTTCAATGGCGTCTTGATAGCTCATGTCTGCTTTTATTTAACTATTTTTTCAATGCTTGCCATCAATTGTTAGCTTGATTATGCTCATTGTTTCTGAAGATTGATATTGTTATTTGATAGTGAATGGACTGCATTTAGGGTTGTGTAGTTCTGAGTTGAATTACGAATGCATTTAATCATCGCATAGTGTTAGATGTAAAGATTGTTCATCGCATTGTAGCCCATGGCACTAGCTTTGCAGATGTAAGTTGCATGATTGTCCATCACTTTGCAGTGCATGAGTTCCAAATGCATATGCTAAATGGGTGGGTGGAGGGCCCTCAATATCATGTCCATTTGTGTCGGATTGGGTTTCTAGCTGGGTCCTTTGCTGCACATTCGTTGAGGAGTGGTGTGCTTCATCACTCACCCCTTTATTGGGGTGAACTTCACCTTGTTATGCATTGTAGGTAGCTGGTGTAAATTTATGGTTGCATATGATTTCTGGCTTAGGGTACTCATCGCTGGTTGTCGTCTATGTCTGAGTAGGGCCTAATTTGCGCAAATTATTAACTATAAATGAAGAGGCCAAGTTTAGTGTGATTAGTCAACTTGTATTGTATTAGTGATACCCAGGAACTTTGTATTTTCAACTTGCAGTTGTCATTATGAAGCTGATTGGCTAGTAAAATGCATTCGTTAGATGCACTTTCATGTTCTGGAGAAGATGCAGTGCAGTAGGTTATATATATTCCGATGGGGAAGATGAGTTGACATATTTTCTTCCCAGGTTTCGTAGCTGAAAAGAGGACCCTAAGCCTTTATTTCGTATGCTTTATTCCATTTGGCCAGTGAGACTGTCTCTAATAGGCTTATTTTAGGGAGTCATCTCCTATTTCAGGATAGTGTCGAGTTGTATTTGAAAGTGAGGTGTATTCATTTATAGGATGCATTTGGCCAGTTAAACTAAAAATGGTTCAGAAGAATGAGAAGAAGAAGCAGTGTATGTTTTAGGTGTAAAGTCGAACATATCCTCGAAGTGCTGTGATCTCCACCCAGGACCCCCTCACTTGGTTGAAGCCGTAGGAATTTAGTTAAATTTATTGCGTTGCTTCTACAAAAGGTAAGACAGGTGCAAATGTGATTACCTGGGACCTCTTACAGCAGGGCTTGTGATAGATGACAATAGATAGATGACATGCGAGGCAACCCACCCTTCATTTTATTATTTTGTCATTTCTATTTGCAAGTATACAACCAGAGCTTTGAACGATATTCTGCTGAGTTAGGGCGGCCTCTGATATCTATAATCTTACATTTTTGTTGAAATGACAGCATTTCTTGTGTAATCAATTTTCTTTGCTTTTTCGTTGAAATGTCTCATGAAGTACCTTTGAAGGTGGTTTTCTAGTGGGCCTCGTCAATTGAAGAGTGATGTTGTAGTGTAGTGTAGGGTGCACTTTAAGTTAAAATCGATGTTTTTCTGTGTTGATACTTTTTCGGAGGTACTCAAATCAATCTACGGCCCCAATTACCTGAGTTCTGTAGTGTTTTGTCTTCTAATTAGTGTTTAGGAATTGCCTAGAGTTAGTTTATCCTAAACTGAGTTTCATCTACTCCCTTCGTCCTGTACAACTTGACACGTTTCTTGAATATATATGAATATTAAATAAAATAAGCTTGTCAAGTAGAATGAGACGGAAGGAGTATTACATTTATCGAACCATGCTTAGATTCCAATCAACATTAGACTGCTTCCCCTGCCCACCATCTGTATTGCTTCTATCTGAGATCATTTTGATATTGTTTACGTTTAGCATGAAAATTATAATTGCTCCAACAAATTCTTTTTTCACCAGTACTCAAAAGCTTTATAACTACTAGCTAAAAAGGAAAAAAAAAGAAAAGAAAAGAAGGGCCCACGCACGTCAAACATCTTAAGATTTTTTTTCTTCTTGTTTTCTTTTCTGTTTGAGGAACAAACATGTTGAGGTTGATTTCATTTACATAGGGGGTTCGGTAAAGTATATCAAAGCAATGAACGTGAGGGGCTAGACCCTTTTAAAACATGCACATGTAGAATTATTGATCAATAATTTTGAAAGACTAGATGTATTAAGAATTCATTTCTGTTTGTAAGAAACTAATAGTAATTCAATTTAGGGTTAATTATCACTTATGACCAGACTTTTGATCTTATAGTTGATATTATGGCTTGTCTTTTATGAAAATACAAAAATATACTGAACTTTGTTCATAATTTGTTCATTTTTTACACATAGCCCGATATCATTTTTTAGGTGACGGAATCATGATTAGGATGGCCGTAATATGATGTAGATAATAAATTTGTCACACCATCACCAAACGACGTAATATTATATCTTTAATAGAATGATATAATATTAATAAATTTGCCGGTGAAGAGGAGGTTGCTGGTGGCGGCGAGAGAATGTGGCCTTCTTCTCGAATGAGGAAGCTCATGAGGCCGGTGAAGTGTAGGAATACAAGTGGTCGGAGGGTGCCATGTGGGAGGACGAGAACAGCGAGCTTGAAGGCCTGCTTGGTGGTGAGGGGTGTTTAGTGTATTTTTCATAGTTTTGTGTGAGTTTTTTTAGTATACTTTGTTCGTTTTTCGTCGTTTGTTTTGCGTGTTTAGGTGAAGATGGGGTTGTGTGGTGTTATCAAGTGGAAATGATCAAGAGAAGAGTTCGAGGAGAGAAAAAGTGCAAGAAAAGAGAAAGAATGAAGAACCGAGCAAGGAAGAGAAGAGAAGAAGGAAAGAGGAAAAGATCGAAGGCCAAATTGCAGCTCAAGGGTCGCGGCTATGTAGGGCTTCGCGACCGCGAGGTCTGACTGCAGCGGACCCCTCGCGGCCACGAGCCTCGACGGGTTTTAGGAGTTTATTTCCTTTATGGTTTAGGTTTTCCTAAACCTGTATATATGTAATTGCTTTGGCCGAAAACACATTTTTTTACACTTTATTCTCTTTAGTTCTTTAGCATCATAAACCCTAGTTTGAGTTGAGAATTTAGCATTGAAGATTTGAAGTTTGGATCCAAGGGGCTCCCTAGTGGGGCCGACGACCTTGGAGTTCGGGCGGCCGGTGAGGAGGCCAACGATGTGGGAGATGGGCACAATAAATTACAATATCAAACAAAATGACGTCGTTTAACACTAACACAAACAACATCGTTTTATTTGGCAGGGACACTTATTTTTCGGCTACCATGTGTGCATCACATCAGATACGATTTGAGAGAAAATTCAAAATATGGAAAAACTGAACACGGGCCAAAGTTTATGCATTTACAGAAGGAAAAAAAAAATCAAAAGTTAATATACAAAACGATATGTCAGTCAAAGTTCGCATATTTATTTGCATTTTTACCAAACTTATTCTAACTAAAGTTGTGGTTATAAAACATACACTTTAATTTTTTAGGCTATTTATACCTCTCAAAACAAAAGAAGATATACTTGTTCTGAAATACTGCAAGGGTTTTTTCGAACTCTATAACATATTCTTAAAACTTTTTAAAATATGAAAATTCTTCTTATTAATTTAATTTTTTTAATTTTTCCACTTTTAAAAAAATCGAGTTATTACATCAATTTAAAACATATTAAGTGTGCATAGATATTTTTGTTAAATTGGCATTGCTTGTTCTGGCTAGATACATTATACCTTTCTTACCTTTTTATAACTGACTTGGACTTGTTATTCTTATCTAATTCTTCTTTAATTGCCATTTCCAAAATTCCCTTCAGTTCGGAAGTTTAGCATCTTTTAAGTTCATCATTCTTTGAAAGGTCACCTCATGTTGCCAAGATACTGATGCCCCTTATATTGCTACCTACCATTCAACCTTTGAGTATCATATATGGAGTAACTAATAAGATTAAAATTTGAACCCTCAAAATGGAATATCGGATCAAATATGGCACCGAAAGAAGTTCGGAGTACTATGTTTTAAAGATACTCACCCCATCTCATTAGTATAAGCTCTTTCTGTTGGTACCCGTTATTTTGGAGAAATTTATTTAAGGATAAAGTGTAATATTTAATATTTTAATATATATATTTTTATTTTTTGAAAAATATAGCATTATATATCCATAAAAGTATATCCATGAAGTATTTTAAATAAAAGATCGCATCGAGACCTTTAATTTGATATAAAAATTGTAAAAACTAGAGAACAAACGAACAAGTTATCACGATTTAAAATTTTACAATTCAAATTATATTAAAATATGTTAAGGGCTAGTTTGGTAGAAAAGTTAAGATATATCAAGATAGGATTAAAATAATACAGGATGTTAAGATAAAAAGAAACATGAGTGTAACATTCATGTTTGATAGGCTATACACAAAAGTCAGTTAATACATGGAGAGTGTTTGGTAGACATTATTGTTCACATGATAAACCACCTAAATTACCAAAATAACCTTTAAGCAATAAAGCCTTTACCCTAGCAAATTGAATCAATTTATCCTCTGCACTTCTTTTTCTTTTTTCTTCTTGGTGTAATAATTTTCAAAAATCCATCTGACAAACTTATCGTCTCCTCTTTTTTTCTAGCAAATTTTTGTGATTTGACAAATTCTAAAGAATCGAATCTTCTCTTACCAAATCAAGGAGGCGGCGAAGAAGAAGTGGGGATGAAAAATGAGAAGAAATCCGCCGCCCCCCATCGGCAAGAGTATCAGTGGGGATGACACTCATAGTATCTCGTAAAAGAAACAATACTTCAAAATTATATTTTAAAACTCGTACTAGGTTTCGGTGGAAACATGTGCCAAAAAAATCAAAAAAGTGAAATGGGACTAATAGTTGGGATGGAGGTAGTACTCCTTATTTTAACTAAGAAAGACTATATTCTCTTTCACTCTCTCATCTACTCCCTTCGTCTCATTTAAACTGTCTTGTTTTTTTTCGGCACGAGATTTTATGAGAGTATGTTTTGTTAGAGGGAGAAATGGTCCACTAAGTTTTAATGCTTTCTGATTGGTTCAATTCTTTCCTTTTTGGAAACATGATTATTGATGTGGGACGGCCCAATTAAGAAAACATGACAGTTTAAATGAGACGGAGGGAGTATATAGCACAATCACTTTATGTTGTTTTCTTAAAACATGCAAGCAAATTTACTCTTTTCAATTTACCGCCTTTGTTTTTTTTATGTGCGCAACCATATAATTAGATTATAAACTTATTATTTATTTATTTTTAGTTAATTCCTTAATACTTTAACTTCGAAATAAATAGTAAAATCATTCATTCTCATTTCTTCATTCACAATTGAACCTTTCCAATCACAACTAAAAAGTCTTACACCCGTCGATGATCTCTTGATATTTATTCGAAGCATGCAAGCAAATCAACTCATTTTAATTGATTATATTTGTGTTTATTTTTTATATACAACAATGTAATTTATTTTTATTTTATCTTATTCCTATATATTTTAAATTTCATATAAAAAGTGAAGCTATTTCCTCTCTTTTCTTTGCTCAACTATTGAATATCTCTAATCATAACTAGAAAAAAGAACCATAAGCTCTCTACCCGACGATTATCTTATCTCTTTTTTCAAAACATGCAAGCTGAAATAAAAAATACTTCTTCGTAGAACCTATGTATTTTTTATATTACCATGTTATTTTTTATATTTTTTATATTTTTGTATTATTTACTATGTAATACGCCTAATTTTTATAATTCGCACAAGGTCCTACGATGTTCTAACGCCACCCCTTATCAGAGGCAATAAAGGTAAAATTGCATTATTCCTTAATTTGTGTACTTTGGTGTAGAGGTATCCAAATGCGGGTTCGGTACAGAACCGTACCCGTACCCGGTGGATACGGTTCCAGCAAATCGGACCCATACCTACCCGCGGTACAAGTACAATTTCGAGTATGATAGGTGCGGGTGCGGGTACGGGTACGAGTACAACCCGGAGATTCTAGCGAGTTTTATAATTATTATTTTTAATGTTAAAAATATATTTTATTGTAAAGATTCCAACAACTTAAATATAAACTAGACCTCTAAATACTAAATTATTGGAGATCAAGTTATTTAAAACTTTAATCTTCAAGGGCCGAGCACCGTTAAAACATATTTGGTGAAAATTTATTGGAAAAAATACTAAAATAGGAAAAAGAGTGCATATATAATTAAAACTAAGAAATAAAAAATATATTTGAGACGAAATATATATCGAAATTGCGGGTCAGCGGGCCGGCGGATCGTGAAACCGGTGGGTTGCGGTTCCAACTTTCAGTACCCGTACCCGAACTGCCGCCTTCGGCGGGTACGGTTCCTAACCCGAACCGGCGAGTACGGGTACGAGTACAAACCTTCCGAGTACGTGTACGAATGCGTGTACAGGTCGGCGGGTACGATTATTTTGGCCACCTCTACTTTGGTGGGTTAAGAGATCCGATGGAAATATTTTTTATAGTTCTATAATATTTTTTATGAAAGAATATTATGATATAAAAATCATAAGAAATATTTATAACTAAAAATTGAAATTTAAAAAATTATATACCTTAGCTTTTAATTTACCAACCCTAATTCAACTATTATTATTATTATTATTATTATTATTATTATTATTATTATTATTATTATTATCAGACAAACACAACGTACACACTCACACACTCACGCACCCGGGGTGACTCAAACCCCCGACCTTTTGGATCGGAGGGGAAGCGTCTTACCAACTGAATAGTATTAAGTGTAATACTAATACTATTATATTTAAATTAAATTCTAAAAATTAATTTATAATTGTATTACTGAATCATAAAAAATGCTATAGACAAGTGATAATCATCTATTAATATAATAGGAGATATTTTACAAAATTGCAATAAAAAATCCGCACTGGCAGACATTATTGCACTGATTTTTTATTTTTTATTATTTTTTTTTCTTTTTTTCTTTCTATTTTTCTTTCTATTTTAGTATATATTTGTTTAATATATTTTAGCCGGTTGGGCAGTGTTACACCGACTTTTGTAGGAACGTGTTCTTTTTGTTCTTTCAAATTGATGCCGACTTCATTTCATCTTTCCCAAAAGAGTTTTAAAAAAAAAGGTTTAGAATATTAGCCACCCCTCTTTCCCATTCTTTTGAAAGGTTTTAATTTTCACCAGTGAGAAAAGGTTCATTCCAAGTCAAATTACTAATTCTGAAATAACTAATATACGAAAACCAACCAAACTTTAAACAAGCGGTCAAATTAAAGTATGTCATAATTAATTAAATCTATACTTATATAAAAAGAGCCTTGAGTGCTTAATGTATATTGCCTATTATGTCCTCATTATTAAATTATATATAAGGGCAACAATGTAATACAATAAATTATATTTATGCTAGATACTGAATATCTATTTTACACCATAAATACAATATTTTTTTAAGTGGTATTATAATAAATTATTATTATAAATTAAATTTACCTTATATATCAATTTAATTTAATATAATATATTCTATGTATGGTTGTAAATATGAGGGGATCCTAATCCCACAAATTTAAGTTTATTTTTAAGAAACACGTATTCATTTTTTAAAAAAAATTTATTAAGTTTTTTTGCCTTCATATGTATTAATTGACACACGCTCAGATGTTATAAGAGATAATTCAAATTTTTTTTTCTCTTTGAAGTTAAGAATTCAAATATGATACTCATGTTATATCAGCCAAATACCCAAAAATTAGAGTTGTACAACCTATTATTAATTAACAAGAAAAAATGAGATAGGTAAAGGTTTCATGAAATAATTAAAAAGAATTACAATATATCGGACTAGAAAAATATATATATTGCATTTTAAAATAGATATCTATCAAGACTCATAACTAATCAAATAAATAATTTTAGAAAAATAGTACTAATTCACACAAGATTGGAAAGTACAAACAAAAAATTTCTTGTAAAAGAGTGTTATTTAATACCCCATTCGTTCTCAAAACCTTTTCCCGATTTGACACAAATTTTAAGAAGGAATATAATTAATTAATATTATTTATTGTGAGTAAAGATTGAGTTCCACCTTTATTGTGAGGGGAGATTGTCAAGCGGTGAGTCATAAATGATAAGTGTAGTAAATATGTAATGTTTAAAGGGTGTAAAATGTATTGTTATAGTAAGTACATGTCCAAAAAATGAAAGATGCAATATGCACAATTAGTTTAAAGTTAGAACGTGAATTGTCATAAGATTATATTTTAGTTTATAAATTTTGCCAATTTTTCATTACAAGTCTTAACTTTGATTTATAAATCTTATATCTTTTCAACAATTGTTCTTTAATTCTTCTTTATACTACTATATATTTTGAGAAATAAGTTTAGAACAATAGACATAATATTTTTAAGAAATCATTTTCTTCATTAACTTCTAACATTTGTAAATGTAGTTTTTTATTGCTAAGTTTATCATTTTGCACTTTTACCAATATTTTTTGTTAATAGAGAAAACAACTTCAACATTAAAAAGTTACAAAGATTCTTCTCAAAATCTTAACTTCATCTAAAGAGTTGTAAAAATGGAAGGTTACTAAAACAAGTTCATATTCCTTCCTTATTTTTATCTTTATTGGACTTTTACTTTGATATTTTAGGATTTTCAATAGCAAAGAAAAATTAGATCAATATGATTCTTAGATCTTATCTTCTTTTTTTTTCTCTAAAAATCTCACTCAAGACTAATTATAATTATAAGTTAGAAATTTAAATTTTATTTTTTGGAATTAGATTGTACTTAGATATTTTGTTTGAAAAAAAAAATTAATTGAAGTAATTTGAGAGAGATATGACATAAAATAAGGAAAAGCAGTTGCTAAAACAAGAACAATGTTAAACATTGTCATATATGCTATACAAAGATTGATAAAATAAATAGTATATCTAATATTTTGTGCATAACTTTTGTGACTAGCTTAAGTGCGTTATTTGAGGAATCGTATACTTAAATATTTTTTTCTCAATTTATTGTTGTTGAAATAATTATTTTAAGTTTTAATGGAACTAAAGGGTAAATTACATTTTTTTTTTACATTAATACAAGTAAAAACAAGGGTATGATATATTTGGTTATTTTTCATATTCTTTAAAATTAGTGATAAAATTACAGAATGATTTTTACAATATTACCATGCCTGCGAGCCTACGAATGCAAATAAGTTAGAAATATAAATTTATTCAAACTAAATTAGAGGTTACACGTGCAACGCACGTTACACTTGCTAGTACATAAAAATGTCCGATCAAAAATAAAATAAAATTAAATACATAAAAATGAAAGTGAATACTACTACCATTTTTCTCAGTTAACAATCCTCTTTACAAGATATATAGTTCATACAAGTATATGCTATCCTATTACAACATGAATTCTATTTCTCTACAAAGACAAAAGAATCTTGCGAACCCGGTCCGAAACCAAAAACAGAAAAAGAAAAGAAAATCCTACGTACAAGAACCGATTCAGAACGACGGATGGTCGTCATGTGTCATAAAAATTTCCTGAACTAGCAATAATTAAAAGGTTTTCATAAACAAAAATTGTTGATTTCTGAAATATTAATGACCGGGGCCTCTCTTGCTCGGACCGGAGGCCAAAATGATCATCAACCCTCGTATCGAAACGCGATCGCTTCGCGTACTCGAATTCCTTAGAGAGAGCGATGGTAGTAATGCTGCTTCCATGCTGATTCTGTTCGCGGCTCCTTCCTTAGGCCCACTTCCGCCGCCCGCTGCGGCGGGGTTGGCTGGCCGGAGATTTCGACAGTTGGCCGGAGACAGCTGTGAGATCATAACCAATACAATCATCATAAACATGAAAGCCGTCCTTCTTGTTGAGGTGCATGATCTACCTTTTTCCATTTGTGGCTAATGTGTAGGAGGAATATTGTTTGTTGAGGTGGTTGATGAGACCCGACTGTCTGTATTTATAGGAGTTTTGGGAGCGGACGGTGAAGGGCTTTTGGAGTGGGGCCTACCCCTGAAACAGAGGAATTTGACTTGGTGGCCGAGTATTACTACTAACTCTTTTTCCATGTGAGAGATTTGGAGAGGATTTGAGAGGTGGAAAACAAGACTATTTTTTTTGCTGACTATGGGAATGTTTTGGTTTGAATGTGAACTTTGACTTTCTTGCTGCACAAGTGCACATGTGAAGGTGAAGCTACATTTCAGTATCTATCTAATCTAAAAACGGGCGTGTGCCATGACAATCAAATCCAACGTTGTTGTGTTGCATTTTCGTTTGACATCTCGTTTTATATCAATCGATAATCGTCACGTGTCCCAATATTACGTGACGACCATCTATTAATGCAATTAAATATCTGAATTGACAGTCACATGGATCCTCTATTCCAACTTAATTTGTGATCCCAAACTGTGACCCGGTATTAATTTCTTCATTTTCCCTTCAATTCCAATGTATAATTTTTTTTTTTTTTTTGTATCATTAGTTAATTAATAGCGTTAATAAATAGTATAAAATCAGGTATAAATTCAGATTGATTCATATTTTTTAAAATAAAAATATTATCAAAATAGTGAAAGCATACTTTTCTCCTTCTGTTGGTGCGGTTGACAAAAGATTTTGTTATTGCAATATTGAGTTTGAAGAAAGAATAATAAAAAAATAAAAAATAAAAAGGGATCCATTTTGTGAACTTGATTATAGGTTTTCACACTATTATTATGTACAACCTCACGTTCATTCGTGGCGCGCGGTGCACCCTTTTGTGAATTTTATAATCCTTGATAACAATAACATAAGATACCGTGGCACCTTTGGACTTTGAACAAACGCGTGTGTATCTCATATTTATTCATGCAAAAGCTGTCTTCTCTTACTTTTCCGGTCCCTTTTCACCCTATTATTATACTCGATCTTTACGTCCCCATTGTTTATACCTCAATTTTTCGGGCACGAGTTTTAAAATAAATATTAGATGATTTGTGATGTTAGAGCATTTTCGAGGGTTTCTATTATTTTCCGGCAACACCAACAGAAAAATACTGCAGTAATTCATCTTTAATAATTTACACAAAAATACAACAACAACTGTGTATTTCAAAATATTTCATTTTGTTTATTTATTTTTAATAATATGAAAAAATAAGTTAAATTATTCATTCCACTAAAATAACGCATGTTTACAATGAACCATTGGAGTAAAACTCATCACAAAAATAGAGCTCAACGCCAATTTACAGAGCCCTTGGAGATACTCTTAGTGGAGAAATGAGTCCATTTTAGATGTAAATAAAAAGTGAAAGTAGGGTTAGATGTAATATATTTTTTTTAAAATAAAAGGCGAAAGTTGGGTCAAATAATAAGATAAGAAAGTAATAGTGGGGTAATGTTCGAAAAAGGAATATGCATATTCAGTTGAAACAACCCAAAATAGAAAAATTAAGCATAAAGAGGTGAAACGGAAGGATTATTTATTTTTTGATCCGCAAAAAGAAAAAAGAAAAAAAGGAGTATTTATTTATCGACTTGAAGGACAGGACAAGCCAAAGATGATGAAAAAACTTCACCGAAACACACACAATATGCGCATAATGTTTACTAAGGCGTGTTACAGTTAGGAGCAATTTATTGCTCTATATTTATCGAAGAAAAAAAAACAAGAGAAAAAAACAAGTTGGTGGGTACGTACAGCTCCCAAATTATGCTTACATTTCTAACTAATACGATAAGCTTCATTTTAAGTCGGATAGATTATTCAAGAATTATATAACATAATAATGATAATCTTCATTAAAAACAAAATAAAAAAAATGATAATAACGACTAGCTTCATTTTCAGTAATAGAAATTTAAATAGGATTCATTATATTATCATAATTTTTAATATTCTTATTGTTATAGTGAATAAAATAGTAGGACATGAAGGAGACACCAAAAATTATGGTACAAAGGATAGCATGTGTCGGTGTCCGTGATCATGTAAAAAAAAAAAAATTCAACTATATCTTATAGGTATATATTGTTTTCAATAATGAGTTATGTATATATTTTTTTAGTAACAACACTTTTTTTATGCGTATGGTTATGTATGAAGCATATAACGAGAGATAATTCAGTTACACTATAAAATCGATGTATGAAAGGTATCTTAGGGGAAAATATAAAAATTCAATTTTAGTGTCCCAACCGTATTTCAAATCTAATACTATCAATTAATTTATACTATTATCCTTTATTAAAAATAAACATTATTACTCTTTCCATCGCAGATATATGTCCAAGAATTTCTTTTCTAGAACGTCTCTTATATATGTGTTATTTCTCTAAATAGAAAATAATGTTAGTCATATAAACGGGACTCAAAATAATTATAAAATTAAACTAAATTATTATAAATTAACATTATTGAAAACAATGCCTAGAACTAATAAAATTTGAGATTTAGAGCACGGCTAAATACGCTAACTTAAAATATTTCAATTTGCTTGTGCCATGTACGGAAATCATGCAACCAAATTTCACAACCCCCAATTTCCAACATTTTGTTAAACAACCCTCACAAAATTGACGGCCAAAAAGGTGGCGATTAGTCAATTAACCATTTTTTCAAGCTCAATTGTCGGCATAGCTGCTGAAAGAGGAAATATGATTCCCATAAGAAGAAAACAACAATATCCTCCACGAGAAAGAACTTAAAATCCTATTATTATAATTCAAACTTTTGATGCTACACACCAACATTTTCTTACCTTGGAGTTTGTACCAAACATAAATATTCCAATTTACAAGGTTCTCAATAAAGTCAATTTAATATCAGCCTCAAGAAAAAAAGTTCATTCCGAAGCATGTTTTCTGGTACCCGTTTATCGACGAGATTCGATTTATGTTTTTAATTTTCTTAATTGCTAAATTAAAACAAATAACCATTGTAGAATCGAGAGAGAGAGAGAGATAGAGTGCGCGTTGCGAGTAGGGGTGTCTAGAGTTTGATTTAAACCTCAAATCGAATCAGACCAAACTATATTATATGGTTCGGTTTGATTTACGTTTTGAAAAAATATAGTTTGGTTATTTATTCTCAAAAATTATAGTTTACGATGTAGGTTTGATTTTTAAAAATATATTAATCAAATCAAACTGTAAACTGTAAAACCGTAATATAGTTATAATAAATATTAATAACAATTATTATTTTTAACATGTTACATTGTCTTTTATTCTACAACATTGAGTGTTGAGAAATATTAATTAAAAAAAAAGCTAATACAGTTTACTATATTATTTTTATAAAATAGTATTTCCAACTATTTAAATTCATAATTATTTACCTTTGAATGTAAATGTTAAATTGCAGTCCATGATTTTTATTGTGTTAGGAATCTTTTTCTTATTGTCAATTTTGAATTCATAAAAGAATATATTTACTATTTGAAATTTAAGTACAAACATGTTTTATATAAAGAAGAAGCAAATGAAAAATACTATTTAAAAACCGCAAACCAAACTGCATTAATATGACATCAAAAAGCACGGGGAGTCGGGGACGGGTACGAAATACGAATACAATACGATACGAAAATATGTTAATTTTCCAAAAATCTAGATACGAATACGTCAAAAATATGTTGTTAATAATAATAATAATAATAATAATAATAATAATAATAATAATAATAATAATTCATAATTTCCAATATTTCATATATTCCTAATATTCCTAAGCTGAAAATCTAGCACATTTTTAAGGCCCAAGCCCAAAACCTAGAGGCGCCTCCTTTCAGAACTGAGCAATGCTCATCTTCAAAATAGAGCAGCCACTTGCGCAAGGTTGGAAGAGTGCAGCAAATACCGGAAGTGATGGCAGGGGCGCGACGGCGGCGGCACATCATGGGGAAGCGCGACGGGTTTGAATCGCGTGAAGATGGACTCACGCGTGTGTTCAGGTAGGGTGAAGGGTCGATAGTTTTTGAAATAAAAAAAGAACCCTAATCCAACGAGATGCAGACTCAACGCTTTTACCCAACACAGGGAATACGAATTCTAAACGTATTAAAAACATTTTTTTAATTAAAAAAAAATAATTAAAAATACATTTTTAATACGTATTTTTGATGTATTTTTTCATATTCATATTTTATACGTATTAAAACGGGTACGCTAGCCTCCCAGACGTCCCCGTGATTCATAGCATGATCAAACTCTAGCTGCGAGTATTGGTGGGTCTTTTATTTTTTTTGTTTTTATTTATTTTTATTTTTATTTTTTGGGTTTGGGTTAGTTTGTTTTTTTAATTATGTAAAATAAGGGCCCAGGCACTAATTTCTACTAATCTATTTATATCTAATAGCAAAATAAATGTCGATCAACCATGATTTTTCTTGATTATTTTGCTAAATTCTCATAATTTTGGCTAATTAATCAATATATTAATATCATTAATATATATGTATTCATAGAATTTCAATTTGAATAGAAGTCTCATAATTTAAATCATCTATATATACTCGGTAATATATACTCAATCATTTATTATTATTATTATTATTATTATTATTATTATTATATTCTAAATTTTTATTTATTTAAATTGGTGTGAAATAGTTAACAAATATTAATATATATATATATATATATATATATATATATATATATATATAGGTGGAGGATCAAATGGGATCCCAATACTTATGTAGTAACTAGGATCCAATCTCAATCATTCATTTTATTAGATCTATGGTTATTAATTTTTCATGTGTTTATTTGTTTACATTTATCCATTAAACATAAAAAGGTTTAAAATGTCATTTTAGTTTTATTGACTAACCGTTTCCAATAATTATGGGATTGCACATTAAATATATTGTGCAACGTTCAATCCTAAAAAACCAATTCCGCTTTCATTCATCGATACTAATTAATTTCGTCTCCATTTATCTTCTTCGTCATCAGTTTGTCTTTTTTTAAGTAATTTTAAAATTAGCATGAATCCTTCTAGAATAGTGTTCACAAACATATTCTACATTTAAGTATTGGAAACGTTATATTTTATTGGCCATGCTTAATTTAACACTTTTGATTTTTTGTTTTTATTGGTTACTATCCTTGTTAGTAATAAGCATTGAGATAATACACACTTTAAATTGAATTATAAGCACTTCAATTTTAAATAATAAGCACTTCAAAATGAGCACTTTAAACTAAAAAATAAACACTTGAACTTGAAATAATAAACACTTGAAATTGAGATTATATGCGCTTGAAATAAGCACTTGAACTTGAGATAATAAGCAATTGAAATTGAGATAATAAGCACTTGAAAAATAAAAACTTCCAATTGAGATAGTAAGCACTCGAACATGAGATAATAAGCAATTGAAATTGAGATAATAAGCACTTGAAAAATAAGAACTTCAAATTGAGATTGTAGGCACTCGGAATTGAGATAATAAGCAATTGAAATAGAGATAATAAGCACTTGAAAAATAAGAACTTCAAATTGAGTAATCACTTGAAATTGAAATAATAAGCAATTAAAATTGAGATAATAAACACTTGAAAACTAAGAACTTCAAATTGAGATAGTAAGCACTTGAACTTGAGATAATAAGCAATTGAAATTGAGATAATAAGCACTTGAACAATAAGAACTTCAAATTGAGTAAGCACTTGAAATTGAGATAATAAGCAATTGAAATTGAGATATATAATAAGCACTTGAAAAATAAGAACTTTAAATTGAGATAGCAAACACTTGAAATAGAGATAATAAGCAATTGAAATTGAGATAATTAGCACTTGAAAAATAAGAATTTCAAATTGAGATAGTAATTAAGCACTTGAATTTGAGATAATTAGTAATTAAAATTGAAATAATAAGCACTTGAAAAATAATTACTTAAACTTGAGATAATAAACAATTAAATATATGTATATATTTAAGCACTACCAACATATAAATTAAGCACTGTAACTAATATTTTAATTAGAGAATATTAAACTAATGTTGTATATACCCTTCCGTAAGTAGATATAATTATATAACCAATTTATCCCTATATTACCGCCACTTTCCCAACTAATTTGGCAAATTAATTCTCGTTTATACCCTTTTGTGCATGATAAAAATCAATAGAAGAAGAATAAATATTTAATTGCAATATTATTTCAACCGTTTAAATATATTTGATCTATGGTGGATATTGGATCCTAGTTACTACCTAAAGGTTGGTTTCTATTGGATCCACTCCCTATATATATATATATGATATATGTGTGTTTATACGCATATATAATACATATAGATAATATTATTTGCATATATTTATACGTATAACTAAATTCTTATGGCAATAATTTTTTAGTTATACATAAAGCCTATTGAACTAATTGAAAAAAATCTCCCATATTTTTTTATTTCCTTCCTTTATAGATAAAATAATACTATTATGGGAGTAAATATATACAGAGTATTAATTTATTTTAGAGATATTTAAATTTTTGAAAAGTTCAATTTTATGATTTTGTCTTATTAATAAATTGATTTTTGTTTAATTTATGATCTCAAATCGATTTTTGAGAGAGACAACTTCATCAATAGGAAAACTCAAACATGATGGAGTCATCTCAAAATAAAATTTTACTAAGTTTATATACATGAAAGAGAAGATGACTTCATTCACAAGAAAAATTATATGTCATGGAGTAATCCTTAATCAACATTTAAAAGAGTTAATAGACGACTTGAATTGAGAACAAGTAAACATATTCAAGAAATATCAACTTTCCTTAACAATCATCTAATTGACTAGTGGCTTGACATTCTATCAATCAATTTTATATCAAACGACGGGCGGCTTTACGTTAAAATGAATATAACCACGCGAAAAAATCATACCTCTAATTGAGCTTTTTTTTTCTTTCCCTAATCACATCTCTCCTAATCTATTTTTCTACAACAATAATCAACGGGCTGATTGACATTCAAAGTGAGTAAAACTAACTGAGTAATGTTAGACCTCATTTATCTATTCTTTCAAATTCAGTTTGATGCTACTTTTTTTTAGAATGGATCCTAATCAGCCTATCTATAATCTTAAAATAAAAAAATATATTCGTCCTGATATTTAAATTCATTACAACTTAAAAAAATTAAGTTCTGCTTCTTTGCAATTAAATTAAATTACTCGAGAAATTACATATTTTTCTGACCTAATTTTTTTGTTAATGTAAACAACGAGTGACTTCAGAAATATTATCTATCTTCAACTATTCTTGTATTTTTCTATTTTTATATTTTTGTATTTCGATTGTTTGGAGTTATAACTTTTTCAATTGATTTGTAGGTATTTTATGCAAGTTAATCATAATGGTTTTTTTTAGAGAATCGATAGGATAACCCATGCATAAAAGAGTTAAAATAAATAAATAACTTGACATTCAAAATGAGCAGCTACTTAAGAAATGTTACACCTAATTGCATATTTTTCTAATAATTCGAGGAATGTTACACCTCTTTATCCGATTTTTGAATTACATAGAACAATGAATGACTTGATATTAAAAAAAGAATATTGCTACATGTAGGGGTGGCAATGGGCCGGATCTGGGCCGGATCTTGTTTGGTCCAGATCTAGATCCGGAATTTTAACCCAAGATCCAAATCCGGCCCAGATCCATCGAGTCTAAAAAAATCGAATCCAAATCCAGATCCATTGGATCTTGCGGATCTCGGGTCTAGACCCAGATCCGTAATTATCACCTAAAAAATACCATAGAAAAAGAACCGAAAAAGAATAAAAAATTCAACTATAAATGAATTGATTTGTACCAAAATAAATAATTTTTCATACACTAACTGTCAAAAATTTTCCACACCAGTAATCTACTTGCTAATAAAGATTGTCATTCATTTAAACATATCCGGAAAAAAACATGAAACATATCCATATTTTAGGCATCGAACTTTCAAATTAAAAATAAACTTATTAGGGTTTGAGATTTAATTAGAATAACTAAGTAAATAGAGATATTTATTAGTAGAATATTATAAAATAATATATATTATAAATTATCCGGATCCTTGGGCCGGATCTGGATCTCAAAAATAAAATTCTAGATCCAGATCCGAAAATTAAGAATGAAGTCCGGATCCGACCCGGATCCATCAGGTCCAAAATTTTAGCATTCCAGATCCTAAAAAATGGATCTGGACTCCCGAATCTGGACCGGGTCCAGGATCCACTGCCATCCCTAGCTACATGAGAAAATATTATCTCTCCTTTTAACCTATTTTCATCCTATTTTTTTAAATAAATGCTCACATTTTTTTCCCTTATAAATTGCCGCAATACAATCATGTAAAAATCATTATATACTCTCTCTCTCCACCAAAAATTGATCCTTTTCTTTTTTTGGCACGTGTTTCCACGCATCTTGATGATGGTTTTAAAATGATTTTTTGAAAAAAGAATAAAAATTACGGGATACTTCAACTTTTGGTGGACGGAGGGGAGTATATTTCTTATATATTTTATTTAAAAATTGTAAGTGATTCCGTCGAATTACGATGGGCGCTGCATTAGAAAATATTTTTTTAAATGAATTTTTAAAGTACTATCATTTTGAAACAAATGATTAAATATATTTTTTTAACTTTTACTGAAAAATTAGACCCCGCGAAATTCGACGGGCACTAAACTAGTTTTGTGTTTAAAACTTTAATTATTTCCATATAAGGATATGCGTCAAGTTGAATCCACAAAAATTGTCACTTGAGGTAAGAAAATCAAGTTATAATGTTATATTCCTTCCGTTCCATAAATTTAGTCCCGATTATTATATTTGGACGTCCCATAAAATTAATTTTATATCTGAAATGGAAATTTAATACACTAACACACTACACAAATAAACATCTCAAAGTTCACTTAAATTACACAATATGTCATTGGGGCTCCTAAAAAATATCTTCTTCTTTTTTTACTTTAAATTTGACAAAAGTACCTCTAAAAGAACTACTACTAGTACTTTAACATTCCAATTTTACTATAAATAATTTAATTTCTTAACATCAGTGCTTAGCCGTATCGTCCTAAATTTATAGGACGAAAGGAGTACAATTTATATCGTACAAAGCACAAATGCAGATTCATATTTCAAATAAATTTGCACACCATATATATTATGTAATAATTTCACTAAACATTATCACAAAAATCAAACATTAATTTGTATCTACCAAAATGTTCTTGCTCTAGAAGACAAAAGATTTGCCTTGGAAAATATGAGCCAGAATTCTAGTGCGAAGGAACCATCTTCATGAACAAGCTTAAATCTACATGTGTATATGGCACCTAAATTCATGCAATGAAGGAACTATTATCAAGTTTGATTTAGTCCAATATATATATAGCAATGCCACACACGACATTTTCCTCCTCAATGATGATAAATTTTGTTAAGATGAAGCAAACAGCAAAGCTAAGAGAATGAAGAACAACTTAAGAGAGGAGACATTTTGTCGAATGCCTGCACTTGGAAGACGAGGATATTCATCCGGAGATGGCATGACACAATTATCGCCATTGAAATAGATTCGTCGAGGAAAAGCCCAACCCTGTTCGAAAGTGAAAGTGGATTTATCCTTCTGGAATAGAAACTCCGATTGCGCGTTTCCTAGAGGGCCTGCTTGCTTGAGGAGATCATTATAGTACTTAACTCCCCATAGCATTGCAGTATCATCTGTCAACAAAGAATGAGTTAAAGATTTGATGAAAGTATATGTTAAGAAATGGGAGAATATTTTCATATATGGCAAAGGCTTACTTATGTTTTCGTAGGGATTGAGTGGCTTGTAGTTGAAGCTGAATATTTGTGTCAAGTTATCAAAGTTTGGGTGTTGGATGACTAAATTCCATAGGGTATAATTCATCCTGTAATTGAAATTTGTTATGGTCACTTTCAGCCTCCAATAGTCCTTATAGTTTTGCTTCACGTGCCAATGGACACGAATCGGGCACATGTGGCTCGTGCATTGGACTAGAGGCGCGAAGCTGTTTCGCTTCTCTTGTTCCGAAACGACTGAAGCAAGGTATGGTGAATCTGGACTGCAGGCAAGAACAATGGCTGGGTCATAAATTTAGATCGAAGGGCTAAAATCAAAAAATTTATATAAATATGAAAGTTAGAATTAAATAAATTCTAAAAATATTTTTTTAAAATATATAAATATTGTATATATTTTTTTTTGGTGGAGTGTGCTGGTGCTCCTTCAAGTACGCCATCCCTCTGCCACTTAGCAAGAATAGATGAAGATTATGAGAGAGAGAGAGAGAGAGGCTTACTTGACACAACTTCCTGGTTGTGTGACATTGTTTTGGCATCCACAAGTACAAGTTGGGCAAGGCACAATTGTGTTATTGTAGAAGGAAGAGAGTGACACACAACAACTAGGAGTTTTTTGAGCTAGAAATTGTGAATATGTACATGTAATATTCCATGTCACTGCAAGAAGAGAAAAACATGAAGAAAAAAAAAATCATATCATCTTGAAATATAAGGTATATATATAACTAAAGTAATACTCTATTCTATATATTGTGCATCATTCCAATTATGCAAGAATTTGCAATGTGAAAATATGAGATGTGTTGGCTTTAATACAAGTGGAAATTGGTTAAGTATCATATTAGTATTTCAAAAAAGCTTGGAACAATTTTGATAATGAGTCCAAAGCTACTTGAAAAATAACTTGTTATGAACTTATGAAGCTAGAGCACCAATGAAAAATCCATTTTAAAAATCATCAACGTAAAATCCGAAAACCAGCTTAAGAACAGACTATGTTTAATTTTCGTGGACGGAAAGGGTATAACATGACATGAAAAGGGTACGAGAACTTACTCATCGCCTGCGTGACTCTCCTTCCATCCGAGGAAACATACGTTGTCGGTTTCACGATTTTGGCGGGTCCACAAGTATAACCCGGACCGGGTGCACTCAAAGTGAAGTTCTTTGGCATTTTTACAGTTTTGTTAGTGGTTCCGGCAGCACCAACACTAACTTGAAACGCGCTTGCAGCATTTGATGGATCTTGCCCCCATGAACCAATCACTCCTCCTTTACAACAATTTGCAATTTGTTGATTATAAGGAGTTCCAGGCAATAAATCAACGACCGTTGGATTTTTCTTGCAGCAATGGGGAACATTGCCTTTGTATTTAGAACAATCGCCTTGTTCTGTGGTCTGAGCTCCCATCATGCTCCATATCACCTCCTTCTTCGCCCAATTCCAACCCAGAGTCCAACCAGGAGCTTGAATGTGACGATATTGTTGGAAATTGAACATTGTTACAAGAGCCTATTGTTTTACACATGTTGGTGTCATTTGAATTAGAGTATTGTGGAAGGAATAATATGTCATTTAGTTACTGTCCCAAAACAAAAATAATATGTTTGTTGAAGAATCTGATATAACATCAGATATATACAAATATACTTTCTCCGTTCACGATCTTTAGACCCCATTGACTTTCTAGCCGATTTTAGGGCTTTGTAATGATAGATTCTAAAATATACTTTTGGGTAAATGTTTTTTTATAGGATACTGCGACACTCGTAGTACCCTATAAAAAAACTAAACTCGAAAAATTAATTTTAAAATCAATCATTATAAAGCCGCAAAATCAACTAAAAAGTCAACATGGTCTAAAGATCGTGGACGGATGGAGTTGAAGAAATCAAGAATATTTTGGATTATGTTGAACAAAATTGTTAAAATTGATGGATAATTTGAGATTTGTGGGAAGACTCACCACATAGCCATCGGGTGTCCAAGTGATAACATCCCATTTTATTGTGATATTTCCATTCGGGTCAAGTGCATCATACGCTTCTGAAAGGAGATAAAAACAAAACTTCAAATAATCTATATGCTCTTGCCTTAAGGGAAACAAAAAAATAAATTATTATTAATAATAATAATAATAATAATTCTACAGCTTCCACCACATGCAATAGGAAAATGACTACCCCCACCTCAAGAACATATTTCCATCAACATTAATTACTTTTACGATCAAATTTCAACTCGTATTTAGGAGGTGTTTGACTTAGCTATAATAAGCTCGTTAAAACAACTTATAAACTATTTAAGAGTTTATAAACTCTTGAAATGTGTGGCAAAATAAGCACTCTAACAATCTCTAAGATCAGAAAATAAGCTACAAGAGCTTATAAGCTCCTTAAAAATAAGCTATTTCACCCAACTTATTTTCCATCTTAAAAGCTTTCAAACATCTTATAAGCTTTCAAAAAATAAGCTTAGCTGAACACCTACTTAAGTTTGTATGTACTTTTGAGTTCACAATTTTGAGAACCTAGATTGAGAAGAGTACAAATATTCCTTAATTTGGGACCATAGGTAAGATGCAAAGTTAGTTAAAGCAACAATAACAAATAGTACTTGATGAGTCATAAAGTTTCAAAATTTAGATATGTTCATCTATAGAAACAAGACAAGAACAAAAAAAAAAAAAAGAACTCTCTGCTCATATACAGATTTCCAGATTATCTTAAAGAAAATGATCATCTAAACCTCCTTTCATTATAACAGTCAAACCCCATCTCAAGAAACACACTTTCCTCATTTTTCATGCTAAGAGCACACACACAATTAAGCTAACTTTATTTACAGTAAGGAAAAAACTTAAGATTGAAAGTATGTTCCATACTTCACCAACAAAAAGGGAAGATTACCTGTTGAAGGAAAGCAGAAGCAAGAGAGCAAGAACAAGAGCAAAATGGTTGGAGCTGTAAATATGAAGCAGATTTTCATTTTCTTCTTTGCACTGACAGTCTGCAACTCAAGTGTGGATTGGATTGGATTTGATTTGATTTCTGAATTTCTAAATTTTGAATTGAAAGAATGAATAATGTTGCTCCTTCAATTCCCCTTGAAAGAAATCAAACTTTGTGTGATTTCAATGATCACTAGCCTCCTTAGTAATGCATGTACTCACAATTCTATATATTTTATAAGAAAAATAAAAAAAAAGTGACCGAGTATCAAAACTTAACAAATTTGATTCTTGTCGTTAGGACTAAGACAGGTGCATATAAGAGAGAGAGAGTGTGTATTGTTGCCGACACTATGGTGGTAAAATTATGCAAAGATACAACTTGAAAGAGAATTAATTAATTACATTGCTTAATATTTGGTTTGACTAATGAATTTATCTATTATCTTTAGTTTAGTTGAGAGTAACTCAATCAAATAGAGAAGAAACAAAATTCATTCAGCACAGATTCTATCTTTTATAAATATATATTTTCATTATAAAACTAAACACTCAATAAATATATATACTTTATTATTACTATTCTCCTTAACTTAATTCTGTTCCATTTCTACTCTCATACTTGAATGAAACGATTCTAGTTAATTATTAACACATTTTGTCGCCATCTTCCTAACAGATTATTATTTGAATATTTATTAGTAAAGTATTAATGAGAGTGTCGGTGCGGAGAGGATGTCCAATATTCCATGATGCAAAAAGCAGCTGGCAATTATATGGCGTGGGGTATATGAATATGAATATCCCTTTTAGAAAAAAGAAATCATACTACATACAAATATACAATCTTTGCAAAAAAAAAAGCTCAAACAATATTATTTAGTTAAAGAAACGCTCTACTCCTCCCTGTAGATATATTTAATATCACGGCTGGCTCATGTAATAGTGCTAAGTTAATAATTTTTTCAATTTTTCCATCCAAAGTTTATTTTTTCATAGTAAAATTTATATTTAAAGTATATATTTATAATATTTTTTTTTAAATATATCGTCATGTCAGTCGATGGCACAGTAAGTATACTCACGATGGGTAAGTGAGCATTCCTCTCTTGTCCCATTATTCTTGTCTCACTTTATTATTTTCACATGATATCCTCTAATCTCCATTATAATGTACCAACCGTGTATCAAAATTGATTTTTTTTATATTTATTCATTTTTATTTTAATTTCTCAATATTATAATCCAATCTAACTTTACATTAATTGACTAGGGTTCACCAATCCAATTATCATTTATTATTTATTATTTAGTGTTTAATTTTAATTTTAATTTTAATCGACTAGGATTCACCAATCAAATTTTTGTTTTCATCTTACATTTATAATTTGAGATTGTGCCCATTTTTTTTTAGATATATACTTACACAAAAACTGGACATACTTCTTTTTCTTTTTATACTACACTTATATATAAGAATGCTCCACTTATATATTATACTAAGATTTGAGACGAAAAATACTTTTTGTACATCATTTAATACAAAAAAAAAAAAACATAATAAATACATTAAGATTAGTGCCTCTCTTGTTTTATTATAGTAGTACTAACATTTAATAAAATAAGTACTTTAATTTTTATTTTCCAACTTTCGGTCTCGGGCCTCATTTTCTGTTGGTTGGCCATGGTTTTTATGAGAATTATCTCTTTGAAAACGATTACAACATGGGCAATTTTAAACATATCCACCATTTTTGTATCTACAGCCCCCTTATTTAAATAAATAAAGAAAATATAATATTAGATTTACAATTTTACCCTCATAACCTTTTATATTTCAAACAAATAACTTCATCCCTATCAAAAGCCATAGAAAGACCAAAGAAAATGCTAGAAACTAATCTCATCTTACAGCAAAAAAAGAAAAAAGTTCCCAATCAAATTTCGATTACTTTTACAAAGAATTTGTAAGTTGCCTTTTAATTATCACTCCAGCCATACAACTTTTAGAAAGATTATTACCAACTTATTTTAAACTCGTCCACATAAGCTTGATTGCTGTATTATATTTCATATAAACATAATACTCCCTTCTTCCATAACTGTGTGTTAAATTTTGAATAACACGCGTTTTAAGAAAAAACTAACAAAGTTATTGATAGTGGAATGATTATGTTTTCTAATTTAGATAATAACACATTTTGAGGTACTTCACAAAGAGAAATTTAACACATATTTAGGCACTTTGGGACCTTATGTCTTAACTTTATTGTACCAACTTTGTTCCAAATAATTAATTTTTTTTTCTAACTTTTATGCATTTATTTTCTTCAATTTTAGTGTATTATAATTTAGTTTTTACTTTATAATTATTGGCTAGGGTTCACTCATACCCAATTAGAGTTTATATAATTATTTAACATTTAATTACAATTTTATTAGTTAAAATAAGATTGATAAATTTAAAATTAGGTATATATATATATTTTTAAATTTTCCATTTTTAGTTATAAATATTAATTGTAATTTTATAGTATTATTTTTTTATGATAAATATTACAAAAATAGTGAAATACTCTCTCGATCCTATTTTCGTCGACTCAATTGTTGAATATATTGTTGGAGAAAATGAGAGAGAAAAATATAAATGAGTTCCAAAACTGATGTGGCAATCTGGAAGCTAAAATTGTAGGTTCATTGTTGGAACCAAATACCACGCCGTCCACCACCACCCTCATCAGTCATCATCGGCCGTCCAATCACCCTCACCATCATATTATGATTATCATCTTCTAATTCTTAAATACAACTATTTCAAACTTCAATTTCGAAATCCCAAAATCCTCTAATTTATCTTCACCATTTTCGTCTTCCTAAATTTCCAACGACCACGGCCTCACCAACGTCGCCGCACAACCAGTGGCGGAGGGGGGGTGCTAGAGGGAGCACTAGCACCCTCCTCCAAATATATTAAATTATTTTTAGATTTTTTTTTATAATTTTAGCACCTATATTCATCAAATTTTTTGATTTTAACACCTTCCAACTAAAATTTCTAGCTCCACCACCGCACACAACCACCACAAACAATCTGAAAACGTCGTCGTCACCAAAAGAGCACAGAGTCTTCCAATGTTTTGGACGACAGTCTCTTGCAAACTCAAAATTCAATTTAATAAAAAACAAAAATTAAATCTTTGAAATATTGTTGATATGGATGGTTTGAAACACTGCCAGTGAGTTAGCAATATTAATAAGCCAGAATTATGTCTTTTAACCCAATTATGAAGGCGAAGAATTGCACTTTTCTATCTTCATTGTCGCACGTCAATAAGTAAGCCGGTGTCATAAAAAACGAATGCATATATCTACGGCTCAGAACAATAAGACAGAAAGGAGCGAAATATGCTGTTGTTATGTTCATTATTTCTTCAATTTTTTTCTGCAGCATTAAAGTATTTTTGCAATATAATTCTTTTTCATCGTGTCAATATCTTATCATCTTAAAAATTAAAATTCCTGACAAATATGAAATTTACAACATAAATATGCAATTGGTTACTAGCGTTGCCCAATTAATGTTCAATTTTATTTTGGGGTCATGTATATATTTATCGCTAGCTTTTTAAAAAAAGGGTAAAGTAGTATAATAATTATTATTTTTTATTATTTTTAATGAATGCGGGCTGTAGGGAGTAAAATGGGGCTGTGTATAGAATTGCCTTAATTTGATAAGATTTTGTGGGGAGTGGGCCATGGTTTCATAAGAAGGCCCAAATTGGGCCCACTTTGTTAAGGGAGGCACGGCCCATAAAATATCACTGATCTAGTAGGTTGAGGTGCGGCCCATATCGAGCCTGGACTCCCTCGCCACCTCCATCACTGCACGTGGAACAACTTTAGTATAATAAAGAATTATTTTTATTTTTATTTTCCTTTTAGGACTCGGATTTAGTTTTGTATTGGAACTAGTCTTTTTACACCCGTGCGATGCACGGGTTGAACTATTTTATATTTTGTTTTTTCTAATTTCACAATATGTTTAATGGTTAAATTTTTTATTTCTTATGAAGTTTATTATATATAATTTTTTTTTTCTTTGTGCGTGTAGGTATAGTTATTTTATATTGCATATATTTTTCAAAGTCTTTATAATATACAGTATATGTTAAAATTCTAAATTAATAAAAATAATGGTTATTATAGCTATTCTTAAACTTTTGATATACTTTTAAAAATGATAATCATGACCAAGCAATAATAAGAAACAAATTAGGTTATTTAGGCAAGTGAAAGAATACATTGAAATTTAGGTAAGTAGGGAGAAAAGAATATGTAGTGTGAAGTGAAGAGTGGAAAGAGAAAGCGTATGAGGTGGAACATAAAATTATTATTGTGTTATTTTTTGAGTTGGCAAGTTGCCTATCTCTAGTGTCACGTGTAACAGCCCGGCTTCCGAATTGATGGCTGACCCCACAGACCAACACGAGTCTTTTGGGGTGTGCTTTGTCCTCACTCACACACTCCCTGAGAAACTTCTCAAGAGGTCACCCATCTCACAATTGCTCCAGGTCAAGCACGCTTAACTTTGAAATTTTTATGGTAAGGCTTCCGAAAAGAAGATACACCTTGTTGGTATGAGTAGCACCAATCAATTCCTTTAAGCTCTCCTTGAATATGCAGTCTCATTCCTGCATACTCTCGGAATCCCTCTCATTCCGGCATGATTCGGTTTATTCATATGCCCCTTCGCTTAGAAGCCCTTATAGGAGCCGCTCATTGTCCGTGTCTCTGCGCACCGGCGATCACTCCGTACTTCTGCCCCGGTCATCACATCACGCATGTTTTGATTTAGACAAATTTTCTATGAGAGAGAATTTAAAAAAATATAATAGTAGTTCCTGTATATATATGTTTTACATAAATGACATATTGATAAAAATAAAGAACAAAGACATTCCGTATATTATAGATTATATAGATTGTAATCATTAAAAAAAATATATAAACTGAATTCATTTTGAGCAAGACTAATATCATTAATATCCAACAATGATAATAATCTGAAATAAAAAAAAATTATAAAAAGTATACTTTACATAGATATTGAAGTAGATGATAATATTTTAGATGTAATTTGTACATAGTGAAAATGTACATATTTACATGTAATTTCACAAAGAGAATTGTTAGTGGATAATAAAGCGGTAAAATAAATCTCAAGTTGTGAATTTATGAAAGTGCCTAATTTTAGACACTGTTATTTCTTATTTCTAAGATTTATGTATATAGATCAATATAGATATGGAGGACATTGCACAATGAAAATGAGTCGTATGTTTTCCTAAAGATTTTATTATTTATTTATTTATCCTTAGCATAAGCATAATATTTTAAAATTGCAAAAAAAATGTACAAAATGTTATATACAATAACAATATGGCAAGACTATATAGATTGTAATCATTAAAAAAAATATATAAACTGAATTCATTTTGAGCAAGACTAATATCATTAATATCCAACAATGATAATAATCTGAAATAAAAAAAAATTGTAAAAAGTATACTTTACATAGATATTGAAGTAGATGATAATATTTTAGATGTAATTTGTACATAGTGAAAATGTACATATTTACATGTAATTTCACAAAGAGAATTGTTAGTGGATAATAAAGCGGTAAAATAAATCTCAAGTTGTGAATTTATGAAAGTGCCTAATTTTAGACACTGTTATTTCTTATTTCTAAGATTTATGTATATAGATCAATATAGATATGGAGGACATTGCACAATGAAAATGAGTCGTATGTTTTCCTAAAGATTTTATTATTTATTTATTTATCCTTAGCATAAGCATAATATTTTAAAATTGCAAAAAAAATGTACAAAATGTTATATACAATAACAATATGGCAATCATCTAAGTGTTAGTACTTCTCAAAATACTTCGTACAATATATATAAAAATTAAAAGAATATGCATTACTTTCGGAGTGGAAGACATTCACAATTTTGATGGGCGTATAGCAAATGCATCTAAAAACTTGATTCTTAATCGAAACCATATCTTTGAATTTGGACAAAAGATTGAATTGAATGATAAAAGAAAGTTGGAGCATGAGTGTTTTTGTTGCGGTTTTCTATAATATATAGACACAAAATATCATAAAAATAGAAAGAATTTAACTAGATGCCACGATTAATGCTTTTGTAACGTCTATATTAATTTGTTCACTCATTAAATATTATTAAATACAATATGATAAAAATATATATAATATTATTATTTCAAAAAACATCATTTTAAAAATGACTTAATACGAAAGCTATTCTAAATTTTATTCATAACTTATATATTAGATTATTTTATTTTTTATAACACTGAACCATATAAAAATGTATATTTAATTAATTTGGTCTATATAAAATGTTTAATTAATTTTGACTTTCCTTCAAAATTTGATTCCTGTTCACCAATGTCTTGCGGCATTGTGTTTGTCTTGCCCTTATAAATTGCACATTATTAAGAAAACTAAAATTTAAATGGTAAAACTTGCATTTAAATTTGAGTGATACTATTATTTTCTAACAATGAGTTAAGTGCTATAATTTTGATTGACAAAATTCTTGGGAGTTACAATAATTAATTATTGAATTTTGATGGATAACCATATTTAGAATTATATCATTAATTATTCTTACATAAAAAAAATCAAAATACATCTATATATAGGCTATTATTATTAATATTAGCATAAATCTCTTCATAAATATACGTTTATGTAAAATAAAAAAAAATTAGTTGGTTTGACTTTGATACATAACCATTTTAATGTATACATTTAATTAATCATTAAAAATGTAATTTATAAAAAAGAAATAAGTTACATGAAAGTTACTAATTATAGATTATAAAAGTTACTATAAAAGTGCGGTCGTGATAACGATCATTTTGATACAATTTATATCTATATATATTATAACTGTGTAAGTGCATACTCTTCTAATAATGATCAATGATAACCTATTTATAAATCAAATTGTTTTCATTTTAAATGATAAATTTTAATTCTCCAACTGACGTTAATCACACAAATTAAAATAATTAACTAAAACTGATATAATATATGAAGACTCATCTCTACTCAATGTAAGCACTACTAACGTGTCATGTTGAGAAGTCGTGGTTTAACACATAAAAATAAGTTTTAAAAATTAAATCTTATATAAAAAATCTAAACCCTACTAAACTAGTCCATTAATACTTGTCTCATGAACAATAAACACGTATTTAAAAGCTTTTAGTTTCATTTGTGCATAAATACTATCAACCCACCATATTTATCATATTTCTTCCCATTTCCAAAAATAGTAGAGAGAGAAAGAGAAGGGTAGAGAGAGAGAGAGAGGTCAGATTCAGCTGACCGGACAGACGACCGGCCGCCGGCGCCGCCGTAAACCACCGCCGGCCGGCCACCGGAAAAATTTTCCGGTGGCCGATTTCCACCAAACTTTCACCCAAGCTCCATTTTGACGTGTAGATTCCAGATCCGAAGTCGGTTTTCCAAAAATATGGCCGGAAGCCGGCCATGCAAGGCCAAAACTGCAGCTACTCCACCAACTCCGGCGACATTTTTCCGGCGATGAATGGGTCGAACCTATACACGAATTTAAAGGCCTTGATGTAAGGATTCTAGATATGCAATTATTTTTAAGCTTTCATGTCGTTTGGGCCACCGTATATGAGGCCAAAGTTTTTAAGAAACCCCTTTCCTTACTGACGTCGTTCCGGCGCCTATTTTCAGAAACGAAGTTCATATTCTTGTTCCTTAGCTCGAAATACTTGGATTTGAGTGTTCATACGTCCGATTTGGTTTAGCTTGGAGCATTTTCAAAATTTGAATTCTAGTGTGTGTTAGTGTGTGCACGATTTGGTGCCGGATCTCCTGTTTCCGGCCATTTTCCGGCCGTCCGGATCCCGGCGTAGGATCAGCGTGCTTCACTGAGTGGTCGCCGGTGACGGGGGCTCGCCGGCGGCGAGTTTTTCTGGCGAAACCAAACTTTGGGCTTGAATGTTACTTTTTCAATGGTGTTGGGGTGATTTTATAATTTCAGAAACTCTGTGGGTGGGTCTTTGAGAATTAGGTAAAATACTAGGGTCAGTTTGTAATTTCCGAAAATGTGGGGCCCACCCCTGAAAAATCAGTTTAAACCTTTTTTCACTCGAAAAATTATTCCGAGCACAATGACGTGCTCATTTTCTGATTTTGATGAATGATTTTGGTCCAATTTTAGTTTCAAGGTCGAAAGTTCAATTTGGGCTTAGGCCCACTAGCCAATTTAGGCTCAATTCGCAATCTTGATCCGTTTAAGCTCTAATTGATGTCCGATTGAGCCCAAAGTTTAGGATTACATTCCTATAATAGCTATATTAATTTAGTACAAGTTATAGATCATTTCGACGATACTAAGAGTAGGTTTATTTTTGTAGGACCAGTACGATAACCTCAGGCTTAGGATTCCCGTTGCGAGTGTAACAAACAAGCTTTGCTTTTGAGGTGGGTTTTTCTTACTAAACTCAAAATAAATATGTTTTAATTGCTTCTGTCCTTTTTACGCAAATGAATTTATGTATATTCAATAGCTCATTGTGGATTTGGACTTGACCAATATGAGGAATTCCGAATATGAAATATGATATGCTTAGTATGTGATCACATAGGTCGGTCTTCACTATGAATCATGAGCTTATGATGAATATTATGTTTGGCCAATTATGCTTTGAAAGATAAATGTTTTATTTTATGATGGACGAAGCATGTTACGAACTACCACTGAGTGTTCAAACACTCAGCCCAAAATATTTATAAAATATTTTTAGGTAAGGAATGAAGGCGGACGAGTGACATGGACCAATGGACTTAATTGTGAACATTGACTCTTTTTGTTGTTTTGTTGAGTCAATGTATATTATGGTTAATTCTTATGAACTTGTATGCTTCCGCTTAGCCTTTTGAACTTGAAAAAAATAATATCGTACTTTGTTATTTGACGTGGCATGTAAACATTCGCAGCTTGAACTTCTGACTATGTTTCTTGCTCTTGATTGTCCATTGTTGATGAAATCAGTTTAAACCCATTCGAATTATCAATCGGATTTCATGCTTCTTTGACTCACTAGAGAGATTCAACTTCTAATTCTTGAACTATTACTTGTTGGTGAACTTGACGTTGTTGCCATATGCGATCTTTTGATTTGTTGACTCGTAAATTCCACATTTGTTGGCGGATCGTTAGTGCTTACGTGTTACTTGGAGCTTTTGACTAGTCAACTATCTCATATTTTGTTCTTGTGGTTGATTGGTGCCCTTGTAAACGTGGATTGTTGACTTTCAACGAAATGCCCCAAGATTCTTATTCAATTGAATGATTTAATTTGTCCTTAATCAAAGTTTTTGTTCTCCGTCTCTTTCCTGTTTCTTTTCTTTTCCCCCTTTCTTTCGTGTTTGGTGACGTCATAATCCTTCGGGATCGAGGCGTTATAGTTTTTTCCATAAACTTTAATTTCATGAACTAAACTTGAATTATGATTCATCTCTTGTACTTTGAAATTCGTCAGTTAATACACGAACTATTTTATTTTCTGAAAATTCCCCCGAATTCGATACCAACCCAAATCTAACATACGTGAAATTGGAACCTGACAATATTATGATGATTTTGTCATCTCAATATATTTATCTAACATGGAAGAGCGATCGAAGAATTTAGGAAATTCGGATTTACGACAAATTTCAAAAATTATAAAAAAACCAGAATTCGAGTATAATTTAGCGCAGCAAGGCGTATCGCCTTCAACGATTATTACAGGTTGTCGCAACTTACATTATCAGCAGCCACATATAAAGTGCATGCATTTAAAAAAAAAAAAAAAAAAAAAATCTAGCCGTAATTATCAACTCCGGGCGAAACAACAATGGGGCTTCTAACTTCGTACTTGCCGGTCTCCTCAACCCAGGTGAGCGACCCCTGCCTGTACGGCGAGGCGATATCGCCCCTGTAACGAATGCTCAACGAATAGTCCTTCTTCTCATACTTCTTTCCGAAAACCAAAGTCCGCGGCCGCACCACCACCGTCGCATTCACCGGCATTTCCAATTTCATCCTATACGTGGCCCCACCCTTTCCCACATTGGTCACAGTACGCTTGAATGTCTTGGTGAATGTCATTCCTCTCTGGTCGAAGTTGAAGAGAGCAATGAAGGAAGGGTAGTTGAGATCCGACTCCGCCCTCGTGCAATTGTACCTCGACCTTGTGATTGTCTCCGTCTCCTCCCTCGTGAAGTTCATCGAACAAACCAGATCCACAAAATCCTGCGCCGATGCGTCGTACACGAGCCCCGGGTCGAGTGCCCGGTTCGGGTCTACCTGACCCGATCCGATCCCGAGCGGCGAAGCAACTCGGTAGAGATTGAATCCCAAGTCCTTGATGGGTTGTTTGGCGCTGTCGAGATGATTTGCAGTCGTCATCATCGCTGACTGGATAGCCGAAGGGCTCCATTCCGGGTGTGCAGCTTTGAGAAGCGCGGCTACTCCAGCTACGTGAGGTGCAGCCATGGAAGTCCCCGACAAAAGAGAGTAATCGCTCGAGAGAAACAAGTTTTTACTGATTTGTGGACCGTTAGCGCGTGGGCTGAACGCGGCTAGAATCAGGACGCCCGGCGCCATTATGTCGGGTTTTAAAATGCCCTGGTAGGCTAGCCCGGGTCCTCTGGACGAGGACCCCGCTAAGGCCGGGGCGGGGCTGGAGGGGCCCGCCCCGATTATCGTCTGCTCGAAGTCTATGGTTGCAGTTGGTGCAGCAGCGCTGGATGCGTATTTGATGATTCGTACTGCTTCGGTGGGTGTGACTACTGCTGCCGGAAAAAGAAAGTACGTTGATCCGCGTATGGAGGTTTCTTCCGAAATGATTATTACTGCTCGGAAGAAGGAATCGATTAGATATTCATTCAAGTAAAATAAATCCAGAGCTTCGTTTGTTATATTGCAGACAACGATTCCTCCCGATTGCGGCGAATTTCTCAGTAATTCAGCCGAGTTGCAGGCGGAAAGTGTTTCGTTAAAGACGAGAGGCAACTCGAAAACAGAGGCCTTCGCCGGAAACAGAGTGAATCCGGTGACCGTTTCGCCGTTCCCGAGAGTGATGGTCCCTGCAAACCATCTATCAACAGTCCCCGATGCCACCACCGCCGCCCACGGGATTCCGGCCCTCAGCGTCGCGATGCTGGGGCCGCGATTCCCGGCCGACATACACACGATCACGCCCTTCTCCCTCGCGCCGAACGTCGCTGCCGCGATCGGATTCGCGAACAGATCGGGTCTCCGGTAGGTTATGGATATGGATATGATGTCGACTCCGTCGGCAACGGCTTGGTCGATTCCGGCTAACGTGTCGGACTCGTAGCTGCCGAAGCCGAGAGTCTTGTAGGCGGCGATCCTAGCTCGGGGGGCGACTCCTCTTGCAGTGCCGGGGGCGTAGCCGAAGAAGGAAACGCCGTCCACGTAGTTTCCGGCGGCTATGGACGCGACGTGGGTGCCGTGGCCCTCCATGTCTCTCGCCGAATTCATAGTGATTACTAGGTCCGGTTGCGCGGCTCGAGCTCCGGCGGTGAAGTATCTTGCTCCGATGAGTTTCTTGTTGCAGAGTGATGAGTTGAAGTCTTGGCCTTCTTGGCAAATTCCCTTCCACCTTGAAGGAACTGCGGTCATTCCGTCGTCGTTGAAGCTCGGGCTCTCCGGCCAAATGCCGGTGTCGATGATGCCGATGATGACGTCCTTTCCGTAGCCGGAAGCCGGCCAGATTCCGGCGGCAGTGTTGAGGCCGAGGAATTTGGTGGAGTGTGTGGTGTCGGCCGTGACGAGATCGTCGACGTAGGCGGAGATGAAACCGTCTGACTTCTTCACGACTTGTAATTCTTCTTCCGACATTACTGCGCTGAAGCCATGGAAAGCGTGCTCGTAGGTGTAGATGAGGTTGGGCTCGGATTTGTCGACGTCGGCCGATGTTTGAGCCACAGTTTTCGATGATTTGAGAAGGGAAGAATACCAGAAATGGTGGCCGGAAAAGGCCTTGGGCATGGAGGATTTGTCCATGAGAATAATGTACGTTGATCTTTGTGATGAAACATGATGTAGAAGAAGAAGAAACTGTGAGAGCAGAAGCAGAAGAACTACATTTGGAAGCTTCATTTATTTTAATTTTTTTTCCCCTTTCAGTTATGAAATCTGAAGTTGAGGTTCTGTGGATAATGCTACATTTTGCCTATTATAGATATGATGTTTCTGGTAGTGTACCTCATATGCTAATATAAATCCAAAGAAAAGAGAAGTTAGTTTACTATAAATTGGCGGCTTTTAGTTTTAGTGCTTTTCTCAATTATTTTCCATTGTTGGTGTATCTGTAACTAATGCTCAAGCTGTCATTGATGCTTAGAATTTGATTTGATGAAAACATTTTGGTTGCTCGAAAAGCCTCCCAACTAAACCCATGTTTGGTTCAAGTTTTTTTTTTTATATGGAAATTGAATCAATAACTTGATTCCATTACATTTTGATTGGTTTGAGCAATAGCTTATCAATTTCTCTTACTTGGAGGTAACCCTATCAATTACATTGTTATCCCTCAAGAAGGAGGGGAAACAAGGAGAAATGGAACCTCTTCACAAGTGACTCTCTTTCTACTATTAAACCAAACACTCAATAAAAATAACTTATTATTATTATCATTTCCTTACTTGACTTGATTCAATTATCTTTCCGTTACCCAACTTGAACCAAACGAGTACTAAGTCTTGTGTTGAGTAGAGATGTATTAGCCAATGTAACAGTATAGCTTCACTTAAAATGGCATAATAATGAATCAATTTGGAATATCAAGGAATAATTTGTAGATGAGATCATCTGTCCCAATTTCTGCGTCTCCACAATGTCCCAAACAATAATTTTTATTAAGTTTATATTGTTTTTATAAAAATAAAAATTATTATATTATAATAAACCATAATAAACATTTATAACTAAAAACTAAAATTTTGAAAATTATAAATCCGAGTTTTGAATTTATAAATTCTATTTTAGCCGATGAAACTGAAATTAAATGATAAAAATGATTGTAAATTTTTAATTAGATGAGTGAACCTAAAAAATAATTATAAAATTAAAATAAATCGTGATAAGTTAAAGTTATTAAAAAAAATACATAAAATTAATAGAAATTGATATTTGGTATACAAATTTTGGGACGAGGTGCCATTTGGTTAATTTGTAAATTTGCACTTGATCTTTATATGGATTTGCTTCAATTTTCTTCTAATAATAATGTGTCTTTCTTGTGGCTGAATATCCAAAAATTTGATCGGTCAATATCGACTTCACTATTGAAAGAAAGCAACTTGTGCATTCAAGATAATGTGAAAATGTTAATATGCGACACAACGATGTGCTAATAAAAAATTGCACTTTTTTGCGGTCCTATTTCACTTTTTTGCCCAAATTGCATTTCTAACAAATGTTTTAGTACTGTCGGCTTGTCACTACTACAACATGAGGATAGGATAAAGCCAAGATCTAGCATCTTTCCTTTTAATAACAAATCTACTTCATTTTATTTTATGAGTAACGGCTAAACGACATTCATAAACGTTGAATAATATGCACTAATTGACTTAAATTATTGGAAAAAATGCAATTAAATACACCAACTTTCTCTGACATCCCGTTTTAATCATCAACTTTCAATTTTATATGATAATTCACCAACTTTCTTCCGCGTTCAATTTTAACACCGACCACATATTCCGGCTATTATGTGGCAATAGAAAATGATGAGGTATTATACGTGGCAATGTAATTAAATTATTTATTACACGGTGATAAAACGACGTCATTTCTGAATAATTTATACATTTCCGAATAATTTATTTACTACACGGTGATAAAATGACGATGATTTATACGTTTGTTTAGCTTCAGAAACGGCGTCGTTTTATCACCGTGTAGTAAATATTATAATTAACATTGTCACGTATAGTGCCTCGTCATTTTCTATTGCCACGTAATAGCCGAAATATATGATCGGTGTTAAAATTGAACGCGGAAGAAAGTTGGTGAATTATCAGAAAAAATTGAAAGCTGGTGATTAAAACAGAATGTCAGAGAAAGTTGGTGTATTTAATTGCATTTTTTCCTAAATTATTCTATCATATGGTGACTCGTTATTGTTAGTTGGAAACATCTAATATGATGTTTAAATCAGATCCTCTATTACATGGTAATGGATAATAGATGTAGTAGTGCGGATTGTGGTGACATAGTGGGGTATCACGGGATGGCATCATCTGTCTTAAATTTGGTGTCTTAATCGTGTTTCAAAATTTAATTTTTATTAATATAATACTAGTTTATCATAATAGATATTTATATGAAAAATTGAAAATTTTAAAAATTATTTACCCTCATTATGAATTTATCAACTCTAATATGACTAATAAAAGTGAAATTAAATGCTAAAAAATCATTGTAAACTCTAATTGGATGGGTGAATCCTTAAAAATAACTATAAAATTAAATTAAATCATTATAAAATAAATTAATTAAAAAATACATAAAACTAATAAAAATTACGATTTGGGACATATTTGGTATACCGAATTTGGGACGGCGGATTCCAATTCCAAGTAGCGTATAACATCAAATTATAGATGTAATGCAAATTCATAAAATCTTATGGTCAGGGGTGGGGCTAGAACATCGGGTGCCTTGTAAGAATTATTAAAATTAGGCATGGGAGTATAAAAGTTTAAATTTATAAAAAAAAAAAAAATACTCCCTCCGTATTCTTCAAAGTGACCACGTTTCCTTTTTAAGACGTTTATTCCGAAGTGGTCATTTTTCAAAAATAGCATAAAATAACCTTTATTCTACATTCATTAAAGTGGTGGGCACGACAATAATACACATAAAATTATATTTTCTTAAAAACCGTGCCCAAAAGAAAGTGGTCACTTCGAAGAATACGGAGGGGGTAATATAGTAATATAAAAGACACGCACATTTGATAAAAAAAATATTTTTCTGCTTACATGTCATTCAAAAATATAATATGATTTAATTTGCCAAGTTTTAAAAGTGTTGTTTAATTTGCAAAAGTTAAATAAATAAATAAAAAAGTGAGAAATTACAAGTTATTTGAAATAATCTTAGTAAAAAATCACCATAGCAAGTAGATATGCACTCGATGCATCACTTATAAGAAAATAATAGAAGAGCACTCGCATCGGTGCCCGGGGTGCGCCCATGCGCCCACGGGCGTGATGCTTCCTCCGCCGCTGCCGCCCTCCACGGGAGCAAGCCTGCGGACGCAAATCCACCCCCTCCTCCTTGCCGGGTGCGATGACGTGGCGAGCCATGATTGGTCAATGGTCGTTTGACTGTTGACTGGCGAATTCAATTTTTTATTATTTTTTTAATTTTAATTTTTACCTATATATACCCCTCTCCACTTCAATTTTCTACACCACTTTCATCCTCTACTTCTTTCTATTTTCTCATCAATTTCAACTCAATTTCTCTCTATTTTCCTCTATTGTGTAATGGATCCCTCCGACCCGTCGAATTGGTTTGGATCGGACTTCTCCGATTCATTCCAAAATTACCCGAATTCTAGCTCTTCAACCCCTCCCATTCACACACCAACACCTACCCGGCCTCAAGGTTTGATTCCTTACCTCCCACTCCAACATCCTAAACTTTTCCAACGATGCCGGATTTCAAGCGGCGCAAACACCGACGCCGTTGTTTTCCTCGCCGATGGGTCCTCCACGAATGAGGCACTCACCGATCCACCGCATGTCTCCTTTCGAGATCGACGAGGAAGGCGATTCCTCAATCCGATCCACCGACGGAGGAGGAAGAGATTCAAGAGGTGCCGATCTGCGTTGCTCGAGGAGGTCGAGCACGAGGCGGTGGTCGAGCACGAGGTCGCAGCAGAAGAACGCCCGAAGCAAGGGAGATGCCGACGGACGATGCGGACGGCACCTTCCCATATTCCGAAGATGAGACCTTGTGTCTTGGTCATGTTTGGGTCGATATATCTCACGATCCAAGAACGAGCAACAAGCAAAAGGAGGGTGCTCTTTGGAAGAGAATTGCCGACCACTACAACCAGATTCGCCCACGCGATACGCCTTCTCGCAACTCTGAAAAATTGCGCCATCATTGGAAACGTGCAATGAAAGATATAAAGTTGTTCGAATCGTTCTACCTTTCGTGCGAAAATAATTTGGGTAGCGGAAGAGGTGCGGAGAATATTATCAAGGACACATTCAACCAGTTTCAGGGGTTGACGGAAAAGCCGTTCAAGTACTACAAGGCTTAGGATAAAGTGCGCGATACACCTAAATTTTTAGCCGCCACCGAAAGCATCGATGCTGTGAAACGATGCAAAACTAGCATTGACGGCTCATACTCTACTGAAAGTAGTAGGGAGTCAACTCCTTCGACGGAGATGGCGGATTCCACCAGCACAGGTGGTTACAGACCCCAGCCTGAGGGTTCGAAAGCGGCAAAGGCAAGAGGGAAGTCTAAATTGTCCGACTATGACGAGGCGGCCTCCGAGAGTGCGAAGGAGAGTTTGGCAAAACTTGCCAACTCTTTCGAGTTCTCGACCATGTACGACATATACACCAAAGATACCTCCAACATGCCTCCCGAGATCAAACGAAAGCACGAGGAAATGGTAGCGATCATTCGCATCAAGCTCGGCATGCCCTCCGCTCCCCCATCGGAAGATTAAATTTTTATTTTGACTATGTATTTTTTTTATTTCTATTTTATTTCATTGTATTGTAATTGTTCAAATGTGCAATACAATCGAATTTTAAAAAGGTTCCATATTAATTTAAATCGTCAAAAAAAATCAAAAAAAAATTAAATAAAACAATATAAATATTCAGAGCCCACCAAAAGTCGGAGGGCTCCACTGCAGCCAAAATGAGAGCCCTCCAACTTTGATTAAAATATATTAAAAAAACTAATAAAAATTTGAGAGCCCTCCAACTTCAATGCTAATGCTCGAAGGAATTACAATCCACATATTATAGAGTTGTAGGACTGATGAGATGAAAATATGAAAATATTTGTCACAGTACAGTTTGGGGAAAATTGAAAAGTGGCCACGGGCAGGCCCATCTTAATCAATACTGAGGCCCCGTGCTACGTATAAAAATTAGGCCCTTATTATTATTTTTTTTAAGTATCAATTAAAAATAATAAAGGAAACAAATTATCAAAGGACAGAGAGGAGGGGAAAAAAATAATAAAAATAAAAATAAAATAAAAAGGAGTGATTATATGATTTTAGGCGATTTGGATCATCTATTGAAATTCTATGTTACATCTCCTAATGCAACGACTCGCCACAAGTCATGAATATTTCGAAAATCAACAATTTTTGCTTATGGAAATCATTAATAATTGCTTATTTAAAAAATATTTATAATATATGGCGACCATCCATTATTGCAATAGAATATACAACACGAAATTGCAATAAATAATCTAAATCGATGTTGGACCCCATTATTTTTGGGGCCCTATTAGACTAAGTTTAACAACCACCACTTCCCCAACCCAACCTTCCCACCTTTATATTATTATATTTATTCTCTCTCTTCTATAAATTTACTATTCCTCCCACCCCAACCACCTCTATTTTTATGAGTTTATCAGTGACCTCATTCTCAACCCAACCTTCCCACCTTTATATTATTATATAACTTATTTAAATATTATTATTTTAATAACCTTTTATAATAAATTAATTATGTGAAATAAAAAATTTAAAATAAGAAATTTAAAATTTTGATAAAAGTACAAACTAATATTAAACTAAAAATTCTCAAATCAACATAGAAATTACAATAAGTGAAACACGAAAATAAAAATAAACAACCTATCACCGAATAATTATACGAAAATTACACATTTAATTATCATCGCCAAACTTTTGCCATATGTGCTCGATTAAATCATTTTGAAGAGCGTTGTGAGCTTCTCTATCACGGAGTTGTGTCCTATTTGTCATATATTTTTTCAGACTTGCAATCCTCTCTGTAGAAAATGCAAAAATATCATCCTCTTCTTCTTCTTCTTCTTCTTCTTCTTCTTCTTCTTCACTTTGTTCTGCATTTTGAGTAGCTCGTCGATCTTTCATAAATTCTGTAGGATCACGATAGTTTAGGTAAGTGTTTCTTTCATCCTCCACTATCATATTGTGCATGATAATGCAAGCAATCATTATTTTTGCCATCATATCACGATCCCAAAGAAGGCACGGACGTTTGATAAAAGAGAACCGAGCTTGTAGAACGCCAAATGCTCGCTCAACATCTTTTCGGGCAGCCTCTTGATGTTGAGCAAATAATTGGTGCTTCTGAATTTGTGGAGCAATAATAGATTTGACAAATGCTGCCCATGAAGGATATATACCATCGGTGAGATAGTATCCCATATTCCTTTCCTGACCATTTACAACATAACTAACCTTTGGAGCTCGGCCTTGTAAGACATCATTAAAAATAGGAGAGTGATCAAGTACATTAATATCATTTCTCGAACCTGGAGTTCCAAAAAACGCATGCCATATCCATAAGTCCTGCGAAGCAACTGCTTCCAAGATGATCGTTGGCTTACCCTTTCTTCCTCCATATTGCCCTGCCCATGCTTTAGGGCAATTTTTCCATTCCCAATGCATGCAGTCGATACTCCCGAGCATTCCTGGAAAACCACGCTCTTCACCAACGTGCAATATATATGCCATGTCTTCTTCAGTTGGCTTTCTGAGGTATTCATCACCGAAGTTGGAAATTACACCCTCAACAAATTCGGTAACTGATTTCCTTATTGTAGCTGCACTCATCCGAAGGTATTCATCATGCAGATCAGCTCCAGTTCCATAGGCCAACACCCTTATAGCTGCAGTACATTTTTGAATCGAAGACATACCTAAACGTCCAGTAGCATCACGGTTTTGTTGGAAAAATTCATTTGAAGCAACCACCTTATTCATTATGCGCTCGAACAAGTGCTTTTGCATGCGAAACCTTCTACGAAAAATTTCTGGAGGGTAGATTGGATTGGCTGCAAAGTATTGCTCGAACACACTCTCATGGCCCTTCTCACGTATACGCTCAATATATCGTCTAGTTGCTCTAGAAGTGTGATCTGTAGGTTGAATGGATAGAGTTGGAATATGAAAGATTACATCTTCGACGATGCGATCAACCTTTTTATTTTGATCAACAATACGTTCTTCCCACTCATCAACTTCAATGAAGCTGGAATCAAAATTGGAACTTGAAGCATGATAAAAATTTGAGTTTGATGACATTTTTTCCTTTGAGGAGTTTGAAGATGTGAAAGAAAAGAACGAAATGTTAGATGAATTGCAATGTTAGAAAGCTCATCAATACATATAGTGCAATGTATGTGACTCTGCGTAAGTGATGCTAGATGAATTGAATTTAAAGTGATGGAACATATGCATGTGACTCTGCATAAGTTGTCGGATGCACTTGAGTAAAGCTATGGTCAAGTTTATCAAGTTGCAAATGTCAGACGCATGTGAGTAAAGTTGTGGTAAAACAGGTGATGTGATATATGCATGTTAGTGGCAAACACATCAATTGAATGAAATGTCAGGTGCATGTGGGTCTTAGTTGTTGTCTTCAAAATGTGTGTTGTCAAGTTCATTGTCCTATAGGTATGGTCAAGTTTGGTTCAAAGCTCATCAATTGTGAGCTGTCACACGCATGAATTGCCATATAGAAGATGTTAAAAAAGCTCATCAATACATATACATGAGTTGTCAAGTTCATTGTCCTATAGTAACAATAATTAAGATTCTTTCTTCAAGCATAGATTGAAAGCAACAAGAGATATAACATTACGATTTTGCTAGTGAAATTATGGAAACTAAAATTTCATTAATTAAAATCATGAAAAGTGAATATTACATAACTTGAAATTACAATAATTAAAATCAGAAAAACAAACAAGCACTAGCAAATAAACATACAATTTCCTAAGGAAACAATTCTGCCATTAGACGAAGTTTTAGGGCTTCTTCATCCGGAGATAAATTACTCTTTCCTATCAAGGTATTGAGCATAGTTGATTTCATCCTCAAATTTGCCAATTTAGTCATTGCATCAACTTCTTTTTCACGTGTGATCCTCATTGCTCGTAGTTCTGAAGTGAACTCATCAGAAACACCATAAGATTGTGATGTTGAACCTTTCCCTTTTCTTTTTGCCTTACCTTTAGCCTTATCTCTACCAAGTGGACGAAGGATTGTTGCTGCATCACTGAGAGGAGTTTCTGGAGTGGAGTCAGTTGGATCATCTCCATCAGTTCTTGATTTCTTTGAGCTGCCACGATCTTCTTCAACGCTATCTTCATCTTCCATACGAGACCGTGTGCGATCTTCGCTCAGATTCATCTCCCAATTGGGATGGCGACGCATCACTTGTAGAAAAACATCTTTGTGCGAAAATTTAGACCTCCCATAGAGTTTTTGTGCAGCATCTTCAATATCATCATTTGACCAACCGCTCTTTTGCTGGCGATAAGCTTCCTTGTAGCATCCAATCCACTTGGTTACATTTTGATTAAGACGCTTATAACGAGCTCTTAGCGACTCCACAGTTCTTATGTCGAACTTCGGTATCTGTTTTTCTCTTCCGGATCTTTTGTACAGCTCCCAAATGCCATTCCAAAACGTGAGGCTCTTTTGATCGGTTCCAATAGCTGGATTCTCACTAATGATAACCCAAGAAGACATAAGCATAATGTCTTCTTCAGTTGTCCAGGCTTTTGGAGTGTTTGAAGTGTTTGTTTGTGGAAGCTGAGAATTTTGAAGAACATTTTGAGGGATATTTGTAGTGGGTTGGTGATCTTCGGAGATAGGAGATTGAGTGGAATTTAGTGAAAATTGTGAATGCAAACCAGCATCGAAATTTTGAAATTCTTCAGAGTTTTGGATATTGTCAAGATTAGGATAATAACTTTGAGAGGTGAGGAAATCTTGGTAATTTGAGTAAGGATTATTGGGATCCATTGAAAATATGAACACAAAAAATGGATATAGATATTAAGGAAAAGAGAATAAGAAGTGGTTTCTAAATTGTGAATAATTATGTCAAGATTGATCTCTATTTATAGAGGAAAAAAAAATATGAATTTTGGTATAATTTATATATTTTTTAAAATACATTATACAAAAGATAATTTGATTTTATAATACTATCATAACAAAATATATATACACCAATAAGCTAGTGCCAAGTGGAATTGATAAAATTAAAAAAAAAAAGAAAAAAGGTTGAAGGTGGAGGTGGGTGGACGGGTTAAAACCCACCGTCCACCAATTTGTATCTTCATTTTATCTTTTTTTTTTTTACATTTGGGCTGTGGAGCCCACAGCCGTGTCGCCGATAAACAAGGTCTTATAGAGAACTTGATGGACACCCTCATAGACGGGCCTGGCCACGGCCTTAATTTTATGGCCCATCTTTGATGACATATTTGTATTTGTGGATAATATATCATCTCTTATCAAATCAATATATTATTAACAGAGATTATTAGCCAACAATTTGTCGGCATGACCATATTCCCACATAATGCCGACTACTATCATCCTAATCGAGATCACAATAGTCAAATTTACAAATATATCTTGTTAAAAATTGTTCAAAAGAAATTACAAATTTCTCACAACATTACAAAAAGATATTTTTTGGTTAGCCTTTGTATAGTTATATCAGCCTAGCAGGAGATGAGTGAGTATCTATGTCTCTATATTTAGACTTGAAAAGTAGACAGCAATAATTGAGAAAATAACATACCGGAAAAGTCTAAAAGCCGCCAATTTATACTAAACTAATTTTTTTCTTTCTTAATTTGGATATATACATGGGATTTGGGGATACTCCATCAACTACACTTTCCTCGCCGGTCTCCGTCGCCGGAAAAAAGAAAAGAAAATGGAGATTCCGAATGCAGTTTTTCTGCTTCTGACCTCACTGTTTCTTGTTCTTCACCATGTTTCATCTCAAAGTCAAAGATCAACATACATTATCCTCATGGACAAATCCTCCATGCCCAAGGCCTTTTCTACTCACCATTTCTGGTATTCTTCCATTCTCAAATCATCGAAATCAGCAGCTCAAACATCGGCCGGCGCCGACAAATCCGAGCCCAACCACATCTACACCTACGACCATGCTTTCCATGGCTTCACCGCTGTAATGTCGAAAGAAGAATTACTAGTAGTGAAAAAGTCAGACGGTTTCATCTCCGCCTACGTCGACGATCTCGTCACTCCCGCCACCACACACTCCACCAAGTTCCTCGGCCTCAACACCGCCGCCGGAATCTGGCCGGCTTCCGGCTTCGGGAAGGACGTGATCATCGGCTTCGTCGACACCGGAATCTGGCCGGAGAATCCGAGCTTCAACGACGACGGGATGACCGCAGTTCCTTCCAGGTGGAAGGGAATCTGCGAAGAAGGCCAAGATTTCAACTCATCCCTCTGCAACAAGAAACTCATCGGAGCCAGATACTTCGACGCCGGAGCTCGAGCTTCAGACCCGGGAGCAGAATTCCCTCCGAGTACACCCAGGGACACGGACGGCCACGGCAGCCACGTGGCATCCATAGCTGCCGGAAACTACGTGGACGGCGTTTCCTTCTTCGGCTACGCCCCTGGCACCGCAAGAGGAGTCGCTCCCCGAGCTAGGATCGCATCCTACAAGACTCTCGGCTTGGTCAACTTCGAGTCCGACGTGTTGGCCGGAATCGACCAAGCCGTGGCCGACGGAGTCGACATCATATCCTTATCCGTAACCTACGAGAGAGCCGATCTGTTCGCGAATCCAATCGCGGCAGCGACGTTCGGTGCTAGGCAGAAGGGTGTTATCGTGTGTATGTCGGCAGGAAACGACGGCCCCAGCATCGCGACGCTGAGGGCCGGAATCCCGTGGGCGGTGGTGGTGGCGTCGGGGACCGTTGACAGATGGTTTGCAGGGACCATCACTCTCGGGAACGGTAAACAAATCACCGGATTTACTCTGTTTCCGGCGAGGGCCTCTGTATTTAATCTGCCTCTCGAGTACAACGAGACCGTGTCGACCTGCAACTCATCCGAGTTGCTGAGTCAGTCGTTGAATACAAGAATCGTTGTTTGCAACATAACAGACGAAGCTCTGACTTTAGCTAACGTATTCCGGTATCTGTCCGGTTCCAATGCGCAAGCAGCTATTATCATTTCGCGAGATAGCAGCATACTCAGAACGACGTCGTTTCCCTTCCCGGGAACCGTAATCACCCCGGCAGAAGGGATAGAAGTGGTCGCTTACGCAACAAGTACTGCTGCACCAACGGCGACCATAGATTTCCAGCAAACGATTATCGGGGAAGAGCCGCGGGCGGCTCCGGCCTTATCCGGGTCCTCGTCGAGAGGACCCGGGCTGGCCTACCAGGGCATCTTGAAGCCCGACATAATGGCGCCGGGCGTGCTGATTCTAGCCGCGATCAGTCCACTTTCCAACCGCGGTCCACGAATTGGTAATATTCTTTTAGCGAGCAATTACTCTCTCTTGTCGGGGACTTCCATGGCTGCACCTCACATAGCCGGAGTGGCTGCGCTCCTCAAAGCTGCACACCCGGAATGGAGCCCTGCGGCTATCCAGTCGGCGATGATGACGACTGCAAATCATCTCGATAACTCGAATCAACCCATCATGGACATGAGGTTCTATTTTGACCAAGTTGCTACGCCGCTCGGGATAGGATCGGGTCAGGTGGATCCGAACCGGGCGCTCGACCCGGGGCTGGTGTACGACGCGTCGGCGCAGGATTTTGTGGATCTGGTTTGTTCGATGAACTTCACACGTGAGGAGACGGAAACGATCACGAGGTCGAGGTACAATTGCACGAGGGCGGAGTCGGATCTCAACTACCCTTCCTTCATTGCTCTCTTCAACTTCGACCAGAGAGGGATGACATTCACCAAGACATTCAAGCGTACTTTGACCAATGTGGGGAAGGGTGCGGCCACGTATAGGATGAAATTGGAAATGCCGGTGAATGCGACGGTTGTAGTCCAACCGCGGACTTTGGTTTTCGGAAAAAAGAATGAGAAGAAGAGCTATTCGTTAAGCATTCGTTACACGGGCGATATCGAGTCGCCGTTCAGACAAGGGTCGCTCACCTGGGTTGAGGAGACCGGCAAGTATACTGTGAGAAGTCCCATTGTTGTTTCGCCCGGAGTTGATAATTATGTCTAGTTTTTTTTTTCTTCAATAACGGATGTGAGTTGTGAAATTCTGCAATAATAAATCATGGATAATGCTGAGTTTATGAACTCTTTGACTTGCCGGAGAAATGATATCTTACACATCTATTGGTGAGCACCTTCGTGGGCACTAGAATATAAAATAATAAAAAAAAAATTAAACAAAATAATGTCAAAGTGAAAAAATAACGAAAGTATCCAAAATGCTCACCAATAGGGGAGTAGCATATCATTTCTCAAGAGTATCAGTTCTGACAAAAATACTACTATAAGTTTATGATCATATTTCCTTTTACCATATGTATGTCTGTTAGTATCTTTTTCTTTGTATTCCAACTTTTTTCTTTTTTTAAAAAAAAAGTCAAATAATAATACTCGGCAAAAATCTTAAAATCTAATAATCTATATCCAAAACTTTTTTCTTATAAAAAACAATTCATTGACCCCTTAAATAATAATAATAATAATAATAATAATAATAATAAATTCATTGATATTTTTGAGTTGATGGCTCAACAGATTTTTCAGCTATCCATATAGCTGTACAGTATATCATTAATACTACTACCAAATTAATATATCATGGAATCAATTAGTGGGGTGTTTCTTAACTTTTTTTTAAATAGAGTGGGACAGTACAGTATGATTCACTATCTCGGACAACAAATTATTATGTTGTGTCACACATTTAATTTTACTTTTTTACCATTTAATTGTTGACTTGTGTCCACATTTCTAGAAGTGCCAAGTGCCAACCATAATCAAACGCACTCCTTGCCACGCACTGTCGTCTTCTCTACAATTTCTGCTGCAAAAAAACAAATGCCATACTCAAAGCCGTGAGCTTTTTCACGGGAAACCCAGCTCCGATTGAGAGAGGAATAAAAATAAACAATGTCTGATGCGAATTCATCCTTCCTGACAGACAAGCTATGCAAGCGGACCTCAATACTCGGCCTGCATTTATGGGTTGTTCTCGGATTCTGCGTCGGCGCCGCCATCGTCATCTTCCTCCTCCTCATCTCTCTCTGGTTCGCCACCCGAAGAAACAAAAAGACTCCTCCTTTATCACTCATCACTACCAAGAATTCCGTCACCCCGAGCGTTTCCAAAGAAATTCATGAAATCCGGGTCGACCCGGCTCTGCCGCCGCCGGTGGTGGCCCATCCGGTGCCCGAGCCCGATCCGAAAGAGGAGCATCGCATACATATTGAGATTGGGAAGGGGCATAGGATAATAGCCTACCCCGAGAAGCCGGGTCCGCTTTCCGGGTCGGGTCATGGGAGCGGCGAGTCGGTGGGGCCCGAGGTGTCTCATCTCGGGTGGGGCCACTGGTACACGCTGAGGGAGCTCGAGGAATCCACTGGTGAATTTGGTGCTGAGAATGTTATTGGGGAAGGAGGGTATGGTATTGTTTACCATGGCGTGCTCAAGGATGGCACTAAAATAGCCGTCAAGAATTTGCTCAACAACAGGTCCCACTTTTTTCAAACTATTTTTCATGCTTTAATGCTTATGAGTTGAATTTGCATGAAATTATTTAGTTAGTTGGCCTTGTTTCTTGTCCTATTTAAATGATGGTATTTGTATAGTTGAGAAGTAAATTGATGAGTAATTGGAAGGTTTGATTTGTTGTCATGTTTGTTTTGGCAATTCATTTGATAGGGGTGAAGCCGAGAGAGAGTTTAAGGTTGAAGTTGAAGCTATTGGGCGTGTACGGCACAAGAATTTGGTGAGGTTGCTTGGTTATTGTGTTGAAGGAGCTCATAGGTACTCATAACTTGAGGAATAGTAGTAATATATATGACTTTGTAATTTATCAATTTCATCTGCATTATATTTTGCAGCATATCCCCGTTGTCTATTAGCGTTTTTCTTGTAGTGAGTGAGTTTTGAATTATCTGCCCTTCCAGGATGCTAGTATACGAGTATATCGATAATGGAAACTTGGAGCAATGGCTTCATGGAGATGTTGGCCCTTCTAGCCCCCTAAATTGGGATAGTAGAATGCATATTATACTTGGAACTGCCAAGGGGTAGATGCAATTTAAACCAAGTTTAGATTTGCTAATTTCATTTCTTTTTCTGGTTGGATTTTGGAACTTATGATTCGAGTTTTTAAGGTTGACCTATCTGCACGAGGGCCTTGAGCCTAAGGTCGTTCATCGTGATATCAAATCAAGCAACATTTTACTGGATAGACAGTGGAATGCAAAAGTGTCTGACTTTGGTCTAGCAAAGCTGTTAGGCTCTGAGATGAGTTACATAACGACTCGAGTTATGGGTACATTTGGGTGAGTATATGAGATATTTAGGAGATTATTCTTGTTTCTATTATAGGCCTTGCATAAAGATGAATGACTGTTTTTTCCCTCTAGCTACGTCGCTCCTGAATATGCAAGCACAGGCATGCTCAACGAGAGAAGTGATGTATACAGTTTTGGTATTCTTATAATGGAAATCGTCACAGGGAGGAATCCAGTGGATTACAGTCGTCCCCCAGGAGAGGTTGTTCCTATACATATGTACATTGAGCTTAATTACTTGAATATGATGTACTTATTTAATTGGTTTCTTGTTTATAATTAACAAGTCGATTCTCAGGTGAACTTGGTTGATTGGCTTAAAACAATGGTTTCGAATCGGAATGCTGAAGGGGTTTTGGATCCGAAGTTGCCTGAAAAGCCTCCTTCGAGAGCATTAAAGCGTATTCTTTTAGTCGCTCTACGTTGTGTCGACCCAAATTCCCAAAAAAGACCAAAAATGGGGCATGTGGTGCATATGCTCGAAGCCGAGGAATTTCCTTTCCGTGATGTGAGTTTTTCCAATCCGAATTCGCATGGCCTTAAATGTGCATCCAACTTTCTTGCTTTATACAGTAATAACTTCTCATATATCCGTATACAGCAAAGGAACATTATGTTTATTATAAGGTTGTCGGAAGTACTAATTAATCTTGATTGATCACCACCTTCGTGCTAAATGCATCAGTTTCCGGCATTAGGTTTATCATAAATGTAATCTCTCGTGGTCATGATAGTACGCTGTCGAAGATGCCGGTGCCCAGTTTGATTCGTATTAGTGTATTTTACAGGATCGAAGGGAGTACGTACGATCACATCATGGAATGAAAGAGAGAGCAATGGGGAAGCATATAAAAGAAGCAGGTGACAGTAGCGGATATGAAAGCAGTGTTCAAACAGATGTGTGTTCATCGAGAAAGCAAGAAACTGACCAACAGTAGTAGTAGCTGATGACCGTTTCTTAGGCTTTCTTCAACCAATATATATATTTCCTCCTTTTGCCTCGGTTGTATGCTATTTTAGAATAGGGAAAATTACAGTTTATATCCTAAACTATCTACTACTTCATTTTACAAAAATACCTTAAACTATTTAAAATTACAATTAAATTCACGAACTATCTAAAAGGTAACTAATATACCTCGTATTTACTTTCCAGTGATGGATTGCTAACGTGTCCCACCGGACTATTGACATGGAATTTTTATTGAAATTATTCATTTTTTTTTTGTATATGATGTGGCATATCTAATAATAAAAATACAAAACTCTCCGTTCTCTCTTTCTCTCCGCCCCCTTCTCCACCGGGCTTCCCATGTTTCCACATTCATCTTCACTTTGAATCCCAAGCTGTCATTCATGGCTTCCGCCTCTCTCAAATTAATCCTTCCTCCTCCTCCTCCTCCCCTCTCTCTCTCTCTCTCTCTCTCTACTGTTTCCGCTCTGTTAGAAAAATATTATGACAAACGAACAAAAACAGGATTCTTTGAAAGGCGTGAGAACACTTTCAGATCGAATCAATTCGACGGTTCTATCGAATTATTCAATCGATTACAATTCAGAGTTTCAAACTTTGGTATGGGATTGTTTGAGAATGCAGAACCGAAAAACAAAAATCATCCTTGATCAGCGCCTAAGAAACTGATATGTATCAGTTTTAAGCAATTTTTGCAACTTTCGAAAATTGCAAAATAATCCTTCGAAATTCCGGAAACCCAAGCCAGGGGCTCTGCCCCTTAGACCCCGCCAGGGGCTGCCGCCCCTTGAACCCCGCTATCGGGGGCGCTGCCCCCGAACCCCTGTCCTTTAAGGGCTTCGCCCCTAAAATCATAATAAATTCATATAAGCGTGCACTCCGCATCACCAAACTTATATGATGTATTATTATGACAATATTGATCAAACAACGACCCCAGCCAGGGGCTCTGCCCCTTGGACCCCGCTATCGGGGGCGCTGCCCCCGAACCCCCGTCCATAAGGGGCTTCGCCCCTAAAATCATAATAAATTCATATAAGCGTGCACTCCGCACCACCAAACTTATATGATGTATTATTATGACAATACTGATCAAACAAGTCAATCCAATTACACTAAAATATCCAACACGCTCTCAATCCAAACTCTTGTTATACTATATCTAGCCATATACTACAAAATTGATCACCTTCCTCATCCCAAAACGACGTAGTTTTGAGGTGGAAAAAACATCATGGGTTGCAGAGGTTTCTGAGGTCCTCTTCTTGAGGATACCAATTTGGGATTATCTTTGAAAGGTGGGGGTGCAGATCGCTGTACGAGTTTCTTATCGTCCCTTGGGCTACTCCGGTCACAACTGATACATCTGCGACCAGATTTTTAACATAAAAGTCGAAGAAGAGAGAAACTCAAAAAATGAGAGATGCAGCAACGCGTATAGTGCGTATACCTTTGAGGGGCCTTTTGTTGTCTGAAAGTTGAGTGATGATGTACATAACAGCAGCTGCAATGGAAATAGGGCTCCTCTACAGTGATCAAGAGGTCAAGATTAAGAGAGCAATGGCCTCAATATACATTATTAGAGCAAGAAAAACGAATGAAAGATAATAAATGATCACCTAATATCAAAAAGCTCTGCTTTTCCAACAGCTTCTTGAGCAGCTTTCACCATAGACATTCCAAATGAGAACAAAATCGTCTCTAAAAAAATGATAAAAGTCGTGTTCGCTCCTCCAAAATAATTTGAAAGAAAAAAAGTTTATATATTACGTACCATGAAGTCTCCGGCATGTATAGCTCCTATCTCCCTCTCAAGCTCTAATTGTTTTACGATGGAGTCTATAGCTCTTCCGAGTTCCTTCTTTGTCACGCCATTCGCAACAGAACATATCTCCTTTACGGTATGAGGCTTGTCTTCTTGGCGATGTACAAGCAAGCTGCAGCCACTATAGCATCTTGGTTTAGCCTCAACTTCTGAGTCTCCACCGTATTGTAAATCCCATTAGCTCGATCCTTCACCAAGATCTCTCGTCTCGTATGGTGAATATATGTGGGGTATAAAATACTATATAAATTAGGTAGTGCATGTGCATGTGCCTTTATAGTTGCAACAAGCCCTATTAAATTTCAATTTTCTCATTAATTAACAAGGTAATTCACTACTATCTATCTACTCTACTAGGGTATTAAGCGATTGAAACTAAAAGAGATGATCGAACCTAACCTATCCGACATTGTAGCGATGTTCTTGAAAGCCGCAATGAGGGAGTGATTAGGGTTGAGGATGCGATTCTGCCAAGTCGGCCTTATTTTAGAACACTGGTTAGGCATCGCGATAACGGTCGACAAGCCGCAGTCGGTGAGGAGCTGGTTCGACGGACCGCCAACTCGGACCGAGTCGTTATCGTTCCGGACTCGTTCACCAACGTCCGCCACTCGGCTGACTCGTCGATCAGACCTAACTTCGGAAGTGCGAAAGGAAAACTAATCCTCTTACCTTAAAACTATCCCCCTATGCCATATTTATAGACGAAAACTAATCCCTAATCCTAATCTATATAATAATAACGACTACGGGCTGCCGTTTTTAGTAAGTTTTTATTTTTGTTAATTTTCAATTTGCCATTTTTAGAAACCATATATCTACATGGTATATCATAAGTGCACATTAATAAGTTTCAATCAACCAATAAATATAAGACGTTACAAAAGCGTAATTTAAGATGATAAATTAATTTCTTTCCAATTTTTATTATTTTTTATGCCTATATAATTTAGAATTCTGCAACTAAATTACTTGTACACATGTTGTTTTGTATTCCTTCATAGGAAAGATGGACAAAGAATTTGTTCCTTTGATCTCCTCAATTTTCCATCGAAGTCAATGTAAGAGTAGTAGTTAAATGGAATATTTTTCTCATATCCGTTGGGGGTTGATATTTTGTAATGATCTATAGGAGCAGGATTTGTTCAACTCTAAACTTTGCCAAATCAGTATTATATTGAATAAATAGATATATGATAATATGCATTTACGTTTGTCATCTTTATTGAATGTTCTTACTTTTGTCTTTTTGTGTATACATAATATTATGATTTTAATGGATTATGTATGAATATGTGTGAAGATTTATGTAGCCCGAATATGCAATTTATGATTTCTTGAAATGATTAATATGTGTATATATTGCAATTATTTGAAGATCACACACACATAATTAATAATTTAAAATTTTTACTGAAAATAAAACGTTGGCACGATTGATTTCTAGAGGTTTTTGAAAGAAATAATGATTTATCTTTTATGAGAATAGTAACTAACTGGGCTTAAAAAACATAAACAAAAGCAAAAGAAGTCATTAAATTTTGAAATGTACCCTTAAATGTTTTTACTTCGTTATACTCCGTTATATTGAATTAACTAAAATTCAATATACACACATATCAATAATGTAGAGAAATGATTATTGGAAAGATAAATATATTTGTATAAATATATACTAGATTTGAAAGAAATTCATAAAATGATTTGTGTGTCATGCGTATCTTTTATTAAAAAAATATTTTTTAAGAAAACGAAGCAAACAATATTTGCAAGTTTAAGCTTTAGATAGATTCTTGACTTATTTCTAATATTTGAAAACAATAAATCTATAACTAATCATGATATAATAATCACTTAAGGCTTATTAACTAGATTAATGTAGGTTAATATAAATAATAGAACACACATAATTAAAACCTAAGGAAAAACATAATCTACGCACGCACGCACACAGAAGAGAAGCACGGTTTTTCTTCTTCCATTCTTCTCGGGCAAATTCCTAGCGTTCAAAGGGAAGAGATCACTCCGGATAGTTCCACGTGATCGAACAGCTTCATGTGGACACCATAGTATTTGTTCTATATATCGGAAATACAAGAAGATAACACATAAGTATATTTTCATTCATGTATCCGTATAATCTCTAAACACGTATATTAGATTATAAATCACGATCTATACGTAAAGTTTCTATTTGTTGCTTCCGCTGCATTCGTGCATAAGAAACTTAACATACATATATACATATGGGTGGATAACTGAGGTTCAATATCTTGAAGTAGCAGTTTCTTAGCAATATATATTAGCCAAGGTAAAATTTGTCTTGAACAAATTTTGCATGATTATACTATGCTATCGTTCAACTCTGTCTCTACCGATTCAGATTTTGGCATTTGGTTCAGAAGAAGAAAAAAAATAAAGCAGCCAAACCACACAAGTGGAGTATCTTTCTACACATCGTCTGCAAATTAATTATTCTATTTGGGTTTATGTGACTGTCCTTTGCTATGAATAGTCTAAACGGCATTCTGAGAACTAAGAATGGGTCCGAGCCTTCAATTTCTTGCGCACGCTGTCGGCATTAATATGGATCTCGCTGTCTTTAGGTCTATCTCAAATTCAATTACCTTTGGATAATATATGCTCCATAAAAAGAATTGGATTTGAGGATTAAGTTCTAAGTTGTCCGTCGTAAAACTTATGATTTAAACTCTCAAAGTTGTTAAAGTCAAGTCACTTCCCCTTAAAAGTATACAATAATGAATATTTGAATGAAAGATATTCACCTCGAAGATAAAACAGACGTATAAATTATGTATCTAATTGTTACTTTTGGTATTGATTGCCATTCATTATTTATCAAATTGAACCTCATGCAGTTGATATTTCGTCACTGACAGTGCATTGATTGCACAAGCATATTCACGTTTATAAGTAAAGAAAATTGATTTCACTAAAACGAGTATGATCTAAGGGTCTACACTTTCTCACTTACCTGATAATTGACAATAGTCTATCTCATCAACTACCAAATAGTCAAAATGATTAATATCAATTACCAAATCCACACGAGTACTGCATATTTGTCACTTCTAAAATATGAGTATTGATCTGGCAAGAATCGAAAAGTTGCCGTACATGTGTATTCACACCCTTTATGTGTTTAACTCGATTTCTAGACCAACACCATATATAAAATACTTATATAAAAATTAAGCAAATAAAATGGATATATAAGGTAAACTTAATTTATATTGGACTATCATATTTCATGTATCCGAGTGTATGATATATTGATATTACATCTCAAAATTTGGACAAATACAAGTACCTAAATTATGTTAATATATGGAAAAAAAAAATCATATGTTCAATAATAATGTGAGAGAGTATATATAATTTTAATTTTCTATTTATTTTATCACTCTTTATAATTCATATGTTTCGTGAAGCGCAATGGCGCAATACTAGTATGTTTTAAAAGTTAAACAATTGGCTTCGGCTTGCCTTTTATTATTAGTACAATTAATTCATCGCCCAATACAACTTTTTAAGATTTTACTTAATCATATTTCATACATAATTTAATTAACTGGCAATACTCAATAATCTTAAAATAAAACCAACTTCGATTTCTCATCACGCATAATAAAAATTACAAGATATAAATATTTTATATCTATATCGGTTTTTCAAATAAAATGCAAATTTACACTAAGCAAAAATCGTTTCATAACTCGATAGTTAAGATAAATTACAAGGTGTTTCGATTTTGCTCTTCTATATTCTATTTACTAGAAAATCGGAGTATTATAGACACACTTTAAAATTGTGTGTCTTGCTTGATTTCAATCATAATTGTTATCCTAAAAACTTTGAAAATCATCATCTCAAAATTATTTATCAGTAGACTTGATCTGATATGTATTAGGTCTGATAATTAGCTCTTATCTGACAATTCTTGACTTAAGAAAATATTTTCAATCAAATGAGTATAATCTAAGGGCCTTTAGTTCATCTGACAAACTACCAAGTAGTCAGAGAGATTCTTAACAATGCTTCAGCTAACGGTCAATGTTTGTCTCATGTCAAAAGGTATTGACTTTAAAGCAAGTTTCGAAAAAATTAACATTAGTCAACACACGTATATTTGATCCGCCCTAACTTTAAGAGTGAGGGAGATGCAATAATAATCGATTGAGTAATCGAGTCGAACCACAAGGAATGCTATGGCGTGAGAATTTCAACTAGTAATCTAGCTATTTAACTACTATCCAAGCTACCGAATGTCATGTTTTTGTGTTTTTTTGATTAACTAATAACACCAAAACGTAATTATCAACTTCAAACTTAACTAAACAAGCAACAAATAAGCAAAGGATATAAAATCAATAGGAAATAAACGTGATTCCAATTATACTTCAATTAGGTTCAAGTGATGGGTGATTAGAACTCTAACTAGAATTAACCAATTTAATCCAATTTCATGTGGGAAACCTCCTAACTATGGTTCACTCAATTCTCATTGCAATGAAGACAAGTAGATTAATGAAAGGCCTAATTCTAACTAAGACATCAAGCAATCATTAACTCCCAATAGCTCATGGAGTTCCTTAACCCTACTATACTCTAGCATGCAAATCTCTTGATCCTAGCATCTAATCTAAGCCTCCTAAGCATTAGATCAAACACTTGGTATGCAACTATGTTGATCAATCACAATTACATAATAAAACATAGCCCCAAGAGAAATGAACATGAAATTAGAAGGTAAATTCACAATTAAAACATAAACCCAATCACTTAATCCTAATCTACATGTAATTGAAATCACAAAGAGAACTAGCTAGACATGATTAAGGGAAATAAACCATAAAAAGTAATTGAAATTATGCTTAAAAGAAAGAGAATTCAATAAGGAAGAAGAAGATGGTCTTGAATTTCAAATCCACAAAGTATAGCTTCAACAATCTTCAAAATACTAAAGAGGAAAGAGGGAAAAATATTCTAGGGTTCTTGAGGAGTTAAAATATGTAAAAATCATCCAAAATGGGGTGAATTATAGGATTAAATACATTAAAAATCAAGTTTGAGTCGAATCGGAGCGAAACGGGACGAACCGGGGCGAGTTTGGACGAGCCGAACTCGCCCCTTAAGTGAAGAAGGGCGGCTGACCGGCGACCGGCTGGACCGCCGGCTGGGTCGCCGGCCAGGCCGCCGAAATCTTTGTGGCTGATGGCGGTCCAGAGGAGGGGGGCCGGCGGCCGGCTGGGTCGCTGGCTGGGTCGCCGGTCGTCCTCTTCCTTGACCGGTCAACTCTTCGTCTCTTGCACGCTTTCTCCGTTTTCGCTCGTTCTCTCTCGTCCGAACTCTGATTTACGAACCGCTTTTTGCTACGGCTTCCTAACGAGCTCCTCTTCGACATGGAATGATCAAATTGGCCAAATGAGTTCTCCATCAACCTGCAAAAAGACACAAAGAGACTCGAGAGAACGGGGAAAACATAAACAACTTGAACTATTGAAACCCTAACTCTATGAATTCAAATTCCACATTTTCAACCCTAGGTTTCATCCTAATTGAGCTCGATTCCTCCTCGTTTCTAGCCCTCGATCCTTAGCCACATGAATGCACTTTCCAATTCTTACAAAAATGGATCGAAAACCGAAAGAAAACGAGAAAGGTAAAAAGTATGCTACAAGTTAAGAAACCCTAGCATTTTTAACATTTAAACACATAAATCGAGACTCAAACACATGCAAAACACACTCAACATGCACATAAAATACGTGTTAATCACTCCCCCAAACTTAAGCCATTGTTCGTCCCGAACAATGAAACGAACAATCAAAACACTTAACACGTATGGAGTGTGCATTTCAAGTTCATCGATGCCTCATTTCACTTCAAAACCATTTTAAACTCAAGGAAATCATCAAGTCAAGCCAAACACTCATGAAATTACTCACTCTCCTAGCATAGAACTCAATCACCTAAACACATTCGACTCTAGACCTCACAAGAAACATGTGTATCACTCGATCACTCAATATATGGAAAATGTAAGCACTCATCGAAATCATGCAATACATAACTTTTGACCATAAGCTTGTCTATCAACTCAAGTTTCTAATACTACAATGCATGTATAAATTAGGATCAAAAAGGTCTTTATTAAGCTTGTAATGTAGGGACATTGGTTAAGGTAGGGAATTTTTAGGCTAAGTGACTTAAATTTTCATCCAAGCGCCCTTACCCATTTTCTTCTCCTTTCAAAGTATGAATTTCTTCATCTTCCACCTTATCCAACCCCTTTTTATCAAATGAACTCAAGCTTCTACCAAATATCTAAAGAAACACTCCTTTATACTCTTATTCTTTTCTTTTTTCTTTTCTTTTTATTTTATTTTATTATTATTATTATTTTTTTTCATAAGAACTTTGTTCTTGTTCTTTCCTTTTCTAACTTTGAGCTTATAGGAGTGTTCTTTCAACTGAAAACCAATCCCAAGACCCTTCACCATCACTACCCATTTTTCATGATTTTTCAACTTCACCAAGGTTCCCTTAACCATCCTTCACCCCCTATCATCCGGTTCAAGAAGAAAAGGATATATTCAAAGCTCAAAATGGGACGACAATGGTAATGAAGTATAGATTAGTGTTTAGGGAAAATAGGCTATGCAATGATGGCCTAAGATCATCTCCTAATCATGCAAACATGTAGTACTTCTAACAAGAGTATCAAGGCAAGTTCTAGTAAAGAGTATGCAATACAAGATCAAGCTCTCAAGAAAGGATATCACTATGTAAAGTGCATAATTTTAGGCTCAAAATCCTCTCAAGCTTTTTGTCTAGAGCCTAAGTGCCTAAGATCAATCATTCATGCCATTCAAGTGAAATAATCTAATCATGCTTGACTTTGACTCGAAAAATTTCAAAATATATCATCAATCATCGGCATCTCACTTGAAAACACTAGAGCAAATCAACACGAACATTTCACACTCGAGCATGCAAACATTCATTCACTTAAAATTTTTCCTTTCTTAAAAATTTCGCATTCAAAACCACAAACTCAACCACAAACTCATGAAAAATATTCATTTAACCCTAATTCATCCCCAAATGCTTCAAGACAAAACATCAAATTTTCAACAAATTCAATCCACAAAACAACAAGACAAAACAACCATGCCCTAAAATATTTCAAAACAAATTCATCATCCAAAAACCGCCTCCTATCCAAATTCCTTACCAAAAATCCAACAAACTTCATTCATTAAATCAAAATCAACATATCTAAATCCAAATCACCAAATGACAAACAAAGCACATAGATATCACCAAGTCACAATAAGGCATCAAGAGAGACAATAAACAAACCAAGAAATAAAGAAGCAAAAGATAAGTAAATTTAAAGCAAATTTAAAAACATGAAATGTAAGTAATTTAAATTCATTATCATACCCCCCTCCCCCAAACTTATTTTAGAAAATAAATTCTAAAATGAGTTTGGAGGGAAGAATAAATAATGGATTTAAATTACACTTACAAACACTCCGAGCTACTTCGGGGGTGGTCTTGGCCAAGTGACGCCTTGGCCAATTTGATATTCCCGAAAGCTCTCAAGAAGTGCTTCCATTCTCTCGCTTCTTCTTGCTTCTTCCAATTGTGTAATTCTCATAGATGTCATCTCGTGCCTCATAACCGTGACTTGGGCATCCAAACTCTTGAAACCATCTTCCATGTTAGTCATTCGGCTCTCAAGAGCCTCAAATCTCTCATCATAAATTGGTTCACTTGAACCTTGCTCATCTCTCAAAGGCTCATCACTCTCTTCCATGTCTTCATCTTCAACCATTCGGTTTCTTTCACCACCTCTTCCTCCTAGTGAATATTCATTCCCTTCACCGTGATTAAAAATCTTATCTCTCATGATCATCACATGCTCGGGGGTATCCAAGTACCAATTCATCCTTTCCTCAAAGTTGGTGACCAAGATGCTCATCACATTAGGCAAAGGATATAATTCCTTCTTGGTAATTAGGAAGTAGTAAGGTGGGGAACTTGATTTGAGGAAACGTAAGCATCAGAGCTTAACATTTCGATGACCACCTTAAAGTATGTCCTCCGGTCTTGAATGGTGTCATCTAGAAAGCTCCCCCAACCAATATTATCAAAGAGCTCCTTCACATTATCGTAAAGGCCAAGTGACACTAACACCTCTTTAGACGGAAATTGTGTCACTTCAATCCCTCTAGTGACAAGAGAGGCAAAAGCCGCCCTTTCGTCATTGTTGCTCAAGTTTATCTCATAAGTCTCCGGGACCTTTGGATTCATTGTTCGTGAGGTGGTGTCCGATGGTTGAGATGAAGAGGCATCACCCTTGCGCCTCTTGTTGGAATAAGTGATTAAAGCCTTAGAAGGTGCTTTAGAAGTCCCTTTTCCTTTAGCTCCTTTCTCCCTACACCATGTGAAAAAAATCCAAAATAAGATTCAAGAAACTAATCAAATGATTTTCACTTAAACAATCACATTTCTTCTAGCCATCACCCCCCATTTTGCCTTTAAACATTCAATAAGGAAGTTTCAAGAAAATATCAAGCACGTAATCAACATAACTCCCTTAAGTCCAAGAAAAATCATTCCAAAGCATTCATGCATATTCAAGTGAAAATGAACTCAAGTTCATTTGGATAATCAACTCAAGAAACTAATGCAATGAATTCTCCTCTTTCACACCCAAGAATTTATGAACTCATGACCTCTTCAAGCAATGAACCATTCAAGAAATGAATTTTTCATCTAACATCAAGCATATTCATTCACATTTTCAACAAGGAATCAAAAATATTACAAATTCATTCCAAGTATGCTCAAGTGCATAAGAGACATGGTTCCTAAGAGAATGCCCATTTTAAGACTAGATATAGCATAAACCTAAAAGGAAGAATTAATGCTATCCAATTTCATGCCCAAAGTCACATTCCTCATTCAAGAATTCCCAAAAATTCAAGAAAGAACTCTAACAAGAATTTCTACTCATTTTCATGAATTTAGTAAGCAAAACATACATACTAATTCATAAAAAGCAAGTAGAAACACATAAAAATAAGGGTATAGAGCTCATTACCTCATTGTCTTGAAGAGAATTGAGAAGATTCACCTCTTTCAAAAGAAAAATAAATTTTCGTTTTTTATGAAGAGGTGGGGAAAAATATGATTTTCTTGGCTTAAAATGTGGGTTATAGGATGGGTAATGGACCTATGGAAGGATTAAACTTGATTCAAAAGGATGTGGGAGTAATTGGAAGAAGAAAATTGGATATTTGGAGAGAAAATGGGGGATGTTCTTCAAGATTTAAAATAGAAATGGAATAAAATGAAAAAGAAAATGCAATAACATATAAAATAGAAATAGGGGGAAGAGTGAAGGAGGACCGGCGACCCAGTGGACCGCCGGCTGGGTCGCCGGCTGGGCCGCCGAAGTCTCTGTCCATGGTGGCGGGCTGGACTGGCGACCGGCTGGACCGCCGGTTGGGTCGCCGGCTGCTGCTGCAACTTTTGACTCGATTTCGGGCCGTTTTTCGGCCCTTCCAACGGGAGGGGCCGACTCCCGACCCTCTATCGAGACCCCCTAAACATGTTTCAATTTTTATTTTATTTTTTTAATTTTTTAATTTTCTATTTTTTTTTATGGTTTTTTCGAAATGAAACGAAAAGTGAAACAAAAGTCGAAAATAAAATTCAAACTAAACTAAAATGAAAAATAAAAGGATACGTGTTGAGGTGCCTCTCAACTAGCGCTTTGTTTAACGTCGTTAGCTCGACATTACCTCATTGCCCTTTCAAGGGACTTGAAACGAAGTCCGTCCTTGATCGAACACCAACTCATCATCAAACTCATCAAACTTTGGCTCATCCGCCCTCTTCATTGCATCAAAGATCGAGATAGTAAAAGTTTCATCATTCACCCTAAAGGTGAGATTTCCCTCTTGCACGTCGATAAGGGCCCGTCCCGTTGAAAGAAATGGTCGACCAAGGATGAGAGGCATATCTTTATCCTCCGGCATATCTAGAACCACAAAGTCGACCGGGAATATGAAATCTTCTACTTTCACAAGGACATCTTCTACCACTCCAATTGCATAAGTGATAGATCTATCTGCCATTTGGAGAGCTATGGCCATCGGTTTGATATTACCTATTTCCAACCTCTTGAAAATGGAGAGAGGCATGAGATTTATACTTGCTCCCAAATCACACAAGACATTTCCAAACTTGGAATCACCAATCACACAAGCTATTTTGAAACTTCCGGGGTCCTTTTGTTTCGAAGGCATATCCTTCTTTTGCAAGATTGCACTACATTCCTCCGACAAGTTTATAGTCTCAAATTGACCAAACTTCCTTTTGTTGGCAACAGCCTCTTTCAAAAACTTAGCATAGCTAGGCATATCCCTCAATGCGTCAAGTAAAGGAATGTTTAGATGTACCTTGTTGAAAATTTCTAAAAATCTCTTCATTTTCTCATCCACTTTTGCCTTGGCCAAATGATGCGGGAAAGGAGCTCTAGTGATCATATCTTTGGTAGGAATAGGTGCCTCTACCAAATCATCCTCTTGAAATCTTTCTTGAAGAGTGGCTTTCCTTGAACTTTCATCCTTGGCACATGGAGCTTCATGTTTTGAAGATTCTTCATCGTAAGGTATATCTTCAACTAACACCTTCTCCTTCCCATTTTCGGATGCAACATGGTTCTCATACTCTTTTCCACTTCTCAATGTGATAGCATTGCATCCTTTAGGGTTCACTTCCGTATTACTAGAAAATTTGCCCGGAGTATGTTGAGTGGTGACTTGGTTAGCCATTTGACTTATTTGGCCCTCCATCATCTTCACTTGCTTTGCTAAAGAGGTGAGTGAATTCTCCAAGGCATTCACCTTTTGCCCGGTTTGTGTGATGAATGAACTTTGTTGATTCGCCATTTGTTGAACAATTTGCTCAAGTGATGAAGAATTCTTCTTTGGCTCATCAATAGCTCCTTGAGAAACGGAGAAAACCGGGAGGTGGCAATTGAGCATTGTTAGGATTTCCGTAGGAGAGGTTGGGATGAGTCCGGTTGTTGGGATTATAGGCTTGATAGCCTCCTTGTTGCCCATAGGAATTCCCTCCTTGTGGCCTCCCTTGAAATCCACTTTGATAGTTCCCTTGAAAACCACTTTGAACTCCTTGAAAATTTGACTTGTTGAAATTTCCATATTACCTTTGGTTGACAAAATTCAAGTCTTCGTTTCCACTAGGCTCCACGTTCTCTTGATATTGATGAACACTTTGAACTAGAGCTTGAGATTGAGCTTTCCTCTCTTCTTCATATTGCTTCTTCATATTAGCAACTTCCATTGCTAGAGCATCATACTTGTCATCCTCAATAGACGCTACTCTTCTTGACGGAGCTCTCTCCATGGGCCATTGGTAACTGTTAGAAGCCATTTCCTCAAGAATCCTGAGAGCTTCCTTTGCATTTCTATTCACGAGACATCCTCCGGAAGTGGCATCTACTATGCTTCTCATATGAGGTGTAAGGCCACTATAGAACGTGGTTATTTGTTGTCCCTCATTGAAACCATGTTGAGGGCACTTCCTCAACAACTCTCTATATCTTTCCCATGCCTCAAACAAGGTCTCGTCACCTTGTTGAGAGAAATGAGATATATCAGAGATGAGTTTTTGAGCTTTAGATGGTGGGAAGTATTTGGAGAGAAAGGCCTTGCACAAGTCATCCCATGTATGAATATTGGCCTTGTTCAATCCCTTGTACCAATCCTTGGCCCGGTCCCGTAGAGAAAACCCAAACATCCGCATACGAATAACGTCACTTGGCACTCCATTTAGCTTGACTATATCACACATATCAAGAAACATGTTAAGATGGGCATTTGGATCCTCCATAGGACTTCCGCCAAATTGTTCACTCTTCACCATTTGAATAAGTCCGGATTTGAGTTCGAAATTGTTAGCATTGATCGTCCCCCACTCTCCTCCTTGGAATTGTTCCGTTGGAGGTTGGAACATATGGTTGAGAGGAGGTGGTTGAGCCTCATTTGCTCTCCTTTCTTGCTCTTCTTTCCAAGCTCTAAATTCTTCCATCTCTTTCATAAGATTCTCCATAGCTTGATGATTAGCTCCCATTACTTTTCTCTTAGCTCGATTGTCCCTCTTATGTTGCTTTTCAACTTCTAGATTCAAAGGTAGAGGCGTGCCCTTCTTTGATCTAGTGAGCATACACCTACAAAACAAACAATAAAAAGAAAATAAATGCTTAAATTAGTAATTTCAATAACCAAATCGACTAATGAAACTCAAACTAAGCATTCCCCGGCAACGGAGCCAAAAATTGATCCGCCCTCACTTTAGGTGTAAGGGAGATGCAATAATAATCGATTGAGTAATCGAGTCGAACCACAAGGAATGCTATGGCGTGAGAATTTCAACTAGTAATCTAGCTATTTAACTACTATTCAAGCTACCGTCAAGCATGTTTTTGTGTTTTTAGTGAACTAATGACACCAAAAAGTAATTATCAACTTCAAACTTAACTAAACAAGTAACAAATAAGCAAATGATATAAAATCAATAGGAAATAAACATGATTCCAATTATACTTCGATTAGGCTCAAGTGATGGGTGATTAGAACTCTAACTAGAATTAGCCAATTTAATCCAATTTCATGTGGGAAACCTCCTAACTATGGTTCACTCAATTCTCATTGCAATGAAGACAAGTAGATTAATGAAAGGCCTAATTCCGACTAAGACATCAAGCAATTCATTAACTCCCAATAGCTCACCAATGTCTTTCTCTCCAAATACTTCCCACCATCTAAAGCTTAAAAGCTCATCTCCGATATATCTCATTTCTCTCAACAAGGTGACGAGACCTTGTTTGAGGCATGGGAAAGATATAGAGAGTTGTTGAGGAAGTGCCCTGATGAATCCCTCACCCTTTCTATATTCGATGCTATGAAGAAGGTCGATGATTCTCGTGTTGAAGAATGCAAGATGATCGTTACCTTGCCTACATCTATGGCTAAGGATCCGGTGGAACATGTCATCTCCAATTATATCTATACCTATTCCGATTTGGAGGATGCTTGTGATGATCTTCTTGAATCACTTGCAAGGATGGATACTAACCAAGGCTCTCCAACGGATGAAGTAAAGTACCTTGATATCAACAAACCGGGGGAAGTGGGAAGTTCAACTCAAGAGGAATCGTCTCCAAACACTTCTCATCTAAACTATGAGTTGAAACCTCTTTCGGATCACTTAAGGTATGTCTTCCTTGGTGATAAAGACTCTTTTCCGGTTATCATATCACAACATCTTTCTACATCCGAAGTTGATAAATTGTTGAGGGTGCTTAGAAGGTATAAGAATGTGATTGGTTGGACCATTGGTGATATTAAGGGAATTTGCCCATCAGTTTGTATGCATAGAATATTGATGGAGGGTGGTTTTCGTCCTAAAGTTCAACCTCAAAGGAGGTTGAACCCCGTATTGCAAGAAGTGGTTCGGAAAGAGGTATTGAAGTTGTTAGATGCGGGGATGATATATGCAATTTCCGATAGTGAATGGGTTAGCCCAACACAAGTGGTCCCAAAGAAGGGTGGAATGACCGTGATTACCAATGAGAAGAATGAGATGATTGCTACAAGATTAGCCACCGGATGGCGTGTTTACATTGACTATAGGGCATTAAATTCGGCTACAAGGAAGGATCATTTTCCCCTTCCATTTATCGACCAAATGTTGGATCGATTGGCCGGGTACAAGTACTATTGCTTCCTTGATGGGTATTCGGGATATAATCAAATCATGATAGCCCCCGAAGACCAACACAAGACAGCGTTTACTTGTCCTTATGGTGTATTTGCATTTCGGAGGATGCCTTTTGGTTTGTGCAACGCTCCGGCTACATTTCAAAGGTGCATGATGTCTATCTTTGATGGTCTTATTGAAAATATAATGGAAGTGTTTATGGATGACTTTTCGGTGTTTGGCTCGAATTTTGATGCATGCCTAGATAACATCTCCATTGTGTTACAAAGATGTGAAGAGAAGTCTTTAGTACTTAATTGGGAGAAATGCCACTTCATGGTCAAGGATGGAATTGTACTTGGTCATAAGGTTTCTTGTGATGGATTGGAAGTTGATAGAGCCAAGATCGTTGCAATTGAGAAGCTTCCTCCACCAACCAATGTGAAATCTATTCGGAGTTTTCTTGGTCATGCTGGGTTTTATCGAAGATTCATAAGGGATTTCTCGAAGATCACAAAACCTCTATGTTCTCTTTTGGAGAAGGATGCTAAGTTTGAGTTTGATGACAAGTGTTTGAAGGCATTTGAGACTCTAAAGAAGGCTTTGATATCAACTCCCGTCTTGATTTCTCCATGTTGGAGTGACCCCTTCATATTGATGTGTGATGCTAGTGATTGGGCGTTGGGAGTTGCGTTGGGTCAAATCCGGGACAAGGTATTTCGAGTTATCCATTATGCTAGTAAGACCTTGGATTCGGCTCAAAGAAACTACACAACTACGGAACGGGAATTCTTGGCTATTGTCTTTGCATTTGACAAGTTTCGAGCATATCTTGTTGGAAACAAAACCGTGATGTATTCAGATCACACGGCAATTTGTCAACTCATGACCAAGAAGGATGCTAAACCTCGCCTTATTCGTTGGATTCTTCTCCTACAAGAGTTTGATGTGGAGATTCGAGATCGAAGATGTTGTGAAAATGTTATAGCGGATCATCTATCTCGTCTTGAAGATCCAATTGAAGGTGAAGATGGCAAGTTGGAAATTGGTGAGTGTTTTCCCGATGAACAACTCTTATGCTTAACAATCTTTGTTTTGAAAGTTCATGATTGTTGGTTTGCCGATTATGCAAATTACTTGGTTCTTCATGAGTTACCTCCAAATCTCACTACGGATTATGCTAAGAAGAAGTTTCTCCATGAAGTGAATTTCTATTATTGGAGTGATCCTCATTTGTGGAGAAGATGTGCCGATGGTGTGATTCGGAGATGTGTTATGGAGGTTGATTGGCAAAAGATCATCAAGGAATGTCACAATGGACCAAGTAGTGGGCATTTTGGAGCCAATAGAACGGCCATGAAGGTTTTTCAAAGTGGATTTTATTGGCCTTCGATATTTAGATATTGTCAAGCTTATGTCAAGACATGTGATCGTTGTCAAAGGATAGGAAACATTTCAAAGAGAGATGAGATGCCCCAAAATGTGATGATTGAGATAGAGTTATTTGATGTGTGGGGAATCGACTTTATGGGCCCCTTTCCAACTTCGTGTGGATTCTCCTATATTCTTCTTGCCATCGAGTATGTGTCTAGATGGGTCGAGTCCATTCCAACTTCGACAAATGATGCAAAAGTGGTGATCAAGTTTCTCAAAAAGAACATATTGACTCGGTTTGGCACTCCGAGAGCTTTGCTTAGCGATGGGGGGTCTCATTTCAACAACAAGTGGTTGGGAAGTGTGCTTGCCAAGTATGGAGTGAAGCACAAGATCACTTCACCTTATCATCCCCAAGCTAATGGTCAAGCCGAGCTTGCAAACCGGGAAATAAAACAAATCTTGGAGAAGACGGTGACCACTCGGAAGGATTAGGCTAACAAACTCGATGATGCGTTATGGGCTTATAGGACGGCGTACAAGACTCCCATTGGTATGTCTCCTTTTCAACTCATATTTGGGAAGTCTTGTCATTTACCTTTGGAAATCGAGCATCAAGCATATTGGGCTACTCGAGCAATTAATTTTGATTTCAAAGGAGCCGGACATAATCGCATTGATCATCTTGTTGAGTTGGAGGAATGGAGAAACGAGGCTTATGAGAATTCTCGAATCTATAAGGAAAGGGCAAAGAGATTCCATGATATGGGCATTCGGAAGAAGGAACTTGGTCCGGGAGATGAGGTGTTGCTATTTAATTCTAAACTTCGACTTTTTCCGGGAAAACTTAAGTCCCGATGGACCGGGCCTTATGTGATATACAAAGCTAACAAGAATGGCACTTTTGGGCTTGCTTCTTCAATTGAGGAAGAAAGAAGTCGCAAAAACTTATACTCCTTCCGGTGAGCATGGCATGCAAAAAATTCCCTACCTTAACCAATGTCCCTACATTACAAGCTTAATAAAGACCTTTTTGAACCTAATTTATACATGCATTGTAGTATTAGAAACTTGAGTTGATAGGCAAGCTTATGGTCAAAGCTATGTATTGCATGATTTCGATGAGTGCTTACCTTTTCCATATATTGAGTGATCGAGTGATACACATGTTTCTTGTGAGGTCTAGAGTCGAATGTGTTTAGGTGATTGAGTTCTATGCTAGGAGAGTGAGTAATTTCATGAGTGTTTGGCTTGACTTGATGATTTCCTTGAGTTTAAAATGGTTTTGAAGTGAAATGAGGCATCGATGAACTTGAAATGCACACTCCATACGTGTTAAGTGTTTTGATTGTTCGTTTCATTGTTCAAGACGAACAATGGCTTAAGTTTGGGGGAGTGATTAACACGTATTTTATGTGCATGTTGAGTGTGTTTTGCATGTGTTTGAGTCTCGATTTATGTGTTTAAATGTTAAAAATGCTAGGGTTTCTTAACTTGTAGCATACTTTTTACCTTTCTCGTTTTCTTTCAGTTTTCGATCCATTTTTGTAAGAATTGGAAAGTGCATCCATGTGGCTAAGGATCGAGGGCTAGAAACGAGGAGGAATCGAGCTCAATTAGGATGAAACCTAGGGTTGAAAATGTGGAATTTGAATTCATAGAGTTAGGGTTTCAATAGTTCAAGTTGTTTATGTTTTCCCCGTTCTCTCGAGTCTCTTTGTATCTTTTTGCAGGTTGATAGAGAACTCATTTGGCCAATTTGATCATTCCATGTCGAAGAGGAGCTCGTTAGGAAGCCGTAGCAAAAAGCGGTTCGTAAATCGGAGTTCGGACGAGAGAGAACGAGCGAAAACGGAGAAAGCGCGCAAGAGACGAAGAGTTGACCGGTCAAGGAAGAGGACGATCGGCGACCCAGCCGGCTGCCAGCCCCCCTCCTCTGGACTGCCATCAGCCACAGAGGGTTCGGCGACCTGGCCGGCGACCCAGCCGGCGGTCCAGCCGGTCGCCGGTCAGCCGCCCTTCTTCACTTAAGGGGCGAGTTCGGCTCGCCCAAACTCGCCCCGGTTCGTCCCGTTTCGCCCCGATTCGACTCAAACTCGATTTTCAATGTATTTAATCCTAGAATTCACCCCATTTGTGGATCTTTCCATACTTTACCACCCTAAGAACCCTAATTAGATTTTATACTTTCCTCTTTAGTATTTTCATGATTGCTTGAGCTACACTTGTTGGAATTTACATTCAAGCATAGATTCTTCTTCCTTATTTAATTCTCTTTCTTTTTCTTATGATTTTATCTATTTTTCATGGTTTAATTTCTTTAATTATGTCTAGTTAATTTCCTTTTGGTTCCAATATATGAAGATATGATCTAGAAAACTAGGTTTTTGGATTTTGTTGTTGGATTTACCTTCTAATTCATATGTCTTGTGGTTTGGGGCTTGATTTTAATGCATGATTGATTGGCCATCATTGAGTGCATACAAGGTGTTTGGTTAAATGCTTAGGAGGCTTTAGTTCATAACACTTGGAATCAAATCACACCATACTAGTAATTCTTGCTAGTAGGAGCTTCTAGATAATTAATTGAGTCATTTGGAGTTAATTTATGCATCTTGAGACCTAGCGGAGATAGATGTCATAGGTTAATCTACTAATGTTGATTGCTTCGAGAGAAGAATTGATGTTTAATATATATAGAACTCCCATATGAATTAGATTAAAATGGCTAATCCATGCAAATCCGTAAACCTAGGCTTTTAGTGATTATTGGATTATATTTGGAACCATACTTTATCTTATTGATTTTATATCACTTGCTACTTGTTGTTTGTTAGTTAAGTGTTGGGTTTGTTAATTATTTTTCATTTGTCATTAATCAATCACAAACACAAAAATATGATATATTGTAGCTTGGATAGTGATATAGATAGCTAGATTACTACTTGAAACTCATTCGCCATTGCATTCTCTGTGGATTCGACTCGATTATACTATAATCGATTATTATTGCTCTCTACCCTCACCCTTAAAGTGAGGGCGGACCAATTTTTGGCGCCTTAGAGAGGGAGATGCAATAATAATCGATTGAGTAATCGAGTCGAACCACAAGGAATGCTATGGCGTGAGAATTTCAACTAGTAATCTAGCTATTTAACTACTATCCAAGCTACCGAATGTCATGTTTTTGTGTTTTTTTGATTAACTAATAACACCAAAAAGTAATTATCAACTTCAAACTTAACTAAACAAGCAACAAATAAGCAAAGGATATAAAATCAATAGGAAATAAACATGATTCCAATTATACTTCAATTAGGTTCAAGTGATGGGTGATTAGAACTCTAACTAGAATTAACCAATTTAATCCAATTTCATGTGGGAAACCTCCTAACTATGGTTCACTCAATTCTCATTGCAATGAAGACAAGTAGATTAATGAAAGGCCTAATTCTAACTAAGACATCAAGTAATTCATTAACTCCCAATAGCTCATGGAGTTCCTTAACCCTACTATACTCTAGCATGCAAATCTCTTGATCCTAGCATCTAATCTAAGCCTCCTAAGCATTAGATCAAACACTTGGTATGCAACTATGTTGATCAATCACAATTACATAATAAAACATAGCCCCAAGAGAAATGAACATGAAATTAGAAGGTAAATTCACAATTAAAACATAAACCCAATCACTTAATCCTAATCTACATGTAATTGAAATCACAAAGAGAACTAGCTAGACATGATTAAGGAAAATAAACCATAAAAAGTAATTGAAATTATGCTTAAAAGAAAGAGAATTCAATAAGGAAGAAGAAGATGGTCTTGAATTTCAAATCCACAAAGTATAGCTTCAACAATCTTCAAAATACTAAAGAGGAAAGAGGGAAAAATATTCTAGGGTTCTTGAGGAGTTAAAATATGTAAAAATCATCCAAAATGGGGTGAATTATAGGATTAAATACATTAAAAATCAAGTTTGAGTCGAATCGGAGCGAAACGGGACGAACCGGGGCGAGTTTGGACGAGCCGAACTCGCCCCTTAAGTGAAGAAGGGCGGCTGACCGGCGACCGGCTGGACCGCCGGCTGGGTCGCCGGCCAGGCCGCCGAAATCTTTGTGGCTGATGGCGGTCCAGAGGAGGGGGGCCGGCGGCCGGCTGGGTCACTGGCTGGGTCGCCGGTCGTCCTCTTCCTTGACCGGTCAACTCTTCGTCTCTTGCACGCTTTCTCCGTTTTCGCTCGTTCTCTCTCGTCCGAACTCTGATTTACGAACCGCTTTTTGCTACGGCTTCCTAACGAGCTCCTCTTCGACATGGAATGATCAAATTGGCCAAATGAGTTCTCCATCAACCTGCAAAAAGACACAAAGAGACTCGAGAGAACGGGGAAAACATAAACAACTTGAACTATTGAAACCCTAACTCTATGAATTCAAATTCCACATTTTCAACCCTAGGTTTCATCCTAATTGAGCTCGATTCCTCCTCGTTTCTAGCCCTCGATCCTTAGCCACATGAATGCACTTTCCAATTCTTACAAAAATGGATCGAAAACCGAAAGAAAACGAGAAAGGTAAAAAGTATGCTACAAGTTAAGAAACCCTAGCATTTTTAACATTTAAACACATAAATCGAGACTCAAACACATGCAAAACACACTCAACGTGCACATAAAATATGTGTTAATCAATATTCACCCCCTCCCACTCTATACATATATATTTTCATTTGTCTCGGGACCAACAAATAATAATAATAATAATAATAATAATAATAATAATATAGGTTCCTTTGGCTTTATATTTGTCACCTTATCTTTTGAGTGTCGTGAAAAGAGTTCAACCGAATTTAGATTGAAGAGTAATTTTTATATACTCCAAATGATACATACTTTCGTATAAACATATGAATGAATAGTGAAGAACAACTTTTTGAAACAGAAATAGTGCTCCACCATTCGTTATCTTTCTTTAAGCAAGTTCAAAACCCTTCGAAGGCTATGTTTGGTCTATGAGATGAAGCAGGATAACACTAATAATTCAGGCTAATGTGAGTGTTTGGTACTCTAATTGATAAAGTTGGGGGCCCTATACGAAATGCAGGCCCGCTCCTAAATCACTATTTCTTGCCATAACTAATCCGGCCAATACCCTAGGATTATTTGCATGATTGGAATAGTATCTCAGATTATCATTTATCTTTCCTATAATACCCATGCAAAGTGAATGCTAACTTGATTTATGGGAATTTAATATTAACTCTGTGTTGTAAAATATAACACTTAATTTGAAACATATTGGGCTTAGATTTGGCCTAGTAAATTATAATTCAATTAACCTGGTAATATAATTCGTATGCTTTATACGATCTATTTTATCTAATTTATGAAATTTTACCTTGAGTTGATTTATATAAATGGTATTAGTTGATAACATAAAAATAAAAAAAAAATCGTATTATATTACAAAATATTAAAAAAAATGAATTACAAAATACAAAAAAAGAAAAAGAAAAATAAATTTTTAATAAAAAAGGAAGTGTTAGGTATTTTATTCTAGAGGATATTTTTGTCTTAGAAAAAAAAATGTAAGGTTATTTTCGTAAATTTCTTATTTAATCTTGAGTTTTATCTTTAAACCAAACACTTATTTAACTTATCTTACTTTTTAATATTACCTATCAAACACTAATATAGATAACTTATCTTACTTTCTATTCACACTAATAATCTCATGTTTATTAATCCTACCACATCCTAACTTCCTACCAAACACAGCCTTCAGTTCTACGCATGAATGAACATTTCCTTTAACACGAATTATTGACGAATCTCGTATATCACCATAAGATTTCTTAAAATTTGATGTTATACCCCCACTATCTCACCATAATCCACACTGCTACCTCTATTATCTATTACTCCCCTCGGCCATAAAAAAAATGGACATTTTGTTATTTTCGACCGTCTACAAAAAACGTGGACATTTTTATTTTTAGCTGTTGACCCTATTTTCATAAATCATTTTCACATTCAAAAGTAAACTAAAATTTATTATAATAAGTAAACTAAAATTTATTATAATATTCTTTTTATTTTATTAGTCTCTATTTTATATCAAATCACATAAAATTCTATGTCGAAACACTCCGTCTACACTTTTCGTGGAAGGATGGAGTACTTTTCATGATTGAAACATCATATTAGACCATTTAGAACTAACAATAACGAGTCACCACTGATAGAATGATTTAAAGTCAATTAGTGCAAATTATTAATGTCGTTTAGCTGTTACTTATAAAATAAAATTAAGTCGATTTGTATTAAAAGGAAATTAAGATGCTACATCATGGCTTTATCCTATCCTCATGTTGTAGTAGTGACAAGCCGACAGTACTAAAAACATTTGTTAGAAATGCAATTTCGGCAAAAAGTGAAATGGGACCATTATAACTTTTATTAGCACATCGTTTTGTTGCATATTAACATTTTTACATTATCTTGAATGCACAAGTTGCTTTCTTTCAATAGTGAAGTCGATATTGACCGATCAAATTTTTGGATATTCAGCCACTAGAAAAGGGGATGGTATCCTCTATCCCCAAAATAGTCTGTCAATGGTGTTTCAAAATTTAATTTCTACTAATTTTATATTATTTTTTATAAAAATAAAATTACTATCATATAGTAAATCATAAGACATTTATAAGAAAAAAATTGATTTTTTTTTAAAAATTATATACTTTAGTTTTAAATTTTTCAATTGTAATATATACTAATAAAAGTGAAATTAAATGCTAAAAAATAATTATAAACCCTAATGGGGATGGGTGAACCCTTGAAAATAATTATTAAAATAAATTAAATTATTATAAAATAAATTTATTAAAAAAAATTGCATGAAACTTGTAGAAATTGAATTCTGGGACATTATTGGGACACCATTTTGGGGATAGAAGATCTCATCCCAAGTCGTTTATTTGGATTTGATGTATTTTTCTAAGACTTGGGATCCTCTATCTCCAAAATAAAAGTCATGTGCAAATTTACAAATTATCCAAATGTGATCTATATCCCAAATTTCTCTTAATTTTATGTATTTTTAAACAATTTTAATCAGTAGAAACTTGTTTCTCTCGAGCGATTACTCTCTCTTGTCGGGGACTTTCAAAGCTGCACACACCCGGAATGGAGCCCTTCGACTATCCAGTCAGCGATGATGACGACTGCAAATCATCTCGACAGCGCCAAACAACCCATCAAGGACTTCAATCTCTACCGGATCGGGTCATGTGGATCCGAACCGGGCACTCGACCCGAGGCTGGTGTACTGTAATACCCCGAGTTTCTAAAACTAGAAAATTCAAAATTTTAATTTAATAATAAAAAAAACGTTTTCTGTGTCATGACCGTAGTCCTCATGGAATCGGCAGTATTTATCCTTAGACCGGCGTCTTGACCCACCTCGTGACATGGGCTGAGGTCTTTGAAACAGGTTGGTATGAAGCTCATAAATCTCCGTCCTCGGCTTTGTCAGTGGCGTGAATTGGGTCTTTTCCGAAGTTTGCCGAGGTCCAAGTCGGGATTCAAGGGGGCCTCGTTGCAGTCTATCTAAGGCACTTCGGCGGCCCTAACTTCGGTCATTGCGCTCTTCTTTCCTCCGATCAGATGATTCAGGCTTATCAGCCTCGCGCTTCTTCCTATCCGCTTCATCTGCTCGTGCGAAACGATCCGCGATGCTCCACAGCTGTTTCGACGTCCGTGGCTCTTCCCTTATGTTCTCCTTGTAGAGAGCACCAGATTGGATGGCATTCTGGAAGGCTGAGATAAGGACTTCGTCGGTCAAGCGATCGACTTTCAGGCGTTCCTCATTAAACCTAGTCATAAAGTCACTTATTGATTCTCCTCGTCTCTGCCTAATGGAAAGAAGTTGGGCCGGGGTAGTTTTTGCCTCGGCTTTCTGGAAAAACCTGCGTTCGAAAGCTTCGAGTAGGTCTGCGTATGATCCGATACTGCATGGAGGCAGGCTATCGAACCAACTACGAGCGTTATCGACAAGCAGTTCAGGAAATACCTTACACATGTAGGTATCCTCACTGAGACCTTGATTCATCATATTATATTGGTACTGGGACATGAAATTGCTCGGATCGCATGAGCCGTTGTAAGGCTTGATAGGAGATACTCGATACTTCTCAGGGAGAGGAGTGTAGAGTATATAGTTGGTGAAGGGAGTGGAGATCTTACTGTAAACAGTAAATCTCCCTCCTCGGTGATCGTCGTCATGCCGAGGTGATGCAGTGTGACGACGAGGTGGGGTGATGGTACGGCGAGGTGAAGGTCTGTAGTTTTCTCGGCGTTTATCATCGAACCTCCTTTGACGAGGTGCCGCGTCTCGTGCGCCCATAATTTGGATGCTTTGAGAATCGTGTTGCTGATGGGAACGGGATGTAGCTCCACGTTCTCCATGCTGTATTCCAGCTCTTTGTTGGTTGACGAATTGTAGGAATTCTGTGCCTTTATATGCAAGGAAACTCTTCACTGCATCTTCAAGTTCATGCGGCTGGAGCTTTGGGACCTCCTCTCCGTCACGACCACTGTTGTGACCTTCTTGGCTGGGGTGGAGTGGTCTGCCGAACTGATCCACCGGGATATCTCCTATATGCCCTTCTGGAGTCAGCGCACGCTCCTTCCCGGGGCGTCTTTGATTAGAGCTGGGTGGATGGCTGGAGGCTTCGGTTGATTCATGAGTGATTTGCTGGGCGTTTTTATGCTGGGCGTCCTTCTCCTTAGCAGCGGCTGCGGCGGCGGCAGCCTCGGCGGCAGACTTATTAGCGGCAATAGTAGATCGTGTTGATTTCCCGGCCATCGTGATTGTAGCAAACTTGCAAAATTTGATCAAGATTCACAGATTTTCTTTCCCACAGACGGCGCCAGTGATCGATCTTATTTTCGCAAGATAGTTAATGCACGAAAACTAGGATTTAACGAACACGAAAGTAAACGGAACACAAAGGGATTTACATGGTTCGATCTATTGGAATATATTTACGTCCACGGGTGGAAAAAGTATAGACCTTTATTGCTTGTATGAGTAGTGATTACCAGATTGTTCTCCCCCTTTCAACCTATTCTAAACCCCTATTTATAAGTGTTTACATATGGAATTCGACTAGGATTATAAGTCTTTTCCTATTAGGACTCTTTGGCTTGATCTCCTCCTTTATTGGATAAACACCGAGCTTCTATATCTCTTGTGGAGCTTGAATTGTAGTCGATGTAGGAGTTGTCTTGGTGTAGAGGTTCTTTTGAGGTGGGCCGAAGTGGACTCAGCCTAGGTGGGCTGTTTGGGCCGAGCCAAGTAAGGCTCTTAAGTGGGCCGAGCTGCACAGGCCGAGCTTGACAGTCGGAGCCCAATTATATTGGGCTCGATGCTTGGGCCTAGTAGCTAGGCCATATCCTATCACTTATAAAATAAAATTAAGTCGATTTGTATTAAAAGGAAATTAAGATGCTACATCATGGCTTTATCCTATCCTCATGTTGTAGTAGTGACAAGCCGACAGTACTAAAAACATTTGTTAGAAATGCAATTTGGGCAAAAAGTGAAATGGGACCATTATAACTTTTATTAGCACATGGTTTTGTTGCATATTAACAGTTTTACATTATCTTGAATGCACAAGTTGCTTTCTTTCAATAGTGAAGTCGATATTGACCGATCAAATTTTTGGATATTCAGCCACTAGAAAAGGGGATGGTATCCTCTATCCCCAAAATAGTCTGTCAATGGTGTTTCAAAATTTAATTTCTACTAATTTTATATTATTTTTTATAAAAATAAAATTACTATAATATAGTAAATCATAAGACATTTATAAGAAAAAAAATTAATTTTTTTTTAAAAATTATATACTTTAGTTTTGAATTTTTCAATTGTAATATATACTAATAAAAGTGAAATTAAATGCTAAAAAATAATTATAAACCCTAATGGGGATGGGTGAACCCTTGAAAATAATTATTAAAATAAATTAAATTATTATAAAATAAATTTATTAAAAAAATTGCATGAAACTTGTAGAAATTGAATTCTGGGACATTATTGGGACACCATTTTGGGGATAGAGGATCTCATCCCAAGTCGTTTATTTGGATTTGATGTATTTTTCTAAGACTTGGGATCCTCTATCTCCAAAATAAAAGTCATGCGCAAATTTACAAATTATCCAAATGTGATCTATATCCCAAATTTCTCTTAATTTTATGTATTTTTAAACAATTTTAATCAGTAGAAACTTGTTTCTCTCGAGCGATTACTCTCTCTTGTCGGGGACTTTCAAAGCTGCACACCCGGAATGGAGCCCTTCGGCTATCCAGTCAGCGATGATGACGACTGCAAATCATCTCGACAGCGCCAAACAACCCATCAAGGACTTCAATCTCTACCGGATCGGGTCATGTGGATCCGAACCGGGCACTCGACCCGAGGCTGGTGTACTGTAATACCCCGAGTTTCTAAAACTAGAAAATTCAAAATTTTAATTTAATAATAAAAAAACGTCGTTGACATCCATTGGCATTTCAAAGACTTGTAATAGAGGTGTAGAATTTTACAAGTATAGTTATGAATAAGAGTCTTATTTTTGTTTATCGAATAACAAATTAGGTACTCGTTCAAACCCTTATGAGTTGCGAAATTTTCGATAGATACAATATAAATATATAATTGTCAAGCAGTTCTTCGCGCGATCGATTTGGCTTTTCGGTAATCCAAATTCGATTTAGAATTCCGATGCTAATACAATTAGTTGTGGTGATACTATAGACCAAATAAAAAAATTATTTTTAGTTAGTCTTGGGGAGAGCCCATGAATTCAAGAAACAAAATAGTGCCAAAGCCCAAACCCAAACTCTGGCCACACTTCTGCCGTTTCTACAAGAAGAAAAGAGATATTTTAGTATTTCCATTTGCTAGTTCGAATGAAAGGAGTTAAGCAGTCCACGTCCATTCTTATTACTACGCCACATTTTTTTCAACAGCAACATATATCTTCTTAAAGTGAAACTAGTTTTGTAATCGAGCGATGCATCGGGAGCACTTTATATTACATACGTACTTTTTTATACAGTAAAAAAAATAGTATTAACTTAGTTTATAAATTTCTAAGAAAAATCAATGAACTTGAAAATTAATAAATTGAAAATTGAATTTCCTTGTACGTTTGTATGTACATGTAAAACATTTCAATCTAAATTTTAGTAGGTTTACAATTCATTTTCATAATTTATTTCAAAAAAAATTATGTCTATTAAACATACAATCTAATATTATAATTTTCAAAAAGAAAAGTTTAAGAAGGATATTTATTTCAAAGTGATACATAAAAATAATAAAATATCTAATTAATTTATATTAAATGAAAAATATTTAATGAGGCTCACATATTAAGATTTTGGGACACACTTGGGTCAGCCGGAGGCACCGTGCGGCCGGGCTAAAATAATGGCACTTTTATTCATATAGATTGACATTTTTTTTTATAAAGATTGACACTTTTAAAAATTGTCATTTTATTCGTAAAATAATTATGTTAAAGATTGACACTTTTATTCATATAGATTGACACTTTTCTGTATAAAGATTGACACTTTGGGCCCGGCCGCACGGTGCCTCCGGCTGACACAAGTTTTTGTCTAAGATTTTTGGAGGGAAACTTATACTTCTTATATTAATATAGATATATCTCTACAAAATCGGGAAGAAAGATTTTCATCACTTTACTTCACCATCAAAAAGTTTAGTTAGAAACCAGTAGAGGGAAGAAGGAAAACGCAGAGGAAAAAGGGAGGAAGAAGAGGAGCTGCAGAAACCATTCCATTTTCCTACCCAACTCCATCAAATCATGAAGTCTAACATAGCCAGTAAGTGTCTTCCATCTCTGATCATACTAAGAATTTCATAAGCCAAAAATCTGGAAATGGGATATCTCAAAACTGAAATTGTGGAACTAGAAATTCATCTTTAAGAATAGCATGCGAAAATCCTTTCCCAACCTTGAACTAAACTCAAAATCAGTATGTAAAGCTATGAAGTATAAATACTATTAGAAGAATTCCAAAGAACTAGAATCAGTAGTCTTAAACTCGAAATTAGAAATAGAAAGAAGCCGAGGGATGGAGATGAAGGCTTCTTGGCATGCTGGAGCCGTTTTATGCCGGCACGAAGAAGACGATGAGAGAGCCGAGATCGAGAGCAAGGGAGGGGTGGTGTTCTACCTCTGCTGCTCTTACGGCAGCGGTGACCTGCTGCCTCTGTCGCGGTCGACGGCGACTCACGGCGGCATTGATGCCTCCGGTTGAACAACGGCGGGAGGATGGAAACTGGTGGCGATGTTCGCCGGAGAGGAGAGGGCCGACAAGAGGGCACCCCTGCCTCTGATTTAAGTGGGCGGCGACTCAAGGCGACGAGCAGGGAGACGTTGAAATCTGGGTGCTGATGCGTTGATGAAGAAGGCTATGCGAAGAACGTGACGCCGACGACGCGTTGACGGCGTAGCTGGCGGTGGTGCAACACCGGATTTTCGAGGGCCGAGAGAGAGATGCGGGAACGGGAGAGGAGCAGCAGCCCTGCCCCTGCTGCTGCTTGAGAAAGCGGGCGGTGGCGGCGGTTGGAGATATCGACCAGAGGTCAGCAAGATGGCGGAAACGGCGGCGAGGCTTCGCCGGATTTCAGAGAGGGATTTCTGATTTCAAGAGCTCCGAGTTAGGGGTTTTCCAAAACAGAGAAACAAAGAGGGAGGAGGCCGCCTTAGTCGGCGGCGTCGTGGCATTCACGTTGATTGCCGGCAGCGAAAGAAGTGGGGAGGAGAACTGGAGATAAATACTGCCGAACAATAAATCGACTAGCCCAACAATTAATTAATCTGCCGAATTGCTAATGGCCCAATTCTTGAATAGTGCAGATGGGCTAATAGTTAATTAATTGTAGTGCAGTTGGGCTAGATAAATCGACTAGTTAATTAATTGGAAATAAATCACTTAGTCAAGTTTAATGAAGACATTCGATTCATCGTTTTTACTCGAAACAAATTTATACATGAGGGTGAAGTCTCGAGTATTATTATTAATCCACGAATTGTAAAAATGTGTGAGCCCTAAGTCGTACTACGAGCTAGAAAGGAGTTAAAACCTTAAAAACTCTAATAAAATTTAGAAGACAATCATTTCGAGCTAGAAATAACATATTTCTCTTAGACTCGAATACATTCTGAGATGAGATTTTTCCTAAAGGACAATCGCGAGACAAGGGTCAAGGAATGTGAAGAAGAACCAGAAATCGCTCAATCACTTTGTAGCCATGTGGGTGTTTCTTTCAAAGAAATGTATGATGTTGATATGATTAAGCATGTTGGGAAAGCAAAGCATGTTGACTTAAAACCATTCATGCATAAAATACTTTCCGTCTTATATATGATGTTTATCTGTGCTGGATTGCCAATGTTTCTATCGATCAAGCTTGCACTAGCCGAAGTTCACTAGCCAGGTTGTGCAGATTGTGTGCACATGATGTCGTAAAATGTGTGCTCAGATTTTGAGCCAGTTATGAAAAATATGCGTCCGGGAAGGTGGCTACCTTACCTAGCGTGATTTCAGATGTGGTCAATATATTATGGATGTGAAAGGGGTTATACATCCGAATAATATGTTATGGATGCGAAAGGGGTTGTACATCCGGATAATACGTTATGGATCTGAACAGGGGTCGTACTTTCGAACTGTTGTGAAACAAATGATGTTTATTATGCACTAGTTGATTCTGTAAAACCTTGTGCGATATTGTGGTGAATGCATGATTAATAATTGTTTACTATAAAATGTTTTTGGCATAACCCCACATAGTACATCAAGTACTCAGTTCGCTCATATTTTCCAAAAACTTACAGGTTGAGCGAGGTGGCTAGGGCGACAGTGTTAAGAGGAGACTCGCTTATCTTTTGATTTCGTTTCAGAAAGAGATACATATCTTCAAATATGTATCTATTTTGGTAAAGACTTCCGTTATACGCTTCAAGCAACATATTTTGATAAGTACGTATAACTAGCTTCATGAACTAGTAAATCGAGAACTACTCTACTTTTATGTCTTCATGATTTTGGTTCAACTCTATAGGGTTACTTTCCTTGAATAATTAATAGACACTTGAGCCTTGGGTTTTTTTTTTTTTTTTCTCTCTCGTATTTTCATTTATCTTACGAGTCTTTATTGAACAAGTTTATTTCGTTGTTCATTTCATCAATTACGGAGTTATAAATATTTTTCCCTTTCTTCCCCGTTTCTTCTATCCAACCCTCAGTCATAGTTTTTCCGGCTTAGCTATCCTTAGCAAAGTGCAGTTGTGACATGTACGACACGTCGGCGCAGGATTTTGTGGATCTGGTATGTTCGATGAACTTCATGAGGGAGGAGACAAAGACGATCACGAGGTCTAGGTACAATTGCTCGAGGGCGGAGTCGGATCTCAACTACCCTTCCTTCGTTGCTCTCTTCAACTTCGACCAAAGAGGAATGACATTTACAAAGACGTTCAAGCGTACTGTGACGAATGTGGGGAAGGGTGGGGCCATGTATAGGATGAAATTGGAAATGCCGGTGAATGCGACAGTGGTGGCGCGGTGCGGCCGCGGACTCTGGTTTTCGGAGAGAAGTATGAGAAGAAGAGCTATTCTTTGAGCATTCGTTACATGGGCGATATCGAGTCGCCGTTCAGACAAGGGTCGCTCACCTGGGTTAAGGAGACCGGAAAGTATGCGGTGAGAAGTCCGATCGTGGTTTCCCCCGGAGTTGATAATTACGGCTAGTTTTTAAAATACATGCACTTTATAAGTTGTGACAACCTGTAATAATTGTTGAAGGCGCGCCATGCGCCTTGATGCGGTAAATTATACTCGAATTATGGTTTTTTTTCATAAATTTTTGAAATTTGTCGTAAATCTGAATTTCCTAAATTATTCGATCGATGTGCCATGGTAGATGAAGATATTGAGATGACAAAATCATCATAAATATTGTCAAGTTCCAAGGATCTCGTCCCATATTGTATTTTTGAGATTTATCATTAATGACAAAAGAGCGCTTTAAATCCAAGGATCTCGTCCCATTTTTCCATCTTTTGCGTGCGAAGTGTTACGAAAATAACCAAACAAAATATACGGAAGCAAGAAAAAATATGCACCAGTTGTTTACTCAGTTCATCACGAATGACTATGTTTGGGGCGCTGCCAAGCCAGGGATATTCACTAATATTTTCGGATACTGATTACAATGAGAAACCGTTAATTAAATAGTTAAACAAAGCCCTAATCTTAAGGGTGTGTTTGGTAAAGAAGATGAACCAAGATGAACCAAGATGAGAGAGATCATCTTGGTTCATCTCACTGTTTGGTAACCAACTAAAATAAACTGGAGGGCCCGAGATGAATACAAGGCCGTTGATATTTCACTGTTCCGCCTTGTTTAGTCATCTCACGTTTTTGGTCGGATGAGGTGAACTCATTAAAACAGTAACACAATACTTTATCTCTCTTACCATTTTATCCTTATGTATTTATACGATTTCAAATAATAATAATAATAATAATAATAATAATAATAATAATAATAATAATAATAAATCAATAATAATAATAATGTAATAAAATAATAATAATAATAGTAATAGTAATAGTAATAGTAATAATTATAATAATAGTAATAATAATAAATAATATCAATAATAGTAGTAATAATAATAATAATAATAATAATATAATAATAATAATAATAATAATAATAATAATAATAATAATAAATATTAATAATTTAATAAAATAATAATAATAATACTAATAATAATAGTAATAGTAATAGTAATAGTAACAATTATAATAATAGTAATAATAATAAATATAATAATAATTTAATAATAATAATAGTAATAATTATAATAATAACAAGAATAATAATAATAATAATAAATATAATAATAATAATAATAAAAATAACAATAATAGTAATAATTATAATAATAACAAGAATAATAAAAATAATAACTCAACAATATAATAATAATAATAATAATAATAATAAATATATTAATAATAATAATAAATAATAACAATAATAGTAATAATTATAATAATAACAAGAATAATAAAAATAATAACTCAACAATATAATAATAATAATAATAATAATAATAATAATAATAATAATAATAATAATAATAATAATAATAATAATAATAATAATAATAATAATAATAATAATAATAATACAAAGTAATAAATAATAAATAATAAAGGGTACTATTTAATCTCAACGATAAAAGTGAAATCGGTAGGGGTATTTAATAAGGGTAAAATAGTCAATTTAAATTTTAATCTAGAGTTTTGCAATTTGTACCAAACACAATATGATATCATCCGGGTCTGAATTTTTTGCTACCAAATGGTGAGATGAATGATTCATCTTGACACTATTCATATGAGTCATCTTGAGATGAATCATCATTCTTCATCTTGAGATGATTACCAAACGCAGCCTAAACCTATTAGGATTCCATCTGGGCCTAAAATGTGGGCTCAAAAATGTGGATCGCCGGTATTGAGATTTTGTGTACAGTCCATTCAGGCTCTATACACCAACATTGAAGGTAGAGATCAATGTGAGAAATGTAATATAAAATGTTCAAAAATAAATATAGTCTAAATATCTAAATTTTGGAGTACCCCTCAAGGTACCCTTACGTACGTGTATATGCATGTAGGACTACCGAGCCTTACTTAAAATATGGCCGAGAGGTAGATTTGGAAGGTGGGAGTGGAACCTCATCTTTAATTTCTCTACATGAATAAATATGACAACTTAATTTACTAGATCTTCATACTCTTGCTCCCGTTGAAATGTCTTGACTTCAATCAAACTTGATCAGACAAATTATCTTAGGTCAAGATTTTAATTTTCAAGTTTGGCAACTAACATAATGTAATATATCTTTCTTGTTTAGAGGAAACATGCTAGAGATGGTGTTTGACTAAACTTATTTAAATAGATATAAGATGTATTAACAACTTTTAAAAATTAAAATGAAAACATAAGTGAGACCTAGCTAGTTTGTTTTGAGAAACTAATAAGCTGTATTAGATTTAAATTTTAATTATAAGTCGTCATTAACTTATTTTGCCAAACATTTTTCAAAATTTTATTAACTCTTGACCAACAGATCCAAGAAAATCTATTTGCACGTTATGTGATACTTGATCTACTTTATATTTAAATTCATATGCTGCAAAATATCTATATATGGGCCAGAGGCGGCTTCGGTTTTATGAGCTGCCAAGCTCTAGATAAAGGTGGCAGGGGCGGGGCAACCAAATCGGGGGCCCTGTGCGAATTCGTAAAATTGGGCCTTTTTTCATAACTAAAAAAAAACATGTATTTTTTCTAAATTATAAATTAATGTCACACCATATGATAGCATATAAAACAAAATATAGAAAATATAACATTCACTTAAAAAGAGTAGCTCTACTAGCATGTTTAGAAACAAAATCACTAATTACACTTTTATCATTAATCTCTTCCAAGAGATCACATTCAATCGACATCAAAGCAAGTCCATTTAGTCTTTCTTGCGACATAGTTGTTCGTAAATATGACTTGAGCAACTTCAACTTTGAAAAGCTCCTTTCTGCTGAAGCAACAGTAACGGGAATAGTCAACAAGATTCTGTATGCAATCATCGCATTCGGGAAGCAATTAAATTGTTTCAAAAATGATAATAAATCCATGGCTCCCATTTTTCCCCTTGGCAAAAACCCCCTGAGTAATTTTAACTCAATAAACAAATCATTTCCGTCAATATCTGACACATCGCCCTTTCTAAGAGCTTCTTCAAGTTTACTACAAGAAGATTTGAGTTTAATATCATCCAAAGATTGCAACTTTTCAGAATTGAATAAAAATCCAAAGATATTCTCGTACAATTCATATTGTTCAAACCTTCTATCAAGTGATGCAATAGTTTGATCTACAATGTACGTGAAATATTGGATTCTAAATTCTTCCTCAGGAGATAATGATGTTTCCTCACTATTTGTTTCATCAAACTGCCTTTTCCTACGTATTATGCGTCTTTGAGGAAACATGGGATCAATTCCTATTTCATTTGCCAACTGTTTTGCAGTTTCGGTGGCACTTGAAAATCCAGTTTCTCTATAACTCTTAAAAAAAGAAATCAATCCCTTTATCTCACTCATAGCAATATCAATGAGCATATCCCTCGACTGTAAATGTTTGCTAACCAAGTTCACAGCATATAGAATTTCATACCAAATAACTGTAGCAAGCAAAAATTCATAACTACCAAGCTCGTTCACTGCTAAGGAATTAGCTTCACTTTGTGTCTTATAATCAGTATCAACATCAGCTACTTGAAGTAAGGCCTCTCTTATTTCAACAACCTGAAATCTTATTGCCTTAATACTTTCAACACGACTCTCCCACCTTGTGGTTGACAATGATTTAAGAGTAAAGTTTTTCACATTTTCTTTCAAGATATGCCACCTTTTCGTAGAATGAGCAAATATTGTATAAATACGCTGGACTATTCCAAAAAAACTTCTTGCTTTCGGAGAAGTATTTCCAATGTCACACAAGACCAAGTTAAGACTATGACAACCACATGGAGTATAGAAAGCTCTAGGATTCACGTCTAAGAGTCGTTTTTGCACACCTTGATGCTTACCTTTCATGTTAGACCCATTGTCATATCCTTGACCTCTAACATTATCTAAATCAAGATCAAGAGAATTCAGCACATTCTGTAAAGCTTGAAAAAGTCCTTCACCAGTCGTATCATCAACTTGTAAGAATTCAAGAAAATATTCTTTTATTCAAAAGAATTCGAAGAGCCATCAACACACCTCAAAATCAGGGTCATTTGTTCTTGATGACTAGCATCAGGTGTACAATCTAACATCAAAGAGAAATACTTTGCATCTTTTATTTTCTTGATGATTGCAGATCTTATTTTAGAAGAAAGCAAGAGTATCAACTCATTTTGAATGTCATGACTCAAATAATGGTGATGAATGGTACCACTGGAAATACGTTGAACATGCTCTATCATCACAGAATCAAATTTAGCCAACATTTCAATCAAACCTAGAAAATTTCCATTGCCACTCTGATATATCTTTTCTTTTTTTCCACGAAATGCTAGGTTATATTTAGCAAGATACTTGACAATAGCAACAATTCTAATCATAACATTTTTCCAGTACTCTTTTTCTTTCTTGAGTTGCTCTTGAACAACTTTATCAATTGTTTCATTCTGTTGCAATCTGTTTCTAAGGTCACACCAAGTCGTCATATTTAATACATGATCATTGCTTGTTTCGTGTTCTTTAAGTCTTTCACTAAGATGCGACCAATCATTAAAACCTTCATTTACCAACTGACTTTTTCCACCTTTTCCATGACCCTTTCTGAATATCTTACAACAAAAACAAAAAACCTTGTTAAGCTCCTTTGAGTAGACAAGCCAAACTCTATCACAAGTTTCACCATTAGGCAAGTATCTAATATAGAACGTTGAAGAAAATCTTCGAGACAAATTATCTCTAGGACCTTTTACTATGGTATCATCTCTTTTAGGGCCATTAACAGCCAAAAGATCAATCAAATTTGAATCTAGAGAATCCCATGTTCTTGGATCATATACATCAATTAATCTTGGATTACTAGACTCAACATCATGATTGCAATTAATATGATCATCAACTTCTTCTACATTATCATCTTTTTCAGCACCATCAATCACAGTATCTAATTGCTCAACATTCTCACTATCAACGTCTAACCCTTCCTCAGAATCTATGGCTTTTTCATCTACTCGAGGTTCCTTTGAAAAAAACTTATCTATAGCACCTTTTTGGGATTGAATCAATTCTTCTACTCTCTTTTTCTTATTTCTTTTTTCATGTCCAGATGGATATTTCCGAATCATATTAACACAAATAAGAGGGAGAGAAAAGATAGCACCAGTAGTCCAAGATTGCTCCAAATATGGCTGCTCGTGCTCAACCTCTTTCACTTTTCTAAGAGCAAGTCCTTTGTAACCAACATTTACAACCTGCATAAAATATTTAACATCCATCAATTAAAATTGTTGACTTAATCTTAAACTAGACAAAAAAACAAAAGAAAAAAAAATTGTATAAAATGAATGATCATAAACGTGGGGTTTCTTTCAAGCTCTTGTCTCTTGATAAATGAGGAAATGATCCATCAACTATATGCCAAAACTTAATACATATGTGGATTCTTTTTCTTTCTATCTTTCAATCTTCATTAAGAAATAAAAAAGAAAAAATTGATAAAGTGGGGTTCCTTTTCTAATTTCTATAATCTATTATCTATGGAAATTAAAACATAAAGAATAGATGGTTAAATACATACCTAAAAATATTAGAAATAAGCTTGATCAGAAATCCTAAGTGCAAAGAGAGGCAGCCATCGCCAACTCGCCGCCGCCGCTCGCCATGAAAAGGACGCAGAAAAGAGAAAAGGGGGAGAAGGGTTAGATAATGACTTTTTGTATTCTGTTGAAAATTGAAATATGATCATAATAAGACGACGTTGCCTGCTGCTATGTGTATGTGGGGCCCTTGAATTGATTAAAGGAAGTAAAAAAAAAAAAGAAAACGTTAACTTAAGAAAGAAACGTTTTTAAGAAAGAAAAAAACAAAATAAATTATGAAATGAAAGCAGAGGGGCGGTGCGTCTACTAAGTTTCGAACCCATTATCATTTAAAGAAATAAAAAGCACTCAACCAACTGCGCTACTAAAACATTTTGAAAATAAACAAACAAAATAAATATACATATATACTATATGGGCAAAAATAATTTGGGGCCCCAAATTTTCGGGGGCCCTGTGCGGTCGCCCATGCTGCACAGGGCCCAGAACCGCCCCTGAAGGGTGGGGTATTACTTTGATGTGTGTTTCTTCATAGTCATTCGATTGAAAAACAAAAAACAAAAATATATATATATATATATCCATATCCCTACCATTATAACACCATCTTTTTTTTTCATTCTTTTCTTTTTTCTTCCAATATCCACCAAAACATGCCGGAATACGGATAGGACAATAGTCATGTTTCATTCTTTGAAAAAAATTCTAGAATAAACCCACTACAAAAAAAGTAGGTATTTGTAACAAACTTTTGCAACAATAATAAATTTTTTCCTCACATAAGCCTAGGTATTTTATGTGATGAAACTATATTTTTGTCACATTATGTTATATGCAAGGACCCTAATATGACGACGCTTCCTCATCTATTGTGATGACGCTGTGACGAAAAAATCGTCACAAATACTCAATTTTTTTGTAGTGACCATACAATTGGACTATATCTTTACTTTGATTATCAAAACTAATCATGAAATAACATGGTGGGAATGAGTCAAGAGTGGTTTTTTACTAACCTTGTGTTGCCTCCCTTTAGCCATTGACGTGAAGAAATCCCTTTCCCATGGTCGAAGCGATTTTGTTTTTTTTTTTTTTTTTTTTTTTTTTTTTCCAGTTCAAAAAGGGCCTCTGTAAGTTGGGCATGAGGAGTAAATGAGTAATACATGGTTCTTTGGCTCCGTTTCTGCACCACTGATGATAAGTAGAATTAGCGTAAGGCAATGTTAAAGACAGTTGCGTAATTGATTGAAAAGGAAAAGGCTTACTTCAAAATTACTTGTTAATTAATATCGATCAAATGTTAACTAAAAACTTATTGAATAAGAAGTAAAAGAAATATGAAGAAATAAATTGGGCCCTCAATTTTATTTTCTAGTACAGCACTGTCTCACACATCTATTCTATATAAAAAAACGTATTATGAATTGAACTGCGCTTCATTTGCCTAGACACTTGAATTTTCAGCATAGTAATGCATGATTGAATTCTAGTAATCTCAATACTAAACATGCTATCAAATTTTAGAGAAATGCTCTATTGCCTACTATTGATATATTTTAATATGCCTATGAGTGATGTGATTAAAAAGTTAAAGAGGGTAAGAGCATCTCCAGCGGGCTCGAGCCCCCGCCGAGCCCGTTGCGCGAGTCTCGTGCCCGCTGGCGAGTCGAGGGCGACGCGCGCCGGGTTCGCATATGCGAGCCGAGCTCGCGCTCCTTCTCCCCTGCTGTGCTAGCAATTTATTTATTTTTTTAAAATTGATATTTCTAGCCGAAAATAAAAAAATAAAAAATTGAACGTTAGTCTCCAAATTAGTTTGCATATTTTCAAAACTATTTCAAATTATGTTGTAATTTGTTTGTTTAAATTAATGTTTGTTTCAATTTAATAAAAAAAAAATCCAAAAATTTTGTTTGTTTTTTTATTAAAAATAAAATTAATTAAACAAATAAAATCGAACGAAAAACAAATTAAAAAACATATCAAAAATTATAAATAAAATGAATTAAAAATAAAAGAGAGTCAGATGGAGGAGCTTGCGGCTGAAGATGAAATTTGAGAAGAGACCCTCCCCACTGGAATAGTACCGTAAGTCCCTTTTAGGGGCCGGAGATGCTCTAATGACCACATGGTATGTATCCTTGTAATTACCCTTTAATACATTTTTGTGGGGACCACTGGGAAATCTTAATGTTCTTTAGTCTGACTCGGGTTCCACATTTCTTTTATCTTGTCGCATTTGCATCTTGAAAAGTAGCTAAAAAGTTAACATCATAATCAAATTGTGCAACATCAACTGTATAAAAATCTGTAGAGAATCGAAGTCTTTCCCCCACAATATCAATAATGCAAGCTGCAAAACAACAAATTACTTAACAGCCTGGCCGATTTTGCTTAGCATAAACAAATTACTAGCCAATAATAAGCCACCACTTCTGACTTTAGTCTTCCAAGCATACTTTAAATAATTATAGATTTCTATATATTATAAGATGCGAATCTTAAATAGATCAAGTTAATGCAAAGATAAGTCTCAATTACGATATATAACAGAAGCATTAGCTTAAAAGAAAGTTTATTAATTACTTAGTTAAGAGCAAATTATATATAGGTAAAATACACAAATTTGCCTGATAAATTTAGTTTGAACTTTACTTTACATGTGTGATAATTTTAGCTATATAAATCAAATGTATTATAATGTTAGTCATTTAATAAATTTGCACCAAAAAATACAGCTGGCAACGAAGGTCCTCAAAGCAAAAATATATATATATATTCTTAGAAGATACATGTTGATTTAGAAAATACTAAAATATATTTTATACTTCAAACGACAGGGGGTGCAAGCTCGATTTTTCAGTGTCGAAATTCATTAAATGACTAAAATTATCACAAACATAATTTATATGAATAAAATAATCACAAGATAAAGTTATTAGGCTAAATTTATATGTTTTGCGTTATATATATATTTTGTTCCTAATAGATGTCTAGAAATTTTATAACTTCGTAAAATACCTTATTTCCCAGATCCCCAATAAACTTTTCAAAATGCACATGATCCTCTCTCACACTTTTGGGGGATGGTATCCTCTATCCCTAAATTAGTGTCCCAATGGTATCTCAAAATTCAATTTCTACTAATTTTATATTATTTTTAAAAAAAATACTATAATATAGTAAATCATAATATACATTTATAAGAAAAAATGGATTTTTTTTTTTAAATTATATACTTTAGTTTTGAATTTTTCAACTCTGATATTCTAATAAAAGTGAAATTAAATGCTAAAAGATAATTATAAACCCTAATGAGGATGAGTTAACCCTTGAAAGTAATCATAAATTTAAACTAAATCATTATAAAATAAATTTATTAAAAAAAATTACATGAAACTAGTAGAAATTGAATTTTGGGACACCAATTTAGGGATAGAGGATCCCAAGTCCACTTTTGGTGGTCCAACCGTGTCCCAAGTTGATGATTTCACTATTTTTATAATATTTTTCATAAAAATACAAATTAGTAGTATAATTTTGGGATCATAATTAATATCTATAATTAAAATTTTAAAATTAAAAAAAATTATATACCCTAGTGTTAAATTTACCATCTCTATTTTAACTAATCAAATTTAAATCAAACCATAGTAGTAATACATAACAATTGAAGAAAAAATTCATAAATTTGACAATTGAGATAAGCATATCGAAACCATATCCTATACATATAGTTAAGTAGCACACCGACACTTCATTGATATACCAATCACACTTTGGAGCTAGGGTGAGGAAAAAAGAAAAAGAAAAAAAAAAAAAAAAAAAATGGAGCTTCCAAATGCAGTGGCTCTGTTTCTGCTGCTATGGATTTTCTTGGCTCACCATGCTTCAGCACAGAAAAGATCAACATACATTGTACATATGGATAAACCCTCCATGCCTAAGGCCTTCTCCTCTCACCATTTTTGGTATTCTTCCCTTCTTAAATCTGTTAATACTCAAGCTTCACTCGACAGCACCAATCCCGATCCGAAGCTTCTCTACGTCTACGACCACGCCTTCCATGGCTTCAGCGTATCCATGTCCGAACATGAACTCAAACTACTCAAAACCTTACCGGGATTCGTCTCGGCCTACGCCGATGACGTCATCACCGCCGACACTACCCACACCCCTGACTTCCTCTCCCTCACTTCAGCTTCCGGACTATGGCCGGCGTCCCAGTACGGCAAAGACGTCGTCATCGGCGTCGTCGACACCGGAATCTGGCCGGAGAGCCCGAGCTTCAACGACCACGGGATGACCTCTGTCCCAACGAAGTGGAAGGGGATTTGCAGCGGCGGAGAGGAATTCAATTCATCACTCTGCAACAAGAAACTCATCGGAGTTAGATACTTCAACAAAGGAATTCTAGCAGATAACCCCACCATTCCGGCGCCGAACACTGCGAGGGACGACGACGGCCACGGCAGCCACGTCGCCTCCATCGCCGCTGGAAACTTCGTCGACGGCGTCTCCTTCTTCGGCTACGCCCCCGGGACCGCGAGAGGGGTGGCGCCGCGCGCTAGGCTGGCGGTGTACAAGTCCCTGTGGCGCGGCGGCGGCGTGTCGTCGGATGCGTTGGCCGGGATAGATCAGGCGGTGGCGGATGGAGTCGATGTGATCTCGCTCTCTTTCGGTCAAGCCGGAGTTAATCTGTACGAGAACCCTATCTCCATAGCTAGCTTCGGAGCTAGAGAGAAAGGGATTGTAGTGTGTACGTCGGCGGGAAACCGCGGCCCCGCTGTAAGGACGATAAGGGAGAAAGGAATCCCGTGGGCCGTCGTCGTGGCGTCGGGGACCGTCGACCGGTGGTTCGCCGGAACTTTAACTCTCGGCAACGGAAAAACCATCACGGGATGGACCACGTATCCAGCTCCAGCCGTAGTCAGAGACGTGCCGCTCTATTACAACCGAACATCAGACGGCTGCAGCACCGCTGAGCTGGCGGAGGCGCCGGAGAACGTCATCATCGTCTGCAACACCACCGCCGGAAATTTCGTTTCTATAATGGCAGGCTTATCCAATTCTAATGTCCGAGCAGCTATAATAATAGCCGAAGCTCCCCTACCCGAAGATTCCTCCTATTTCCGATCCAACACTTTTCCAAACCCCGGCATCATAATCAGCGTGGCGGAAGGAGAGCAAGTGGTCGATTACGCATCCGCCGCCGCCGCCCCGACCGCAAGCATACGTTTTCAGCAAACACTTCTCGGGAAGACGCCGAGAGCTGCACCGGAGTTATCCGATGATTCATCGAGGGGTCCTGCTCGGAGCTACGAGGGAATCTTGAAGCCGGACTTGACGGCGCCTGGAGTTTTGGTCTTAGCGGCCTTTCACCCTCTACTCCCGGCAGCGAGAATCGGCAGAAACGTCGACATTTCTGCCGATTACAATCTGTTGTCGGGGACATCGATGGCGGCCCCACATATCTCAGGGGTCGCGGCTCTTTTAAAAGCCGCGCACCCTGATTGGAGCCCTTCGGCAATCCAATCCGCGATGATGACGACCGCAAATCCCCTCGACAACACCAACCGGCCAATCAGGGAGCAGTATGGCACAGTCGCCGGTGCACTGGGGATCGGGTCGGGTCATGTCGATCCGAACCGGGCTCTCAACCCGGGACTCATCTACGATGCGTCCGTACAGGACTTCGTGAACTTGGTGTGCGCCTTGAACTTCACTGCCAACCAAACTCAAACGATCATAAGGTCAAGCTACAATTGCTCGAAGCCGTCCTCCGACCTCAACTATCCATCTTTCGTGGCTATTTACGGGGCTGCAGAGGTCGGAAGGACGTTGACACGAAGGTTTAGAAGAAGTGTGACGAATGTAGGGAATGGCGAGGCCACGTACAATGTTAAGGTGGAAGTGCCGGTGAACACCACAGCTAGAGTTGAGCCTCAAACTTTAGTGTTTAGCAAGAAGAATGAGGTGAAGAGTTATTCCCTTACGATTCGGTACAAGGGTGATTTAGATACTCAACACAGAGAAGGTGCAGTGATTTGGATCGACCAAACGGGGAAGTATCGAGTTAGAAGTCCGATTATGGTCTCTGCCGGTGCTGACAATTTCGAGTAGCTTTTGTGATAATGATCTGAGATCAAAGCACCTTGATTGTGTACTTGTGTAATTCGTAAAGCTTTTTCCATGTCCTGCAATAATGTGTTGTTCTGGTCGATAAGTAACTATAATAAAAAAGGGCCAAGATGGTTGGGACATAACACTTAGTTGTACTTTGACTATTATAATATCTCTGTTATTTACCGACTCTTCAACGTGACCAAAACAGTTTTAGTTTAGTTTCATAAAATAAAAATAAATAATTTTTAAAAAAAAGAAAAAAAGAAAAAGGTAATTGCTCATTAAACCTTTCTATGCACTGAACTTTGAAATCGATCAATTTGTGATTTTATTCAATCTTTTCTAATAGAAGAGTTTTTGCTATCATTTGTCTTAAGTAATTCCTAACTAACTACGAATTTTATAGTGTAATGTCTATATTCTATCATTCAATGTTCTTCTCTCTGTCTCTACCGATTCAGATTTTGAACATTTGGTTCAGAAAAGAATAAAAATAAAACAGCCGAACCACAAAAGTATCTTTCTACACATCTTTGCAGATTAATTCTATTTGGGTTTATGTGAGTGTCCTTTGCTTTGAATAGTCTAAATGGGATTCTGAGAACTAAGAATGGGTCCACTCCGCGCCTTAAATTTCTTGTGCACGCTGTCGAGCATTAATATTGATCTCACTGTCTTTGGATCTAATATCGCAAATTCCATTTCATTTGGATAATATATGCTCCTTCTCTTCACGATATATAAGAATTGGAGTTGAGGATTAATTTTTAAGTTGTGTTGTTAAAAGCCAAGTCTCTTTCCCTTGAAAGTATACAATAAAGAATATCCGCTTGTAAGGTATTCACCTCGGAGATTAAACAGACGTAGGTCAGTTGACCGAAAAATTATGTGTTTACTTGTTTACTTTCAATATTGATTGTCATTCATTATTTAACAATGCATTGAACTGATTCCGCAAGTATATTCACGTTTATAATTATAGAAAATCGATTTTTCTAAAACGAGTATAATCTAAGATTTTAGACTTCCTCACTTGACTGATAATTCATATTAAAGATGAACCAACTACCATATAGTCAAAAGGATTAATATCAATTACCAATCAATATAATTGCTGCATATTTGTCACCTCTAAAATATCAGACATTATTGATCTGGCAAGAATCGAAAAGTTGCAATACACGGATATTCACCCCTTTACGTTTTGGCTCGTTTTTGGACCAACATCATATATAAAATATATCAAATTAAAGCAAATAAAATGGATGTATAAGGTAAACTTAATTTCTATTGGACTATCATATTTCATGTATAATATATGATACTCCCTCCGTCTCAAGTATTCCGACACTCTTTCCTTATTGGGTCATCTCAAGTATTCTGATACCTTTCCTTTTTGAGAAATAATTAGCTAATTAATAGTATAATTAGTAAATCACTTATTACACTTAACAATATCTAATTAAATCTCATCATCCACTCACCTCACAACACGTATCACAATATAATTTAAATACTAAAAGTTTAAACTATCATAACTTTCTCGTTTTTATAATTTTTATACCAAATTAAAGGTCTTGATACGATCTTTCATTTAAGATCAAACATGGATATGTTTTTATGCATTTATGATGCTATAGTTTAAAAATATGTCTAAATACATAAATCACATCACATCCCTACACACATTACACTTTACACACTAAACATTTCCGTCTTAAGTTCCGTGCCGAAAAGAAAATTGTCGGAATACTTGAGACGGAGGGAGTATTTATTACATCTCAAAATTTGGACAAATATAAGTACTAAATTAAGTTAATATATGAATTTCTTTTCATAAGATAATGATGCCAACTTACGTACTATGAATAAAATGTAGTACTATTAGATTAGGCAAATGAAATTAATACATATGGTAGGCTAGATTCCCACTCATTTATGACATTCCTTAAATTAATTCAAGTGATTAAAAATTATTATGTCTTTTTTATAATATGAGGATGCCCGCTAGTATTGATAGATTTTATGATTTTGAGACATAATGTCTTTGCGATAATTGAGGTAATTCTATAATCTTACTTTATTTTAATTTTGATTTATTCATAATTTATGGAATTTTATGTAGAGAGATTAATATATCATCTAGATACTATTCCCTCCGTTCCACTTATATAGGGATAGTTGACTGCCTTTTTGTGAGACAAGCAGTCAATGGAACGGAGGGAGTAGAATAAATATTACAATCAAATTTAATTTATTTATTATTAATTCGAATCAAATCTAATCTAATGTAATTTATCCCATAATTTATTCTGTTAATCACTGTATATAATCATCATAACTAAATATTTCATTCCAAATAATAAATTACCTTTTATGCATGTATAATATTAGTCGACAAGTTAATAATTTTAGCTAATCGGAAATTTAATTTGGACGCTATAAAAACATTATGTCAAAAAGTCATTTCCGCTATATATTTACTATATGAAACAACATTATTCTGATCTGGAAAAAGAAAAAAAATAAAATAAATAAAGAATGGAGGTTCCTAATGCAGTGGCTCTGTTTCTGCTGCTATGCTTTGCCTTGTCTCACAATTCTTCAGCCCAGAAAAGATCCACATACATTATACATATGGATAAACCCTCCATGCCCAAGGCCTTCTCCTCTCACCATTTTTGGTATTCTTCCATTCTCAATTCAATTACTCAACCTTCCAAAACCCACCCAATGCTTCTCCACGTCTACGACCATGCATTCCATGGTTTCAGCGTATCCTTGTCCGAAGATGAAATCAAACTACTCCAAACCTTACCAGGATTCGTGTCGGCCGACGACGTCGTCACCGCGGACACTACCCACACCCCAGACTTCCTCTCCCTCAATTCAGCTTCCGGACTATGGCCGGCATCCAACTACGGCGAAGACGTCATCATCGGCGTCGTCGACTCCGGCATTTGGCCGGAGAGCCCAAGCTTCAACGACCATGGGCTAACCCCTGTCCCCACAAGGTGGAAAGGAACATGCAGCGGCGGTGAACAGTTCAATTCATCACTCTGCAACAAGAAAATAATCGGAGCAAGATACTTCAATCGGGGTATCATAGCAAGCAATTCAACCAATCCGGTACCGAACACCGCAAGGGACGACAATGGCCACGGCAGCCACGTCTCCTCCATCGCTGCCGGAAACTTCGTCGAGGGCGTCTCCTTCTTCGGCTACGCCCCTGGGACCGCCAGAGGGGTGGCGCCGCGCGCCAGGCTGGCGGTCTACAAGGCCCTGTGGGGCGGAGGCGCCAACGGCGTCTCGTCCGATGTGCTGGCAGGGATAGACCAGGCCGTGGTGGACGGAGTTGACATACTCTCGATTTCCATAAGCTCCGAAAAAGTCAATTTGTATGAGAACCCTCTTTCAATTGCTAGCTTCGGAGCCAGGGCAAAGGGTATCGTAGTCTGCCTGTCGGGAGGCAATCGCGGGCCGGTTTAAGGACCGTACGATCAGGAATCCCTTGGGCTGTGGTGGTCGCGGCGGGGACTGTTGATCGGTGGTTTGGAGGGACATTAACTCTCGACAATGGAAAAACCATCACGGGATGGACTACATTTCCAGAAAGAGCAAATCTCAGGAATTTGCCACTCGTTTACAACCGGAGTTTATCCGGTTGTACTCCGAAGGAACTAGCCGAAGCCCCAGAAAACAGCGTCGTTTTATGCAACACTACCTTCGGAAAGGCAATGAAAGGCATCTCAAATTCTAAAGCCCGAGCAGTAATAGTGATATCTGAAGATCCGATCATATTCAATCTCAACACCTTTCCGTACCCCGGCATTGTAATCAACAATGCACAGGGACAAGAACTAGCCGATTACGCGGCGAACAGTGCAGCCCCGAGAGCGAGCATTGATTTCCAACAAACGTTTATTGGAAAGGAGGCGACAACTGTACCAACTGCACCAACTTTATCAGTTGTTTCTTCGAGAGGCCCTAGTATGAGCTACGAGGGCATCTTGAAGCCAGACTTGATGGCGCCCGGAGTCTTGATCTTAGCAGCCTTCAACCCTCATGTCACGGTGGCAACACTACGTAGACACGTCAACCTCACCAGTGACTACAATCTCATTTCAGGGACGTCGATGGCGTGCCCTCATATCTCTGGGGTCGCGGCCCTTTTGAAGGCCGCGCACCCAGACTGGAGCCCTGCGGCAATCCAGTCTGCCATGATGACGACTGTTAATCCTCTTGACAACACGGGCCAAACTATTAAGGACCAAAATGGAAGAGTTCCTGGTCCACTGGGTGTCGGGTCGGGTCATGTCGACCCGAACCGGGCACTCCACCCGGGCGTCGTGTACGATGCGTCCTTACAGGACTTGGTGGATTTGGTGTGTTCCATGAACTTCACCGGCGAGCAGAGGCAGACGATCATAAGGTTGAGCTACGATTGCTCAAATCCATCGTCCGATCTCAATTATCCGTCGTTCGTTGCTCTGATTCATGCTGCTGAGATTGGAAAGACGGTAACCCGCACGTTTCGAAGAAGTGTGACGAATGTAGAGAATGGTGCGGCCGTTTATAAGGTTAGGGTAGAAGTACCTTTGAACACGAGGGTTATAGTTGAGCCTCAAACTTTGGTGTTTAACAAGAAATACGAGAAGCTGAATTATTCTCTTACGATTGCGTATAAGGGTGATGTAGAAATCCAACATAGAAGTGGTGAGGTGATTTGGATCGACCAAACGGGGAAGTTCCAGGTTAGAAGTCCGATTATGGTCTCTGCTGCGGCCGACAATTTCAACTAATTTGTGAAGATTTCACTATAATGTTTCACTATTATTATCCTGGTTGAATAATCCAATATAGAATACTACAAATCGTAATTGTATAAGTATTTAAGCAAAACGTTTATTTAAGTAGGCAATATTTCCAATATTAATATTGCCAAAGAGCCAGTAATGCTCATAGGCTTGTCAGTCTTCGAAATTGTCAGCTGCAACTGAGACCATAATCGGACTTCTTACTCTATACTTCCCAGTTCCGTCGATCCATATAACTGCACCTTCTCTATGTCTAGTAGATATATCAGCCTTATAATGAATTGTTAGAGAATAGCTCTTCTTCTCATTCTTCTTCCGAAACACTAAAGTTTGAGGCTCGACTGTCGCCGTGGTGTTCACCGGCACTTCCACCTTAACCATGTAGGTAGCCGCACCATTCCCTACATTCGTCACACTTCTTCTAAATCTTCGAGTCAGCGTCCTTCCTATCTCCGCAGCACGAACAAGAGCCACGAACGACGGATAATTGAGGTCCGAGGACGGATTCGAGCAATTGTAGCCCGGCCTTATGATCGTCTACGTTTGGTTGGCAGTGAAGTTCATGGAGCAGACTAGATTCACTAGATCTTGAGGAGAAGCATCGGATCTACATGGCCCGATCCGATGCCTAGTGGAGTGGCGACTGTGTTATCCAGCTCCCTGATAGGCTGGTTAGTGTTGTCAGTTGCTGGAAAGGTCGATGTTTCGACCAATTTGAGCAGCCATTATATTAGGATTGAAAGCTGCTAAGATCAACACTCCCGGTGCCAATATATCAGGCTTCAAGATACCTTCATAACTTGGTGCAAGGCCTCTAGATGAGTCATCTGATAAAGCCGGGGCAGCTCTCGGCCCTCTTCCTAATATCGTTTGCTGGAAATCGATGCTCGCTGTCGGGGATGAACTGCTCGACGCGTAGCTGATCACATCCCGCCCTTCTGCAGGGCGGATCACGATTGCAGGCTCTGTAAATGAAGTAGACCTATATATCCGGGGATCTTCGATGATGACGATCGTTGCTCGGAGATCAGATTCTTGTTGGTAGAGCATGACCGTGCCGAGATATGCATCGTTGTTGTTTAGATTGCAAATCAGAATAGAGTTAGCAGGGGCTTCCGTTAGCAACTCGGGCGAGTTGCAAGGAGACGAGGTCTCGTTGTAGACGAGTTGCAAGTTTCTGACAATGGCTGCTGCCGGAAACGTAGTCCATCCGGTGATGGTTTTTCCGTTGCCGAGAGTTAAAGTCCCTGCGAACCACCGGTCGACGGTGCCGGAAGCCACCACCACAGCCCGTGGGATTCCATTGTATATACTCCCAAGTCCACGGGTCCCACGATTCCCTGCCGACAGACAAACCATGATTCCCTTCTCTCTAGCACCAAAACTTGCTATAGAGATTGGATTCTCATATAGATTTGTTTCACGATTACTTATAGAAACGGAGATTATATCGACTTCATCAGCCACGGCCTGGTCGATTCCAGCCAGCAAATCGGACGAAACAGCCCCGCCGCCCCAGAGGACTTTATACACAGACAGCCTAGCACGTGGGGCCACCCCTCTCGCAGTTCCTGGGGCGTAGCCGAAGAACGAAACTCCGTCAACAAAGTTCCCAGCAGCAATGGACGAGACATGGGTGCCGTGGCCGTCGTCGTCTCTTGCTGAGTTTCTAAACTCGCGGTCGGGATCCGAAGCTCGAATGCCTTGGTTGTAGTATCTGGCTCCGATGATCTTCTTGTTGCAGAGGGATGAGTTGAATCCTTCACCGCCGTCGCAGACGCCCTTCCACTTTCCGGGGGTGATACTCATTCCGTCGTCTCTGAAGCTCGGACTCTCGGGCCAGATGCCGGAGTCGACGACCCCGATGATGACGTTTTTGCCGTAGTTGGACGCCGGCCAGATTCCGGCGGCAGTGTTGAGGCCGAGGAATTTGTAGGAATGTGTGGTGTCTGGGGTGACGATGTCATCGGGGTAGGCGGAAATGAAGCCGGCGGAGCTCTTCAAGGCTTCGATTTCGTCTTTTGTCATGACTGCGCTGAATCCGTGGAAGGCATTGTCGTAGCTGTAGATGAGCTTGGGCTCGGATTTGTCGGTGCCGACGGAAGTTTGAGCAACCGACAGTGATGATTTGAGAAGGGAAGAATACCAGAAATGGTGAGTGGAGAAGGCCTTAGGCATGGAGGATTTGTCCATGTGGACAATGTATGTGAAGCTTTGTGAAGAAACATGGTGAAGAGAGAGTGAGAGCAGAAGAAGAAGCAGAGCAACTGTGTAAGGAAGCTCCATTTTTATTTTGATGGTCTTGAGTATTAGTCGAAGATGCTGAGCTGTAAAGACAGCAATATTTGTATACTTTTGACTTGTCTTTGATTAGATTCGTATTTGTTATACCTTATCTTCTTTGCAAGTGGTTGTTGCTATTGCTAAAACTATTTGTCCAATTTGTGTTATTTAATTAGGGAAATGTTTTTCTATGACTACATTCGACGCCATCTTCTAGTTAAAACTTAAAAGATACACTTGGGTCAGTCAGAGGCACCGTGCGGACGGCTAAAATACTGACATTTTTATTCGTGTAGATTATCACTTTTCTGTATAAAGATTGACACTTTTAAAAATTGGCATTTTATTCGTAAATAATTATGTTAAAGATTGACATTTTTATTCGTATAGATTAATATTTTTCTGTATAAAGATTGACACTTTGACCCGGTCACACTATGTGACCGACCTCACTCAAGTTTTTGTCAAACTATAAAAGATTGATTTTGCAAATCTACTTCTCAGATCAGAATATTCCAAATCTATTTATCTCCAAGTTTTCGCGCAAAAAAAAATTAATTCTAAAATTTTATATTTCCTCTCAATCTAACTTTACCTATTTTGGGTGGTTTGTCTGTAATTATTCTAATCACTCAATCACAATATTATACTATTAATATATTGTGTTATTTTTAATAATAATATGATTTTGTGTAGCAAAAATAATGAAAAAAATACAATAATAGAAAAAGAGAGAGAAGACATAACCGAGAAGAAAAAAAGGATATAGTAATATTTACAAATAAAAAAGCGTACTTTCAATGTGTAACTAACTATAGCAAATGTGATATCTATTTATAGACGAAAAAAATATATAAAATTTTGGTATTGTTTTTTTAATATAGTGTAAAATATATTATGATTTTGATGTAATATTCATATATTAAGTTCAAATGGAGACGTCGTTACCAACATTCTCATATTTACTTGAACTTGATAAGGATAAATAAATTTGTTTTAACATTTCCTTCCTACGCTACTATATACTTTTCTTATTACTAGTATATATACCACCCGTCGAGCTTCGACGAAATATTTAAATGAGAATATTTTTATCATTCCATTCCATTAAATAAAGAACAAAGTATATAGCCGATTATTAATTAATCTAATGGTATTAATACTAAGCCCTAGTTTGGTTCACTCTTTTTTGGGTAAGGAAAGGAAAATAATTAAGAGATTTCATTATTTGTTGTTTGGTTTGAGTAATATGTTATCCATTATCCTTACTTTGGGGTAACCCAATCCACCATATTATTACCCCTCAAGGAGGAGGGGAAACAAGAGTAAGGGAATCCCCCCTCACAAGGAATTCATTTCCATCAATTAACCAAACATTCAATAAAAGTAACCCTTATTATTTCAATTCCCTTACTTGACTTGATTCAATTCCATTTCTGTTTCCCAACTTGAACCAAACAAACACTAAATGAATAAGTAATCCAAAAAAAAAATAGTAAAAGAATAAGTAAATGGGAGTATCACTTTTCTTGGTACACTACAATAAAAGCGGGTGTTAACTACTGAAAATTCGGTAGTTAAAGCCTAATATTTGGTAGCTAAACTACTTCACTACCGAAAATATTCGTAGTTAAAAAGTGCGTCATTAAATTTTTTTACTACCGAATTGTCGGTCGTTAAAGCACAACTACCGAATTTTCGGTCGCTAGCAGTCAAACAACTACTGAATTTTCGGTAGTTAAATACGGTTTAACCGAAACTGACTATAAAATTTTCGGTAGTTATTCCGTAGTTAATTGAAAATATGGTTGCACACAAGAAGTTATTTTTCACTATCCACCTGCTCCAATCATCATTCCAAAAAATTAAAATGGGCCACAATTCATACATTTTAAGCTGTAAATATCATTAACCATACCAAAATATTGTGGTTTTCATATCCCATAATTCGATCAAGGTCAATAAGAAATGGAAAAAAAAATCTAGTTATTCGATCACAAAACAAAGTATCTAATTCAAAATCCAATGTAGTCTAATAAGTCTGAGGAGGAGGTGGGGGTGGTGGCTGGAATCGTGACTGGAAAGACATGAATGCAAACATTCGGTCCATGTTTTCCTTCAATGCTAAGAAGTAAGAACTCCCTTCTGCGTTGTTGTTCTTGTGATGCTGCATCATCCCACTCTGTTGCTTCAGAAGTGCCTCCATTCACGGTCCTGACTCATTATGCCTAGAACCTACTAAAATCCATAAACAAAAAGGAACTTAAATTCTAAATAAGCACTACTATAGGTTCAGCAGTAAAACAACCCAACGAACAGCACAAAAACAACCCAAACGAACAGCACAAAAGCCACACAAATTAACAGTTAAATACACACTGCCAACAAAACAAAGTAGGTGCAGCAGCTATATAAATCAGCTAGGTTGAATTAAGATCAACAAAATGACAACACCGCGCCAACGGGTTGTCCCAAGGATGCTTGAAAAAGATATAAACAGGGGACAACAAGTATCTCAACCAAATTTAATTCATATTTTTAGACTTTTATGGAGATTGAACAGCTGCTAACAGGGGACAACATGCTTTTTTGCAATTTTCACCAAAAAAAAGAAGAAAGAAAAAAAAAACTCAAATTAATGAGAGCAACAATTAGAAGCCAATCTAGTGAATTAGAAAATCAAAATTTCTAGGTAGGTTTGACAGTAAACTCAATACCTATATCATCTGATCTTGCATTAATTTGCCAAGTCACGTACACAAAACAGAGCACCAACAACAATCAAAATCAAAACAAAAATATCCATCAAAATGCATTTCAGCATCATAAATAGCAGCAAAATTTGCAGTAGCAGAGCAAGGAAACAGCAGCAATGTTGCTCAAATACGAAGACATATTAACCTTTAATTTGAATCACAAATATATAGTAATTGTAATTACGTAACACACATTATATCTAAAAAATTGAGTAGCATAAGGATATAAATAAAATGTTATAATAAAAATATGCAAGTATAAATATTATTTTAGTTAAATTGCAGGAGAAATAGTAATGTAAGGAACATACATATTATTATGCGAACAAATAAGTTTATGTATGCTTTAACTCTATTGTGTATGAAAAATACTAGACCAAATCAAGTGTTTATTCAAATCATAATTCGTTAGTTAAAATTATTGAATGTGCGTGAGAATGCACGTTCACATTTGCTAGTTTATAAAGTTCACCTTAATATATAAATTTCTTATACAACATTACAAACATTACTATCAAGCCCTTTCACCTCATGGCTAAAATTTATTAAATAGACAATATTTCCAATCGCCAAAGCACCAATAATGCTTTATAGGCTTCTCAGTCTTCGAAATTGTCAGCTGCAGCAGAGACCATAATCGGACTTCTTACTCTATACTTCCCAGTTTCGTCGATCCAAATCACCGCACCTTCTCTATTTTGAGTAGATATATCAGCCTTATACTGAATTGTAAGAGAATAACTCTTCTTCTCATTCTTCTTCCGAAACACTAAAGTTTGAGGCTCAACTCTGGCTGTGGTGTTCACCGGCGCTTCAACCTTAACCTTATACGTGGCCGCACCATTCCCTACATTAGTCACGCTTCTTCTAAATCTTCGGGTCAACGTCCTTCCTATCTCCGCAGCACGAACAAGAGCCACGAAAGACGGATAGTTGAGGTCCGAGGACGGATTCGAGCAATTGTAGCTTGACCTTATGATCGTTTGCGTTTGGTTGGCAGTGAAGTTCATGGAGCAGACTAGATTCACTAGATCTTGAGGAGAAGCATCGTAGACGAGGCCCGGATTGAGTGCCCGGTTGGGATCAACATGGCCTGATCCGATGCCTAGTGGTGTGGCGACTGTGTTATCCAGCTCCCTGATGGGCTGGTTTGTGTTGTCTAGGGGATTAGCAGTCGTCATCATTGCGGATTGGATAGCCGCAGGGCTCCAATCGGGGTGCGCGGCTTTCAGAAGAGCCGCGACCCCAGAGATATGAGGGCACGACATTGATGTGCCTGAGAGAAGAGTGTAGTTGCTGGAAAGGTCGATATTTCTCCCAATTTGTGCAGCCATTATATTAGGATTGAAAGCTGCTAAGATCAACACTCCCGGTGCCAATATATCAGGCTTCAAGATACCTTCATAACTCGGTGCAAGGCCTCTAGATGAGTCATCTGATAAAGCCGGAGCAGCTCTCGGCCCTCTTCCTAATACCGTTTGCTGGAAATCGATGCTCGCTGTCGGGGATGCACTGCTCGATGCGTAGCTGATCACATCTCGCCCTTCTGCAGGGCGGATCACGATTGCAGGCTCTGTAAATGAAGTAGATCGAAATATCTGGGGATCTTCGGTGATGACGATGGTTGCTCGGACATCAGAATCTTGTTGGTAGGACATCACGGTGTCGAGATTTGCATTAGAGTTGTTTAGATTGCAAATCAGAATAGATTCAGCAGGGGCTTCCGTTATCAACTCGGGCGAGTTGCAAGGAGACGAGGTCTCGTTGTAGACGAGTTGCAAGTTTCTGACAATGGCTGCTGCCGGAAACGTAGTCCATCCGGTGATGGTTTTTCCGTTTCCGAGAGTTAAAGTTCCGGCAAACCACCGGTCGACGGTGCCGGAAGCCACCACCACAGCCCACGGGACTCCATTGAATATAGTCCCAAGTCCACGGGTCCCACGATTCCCTGCCGACAGACAAACCATGATTCCCTTCTCTCTAGCACCAAAACTTGCTATAGAGATTGGATTCTCATATAGATTTGTTTCACGATTACTTATAGAAACGGAGATTATATCGACTCCATCAGCTACGGCCTGGTCGATGCCGGCCAGCAAATCGGACGAAACGCCCCCGCCGCCCCAGAGGACTTTATACACAGACAGCCTAGCACGTGGGGCCACCCCTCTCGCAGTTCCTGGGGCGTAGCCGAAGAACGAAACTCCGTCAACAAAGTTCCCAGCAGCAATGGACGAGACATGGGTGCCGTGGCCGTCGTCGTCTCTTGCTGAGTTTCTAAACTCGCGGTCGGGACTCGATGCTCGAATGCCTTGATTGAAGTATCTGGCTCCGATGATCTTCTTGTTGCAGAGTGTTGAATTGAATCCTTCACCGCCGTCGCAGACGCCCTTCCACTTTCCGGGGATGGTACTCATTCCGTCGTCTCTGAAGCTCGGACTCTCGGGCCATATGCCGGAGTCGACAACTCCGATGATGACGTTCTTGCCGTAGTCGGACGCCGGCAGGAGTCCGGCAGCGGTGTTGAGGCCGAGGAATTTGTAGGAATGCGTGGTGTCCGGGGTGACGATGTCATCCGGGTAGGCGGAAATGAAGCCGGCGGAGGTCTTTAAGGCTTCGACTTCGTCTTTTGTCATCACTGCGCTGAATCCGTGGAAGGCATTGTTGTAGGAGTAGATGAGCTTGGGCTCAGATTTGTCGGCGTTGAACGAAGTTTGAGACTGTGATTTTGAGTATTTGAGAAGAGAAGAATACCAATAATGGTGGCTGGAAAAGGCCTTAGGCATGAAGGATTTGTCCATGTGGACGATGTATGAGGATCTTTGCGAAGAAACATGATGAAGAAGAAGAAACTGTGAGAGCAGAAGCAGAAAGACTGCATTCGAAAACTCCATTTTCTTTTGGTGACTTGGATTATCAGTTGCGTTGCTTTTAGGAAAGCTATATTTGTCTTTACTTTGACTAATCTTTGTTTTTAATTACTCTTTCTGTTATTTTTGACTTGTCTCATTCCATTATTTTATACCACTCATATATTTAACAAATGAGACAAATCAAAAATAACAGAGGGAGTATCATTTATCATGCTGTATCATCTTCGCAACTGGCTGTCATCGCTAAAAATTGTGCGGTCAAAGATGGATTCATATCCTCTGTGACATCTCCTATTGTATTAATTTTTAAACACGTAACAATCATCCATTGATATAATAAGAAATGTATGACAGAATTGCTATAGAAAATACAAATCATCGATTAATGTAATAAAAAATATCGGACATAATCGCAATAGAAAATCCGTATCCGTCGAGGATCCCATTTTGTATAAAACGAATAGGGAAATGTTTTTTTCATAATAATATTTAGCCGCCATAAGAGACATTTCGAGTAAAGCTTTGCGATCGATCTACTTAGATCTTAATATTCCAAATTTCCAATATTTAATGCCCACCCCGATCCAAAACAGGATAGCCCATAGGCATTATGTCGGTACCATTTTTTAATTCATATTTCCGCGAGATGCCTTTTTTCAGTCAACATAAGATTAAATTAAAATATAAGAAACATAATCTTATATAGTATTCATTTAGTTTTAACTCTATATAGAATATTTCAGCAAGGGATTAAGTTCTTCCTTTCAATATATAGCCACTATGCTCATAGGCCTCAAAAGTAGTCAAGATCAGGATATTTGATGCTTACTGGTACAAAATGCAACTAAATATTCAAACGCTATTTCACCTATTAGGCCTTTGAGTGGAGGCAACTGAAGTTTTACTACAACAAAAGCCCATCAAAGGACATGCTAACATTGTTACCTCGTCACTCCTTCCACATATCAGCAAACTCATCGACTTCTAGGGGATTTTTCAACTCGTGCATCTTCTTCCTCGTCTTTGCTTTAACCTTCTTTGCGTATTTTCCAGCCTTTTGTCTTTTCTCCATAGACCGAATCTGGTGGATATATTTAACAGTTCATAAATTACTATCATATTTGATAATAACAAAGGCTATAAACAGCACACTAACTGATGAATGAGCATATGCAGACCAATTGACAGAGAATTGTTGTTGATACCAAGAGTTGTGGAAAAGATATAAGGACATAAATTTTCATTTAACGAATTTATAATGATTCAAGATTCAACCATCCATGTGAAGCAATAGTTTCACCTTTAGCAGCACAAGAATTGTAGAAACAAAACCATGAAGGAATAAGACTACAAGAACTAACCGTGTTGGGTGAAACATAATAGGGATTCTCATACAATGTCGGCCCACCAAAGCTGCCACTAAATATCTTAATTGGGTTTAAGCAGAATCTTGGACCGACCTGACATAAAACATGTTAATTCAAACGTTTTAAATGGCAATGCAACACAAGTATATAGGTATTTTGTGTTTCTTGCCAAACCTCAACCAACGTCATCTTTTCCATGTCTCCATGGTCTAACTTTTGTGCTGAACCAGTATGGCCAGATGATATCTGCTTCAGAAAAATGAAGATGCTAATTTCATTTGTTCTCAAGGGGAAAGACTAATAACCAAATAAGTTTGTTGCACAAAGCACTAAGAACAATAGAAATGATTCTAATCAAAGCTAGCCTCTTCAGATATGTGAACATTGTTAGCGTCTTCGATGCTTTCTGCTTTAACATTTTGATGTCAAGAAAAACCAATGATTTGCTTATATAACATTACATACCTGGTAATTCCGGAACCATATGTGGTCATCAGCAATTGAGAAGACAAATACATGGTCGTGGTACGGTTTAGATTTCCTGTGATCCTTTGGTGTACCAAATATCTGAACAACAGAAGGCAGACGTGGAAATTTGAAACCACAAATCAATAAATAAAGATGGTGAAACACTCATATGTGATAATAGCAAAGAATCAACCCATGGAAAAGCAAGATATAACAAACATGGCATTTAACGTCAATATGATGTTGATATTATGCTAGATCATGCGCAACTCCATAAAAGAATAATGTTTGCTCGAGTATCACATGATATCAAGATGAGACTGCTATATTTCCTTTGAGAATGTATACAGATAAGAAACTATGTCTTAGTATTAGGATATTCCACAACAACATGAAAATATTGACATAGGTAGGCTTTAGCAAACAATTAGATGATCTTTTATGCTAGTTTTTTTATTTCCATATTTAATTCTACATTTATCCACACACACACACACGCACACACAAAAATGTAAACAAAAACTTGAAATGCATTAACACGGTCACGTTCACAGGAAGGCGTACCTGAGTGATCATCTCCTTCAAAAGCTGCCAATGAGGGCTTTTATCGAAGTTGGATGAAAAGGTCAGGATAGGACGCGAACCCTTCAGATGATTTCCAGTAAGTTTCAGCTCTTCCATTGTGTGAACTTAACAAATACAAAATGAATAAAATTACAACGCATCTCAAAGGCATAGCAAACGTTTACTGGGGCTCGACAAGAGTCAAATACATGAAATTTACGAGAAATACAATCGGCCATACCTGCATTCACCAAAAACTTGACAGAAGGACCATTAGGGCACTTGGACATCCACAAGTACAGATCTTTTCCTTTCCTACACTGCATAGAGCACGCATTGAAGCTAAATTACAATTTGATGATTCAATCAAAACTATTTCAAGATCAATTGCAGAAACTCCATACCTCAAAAAACAAGCAAGACGAGCAGCTCTTGAGCTCGACAAGCTCATTCAGAGCTGTGCCTTTGCTCTCCTTGGACTCAACCTTGTTGTCTTTTTTACAATGAGGCAATAAATCAACCAAGTTCAACATCAAATGCCGATACCTAAATCAAATTCAACAAATCCAACAGAAAAGGCAGTAACGTTAAAGCATGATACTGGCTAATTTGCAGAGGTAAAGCAGAATTACTAAACCTGAAACTAATGCGGCGAGAGCATGTGACCAAAACTTTCTCTTTATTGCGAAAGAAGGGTGGGCTATCATTCTCTTTTTTGTCTTCGGCACTGGTTTTGAATCCGAAAAGCGTTCTTTCCGGCCGTTCCGCCGCGATTTCTTCCTTCTTCTCATCTTCTGCCGCCTTCGTCTCGCTGTGCTTTCGCTTCTTCCCCATTCTAATAAAATTAAAGTTTTAGATGCCGAAACACACAAGAGAGAGGTGAAATGCAGATGGCGTTAAACCCTAAACCCAAGAGGAAAGATGGATTTTAGCTACCAATTTTTTATGGGCTTCAGTCCAGACCAATAGAAATCCTTTATTATTATTATTATTATTATTTTTATTTTTTTTAAAGTAGAAAATCTGCTATTCTAGTCCATCAAGACACTGTCACACAGATCCTTTGTCACACTCTTAGTGGACGACGGAGAAAATATATAAGTAAATAATTTAGAAATAAGTTACGATAAATAAAAATGAAGTACAGAGTATTAATTATAAGACAAGTATAGTATGGTAGGATGAAAATGTTGAAAAAATCTATTTTTTTCTAGGGATAAAATAAATCTATTTATTCTTAACAAGTTCAAGATATAATAATATGAGAATGTTGGTAACAAAATGGACGACATCTCCATTTTACCTTAACATATGGGTATTTTAATAAAATCATAATATATTTTACACAATATATTTATACAAAAAAGTTGGCAAAATTCATATTTATTTTTTCGTCTATAAATAGATATGAAATTTGCTATAGTTATTTACACATTGAAAGTCCTCTTTTATTTGTAAATATCATACCCCTTTTCCTTCTCTTTATTATTATGTTATTATTATTGTATTTTTAATTATTTTTGCTACAGAAAATTATGTTATTATTAAAAATAACACAATTGTGGTTGACGATTAGAATGATCACGTTTAAACTACTAAAAAGGTTAATGCTCGAGTAGCCGGGCATTATGGCATATACTGTTATATACTACCTACATCCTATTATATTAGAGTTTATTTCTGTTTTGGTCCGTCTCATTCTATTATATCTATTTTCTATACACAACCTCCATTTTACTCCACACAGCCCCCACCTATTTAAAAAATAATAAAATAATAATGAATGTACCATATCATCCTTATAACCCAAAAACCTTTTTACTCCACACAACCGCCGATCTTCGACATCCACCCAAATCAATCCATTGCAACCGGCAATAATGGTGAAGGATATACACAGAGAGAGTATATGTTGGTCAATCCAAAAAAAGAAGAAATATGTATTTTGTAGTTATCTGGGTTGTAGAAGATTGAAGAATTAGTTGTTAAACAAGTCATCTACACAAAATTACAGAGCAACATTCGAAGTGTTTCAAATATCCTAGGTTGTTCTTCATAATTTCATTTATAATTTTTAGATTTGAGAAAATTACTCCCATGGCCGCCGAATATAGAAACCCGCCGCACGATCTTCTTGCTTAACATTGTGCTTTTCTCACAGTCAAAGGTTTCTGTAATGTTTGCTTACATAACAAAGTCAAACAAAAAATATTGAAGTGGCGATTTGATCTATTGTTTATTCAATAATTAAAGCTAAATCTTTGTCTTTTTATCTAATTATTCATAACATGTTTGTAGGGAATACAAGCAAAGTTATAATTGTCTGCAACTCCGATGTGATAGAAATTGAAATGTTTACAGTAATTCATTTCATGAATATTTCACCAAGAAGTTCAGTGTTGTATTTGAAGTCGATGGCTATGGCTATGGGAGTTATAAAGATGTTTATTTGAATGGGGGTTGTATTGTCTGACGAAATGGTTGGGGCTATGAGGGTGATATGGTACATTCATTATTATTTTATTTTTTATTTTTAAATAGGGGGCTGTGTGGAGTAAAATGGGGGTTGTGTATAGAATTACCCAATCCTTAGAATTGATTATAGCCACATATCTTTCCACTCATTAGTTTATGTGTAAGTCAAATAAGCCTTAAATGTAATAGGATGAGGTAGTATATTGGATATTGCTTGTTGGCTTTTTTTTTTTTTTTTCCTTCTTTTTCGCGCGAAAACTTGGAGAAAAATAGATTTGGAATATTCAGATCTGAGAAGTAGATTAGCAAAATCAATCTTTTAAGTTTTAACTAGAAGATGGCGGCTAATCTAGCCATAAAAAAACATTTCCCTAATTAAAGAACACAAATTGTACGACCCTTTATCGCCAATAGTTTTAGCAATAGCAGCAGCCACTTACAAACAAGATAAGGTTTAATAAATACGAATCCAACCAGTGACTAGTCAAAAGTAGACAAATAATGCTGTCCCTTTTTTCTTTTTGTTGAAAGGAATATTGCTGTCTTTAAAGCTTAGCAACTTCGAGTAAACCTCAGACCATCAAACTAAAAATGGAGCTTCCTTATACACTTGTTCTCCTTCTTCTGCTCTCACTATTTCTTCATCATGCTTCAGCACAGAAAAGATCCACATACATTGTCCACATGGACAAATCCTCCATGCCTAAGGCATTCTCCACTCACCATTTCTGGTATTCTTCCATTCTCAAATCATCATCAATGTCGGTCGCTCAAACATCGGTTGGTGCCGACAAATCCGAGCCCAAGCTCATCTACACCTACGACAATGCCTTCCATGGATTCAGCGCAGTGATGACAAAAGACGAAGTCGAAGCCTTGAAGAACTCCGCCGGCTTCATCTCCGCCTACCCGGATGACATCGTCACCCCGGACACCACGCATTCCTACAAATTCCTCGGCCTCAACACTGCTGCCGGAATCTGGCCGGCGTCCAACTACGGCAAAAACGTCATCATCGGGGTCGTCGACTCCGGCATCTGGCCGGAGAGTCCGAGCTTCAGAGACGACGGAATGAGTGCCATCCCCGGGAAGTGGAAGGGCGTCTGCGACGGCGGTGAAGAGTTCAATTCAACACTCTGCAACAAGAAAATCATCGGAGCCAGATACTTCAATCAAGGCATTCGAGCATCGAATCCGGATAGTGAGTTTAGTGATACAACAAGAGACGACGACGGCCATGGCACCCACGTCTCGTCTATAGCTGCCGGAAACTTCGTCGACGGCGTTTCCTTCTTCGGCTACGCCCCGGGAACTGCGAGAGGGGTGGCCCCACGTGCTAGGCTGTCGGTGTACAAAGTCCTCTGGCCGGGGGCTGTTTCTTCCGATTTGCTGGCCGGAATGGACCAGGCCGTGGCTGACGGAGTCGACATAATCTCCGTTTCTATAAGTAGCCGTGAAACTAATCTGTATGAGAATCCAATCTCTATAGCTAGCTTTGGTGCTAGAGAGAAAGGAATCATGGTTTGTCTGTCGGCAGGGAACCGTGGGACCCGCGGAGTTCGGACTATATTCAACGGGATCCCATGGGCAGTGGTGGTGGCTTCCGGCACCGTCGACCGGTGGTTCGCCGGGACTTTAACTCTCGGCAACGGAAAAACCATCACGGGATGGACTACGTTTCCGGCAGCAGCCACAGTCAGGAACTTGCAACTCGTCTACAACGAGACCTCGTCTCCTTGCAACTCGCCGGAACTGCTAACGGAAGCCCCTGCTGACTCTATTCTGATTTGCAATCTAAACACCTTTAACGCAGATCTCGACACGGTCATGCTCTACCAAAGAGATTCTGATGTCCGAGCAACGATCGTCATCACCGAAGATCCCCAGAATTATCGATTCACTTCATTTACAGAGCCGGCAATCGTGATCCGCAATGCAGAAGGGCGGGACGTGATCAGCTACGCGTCGAGCAGTGCATCCCCGACAGCGACCATCGATTTCCAGCAAACGGTAGTAGGAATGTTGGAAAGAACGAAGATTAAGGAAGAAAATATTCTAATTGATATTAGAAATATCTTAGATTGATAGATTGATTGTATTTCCATATAGGGATGAATTGTATCCCTATAAATGATGTACTCGACCTATTAGAATAAATAACAAATATTGAATCTTCTTCATCTTCTTCATGGCATCAGAGCCTAGGGCTCAGAAAAAATTCATCATCGCCCCATAATACTTACCTATACAATGTCTGATTCTGAGAAGGATGAAAAATCCAGTAAAGAATTAAAAACAAGCAAGAACGTCACAGTGACGTTCAAACTCGATGGCAGAAACTACCCGATATGGTCACGGCTTATGAAAGTCGCGATTGGAAGCAGGAGAGCTTCCTCTCATATTCGGGATGAACCACCGGCGACGACGAGCAAGGGATATCGGGACTGGGAGGAGACTGATCTCATAGTCTTCTCCTGGATTATCGATAACATGAAGGATGAACTAATTGCAGATTTTGCTCATCACCAAACCGCAAAAGCTTTGTGGGACAACCTTGCTATAACATTCGAGAGCAAGGCCGATCCGTACTTGGTGTATGATCTAGAAGAAAAAGCAGCAAAGATTATACAAGGAAATCAAGATCTTGAAACTTATTTCAGGAAAATAAATGGATTGTGGATCAGCATCGACAGATGCCAACAAGATCCCATAGCCTGCTGTGACAAGGGAATCAAGCAATGGAGAGAACACACCAATACAAGGAGGCTGTTCCGATTTTTGTCCGGACTGAGCGAGGAGTACGACGCCATCCGCCGGGATATACTGAAAGAATCCCCGTTGCCCTCAGTCGAGGCAGCCTACGGATGGGTCAGACGGGAAGCGGCTCGACGCAGGGTCATGCCACCGACGTCCGGCTCACCCTCCGCAGATCTAGCCGGAGACTCATCATCGGGCGAAGTCGGGCATGGCTATCGGACTCAGACGAATAGAGGCGGCCGAGGAACCCACCCACCTCCATCCAGGGCGGCCACACACAAACCCACCGGCGGCGGCAAGGAGGATAAGAGCCACCTCTGGTGCTCTCATTGTGGCAAGAACAAACACACAAGAGAAACATGTTTTCTAAGGGTGGGATACCCAGAATGGTGGGACGAGAAGAAGGCTCGACCACAAGCAAAGCTCGCTGTAGGGACAGCCATGGCGGAACAGAGAGAACCGCCACCATCAACCACCGGAGGCAGTGGCAGCAACAGCCAAGGAGGAGGATACATGGGGAACCTCCCGCAGGGGGAGGGAAATTTCGTGGAGAGACGAGTCAACGACGGTGCCGGCGACAGAGGTCGGGAACCAACCGGAGCTGCACCCATCTCAAATGGGGAAAGAGGCAGAGGTAAAGGGTTTGGTTTTATACCAAACCCTAACCTTAATGATTATTATAATTTGCCCCCCATACTTTCTGCATCTGCAAATTTACCCCCTATATTTTTTGAATTTACAAAACTGCCCCAAAACTTCCCGAAAATTACTAATCTGCCCCAAACTTATTCAGCCTCGTTTTTTGAGTCCCGTAATAGTTTTGCATGCTTATCCAATATTTCTGAGGCTTTAAGCGTTAAAAATGAAAGGAGAATACATGAAAGAGGCTGGATTTTTGATTGTGGGGCAACTGATACTATGTCCCCTGATTTATCTGATTTCTGTGAGATGAGTAGAGTCACAAAGACACACATTAGAACAGCAAATGGGGAATTGATTGCGGTTCTTGGTACCGGAACTATCGAAATTTCTCCACACTTGAAACTCTCGAATTGTTTGTTTGTTCCCGGTTTATCACAGAAATTGCTATCAGTGAGTCATGTGACTAAGGAATTGAAATGCACTCTTCTCATCTATCCACATTTTTGTATCTTACAGGATATTCGGACGAAGAGGATCATTGGGCGTGGCACTGAGGAACGAGGTCTCTACTATGTAGATGGGAGGATCCAACATGGTAGTGCAATGCTGGCTCAAGGATCTTCAAAGGAAGAGGCATGGTTGTGGCACCGAAGATTAGGACACCCATCCCCGGGTTATTTTAAACTTCTTTTTCCGAACTTTACAATTCCTAAACACTTTTGTTGTGAGACTTGTGTTTTGGCAAAGAGCCATAGACAGACTTTTAAACCTTCAAATACTCGTTTGAAATTTATGTTTCATTTAGTGCATGCCGATGTCTGGGGTCCTGCACCGGTTATTGGGGGGAATGGACTAAAATATTTCGTTACCTTCATAGATGACTGCACTAGGATGACATGGATTTATTTTCTACGACATAAATCTGAGGTTTTTGAAAAGTTTACCTATTTTTTCAAAATGATCCAAACACAGTTTCAAACCACAATAAAAATCCTTCGTTCGGATAATGGTAGGGAGTTTATGAATAATACCATGACTGACTTCTGTAGAGAAAGGGGATTAGTACACCAAACTTCATGTGCATATACACCTGAACAAAATGGGGTAGCTGAACGAAAGAATCGAATCATTTTAGAAATAACCCGAGCTCTCATGATTGATTCTAAAGTACCTACCTTTCTCTGGCCTGAAGCTATAGGAACCGCCGTCTATTTAATCAATAGACTTCCCACTAAAATTCTTCACATGAAAACCCCTCTTGACATCCTAGCCCAACAAGCCAAAATACCAGAATCCCTTAGCCTACCTCCGAAAGTCTTTGGATGTTCTGTGTTTGTACATATTCCCAAACACGAAAGAACAAAGTTGTCACCTTGTGCCACTAAGTGTGTTTTTGTAGGTTATGGGATAAATCAAAAGGGGTATCGGTGTTTTGATACTGCTACCAAAAAAATTATAACCACAATGAACTGTAATTTTTTGGAATTTGAATTTTTCTATGATAGCCACCTTGGGAGTCAGGGGGAGAATAGTAGTTGGGGTACTAATAACGACTCCCTTAGTTGGCTTAGTTGGGATTTTCCTTCGTCACAACTGGATCTCTCCACAGAAAATCCACCCGAGCCAGCTCCAGTTGCTACCGCCGAATCCCCATATCTACCAGAGATCCCTCAGTCGTTGCCCGATCCAAATCGACCAATATCCGAGGTGAGCTCTGATCTTAGTAATATTGAAGATACTGTAGAACATGTTGATGTTGCAGAAGAAGATAACACAGTGGATAGTGACACAGGGAGATACATTCTCCCACCTCGAAGTACTCGAGGAATTCCAGCAAAAAGATACTCTCCTGAGGTGATTCGTACAAAAAGTAAGTATGGAGTGGCAAACTTTGTACGAGGAAACCTGACCAAAAAGGCAAGGGCATATGAGGCAGCTTTGTATAGAGAAGAAAATCTTCCACGAAATGCAGAAGAGGCAATGAAACATGATCAGTGGAGGAAAGCAATGCTAACAGAAATGAATGCATTGAAGAAAAGCAACACGTGGGTCAAAGTTAAACCGCCAAAAGGAGTTAAACCGGTCGGATGTAGATGGGTGTTTACAATCAAACGTAAACCTGATGGGACCATCGAAAGATACAAGGCACGACTCGTGGCAAAGGGGTACACTCAAACCTATGGCATTGATTACTCAGAAACATTCTCACCTGTGGCAAAGATCAACACGTTGAGAGTACTTTTTTCGGTCGCGGCAAACAAGGAATGGTCATTACACCAATTTGATGTGACGAACGCATTCTTACATGGAGAGCTGTCAAAACCGGTATTTATGGTTCCACCCCCAGGATTTACTGAGGAGTTTCGAGGTAAGGAGGTTTGTCAACTTCAGAAAACACTGTATGGACTGAAACAATCTCCGAGGGCTTGGTTTGGAAGGTTTACGGAGGCGATGAGAAGTATGGATATATACAGAGCAACTCAGATCACACGTTGTTTCTCAAGAAAAAGAGTGGTAAAATTACTTGTCTCATCATTTATGTTGACGATATGATTATCACAGGAGATGATGAAGATGAGATGAATAAGTTGCAGGACTAACTTGTTCAAAGAGTTTGAAATGAAGGACCTGGGCCCACTCAAATATTTTTTGGGAATCGAAGTTCTTAGGTCGAGTCGAGGCATTGTCATCAGACAACGGAAGTACATTCTCGACTTACTAGCTGAAGTGGGGATGCTTGATTGCAAGCCAGCTGATACACCTATGGTGACAAATCACAAAATGCAAATTGTTGAAGGTGCGAAATCAGCAAACGTTGGGAGATATCAAAGACTAGTTGGGAAGCTTATCTATCTCTCTCATACGAGACCAGATATAGCTTATGCAGTTGGAGTGGTAAGTCAGTTCATGCACTCACCACAAGAGGAACATTGGGAAGCTGTTCTAAGGATCGTCAGATATCTAAAGAACACAGCTAACTATGGTTTGATATTCAAGAAAAACGATCATCTCGATATTTGTGGATTCACTGACGCCGATTGGGGAGGAAGCCTAAGTGATGGGAGATCCACATCGGGATACTTTACCTTTGTAGGAGGGAATCTTGTTACCTGGAGGAGCAAGAAACAAAGGGTAGTAGCATTGTCGAGTGCCGAGGCTGAATTTCGAGGGATCAAGAATGGACTGACTGAAATATTATGGTTAAGGAAGCTTATGTCTGAATTGGATCTTTACACACCAAAACCGTGTAAACTTTTCTGTGACAATAAAGCAGCCATCAGTATTTCCGAAAATCCAGTTCAGCATGATAGGACTAAGCATGTGGAGATCGATAGACATTTCATCAAGGAGAAAATTGAGAATAAGATTGTTGAGTTTCCATATGTGAAGTCAGAAGATCAATTGGCAGATATTCTGACCAAAGCAGTGAACTCAAAGTGCTTTGAAAGAGTATTGGGCAAGTTAAGTATCGGCAATTCCGTTACTTAACTTGAGGGGGAGTGTTGGAAAGAACGAAGATTAAGGAAGAAAATATTCTAATTGATATTAGAAATATCTTAGATTGATAGATTGATTGTATTTCCATATAGGGATGAATTGTATCCCTATAAATGATGTACTCGACCTATTAGAATAAATAACAAATATTGAATCTTCTTCATCTTCTTCAAGGAAGAGGACCGAGAGCTGCTCCGGCTTTATCAGATGACTCATCTAGAGGCCCCGGACTGACTTATGAAGGTATCTTGAAGCCTGACTTAATGGCACCGGGAGTTTTGATCTTAGCAGCCTACAATCCACATAACGCGGCAGCACGAATTGGTCGGAACATCGAGCTTTCCAGCAACTACACTCTTCTCTCGGGTACATCAATGTCGTGCCCTCATATCTCCGGGGTCGCGGCACTTTTGAAAGCCGCGCACCCCGATTGGAGCCCTGCGGCTATCCAATCCGCGATGATGACGACTGCGAATCCTCTCGACAACACCAACCAGCCTATCCGGGACCTTGAGAACATACTTGCCTCTCCACTAGGTATTGGATCGGGTCATGTTGATCCAAACCGGGCCCTAAATCCGGGCCTCGTCTACGATGCATCACCATTGGAGTTGGTGAACCTGGTGTGTTCCATGAACTTCACAGCCAACCAAACTAAAACACTCATAAGGTCAAACTACAATTGCTCGAAGGCGTCCTCGGACCTCAATTATCCGTCTTTCGTGGCTCTTATTCGTGTTGCGGAGATAGGAAGGACGTTGACTCAAAGATTTAGAAGAAGCGTGACGAATGTAGGGAAAGGTGCGGCCACGTACAAGGTTAAGGTGGAAGTGCCGGTGAACACCACGGCCAGAGTTGTGCCTCAAAGTTTAGTGTTTAGCAAGAAGAACGAGAAGAAGAGTTATACTCTTACAATTCGGTATAAGGCCGATATAGAGACTCAACACAGAGAAGGTGCGGTGATTTGGATTGACGAAACGGGGAAGTATCGAGTTAGAAGTCCGATTATGGTCTCTGCTGCTGCTGACAATTTTGAGTAGTTTTCATCATCATCAGCTACTGGCGTTTTGGCAATAATAATGTTGACAATATAGTCTATGCAGTCGCAATTATAATTTGATTGAAAACTAACTTTCCAGTTACCCTAAATGAAGCTCCTTGCTTGAAATTTTCTGAAGGAGGCTTCAAACCGGCACTAATGTAGCCATGTTCAATGTTCAATCGCTTCTACAAAACTGAGCATGGCCAACCCCTTTGGTTAAACTTATTTAAAAGTGCTTATAAGCACTAGCTAATAGCTTATAACATGTTTAAAGAGCTTATGAGATATAAAAATAAGTTGGAGTGATGAATTTTATTTTTATGGAGCTTATAAGCTCTTAAAGCTATTTTTTGAGTTTATAAGCTCGAGATGCACTTAATTTGCCAAACACTTTTTAGAGCTTATAAGTTTTCAAACAGCTTCTAAGTTGTTTTAAGGTACTTATAACCTTAGCCAGCCGAACTCAAAAACCACAACAAAAAAATAATAATAATAATTAAGATCTAAGCTATAGAGAAAGGAGTTTGCATTCTGCAGTTGATAAATAGGGAAATGCAGTCAGAGAAACAGGGTGATAGATCTTTACTCAAAACACGAAACTTAAATTAAATATAAAGATAACAGGGCCTTGGAGAGAGAGAACTGAGGATAATTCAGTTTCAACTGGTAAAATTAACACCGAAGAATGGGAAAATTAAGGGTAATTATATTTTCGATTTTTTTCTTTAGAAAAAAAAAATTAACTTTTAATGAGGTGGAAAATACAGTAGTATCAATCTCATTTCTGGTGAAAACTTTGGTCATATATTTGGGAAATTCTATTATATGTCATCTACTCATCTCTCACATAGTCAAATGTGTTAACCGAATATTCCCTAATTTTCGTATTACGTGTTTATGTACTATTTTACGTGAACACATGCTAACCAACAGGCTTCTCTCAAAACAAAACAAAAACATTAAACAGACTTAACAACCACATATTATGCAGCCAAACAATGTTATAATAACCAAAACGCCACAACCCAAAAGGCCAAAAGTTTGTAAGTACCAGATTTGAAGGTTTCAATCACAATGAACTGCTAAGACAACAAAATTACTTTCAGAATCCACTGAATTCAAGAAAGTTTTAAAAGGTAATTCCAAACCAACAGTAAATATCCTAAGATAGTATTCAAAAACTCATCCCTAATTTAAAGCACTCGCTAGCAAAAAAGTTGATCCAGATAGGCTCTGACCACGTCCACAATCACTAAAGACCCAACACCTTCAAGAAACGAGGTTGTCGTTGAGCGACAGTGAGGCGAGTTGGTCGGCAGGGCTGCCAGCCTGCTGAACATTCCTCAACACATCCATTGCCTCAGAAACCTTCGATTTCAAAGCATCGGGAGATTCAAGCAAATGCAGCACCTCAGTTTGGTCCATCTCCAGAAGCATGCCTGTAACCTTCGCAGCATGCTCGTGCTCCAGCTGATCAACCAGAGGGTACAAGTTCTCGCCCAACATCTGCACCAGAAATCAAAATAGAAAGAACACATTAAACACCCTGCTGAAAACAGAACGAGAAAATCTAATTTTGAACACATGGGGAAGTAAGCTGCTTACAGTCCTCTGCTGTTCAGGAGTTGCATTTGCAAGCGCAGACGCCAAAGCTGTAATAGGCATAGGCTGTGGAGCAGCAGCATCTCGTGGAAGCATGCCACCCATATCGTACGGAACAGAAAGCATTCCTCCACCGACACCAGGTAAGGGCATGTCTTGCACATTACGGCCTGGAGGATACCTATACATCCTCCCCCTTGGTACCATCTGAATAAAAAACAATACATCCCACAAGATTAGCAGAATAGTTAACAGTATATCGTACAAGATTAAAAACATGGAAAGCAGAAGTCCAACCTGTTGCTGCATCATCGGTACTGGCTGCTGATTTTGCTGTCCTGGACCTCCTCGTCTACCACCTGGGCGCTGGCCCTGCTGACCCTGTTGGACCATTGGCACAAAGAAATTTGGCATGGGAGCACCCCCAGGCCGCATTCCCGGAACAAGTTGCTGCTGATATCCAAAACCAGCCTACATCGTTTTTAGAAAGTTAGAACTCCAAAATAATTACAAGACATTAGATGTTGTGCGTTGAAACTTGGATGTCACTGCTCCTTCACATAATAACAACATAGAATGACTACTGCCAAAAAACACACGCAGATCTCTATATAAGAGAAAAGCTTCACATCTAAAACAACATGCAGAGCATAATAAGCTCAGAGAACGCTCACCTGAGGAGGAATTATAGCAGGACCTTGCCCGTAAAATAGCTGCTGCCCAATACCAGGTGCACCAGGGGGATACATGGGCATACGTGGAGCCATTGCAGGTGGCATTGCTGCGGGCCTCATTTGCAGAAACTGGGCCTAAAATTAGCATAGTTCTCAGAACGCATGACAGAGTAGTTATATGACACAATGTGAAACACATGCAAACACCAAGAAGCGGTCTAATAAGCAAAACTAGATCTGAGCACATAATTCAAAAATGACTACATGTACATACATGTAGAATCTGGCTCTTAAGTATGTGATAAAAATACTGGTGGAAATAACTTTTAACCAACAGGGAATCTTATTCTCGTTTCTTTAGCAGCGCGGTCAACAGTAGAAGAAAAAAATATTACCTTTCCAGTTTCACCAAATCCATTAGAAAATATAAAAGGCATGCCTTACAGCAATTAACCTTGCTTGAATGTTTCCCACAAACCAGATACATCTACAGCACCATTTTTTAATGCACGCAATGACGAAAAATAAATCCATTTTTACATGCAAGAGAGGAGAATCAGAAATAGAAACAGCTCTGTAAGTAATAAAGGAGGAATTCACATGCTAATCAATAGGTTTGCAGGGTTGTAGAGCTGAAACATTAAATGCTGATCTGACAAAAAGGGAAAAACTATTTACATGTGATGCACCATCTGCCATAACATCGTCAAGCAAACCCGGAATGAAAAAGCCAATAAGCACTCAAAGAAAGATGACAGAGAATTCTAGTATGAGGCATATTTCAGTTTTCATCTCAAGATGACAGAAAACAGTTCTCCAGTAAACATGTACCTGTAGCCTGGCTCTCCTCTCTTCCTTGCGCTGTGCCAAAGCAACGTAGAGAGGTTTGCTAATGATCATTTTCCCATTCATTTCTGAAAGCTAAAAATGGAAAACCAAAAACATAATTGGTTAAGGGACAACAGAATGAGATTTTATCCAGAAAGTATTCATTATGGAATTTAACTTACAGCCCGGGAAGCTTCTTCCGGAGATGAAAAGGCAACAAATCCAGATCCTCTGCTTACTCCACTGGGGTCTCGCATAACCTGCAATCCAAGTCGTAATCACATCAGCAGTACAAAAGAAAATAGGTTTTGAAAAAGTGCAAAAAGAGAAAAAAAAGTAATACTCCCTCCATTTCGTTCAATAGGCTACATTTGGTTTTGGCAATTCTGACACGCTTTTCCACACTTCTTGATGATGGGTTTTAAAATAGATTTTTGAAGATTTTTTTCTTTTACCGGATGCTACGAGTGTCAGAGTATCCCGTAAAAGAAAAAAATCTTCAAAAATCCATATTAAAACTCATCATCAAGAAGCGTGGAAAAGCGTGCCAGAATTGCCAAAACCAAATGTAGCTTATTGAAAGAAATGGAGGGAGTATATTACCTTGCAGGAGGTGATGGTACCAAATCCTGAAAAAAGTTCTCTCAGTTTGTCATCATCAATGCTATCATCTAAGTTTTTGACATATAAATTAACTCCTGGGAATTTGTCAACAGTTTCCCTGGTAGTCTGCTCAAATCGACTTTTAAGTTCATTCTCCCTCTCTGACTTCTTCTGGGCTTTGCCAACATACCATTCCTTGTCATCAAATTTCTTTCCATTTAGAGCTTCAACAGCATTAGCTGCATCCTCAGCATGCTCAAAATTGACAAATCCAAAACCTTTTGACTTTTCATCAGCATCCCTCATCACTACAGCACTAGTGATTGTCCCATATTCGCCAAAAGTTGTTTTCAGTTCGTCATCTGTAGTAGAGTCAGCTAGATTTTTCACATAAACATTGTTGAACTTAGCATTTCCCTGCGTGCTATCCCTCTCTTGCTTACGGAGGAAATGCCCAACATAGACTTGCTTATCATTTATAAGCATACCATTTAACTTATCAATAGCATTTTGTGCACCTTCTTCAGAATCAAACTGCACAAAACCATAGCCCTTTGACTGGCCATTAGTATCTGTTGCTATCTTGCAAGAAAGTATGTTCCCAAAGGCAGAGAAAGTGTCGTGCAATGCTTTGTTATCAATAGTTTTGTCCAAATTCTGCAGAAGAAAGTTCATTAGAGAGTACCAATAGCAATTGAAAGCACAAAACCTAAACAACAGCGTCTGAGTAGAATAGCCTATGAAAGATGGGTGGAGTAGAATAGATAAACAACAAATATACAAAATAATAATGATTAACGAATGAAACAGCAGTGGAGTTATCCATTTCAATACAGATGCCAGATTCAATTGCTAGCTATTTCTGTACTCCACACAGTCATGTACCTCAATAACGAATACAACTAATTTCACACTTTCGCTCAACTAGTAAAGGGACAGTCAGCAGGGTTGAAGCAACCTAAGAACTCAATTATGTCCGCATTGAAAAGGTGTGATGAAGCCATTTATCACTATAGACTAGAATGCAAAAGGCTCAAATAGTGAATGAGCTAATAAAGGAAACACATAGAATCAAACATGGCTCAAACAGTTACCTTGATAAAGATATTGGCCATTCCACTTTTTCTAACACTTGGGTCCCGGTGAGAATACATAACACGAATCGACTTGTTGTTGAGGGGTGTGAAGTTCAACATTTCCAAAGCTCTTGCAGCTGTCATCTCGAATGGCAAGTAACATTAGATGGTGCAAAATAACATACTTGTTAATGTAGAAAGGAGTATGCAGCAAATTAGAAGGAAACACGAGCTGAAATGACAGAAAACTGCACTCCTGGCTAACAGCGGTGAACAAAAGATGGAAAACAGCACGGTTCCATTGTATGAGAAAATAAAATTCACAGCCTAAACGGCTAAAGAGGCAAAAGTATGCTGCAAATGGGATTATATATATAAATATATATCCCGTGCATGCATGGTTTCGACATGAGAGCATAAAGCATCCTACAAGCCCTTCCACACAGTGATGCAACAATGCACATTTGGAACTAATTATTGTAGTTGAAAGTTTGAGATATCACACAATGGAGACCAAAAAGAATTCACAGCAATAGTAAAATAAAGTTCTAATTGCAGTACCCACAGGAAGGAGGAAATCAGTCCCATACAAAAAGCTCAAACCACAGTGAAATTTACAGAAGTCTAAAGAACTAGTAATTTAGGTCTGAGAGCAACCATCTTTTCACGAGCAGCATTATTTAGTAGAATTTGTAAGCAATGTATTATTATATAATTACAATGTCACGCAATGAACTGGCTGAATGCCTTATACATTCAGTATATCTATTGATGTTACCATCTGTTCACTCAATACTAAATAAAACACATACTTTCACATTGTTGATACATTTAGGCACTTAAGCTTTCAATTTTTATTGCTAAATTCAATCATGCAAGTCCACAACAGCAGGGCAAACAAAATATACAAGACAGCAAAATAGACCATTTTTAGTTTCATCATTTCCCTTTCTCATAAGTTCCAAAGGAAAGCTATTTACAGACACCAAGAAGCCATTAATTCATCGAAAACTTCTCCACGAGAACAAAAGACGAATGAAGCACGCATGTGCGCATGCAATAAAACCAACCTCTAGAATGCAGCAATTGGTGATAGAAATCTAGAAATAATTCTAAGGACTAACCATCCTGGGGGTTGCTGTAGTTGACATAACCATAGCCAAGGCTGCGGCGAGTGCTGAGATCACGGCAAACCCTAACAGACACGACCTGGCCGACCTGATTGAACAGATCGTAGAGCTGCGAGTCCGTTACGTTGAAATCCAAGTCACCGACATAAAGAGAGGTCGTCGGAAACTGTCCCCCCGCCGCCGCCGCCCCACCAGGCGCCACCGCCACTCCGTTGGGGACCGGCGCCGCCACATTCTGGTGCTGCACCTGAATCTGCGCCATTACTCAGCTGGATTCTTGATTCTGGGGGAATATAATATAGATTTTTGAGAGAAAGAAGAGGAAGAAAACAAGCAATGATAAGGTGAAAAGGGGGGACTTTTTTTTTGGGTTTTTGGCTAGGTATGGGGATAAATTGTGGGATAAATTTAGAGAGAAAAATTTTGGGGTTTTTTTTGGGAGGGCAGGGAACTGCACCGCACTCGGGGAAGAAAGTGTACTGTTGCGGAATATATATCAAAGCGAAGGAGGGTGTTAGGAAACCCTAGTGGAGAAAAGAGGTAAAATCGCAGCAGTTGAATTTTATCTGTGGGATTTTATTAAGATCACGCCACGTGTACTTTTGCAATGATATGTGCATGACGTGCCCAGTTTTTTTGCTAACAAAATTATCCGTCCCTCCCTTCACAATATCTATATTTATTTTTAGGGCATTAAAATTAAGGAGTGACATTTCTATGATAAATATAGCTAGGCCAACGCTTTTAATTACTTCAATATCGAATGTTTAATTACATCATTTCTTAATTTGTATACTATTTGCATTGGAAGTAATACACCATGTATATTATTCCCTCAAATACCCTCAGTGCTGTAGGATATTTCATGTAGAATAGTCCTTACACCACTGGAATCACAGTGGCGAAATCCGAAATCACTAGAATCACAAGCCTCTCAGCCTTCTCAGTTGTTTTCGCCGCCTCGCAGCTGTCCTCCACCACTAATCACGACGGCGAGGAAACCACCGAGGCATAGAGATGGTATACGAAGATCGAAACTCCAATGACGCTCACCACTACGATAATCACGTGATTCGGATTGGAAATCACAACTGGAACTACAACCCCCATCGCCACCGTAATGACGACAAATGATAGCAGATCCAGCAAATTCACCGATCCACGGCGGGGAAAGTAGGCCTGGTTCTTGTCATTAGGATGCTGGTAATTGACAAGGAGGTAGAAAGGCGGGGCTATGGAAAGTGGCGCCGCTAGAGGTTCCCTATCAATGTGGATGACAACCTAGGCCTCCATAATTTTGAATTTGGATATTGTTACAGATCTGGTATTGATAGAGATGTTGTGGTAGTTCGATGAGAGATAGGGTGAAAGGAACAGACTTAAGCTCGAAGAAGCCACCGTTGACGTTGACGAGCTTGAAAGCATGCTTGGCAGTGAGGGCATGATGTCTCTACCTATAAACGAGACTTCTGGGTATTTATGATACGGAAGGAAAACCAGAGGCGGCGCCGACAGTGCTGATGTCGCCAGCGGCAGTGAAAGATCAAATGAAGAGAGAGAGAGAGCAAGTCTGCAAAAGATATGTTTTGGAAGATGATGATTTTTTCATTGTTATTTTTTATTTTTATTTCTCATAAATAGTAAAAAAATTATAATTATATATGGTTTGAAGAAAAAAATTAAATTTGAAAACGACGTCGTTTTAGTTGTTGGACGATATGTACATGTATACAATTTCGGCTGTCATGTCAGATTTAACGTGCGCGAAATTTCAAACCATGGAAACTGAGACGGACTTTCAAAGTTTTTGTATTTACTAGAAAAAAATCGAAAGTTCGTATACAAAATGATATGTCAACAAATTGATGTATTTATTTGCATTTTTACCAAATAAACATTACCTAATTCACAACATAATTTAATAATTCATAAGTTGGTTGGTTTGTGATGGAACTTCTACAAAGTGTAAGCCAACATCAACCCTTATTCTTTCCCCGTGCCCATTCACTCTCTGGTCATCTCTTTCATAAGAATTCGTAAGTTGGTCTCCAACTCTAGCACATATTGCTTCACCCCGAACTCCGGTACTATGATCTCTCTTACATCTTTCTCTATTACCACAATCCATTCTCTCGCCCTTATTCTTTCCCCATGCCCATTCATTCTCTGGTCATCTCTTTCATAAGAATTCGTAAGTTGGTCTCCAACTCTAGCACATATTGCTTCACCTCGAACTCCGGTACTATGATCTCTCTCTTACATCTTTCTCTATTACCACAATCCATTCTCTCGGTAGGTGTACAATTGCAGCAAACTCAAGCATATGAATGTTCTCACGATTAATAAATGAATCAATATATTCTCAACCCAATTGTCTCATATATTGTAGTATTTTTCTACAAGAATTATGATCCTTAATCAAATATAAACCCCCCATCATATATATTTTTTGGACATGAAGATATAATTCATAATAATGTTTTAGAATGCCGTCATAAGTCATAGAGTATTATTCACATAATCAATCACAACATACATATCCCAACTGTCAAAATAGCAATTTTGATGTTCATTTTTTTTCCCCAAAAGTTCCACCGAAATGAAAGAAGAATTTTGTTTTTACAGAGCAAATACAAAGCAAAAGAAATCTTATTACAATCTAAAAATTCGAAGCCTGGATTTGCAAGAAAATCTACACTCATCATCCAAACAAAAAATATAGAATGACATGAACTAAAAAAAGAAGTTCTATTACTAACCTCCCATCGCTTGTGGCATCTCAAGCCATTACATGTGAAGAAATCATGCTCCAATCCAAAGATTTGTTGGGCGGTGAAGTTTGAGAGGGAGAGTCGTTACCTAGGAAGGGCTTTGCGATTTTGATTCTATGTGATCTTTCAACTCATGCTATTTAACTATAGATTTATTAGATATTCAGAAATTTAATATGTTGTTATGTTGTAACGAAAGTTATACCTTCATCAGAGAAATGATGAATTTGTTTCGTATTTAAAATGTTAGGGTGTTGATTGCTCCAAACACAGAGGATGAGAATATTATTAGGTATCCTTATAAATTGTACTTTGATAAAAATACAAATAAATACACAAACTTTGTATGACACTCCGTTTATACATATCTCGAACTTTCAATTTTTTCTATAAATACATGAACTTTCGGTCGCGTTCAATTTTCCCACAATTTACATTTTCCCAAAATTAAAACTGATGTGACGCTTACGTGGTAGCTAGACGCATGCCTTTTAATTTTCCGGCCGGCGAACAATGTGGAACGACGTCGTTTTAGAACCTTTTTTGGCTTTGGGATTTTCTCACTCATTTCTCTCTCCTCCCATCCACCATTGTTATATATCCATGGACTTGTATTCTTTCCACACCAATCCTATACTATTACCCTATTTCTTCGGAATTATCCAAAAAATTTATTTTTAGGTTCCCTACTCGACCATCAATTTTGCTCAACTCATTCAGCTGAATCAGCTTTCTTCTCCCCCATTCACCAATCATGAGGCCCCTACAGTTGTTGCCGGCCCCCGGATTCGCTGCCAATTGTGTCAGCCGCCAACGGCACCGCCCGGACCTAACTTTGCCCATGCCCCAATGTGACACCTCCTTTGTTGTCCCCCTCCCCCTTCCTCCAAGGGAAGGGTAGCCAATTTTGGGGTTGGGGTGTCCAGAATTCTAACTCATAGTTAGCATTCTAGAATTTTACTTGGGAAAATTCTCATTCTCGCTGGGGAAGCAGAGAGATTGGGCTAGTCTAATGTGCGTTATCGGTATGTTTTAGCCGCCGGGAGTTCAAGGATTTCATTGCTTGTTGCCTTCAAAGGGATTTGGCGAAGTGATGGATGACTCAGCTCAGCTCGCTTCATTCCTTACCTACGAACGACATGGACATCCTTTACTAATTATAATTTATATCAATAATCATAAATTCTGCGTAAATTGCCACATCAGTTTCGATTTGGCCGGAAATAAAATTGGTGTGAAAATTGAACATGGGGGAAAATTTATATATTTACTGAAAAAAATTGAAAGTTTATTATTTAAACGGAATGTCAAACAAAGTCGTGTATTTATTTGCATTTTTACATTATACTTTGTAACTATTCCAAATTATCTATTGATAATTTTATATAGGAGAAAATGTCCATTTCTACTCACTCTTAGATAGTTTTTACAATATATATCACTAGGATAATTTTTTAACAAATCTACTCAATTTTCACATGTATACCCTAAAATACCCATCACTTTTATTTTATATGTATTCTCTCTCTCCCTCCCACCAATCTCCCCATTTCAAAATTTGAAAAAAGAACACACACACTCTCTCTCTCCCTCTCTCTATATCCCTATCTCTCTCTCTCTCCATTCTCTCTTGCCACCGCCTCTCGCCGGCAGCCTCACCACCGACGCCACTTCCACGTCACCGGCCAAGGGCGGGGCCCTCCGCAATGTTCCCATCGACGGCGGCTGCTGGAAAACCGAGAAGACCATGTCCTCCCCCAGCCTCTCCGCTGACTCCAAGGACTCCAACGGCTCCTCCGACGCCAGCGCCGCCTTCAAATACTTCCAGGGCCTATCGCCGGCAACAACAACAACATGCCGAAGCTCCACGCGCCGACGTCCAACATTGTAGGCTGATGAAGCCTATTTCACAACCACAGCCGCAAGCTAGATCTTCAGGCTTTCGTTCGGGCTTCTTCAGGCACGATACTGATCGTTGGTACGAAATATGCTTTCTGTAATTATATTTAGAAAATAAGAAATCGTACCATTACACTTTGAGTTGGTACGATTTTAGGGTTTGGGTCTAAGTTTGGTTCGAATTTAGGGTTGAACTTTCAGTTTTTTTGTTTTTCTTGTTTTTCTGTTGTCTTTTGACAAATAGATGGTACAAATTCGTAATTTGTAATATATCATAGGTGTTCGTAACTTATTTTTCCGTTGTTTTTAGTAATTTTATTGTGTGGTACGAAATATGCTTTCTATTAATTATAGTTGGTACGATTTTAGGGTTTGGGTCTAAGTTTGGTTCGAATTTAGTAATATGCAGTTGTTGTTGGTACGAAATTGGTTCATTTTGCTGCACATTATGTACAAATTTAGTACTTATTTTTAATTTATGTTGGTAGGAATTTCACATTTCGTACCCATTTTCAGTGTATGCTTCTTATATTCGTACCAATAATCATATACTACTTCCATCCCATTACATTACACCTTTGCTTTTTGATTTTTCGGCACACTTTTCCACCGAAACCTAGTACGGGTTTTAAAATATAATTTTGACGTATTCATTTTTTCATGTGGTACTATGAGCAAAGGTGACTAATGTAAATGGATGGAGGTAGTATTTATGTAAATATGAATTTCCCACTCGATTTTGGTACGAATTTAACAGTTCGTGATAAATAGATGGTACGAATTTATACTTTTTGATATATCATAGGTAATTGTAGACCTGCCCACGGGCCGAGCCCGCCGGTTTCAGGCCTGGCCCGGCGGGCCAATGGGCCTGAAATATGAGAACCTAACCCAGCCCTTGATTTTAGAATACGGTTTAGGGCCAGGACCGAGGCCCGGCGGTCCCGGGCCGGGCCCGAACCGGCGGGCCAAGGGCCGGCCCTAAACCGCCGAAAATTGCATGTTGTGCTGCAGCTTCCCAAAACAGGGGAAAAACAGAGCATGGCAATTTGCTCTCGGCATTTTGCCGATTTTTTTTTTTTTTTTTCCAACTTTGATTGGTTTTTTTTTATTTATTCTTTTATATATATTTTTTTATGAATACTAAATGATAATTTGGTAAGTTTTGATGATGTTTTTTTATTTTAAAAATATTTTTAAATAACTCATCAAAGTGTTAAAAATGAATAACAATTTTTCAATCTTGCATTAATAATGAGGAAAATTACAACAATAACTTAATCTCAATTTAAGTACTTTCACACTGGAATAAGAACTTTTACATTTGAAATGGAAAATAATAATAATAATAATAATAATAATAATAATAAGGGACTTGAACTCAATTTAATTTCTGAAATCGAGTTGCCTACATATCCTCATAATTTTAGAAGAATCAAAGTCGACGTAGTTCTTTTTACATTACAATGCTTCCTACTCCGCACCCGATGCCGATGCCGATCGATCCGTCTCGGTGAAGGCTTCATCTTCGCTCTCATTTCGATCATCCCATTCCGGTTCTTGAGCTCTAAGGTCGGCCCTACACCAATCATCAAGCAACATGGTAGCTTCAATATTCGCCGGCTTCATTGTTGATCTTCTTTGATCTAGCATAAGACCTCCGGTGCTAAAGGCTTGTTCAACGGATACGGTGGATGCCGGGACAGCAAATAACTCATTCGCCATCATGGAGAGTATTGGGTACTCCACTCTCTTCGACCACCATTTCAACACGTCGATCGACGGACCACTATCTTCAACACCAAAGACAAAACGAGTTTGCAAAAATATATCCAATTCACTATTACCTTGGCTCCTTGGATTATCATAGGTTCTATTTTGGATCATTCCTTGCATTTGTCTAACTAAAGGATCCATTGAGTCCGTAGCAAAGGGAAAATCAAATGAAGACATCATAGTAGAAGAAGAAGAAATATTGGTATTATCTTCATTACTACCATACTTTCTCCTATATTCATCAAAAAGTTCTTTAAAAGTCCTATGTAAATACTCCTTGATTTGTTGCACATTAGGAAGATCAAAAAATATTTGTTCACCATCAATTACAACACCACGAAAGTCCATTTGCAAAAAAACATCATAATAAATCCCAAGCATTTGACAAACACCATCATATCTCCATTTAGGATCCAAACATTTAGCAATCAAGAAAACTTTTGGAATCTCCCTAAAATACTTTAGCCACTTTTGAACCATAACATAAATCACACCTTGCAAGTTTGGCCTAGTAAAACAAGTCTTAAAAGAGATGGCAATATACATGCAATGCTCCAACACTTTAACGGAAGTACAATAATAAACACCCGATAATTATTTAGTAGCCATATGAAAAACCTTCAATAATCCATATAAATCATAACATGCATCCCAATGACTCTCATTAAGAACTAATTGAGCCGTGGAAAATTATTTCCTAAAAAAATCACATAAATGACCCTTATACTCCATCGTACTATTAAGCATCTCATAAGTAGAATTCCAACGATGAGATACATCGACTTTGAAACACGTATAAACAATATTCTTTGAACGACAATATTTTTGCCATTTTTTCCCCAAAACTTTTGATTTATGCAAATATTTAACGACATTTTTAATAGGAACAACGAGCTCTTGAAAAATATGAAGCGCATCTTGGACACATAAATTCAAAATATGACAAATGCATCTAGAATGAAAGTATTTTCCATCAAAAGATGGTGCACATGCTTCAATGAGTTGAGGAATACTAGCCGTGTTCGACGTTGCATTATCAAAACCAACCGAAAAAACCTTATTAATCAAACCATATTCATTTAAAACGGTGATAATAATCAAAGCAATATTTTGAGCCGTGTGAGGCTCTTCAAACTCCCTAAATGCAATCAAACGTTTTTGCATAGTCCATTTTGCATCAATCCAATGACATGTAATTCCCATATAACTATATCTATTATATGCATCGGTCCAAACATCGGCACAAATAGAAACTTTATGACCCAAACGTTGCAAATATTTCATCAAATCTTTTTGTTTTTCCATGCATTGACGCCTAATCCTCTTAAGCATTTGAGTTCTAGCAACTTTACTAGCATTGTGACCTAAACCTTCTTTATAGGATGCTTCATACGTTATTCTATCGGCATAATTAAAAGGTTGTTTCTCCATAGCACAATATCTAGCACATGCATCTTCATATTTACCTTTATCAAATTTAAATAAAGAGTGCGTACCCGTCTCCGAAGATGAAGTGTTAAATCGAATTTGAGTTTGAGAAGTCGACATTCCGAACTCCGTTGGATGAGTGCTCTCCATGTGCCTAGTCATAGTGTCGTAGCCTCCTCCTCCGATCCATTTGTAACATGTTGTGCAATAGTGGCAATACACAAGGTATCTTTTTCGACCATCGGCTAGAGGAAGTTGGCCTTCGACCTCCGGAGCATCAACAAGTCGAAAGTGTTTCTTGAAGATGTCGGACTTCGGTTCTTTCTTGGATTTTGATGGAGGAGGAGGAGGAGGTTGATCGTCTTCGTCGTCGTCGTGCTCTTCATCTCCTTCGTTGGTGGAGCTATGAAATTCGAATCCGTGGCTTTCCATCGTATTGACCATCTCCTCAAAGGCTTCATCTTCTTTCTCTTGGGCTTGAAGTCTCGCATACTCTTCGGCTTGTAGTCGTTCGGCTACTTGCCTTGAGATTTCCTCCACTATTTCCATCCTTCTTGACCTTTGACTTTGTCGGCCTCCTTCGCTTTGGGATTCACCGACCACCTTGCCCTTACCCTTGTTTCCTTTGGAAGAAGACATTGTGTATGTGTGTGTAGTTATGAAAGTGAGAGTGAAAGCTTGAGAGTTGAGAGTTGAGAGTTGAAACTTGAAACTTGAAACTTGAAAGTTATAATGGAGATTGAGAGAATGAGAGTGAGAGCTTGAGTTGAGTGCTTGAAACTTGAGAAGAATTAGACTTGTGAGTTGTGAGTGAAAGCTAATTAGAGTGAATATGAGAGTTTGAGAGTTGAGAGATTGTGTGGTGAATTAGTATTTGAATGAGGTTTAAATTTATAGTAGGGGATGAGAGATGGATGATTAGATGAGGAGTGGAGAGGAGGAGGGGGAGGAGCATCCCACCAACGGCTAGGAGCCCCATCCCACCACCAACGGCTAGCTGCAGCTGCAGCAACTCTGTTTCTGCGCAACAATCCCGTTGGGCCCGCTGGTCCTGGCTCGGCCCGCCTGTCCGGGCTCGGCCCGTCGGGTCCCAACGGCTAGTAAAGCCCGGCGGTTCGTTTCGTAGCCCGGCGGGCCAGCACGCCGGTTAACCGACGGTTCGCGGGTCGGAATTTCTTCGAACCGAGCCCAGCCCTTCGTTCGGGGCCCCGATTCCGGGTCTGGCCCGTTGAACGGCGGTCCCGGGCCAAAACCGTTGACGGCGGGCCGGTTCAGGGCTGAGCCCGGCGGGCCATGAAGCCCAGGTACGTCTAGGTAATTGTAATTCCTAGTCATTTTTTCTGTTGCTTTCTTGTAATTTGTATTATATCATATGTAAATGGTACGCATTGACTCATATTCGTACCAATAACTTTATACTCACTTATGCAATTCGTACTATATTACAGCCAATTGGTACGAAATATCTCATATTCATATCAATAACTATATCATAACTATGTAAATGTAAAATTCTTATTCGATTTTTGTACGATTTTCACATTTCGTACCTCATTGAAAGCGGTAAGATGGTACGCATTTGTAGTTTTCATATATCATAGGTAATAGTAATTCGTAATTCGTTTTTCTATTGTTTTCTCGTAATTCGTAATATATCATATGATACGAATTGACTCATATTCGTACTTAGAACTTCATACTCACTTATGCAATTCGTACTATATTACATGCATTTGGTACGAATCGTCTCATATTCGTACCAATAACTATATAATAATTATATGTAAAATTCTTATTCGATTTTGGTATGAATTTCACATTTCGTATCTCACTGAAAGCAGTAGGAGAAAATATTTTAACAATTCAAAATATGGTACGAATTGCACAAATTCGTACCTCCTTATTGTTCGTAAAAAATATAAATTTCGTATTTTCTAACATTTAGAAAAACAAAAAAGAAAGGAAAAAAACGAAAAAAAAAAGAAAAAAAAATCTGCAAAGAGATAAAATCTGTAAAAAGATAAAAAAGTAGGTGAGAAAAGAGAAATGTGTTATAAGGGTATATTTGTCTCACTACTTCAATTTGGGTAGTTTTGTTAAAAAATTATCATAGTAATAAATATTATAAAAACTATCCTATAGCGGGTAGAAAAATTAATGACTTTTTATATAGAGTATAATACATGCAAGGTTACACGTGGCGTGATCCTAAACTCCCACAGATAAAATTTAACCGCTGCGATTTCACCTCTTTTCTCCAACTAGGGTTTCCATTGGTTTGATATATATTCCGCAACAGTGCACTGTCTTCTCCGAGTGCGGTGCAGTTCCCTGCCCTCCCAAAAAAAACCCAAAAATTTTCTCTGAATTTAATCCCACAATTTATCCCCATACCTGCAAAAACCCCAAAAAAAGTTCCCTTTTTCACCTTCATCATTTGCTTGTTTCCTGTTTCCTGTTTCTTTCCCTCAAATCTATATTATATTCCCCTAGAATCAAGAATCCAGCTGAGTAATGGCGCAGATTCAGGTGCAGCATCAGAATGTGGCGGCGCCGGCTCCCAACGGAGTGGCGATGGCGCCAGGTGGGGCGGCAACCGGACTGTTTCCGACGACCTCTCTTTATGTTGGTGACTTGGATTTCAACGTTACGGACTCGCAGCTCTACGATCTGTTCAATCAGATCGGCCAGGTCGTGTCTGTTAGGGTTTGCCGTGATCTCAGCACTCGCCGCAGCCTTGGCTATGGTTATGTCAACTATAGCAACCCCCAGGATGGTTAGTCAGTCCTTCGAAATATTTCTAGATTTCTATCACCAATTGCTGCATTCTAGAGTTTTTTTTTTTTTTTTTTTTGCATGTACATGCCTGCTTCATTCGTCTTTTGTTCTCGTGATAACTGAAATGAAGAAGTTTTCGATGAATTAATGGCTTCTTGGTGCTTGTAAATAGCTTTCCTTTGGAACTTATGAGAAAGGGAAATGATGAACCAAAAATGGTTTATTTTGCTGTCTTGTAAATTTTGTTTGCCCTGCGGTTGTGGATTTGTATGATTGAATTTAGCAATAGAAATTGAAAGCTTAAGTGCTTAAATGTATCAACAATGTGAAAGTATATGAGTTTTTTTTTGTATTGAGAGGAAGAACAGGTTGTAACATCAATCGATATACTGAATGTATCCTTCAGCCAGTTGACATTGCGTCACATTGTAATTATATATTGCTAATATATTGTTTACAAACTTTACGAAATAATGCTGCATAAAGCTGCTCGTGAAAGGATGGTTGCTCTCAGACCCAAAAACTACTAGTTCTTTGGAAATTAGAAATTTATTTTACTATTGCTGAAAACTCTTTTTGGTCTCCGTTGTGTGATAGCTAAAACATTCAACTCCAATAATTTGTTCCCTGTGCATTGTTTCATCACTGTGTGGAAGGGTTTGTCAGATGCGTTATGCTGTCATGTTGAAACCATTCACGGGATATATATTTATATATCCAATCCCATTTGCAGCATACTTTTGCCTCTTTAGGCCTGTGACTTTGATTTTCTCATATGATGGAATTGTGCTGTTTTCTATCTTTTGTTTGCCACTGTTAGCTAGGAGTTCAGCTTTATGTCATTTCAGCTCGTGTTTCCTTCTAATTTGGAGATAATTGTTCATTTTTTCTACATTAACAAGTCTTTTATTATGCACTGTCTAATGTTACGTGCCATTCGAGATAACAGCTGCAAGAGCTCTGGAAATGTTGAACTTCACTCCCCTGAATAACAAGTCGATTCGAGTCATGTATTCTCACCGGGACCCAAGTGTTAGAAAAAGTGGAATGGCCAATATCTTTATCAAGGTAACTGTGCAAGCCATGTTTGGTTCTATGTGTTTGCTTTATTAGCTCCTTCACTATTTGAGCCTTTTGCATTCTAGTCTTCGTTTCAAGAGTTTGATAAATGGCTTCATCAAAACTTTTCAATGCCGACATAATTGAGCTCTTAGGCTGCTTCATCGTCACTGCTGACTGCTCCTTTACTAGTAGAGTGAAAGTGTGAAATTAGTTCTATATGTTATCTTGGTACATTACCTTGTGGAGTACAGAAATCGCTAGCAATTGAATCTGACATCTGTATTGAGATGGATAACTACACTGCTTTTTCATTCCTTGGTCATCATTATCTTTTATATCTGTTGTTTATTCAATGTACTTCACGCATCTGTCATAGGCTATTCTACTCGGACTCTGCTATTTAGGTTTTGTGCCTTCAATTGCTATAGGTACACTCTAATGAACTTTCTTCTGCAGAATTTGGACAAAGCTATCGATAACAAAGCACTGCATGACACTTTCTCTGCGTTTGGGAACATCCTTTCTTGCAAGATAGCAACAGATACTAATGGCCAGTCAAAGGGCTATGGTTTTGTGCAATTTGATTCTGAAGAAGGTGCACAAAATGCTATTGATAAGTTAAATGGTATGCTTATAAATGATAAGCAAGTCTATGTTGGGCATTTCCTCCGCAAGCAAGAGAGGGATAGCACACAGGGGAATGCTAAATTCAACAATGTGTATGTGAAAAATCTAGCTGACTCTACTACAGATGATGAACTGAAAACAACTTTTGGCAAATATGGGACAATCACTAGTGCTGTAGTGATGAGGGATGCTGATGGAAAGTCAAAAGGTTTTGGATTTGTCAATTTTGAGCATGCTGATGATGCTGCTAAAGCTGTTGAAGCTCTAAATGGAAAGAAATTTGATGACAAGGAATGGTATGTTGGCAAAGCCCAGAAGAAGTCAGAGAGGGAGAATGAACTTAAAAGTCGATTTGAGCAGACTACCAGGGAAACTGTTGACAAATTTCCAGGAGTTAATTTATATGTCAAAAACTTAGATGATAGCATTGATGATGACAAACTTAGAGAACTTTTTTCAGGATTTGGTGCCATCACCTCTTGCAAGGTAATATATTATTTTTATTTCTCTTTCTGCTCTTTTTCAATACCTATTTTCTTTTGTCCTGCTGATGTGATTACGCCTTGGATTGCAGGTTATGCGAGACCCCAGTGGAGTCAGCAGAGGATCTGGATTTGTTGCCTTTTCAACTCCGGAAGAAACTTCCCGAGCTGTGAGTTAATTCCATAATGAGTCTTTCGAGACGAAATCTTATTTTGTTGTCCCTGAACCAATCATGTTTTTGGTTTTCTGTTTTTAGCTTTCAGATATGAATGGGAAAATGATCATTAGCAAACCTCTCTACGTTGCTTTGGCACAGCGTAAGGAAGAGAGGAAAGCCAGGCTTCAGGTACATGCTTACCTGAGAACAGTTTTCTGTCATTTTGAGATGAAAATTGAAATATGCATTGTACTAGAATACTCCGACATCTTTCTTTGAGTGCTTATTTGCTTTCTCATTTCAGTTTTGCTTGATTATGTTATTAACAGATGGTGCATCACACATGTAAATAGTTTTGTCTCTTTTTCAGAACAACATTTAACGGTACTGCCCTACAAAATGGAAACCTATTGATTCTAGAAGATCCCCAGTCTTTGAATGCTATTAATTTCTACGAGAAAAATTGTGACTGACTGGAATCTACTCCATTATCTATTTGGCTGTGCAGTTGTTGGCTAGATTTGTATTTCACACTTTTCTTTCAATGCTGGTGTAGTGATAATGTGCTGTAGGATTAGGATGCTATAGAGCTCTCCAGCAAAACAATCTCATTAGAAAGTTATGAGTTTTCCCCACTTGAGTGGGCAGCATGTGTAATTTGAATGATTAGCTTATGAATTCCTCCTTTACTACTTACAGAGCTGTTTCTATTTCTGACTGTAAAAATAGATTTTTTGTTTTTTTTTTTTTTTTTTCCCGCCATTGCTTGAATTAAAATATGGTGATGTTGATGATCTGGTGGGAAACATTCAAGTAGGGTTAAATTTTGTGAAGCATGCTTTTTATCATTACTTTTGAATTTGGTTTAGGGCAATGTTATTTTCTTATGCTGTTGACCTGACTGCTAGAGAACCGAGAATTAGATTCCCTGTTGTTTAAAAGTTGTTTACACCAGTATATTCTTGTATGTATGTGTAATCATTTTTGAATTATTTGCTCATATCTAGTTTTGCTAATACTGAAGTCGCTTCTTGGTGTTTGCATGAGTTTCAATTTTTTTCATATGGCTACTGTCATGTGTACTGAGAACTATGCTAATTTTAGGCCCAGTTTCTGCAAATGAGGCCTGTAGCAATGCCACCTTCAATGGCTCCACGCATGCCCATGTATCCCCCTGGTGCACCTGGTATTGGGCAGCAGCTATTTTATGGGCAAGGTCCTGCTATAATTCCTCCTCAGGTGACTGTCCTCTGAGTTTATTATGTTCTGCATATCCTTTCAGACATGAAGCTTTTCTCTTGTATACAGATCTACATGTACTTTTTGGAAGTAGCCATTTTATGTTGTTTCCATTGTTTGTTGTGAAGGAGCATGTGACATTCATCATATGGCATTGAGTGTCTTGTAATTATTTTGAAATTCTAACTTTCTAAAAAATGATGTAGGCTGGTTTTGGATATCAGCAGCAACTTGTTCCGGGAATGCGGCCCGGGGGTGCTCCCATGCCAAATTTCTTTGTGCCGATGGTCCAACAGGGTCAGCAGGGCCAGCGCCCCGGTGGTAGACGAGGAGGTCCGGGACAGCAAAATCAGCAGCCAGTGCCGATGATGCAGCCGCAGGTTGGAGTTCGGTTTCCAATGTTTTTAATCTTGTACGATGTACTGCTAACTAATATGCTAATCTTGTGGGATGTATTGTTTTATTTAGATGGTACCGAGGGGGAGGATGTATAGGTATCCTCCAGGCCGTAATGTGCAAGACATGCCCTTACCTGGTGTCGGTGGAGGAATGCTTTCTGCTCCTTACGATATGGGTGGCATGCTCCCTCGAGATGCCGCTGCTCCACAGCCTATGCCTATTACAGCTTTGGCGTCTGCGCTTGCAAATGCAACTCCTGAACAGCAGAGAACTGTAAGCAGCTTACTGCCCCATGTGTTTCAAAATTAGCTTTTCTCGTTTTGTTTTCAGCAGTTTGTTTAATGTGTTCTTTTTACTTTGATTTCTGGCGCAGATGTTGGGCGAGAACTTGTACCCTCTGGTCGATCAGCTGGAGCACGAGCATGCTGCGAAGGTTACAGGCATGCTTCTGGAAATGGACCAAACCGAGGTGCTGCATTTGCTTGAATCTCCTGATGCTTTGAAATCAAAGGTTTCTGAGGCAATGGATGTGTTGAGGAATGTCCAGCAGGCTGGCAGCCCTGCTGACCAACTCGCCTCACTGTCGCTCAACGACAACCCCGTTTCCTGAAGATGCTGTGTCTTTAGTGATTGTGGACGTGGTTAAAAGCCTATCTGGATCAATATTTTTGCTAGCGAGTGTTTTAAACTAGGGATGAGTTTTTGAATACTATCTTAGGATATTTACTGTTGGTTTCGAATCTGCCTTTTCAGGCTTTCTTGAATTCAGTGGATTCTGATAGTAACTTTTGGGTAGTGAGAGGTCTGATTAGTTTTCGCGTTTTGGTTATTATAACAATTGTTTGGGTGTTTAATATGTAATCATAAGCAGATTTTGATAGACCACTAAATATTTGTCTCTCCAAATAAATTAAAAACTAAACTCCAAATGAAGAAACACAAAATAATTTGAATTGTGAGAGTTGATTTGGTCGATTTTTTTTTTAAACTTATATAGCATTTAACTAAATACTCCTCTACTAGTAGAGAAATGATTTGCTACTCTTCTAATGGTGGATATCTTCGTGGTCACCTTTATCGTTTTCTCGATTTGATATTATTTTATTCGATTGTTTTCGATTGTTTTCTAATACCATAAAAATTAATATAGAAATCGTTAAATCTACAAAATAAATAAAAATTAAAGCTCGATTTGTTTTTTTTAATTTTAACATTGAAAAATGAGTAATAAGACAAATCGAGCTTTTATTTTTATTTATTTTGTAGATTTAATGATTTCTATATTAACTTCTGTAATACTAGAATATAAAACAATCAAAAAAATCGAACAAAATAATGTTAAATTAATGAAAGGACGAAGGTACCGACAATTGAGGGAGTAACAAATAATTTCTCCCTACTGGTAATGTGAAAGAAATTCATTTCTTATTTTAAATTGTAGTTTTGTAACGTCTTATTGAAAATCACTTAAGTAAACTTAGAGAAATGCTGCCATATCCAGCATGCCCACCGTGGGCACATTAACGTTAATGATTTTTCTTTTTTTGGGGATTAGTTTTTTTTGGTAGTATTTATTTTTATAAAGTATGTTAATTATTTCTTTCCTTAAATATAATGTGATCACCTTTATTTCTGAGCATATTAAACATGTCTACGATGGGTAGAGTAACATTACTCAATGGCTCGTTCGGTTGGCAGGAAATTAATGTTGTTAGGGAAAATGATTATGAGGAAAATAAAATAGGAAAATAAAGTTGTTATGGAATAGGATTTTGAGGAATATTATTCTGAAGGAAATAAATTCTAACTAATTAACAATTCAGTGTTTGGATATTATCAATAAAAATGTCTAGATTCTAATATGAAATCAAGTTATTGTTTATATTGAAAAAATATCAATTTCATAATATCAAATTTCTTTATTATTATTATTATTATTATTATTATTTTGTTTTATTATTATTATTTATTTATTGTTTTTTTATTACTATTATTTTTTTTGGTTTTTATTATCATTTTTTTAATTTTATTTTATTATTATTATTATTATTATTATTATTATTATTATTATTATTATTATTATTATTATTATTATTATTATTATTATTATTATTATTATTATTATTATTATTATTATATCAAGGAAAAAGAATACCTAGGTTGGAGTAGGGAATAAGAATCCTTCAATTTTGAACCAACTTTGCTAGATATCAGGATTCTTATTACTTTCTTGAATTTTATAAAATTTGAAACAGACACTGGAATAAAATTTTTTGGAATTTGATTACTTTCCCTGTTACACCAAACATAAAAATTTAATAATTTTGAATCAGATTACTTTCTCAGAGCAGAATCCCGCCAACCAAACGATAAACTTTTTTTGAACTTATGATACATATCATGTTTAAAAGTGGCAAGTTATAAATAATAAAAATAATAAATCATTAAAACTGGTAACTATGTTTTATATTCCTTCCTTCCGTTGAATAGTCTTGATGATTGCCTTATTTGGCCATCCTAAATATATGTACTTATGTACTTAAAATCAAAATAAAAATACCAAGGCCAAAAAATAAAAAAATAAAAAAAAATAAAAATAAAATAATAATAATAATAATAATAAATCAAAATAAAAATACCAACTATATAAAATAAAGACCTTCAACATAATTCGTAAATTACACAATGCATCAATATAGTTACCATTTACCAAAACTAACTATACTTTATTCATAATTTTTCTCTTCTGCACCTAATTTGACTTTTATACTACAAAAATTGTTTTATTTTTTAGTGTTCTATAAATTACTTTGTTTCTACGAACGAAAAAGAGTAACAGAAAAATATAAATCAACAATTAGTGTTTATTCTTCCTTAATTTTTTTTATTTTTTAAATTTTTTAATGTTTATGTTTAATCTAAAACAAAATTAGAATATTGGGCCAAAACATCATAAATGGAGAACATTAGAAATTGTGAATTAAAAAGGATTAAACCCTAATCCCGAAGCTCACGTCTCCTCCGAAATCACCTCTCTCGTCTTCTAAAAAAATTAATCTTGTTCTCACTTCATACCTACTCCTCCCGGTTGTTTTCTCTTTAGATTTTCAGATTTTATTTGGTACAATTGTTGTCATGCATGTTTGTACTCTTATGAATAATTCAGGTTAAATAGCCTCACGAATTTGTTAAAGCAACGGAAATCAACAAAACCAAGAAGAATGGAGCAAGAAGAATGCAGCAGCCGCAGTGAAACAATGTCGTCTCTCTCGCTTAGCCAAGAAAGCACTTCACATCAACCGCAGCAGCCGCAGTAATCCCTATTTATATGCCTAGCACGTTTACTTTTTTTAATTTATGTTAATTTATGTGTATTTTTATTGGAGGAGTGTATGATCTAGAGGATTAAAAGTTAAAACTGTTGTAAAACTGTCCTTAGGTTGAGTTTGGAGAAGAGATTCAACTTGATAAGGAGCATTGGTGATGAGTGCATAGAGGAAGAAGAATTAGTGAAATTGTTGGAGAAGAAGTCTCAGATCATCTGCTATGATGGATTTGAACCCTCTGGACGAATGCATATTGCACAGGTTCATAAATATAGTCCTTCTCATAGAAAAGTTCATCTATTTGAGCTGATGGAAAACTGCCCAATTGGTTATACTGTATATTGAATTCTCTGACTTGTTTTTCTACTTAAGTGCAAAATTTCGAGAAAGAAATGATCGAACATGATAGGATAATTTTGATGGTTTATAATCCTTTGTTGTTGTGCAGGATGTGTTTGTACAATAGCATATGTATTTAGTGATTTAATGTTGGAATGTGTTTATGCAATAGCATACATTTTTGTTTGAATTTCACTTGCCTAATAAATGACTGCAAAATTTCATGAACAAACATTTTTAACATGCTTATTATGCCTTATGATGATTGAGGAGGATAATGAGTGATGTACGTGCAAATATGTGTGCAGGGAGTTATGAAGGCTCTTAATGTCAAAAAACTCATTTTTGCTGGCTGCAAGGTCAAAATATGGATCGCAGATTGGTTTGCATTGTTGAACCGCAAAATGGGTAGTGACTCGAAGAAGATTCAAGTGGTTGGGGAATATATGATTGAGATATGGAAAGCATTAGGGATGAATGTTGATGGAGGTCAGGTGGAATTTCTGTGGGCTTCTAAAGAAATCAACTCCCAGCCTCATGAGTACTGGCCTCTAGTATGTGACATAGCCACGAGAAACACGGTTAATAGAATAACGAGGTATAGATATCACTGTTTCTTCATTTAAGTTATTTCCAACCATTAACTAATTAATGTCGTCTTTTCCATCTGTATTAGGTGTTGTCAAATTATGGGGCACTCGGAGACAGATGAACTCTTGGCAGCACATATAATCTATCCATGCATGCAATGCGCGGATATATTCTTTCTCAAGGTTACTTACTATATACATCTTTTTGTTTAGGATAATTAATACGTACTCCCTCCATTTCGTGAAATTTGACCTCTTTGCTTTTGGCAATTGCTGACACGTTTTTCCACGCTTCTTGATAATGAGTTTTAAAATGGATTTTTGAAGATTTCTTTCTTTTACGGGATACTACTCCATTTTTGAAGATTTCTTTCTTTTACGGGATACTACGACTGTTGTAGTATCCCGTAAAAGAAAGAAATCTTCAAAAATCCATTTTAAAACCCATTATCAAGAAGTGTGGAAAAACGTGCCAGCAATTGCCAAAAGCAAAGGGGTCAAATTCCATGAAATGGAGGTAGTACTTGTTAATGAGTTGTGAATTTGTTTGTCGAAATTAATGAACAGGCTGACATCTATCAGTTGGGTATGGACCAGCGCGAAGTTAATATGTTGGCAAGGGAGTATTGTGATGAGATCAGGAGAAAAAATAAGCCTATCATACTTTCTCATCGTAAGCATACTATTGCCTTGTGCTGTTAAGGTTGATATATAGTCCTATTAAAATATATATGTTTGAATGCATGTAGATATGCTCCCTGGTTTGCAAGAGGGACAGGAGAAGATGTCAAAGAGCGATCCATCTTCTTCTATCTTCATGGAGGATGAAGAGGTAATACATATCCTAATTAAGATTGACAACTTTAATTCTACAGTAATCGATCGGTCCAAATGTTGATTAATTAATTAAGTTGTTTCATTTGAAGGCTGATGTAAATTTGAAGATAAAGAAAGCCTTCTGCCCGCCTAGAGTGGTGGAAAAGAACCCATGCTTAGAGTATATCAAGTACATCGTTTTCCCTTGGTTCAATGAATTCAGAGTTGAGAGAAAAGCAGAGAATGGGGGTGATAAGTATGATTTTCTTTTCTTTTGTCTGAAATTAATTAATTAGACTAATTTTGTTAACTAACAAATAAAAATGATGCATGTTGTTCAGGACATTTACGAGTTTTGACGATTTAGTTATTGATTATGAAAGTGGAGAGCTGCATCCTGGGGATCTCAAACCTGCACTTGCAAGATCACTAAACTCTATACTACAGGTAATCTATTATTTAACATAACCTCATTTGTATTTATCTATATTTGCTCGTTTAATTTTGGTTTGCATTTATAATTACTTTTTTTGCATGATCCAAATATTTGCCTCTGATGAGGTGAGCTGTATAATATTACATTTTAATGAATAGTAGCTACTTTCACAATCTTGTCTTCCATTTTTCATTTGAGTGTCAAATTCATTGAGCTCATCTACAAAAAAAGTTTTTACCTCTCTCTCTCTCTTCCCCTCTTATTTTTTGAAGTGACATCCTTGCTCAAATTTTTCCTTTTTCTTTTCATACCTGCATATTTACTTGAGTCTTGAAAAATTATGACAGCCGGTACGTGATCATTTCAATAGCAATCTGGAAGCTAAGAAGCTTCTGAAAAAGGTTAAGGTATGCACACTGGAGTGGTCTATACTCTGAACTGAAATGAACTTGTGATAATAATGATGCATTATGAGTCTGTGGCATATCTTGGACTGTATGAGACTGTAGGAAATAGTACAGTTTGTGTTTGTCTGAGTAAGATTTAAAAGAAAAAAAGAAAAAGAAATCAGAATTATTACATAAGAAACTGAGGGTTAATTAATGTTGTGGACTCCTGGAACATACGTGTTATCGGAAAATCTCACTCTAAAATAAATTCATAAGTAACCTCTCTATCAGCCTTTGAATCTTGTAGTTTTTAAAAAATATTATGATACGATACGTTGTGTTTTCTCATGTTTATCCTTGGATTTATGTGTAATATATATGTGTAGATGCTCCTATTAATGCAGAGTTACAAGCCAACACAAAAAGGTGTAGTAGTGAAACCAAGAAGAATGCAGGAAGAAGAATGCAGCAGTGAATCAATGTCTCTCTCGCTTAGCCAAGAAAGCAACAGTTTTGCTTCGCTTAGCCAAGAAAGCACTTCACATCAACCACAGCCTCAGTATTTACTTTTTAATTTATGTGTATTTCTATTGGATGAGTGTATGATATAGGAGCTGTATTTGTCGGATTAAAACTGTCCTAAAACTGTCCTTAGGTTGAGTTTGGAGAAGAGATTCGACTTGATAAGGAGCATTGGTGAGGAGTGCATACAAGATGATGAATTGGAGAGATTGTTGGCGAAGAAGCCTCATATTACCTGCTATGATGGATTTGAACCCTCTGGACGAATGCATATTGGACAGGTTCATAATTATAGTCTTATCATGTAAAGTCTCATAGAAAAGTTTATTTATTTCAGCTGATGGAAAACTGCCCAATTGGTTATATATTGAAATTGTCTGACTTGTTTTGTATCCGACGTGTTCTATAATGTGAATGATCATAATGAATTTTGTTTTTTGATCCTTCTCACTATGTTGTACATCTTTTTAATCTATTTTTTGTGCTCATTAATTTTTAGTGCCAATATTTGCTCTACTATGAATGTTTTCTACTTAAGTGCAACATTTTGAGAAAGAAATGATCTAAGCATGATAGGATAATTTTGATGTTTTATAATCCGTTGTTGCTGTGCGGGATGTGTTTGTGCAATAACATACGTATGTAGTGATTTAATGTTGGAATGTGTTTATGCAATAACATACATTATTGTTTGAATTTCTCGTCTCATAAATGGCTGCAAAATTTCATATACAAACATTTTTAACATGCTTATGAATTTTGGTTATAATGAGTGATGTACGTGCAAATATGTGTGCAGGGAGTTATGAAGACTCTTAATGTCAAAAAACTCATTTCTGCTGGCTGTAAGGTCAAAATATTGATCGCAGACTGGTTTGCATTGATGAACGGCAAAATGGGTGGTGACTTGAAGAAGATCCAAGTGGTGGGGGAATATATGATTGAGATATGGAAAGCCGTAGGGATGAATGTTGATGGAGGTCAGGTAGAATTTCTGTGGTCTTCTAAAGAACTCAACTCCCGGTCTCATGAGTACTGGCCTCTTGTAATTGACATAGCCATTAGAAACACGCTTAATAGAATATTGAGGTATAGATATCTCTGTTTCTTCATTTGACTAAATTATTTTCCAACCGCTAATGTCTTTTCCATCTGTAGGTGCTGTCAAATTATGGGGCGCTCGGAGAAAGATGAACTTTCTGCTGCACAGATATTCTATCCATGCATGCAATGTGCAGATGTATTCTTTCTCAAGGTGACATCCTATGTACATGATGCATGCTTTTCTTTTGTTAATAGTTGGCATAATTAATATGTTTTTTATTTCTCAAATGGAAACTTATATTGAATGTATATTTCTTTTGTCTTATTTTATTTTGTGACGAGAAAAAAGGAGATATTAGTATGAACTTTAAAGCTAAGATTCATAAAGAAAAAAAAATGGAGGGAGAGGTCAGAACAAGAACAATAAAATTACTTTCTTTTAGAATGATATATTTTTACTAATTGTTATTGGAATAATATACTAGCACGTATGTGTCAAAGCATGCTAGTTTAGGCTTGGTATATCTCAGTGATTTATGTACATAGTCTAGTGAATGTTTGTGTTGCATTAATTATTGATTTGTTTAGTAATGAAGTTTATTAGTTATTGATTACTGGTTTATCTCTTCTTGATAATAAAATTACGGCAATTTGTTGTTCAGGTAGAAGCCTTTAGATTAGCACAGTACAATTGTAATACGAAGCCTTTTATCCTTTCATCTCTACCAACTTATGTATTTGAGTTGTGAAGTGTTTTTCGAAATGAACAGGCTGACATCTGTCAGTTGGGTATGGACCAGCGCAAAGTTAATATGTTGGCAAGGGAGTATTGTGACGAGATCGGGAGAAAAAATAAGCCCATCATACTTTCACATCGTAAGCATACTATCTATTGCTTTGTGCTTAAAAGTTGATATATATAAAGTCCTATGTTTGAATTTGGTGTTTTGATTTGACATATGTAGATATGCTCCCTGGTTTGCAAGAGGGACAGGAGAAGATGTCAAAGAGCGATCCATCTTCTTCTATCTTCATGGAGGATGAAGAGGTGTAGTAACTTTCTATAGTAAAGTAATCGGTCCAAATCCAAATGTTGATTAATTAAGTTGTTTCATTTCATTATTTATATTTGACAGGCTGATGTAAATTTGAAGATAAAGAAAGCCTTCTGCCCGCCTAGAGTGGTGGAAAAGAACCCATGCTTAGAGTATATCAAGTACATCATTTTCCCTTGGTTCAATGAATTCAGAGTTGAGAGAAAAGCAGAGAATGGGGGTGATAAGTATGATTTTCTTTTCTTTCGTCTGAAATTAATTAATTAGACTAATTTTGTTAACTAACAAATAAAAATGATGCATGTTGTTCAGGACATTTACGAGTTTTGACGATTTAGTTATTGATTATGAAAGTGGAGAGCTGCATCCTGGGGATCTCAAACCTGCACTTGCAAGATCACTAAACTCTATACTACAAGTAATCTATTATTTAACATCCCTCACTTCTATTTATATATATATTTGCTCCTTTAATTTTGGTTTGCATTTATAATTACTCTTTTTGCATGATCCAAATGTTTGCCTCTGATGAGGTGAGCTGTTTAATAGTATTACATTTTAATGAACAGTAGCTACTTTCTCAATTTTGCCTTCCCTTTTCATTTGAGTGTCAAATTTATGGAGCTCGTCTACAAAAAAGTTTCACTCTCTCTCTCCCCCTCTTATTTTGTCTTGCTCAAATTGTTCCTTTTTTCTATTCTATCTGCATATTTACTTGAGTTGAAAAATTATGACAGCCGGTACGAGATCATTTCAATAATAATCTGGAGGCTAAGGAGCTTCTGGAAAAGGTTAAGGTATGCACACTGGACTTGTTTCTCTCGTATGAACTCAATGGAACTTGTGATAAAAAATGATGCATTATGAGTCTATGTGGCATATCTCGGACTGTATGAGATTGTAGGAAATGATACAGTTTGTGTTTTTCTGAGTAAGATTTAAAAATAAAAAAAAAATCAGAATTATTACATAAGAAACTGAGGGTTCAGTAATGCTGTGGACTCCTGGAACATATGTGTTATCGAAAAATCTCACTCTAAAATAAATTCATTAGTAACCTCTCTATCCGCCTTTTGAATGGTGTAGTATTTTAGAAAATATTATGATATGATACGTAGTGTTTTCTCATGTTTAACCTTGGATTTATGTGTAATAGTATATTTTTGTATCAATGCAGAGTTACAAAGTTACAAGGTAACACGAAGAGGTGTGGTAGTGAAACCATGGCCACACATATTGCTCCATCAGTAGGCAGTAGGCAGCCAAATATTTATTTGATTATTGTCTTGTTATTCTCTCCTTAATCAGCTATTTATAGTGAGTAAATATACCATTATACATTTATACCCCTTACTCCTGTACCATCGAATTGTGAAATTGGGAATGAATCGAAAATTCTTATTGCAAATTAATGAAGGATGTTATGAGTATCTAGGTACTTAATTTTTTTTTATTTGGGATTCCATTATTCCCACTCAAACATGGTATGGGATTCTCTTTTAATTAATCTTTTTTGCCTTAAAATCAATTATCCAGTTAAGAAATGATGTTTGAATACAATAGAGAAGCTATTATGCTCAATTTTGATTTATTTATTCTTCTTCCTTTCCTTTGTATGAGCCAAATGAAGAGTGTGTTTGGCTAAGCTTATAAACTAGCTTATAAGCTGTTTGACTGCTTATAAGTTGTTTGACTCCTTATAAGCTATTTAAAAGTGTTTGGCAAAATAAGCTAGTCAATAGCTTATAAGATGCAAAAATAAGCTACATTAGCTTATAAGTTCTCTAAAAAAAAGCTCCTCCATCCCAACTTATTTTTTTGCTTATTTTCATAAATAGCATAAAATTATGAAATTACCCCTTCCATTTTTTGTTATTTTCGCCTCTTCATCCCTCTCAGTTTCTCTCTTAAAATATGATTTCACTCTCGATGCATTCGACCGGCCAATCGACGGCTGCCATCAACCACCGACTCACTGCCACCACCAGCCGCTGCCGCCACCACCACCACCACCGCTACCAGAGCACCACCAACAAATTATTTCAAAAATCAAAATCTGTGAATCTTCTCACATTTAACAAAAAATTATGATAAAGGTGTACAAGCTTCGACGGCAGTGGCGGATTTGTGCGGCATGAACAGATTTGTGATGTGCGGTGGTGGCAAACAATGGCAACGGCGGTGCCGGAAGTTTTCTCGGAGGAGTGGGAAATGGAGAGAACAGCGATGGTGCCGAGGAGAGATGAGATTTTCTATTCATTTTATTTTATTTTATTTTCATCTCCAGATTTTATTTCTTTTCAAATTTTAAATTTTTAAAATTTATTTTTCTACGTGTAGAGCCCTTTTTTTTTGAATTATTTTTATAAAATTCAAATTTAGTTTAAACTTTTTCAATTTGAGTGTATAACGTTTTCAAAATTGAAATGTTGGAGGTGGGTCGGTCGGTGGGAATGGGTGGTGAGATTATAAATTTTATTACAAAAAAATTAATAATAATACATACTCCCTCCATTTCGTTTAAATCTTTTTTGCCTTTTTTGGCACGCTTTTCCACGCTTCAAAACGATGGGTTTTAAAATGGATTTTTGAAGAATTCTTTCTTTTACGGGATACTACGACTAGTCGTAGTATCCCGTAAAAGAAAGAATTCTTCAAAAATCCATTTTAAAACCCATCGTTTTGAAGCGTGGAAAAGCGTGCCAAAAAAGGCAAAAAAGAAATGAGCCAATTTAAACGAAATGGAGGGAGTATAATATATGGTTATAAATTAAAAAAATAATGAAAATTAAGGATGTCATTTTTTGTCATTGCATAATACATCACTATATCATAAAAGAGCTTATAAGCTCACTTATCCAAATACTCCACAACTTATAAGCTATTTAAATTTCACATCTTATAAGCTCCTTAAATATCTTAAAGCACTTGAAGCTTATAAGCACTTTCAAATAAGCTTAGCCAAACACCCTCGAAATCTACAAAAGATTGCTTTCTATGTTTGATGGCACCAACTAGGGTTGTAAACGAATCAAATAATTTTGATTCGATTCGGTATTCGCATTCGATTAGTCCTATTCGTATTCGATTTTTTATGATTCGAATTCGAAAACAAATATTTTTTATGATTCGATTATTATTCAAATACAAATAAAAATTTATGATATTCGATTCGATATTCGTAAGTATTCGATAAAATATAAATATAAATATAACTATAATATTAATATTAATATTAATATTAATATTAATATTATATGTAATATAATTATATATATATAAGATATTAATTCTTAAGCCCAATTGAAAATTTATTTCTTAAATAATAATTTCGAATCGAATATCCGAATCGAATATCGAATTCGAATCATTTTCTTTAAAATATCATTTGGAATATCATTAGAAAAAAAACAAATCGAATATTCGAATCGAATCGAATACTTTCGAATCTACCTTCGAATCGAATACGAATCAAATCTAGTATTCGAAAAAAATTCGAATTCGAATTCGAATCTTCGAATACCTTAACGAATTCGAATCGAATACTGTGTTATTCGCTTCGATTCGATTCGTTTACACCCCTAGCACCAACTATATTGGAGAAATGGTTTTATGAATATTTTAATTTTCTATGTAATTAGGAAAAGTTTTAATTCATAACCTTCATATGCAATACTCCCTCCATTTCGTTTAAATTGGCTCATTTCTTTTTTGCCTTTTTGGCACGCTTTTCCACGCTTCAAAACGATGGGTTTTAAAATGGATTTTTGAAGAATTCTTTCTTTTACGGGATACTACGATAGTCGTAGTATCCCGTAAAAGAAAGAATTCTTCAAAAATCCATTTTAAAACCCATCGTTTTGAAGCGTGGAAAAGCGTGCCAAAAAAGGCAAAAAAGAAATGAGCCAATTTAAACGAAATGGAGGGAGTATTTCTCAACTCCAGTTTCTTCATGAAAACATAAAAATTACATTCCCACAACTTCCACGAATGAAGGAGTGGTTTCACTCTACCAGCGGCGGCTATGGGGCCATAAGGTGTAACACTAAGCTTATTATTATTATTATTATTAAAAATAGGGGGTTAAAGTGAGAGAAATGTGGGCTGTGTTTAAAATATCCCATCTAGTACACGCATTTGTACTGACCGTAGGTTAAGCTAAATGGGTAATAATATTACCCGATTATAAGCAACTTTTTAGTATATTGGGGTAAGAATTAAAATAGCCTTTCTCAATAATAAAATAACTTTTGTAGCCACCTTTGTAAAAGTAAAATTATTTAGGGGTGTTTGGCTAAACTTATAAGTTGTTTAAGAGCTTATAAGCTCTGAAAATGTGTTTAGCAAAATAAGTTTCTCAAAAGCTTGTAAGTTCAAACAAAATAAGCTATAAGAGCTTATAACCTCAAAAAATAAGTTCTTTATACGTTTTATTATAATTTGTTAGTGTTTATAAAGTCTTTCAAATAAGCTTAGGAAAACACCAATCTTACCCATTTTAGAGGTTTAAAGTCTAAGATACACAACTTTTATTTTCCCTAATATTATAAGACTCTTTTTAACCTGATCCAAAAATTAAGTAAAAAATTAGGTTGAATTTTTTAAACATAAATAGAGATTAACAAAAAATGGGGCCCCCTTTTAAGCCTCGGCCTAAGGCGGGTGCACCAATTTGTTGACCGGACCTGATTATGCTTAGTCATGATAATGCATTCTATTATTATGCATCAATTTATTAAAACCATATATTTTGGAATATTATACAAAAATAAAACCATAAGTTATGTAATATTATATTAAATCAATGGTTTAAATTTATTCAACATTGAAAGTTATTTTTATTTAATCTATCTATATCATTTTATCTTTCATTCAAGGCATATTCAGTTTAGATAAAGAAAAATATATAAAAATTAATATGACTTCTAAATATGTAACCGAACTAACGGCTATAATATTCCTTTTGTTTCATTATATTTGGTCTGCTTATATATTTTATATCTTATATGTTGAATATATGTAAATTAAATAGAACGAAATTTATATAATTTTCTATTTGACCTCATCACGAACGATGTATCCATACCGCAGAGAAACAAGCGTGTGACATTTATTGGAATTGGTGGATTGACACGCGAATCATTCGTGTATATATTTGTTAATTAATCGCATGCGTATTAAATATATTTAAGAAAACTCATGTAAAGAAAGTTGAACGAAACATAGTGAAATAACTCTGGAGTTAATGGAGGTACAGTTAGGTGGCCGTTTTTATTTTATGTCGAGTCATTAAAGAAAGCTTAATTAAGAGAAATGGTCCAAAATAAAATAAAAAAATATTAAAGAATTTGCCACAACTATGTTTCATAGTTGGTCCCTCAATGTTACTACTACTATTTTTCTCTCAACAAAGTCTGACTTATATACGATAGTTCTAATTTCGATTGGAATTTTGTTCCTTTTGCTAATAAAAAAGATTAATTATTTCTCCACATTCCTCAGTTTTGTTGCTATTGTTTTGTTCCTTTTGCTAATAAAAAGATTAATTATTTCTCCACATTCCTCAGTTTGTTGCTATTGTGATGGAGAACCACAGTTAAGGTTATAAACTAGAAAAAGAACTGATGTAAATTCTTTTTAAATCTAAGAAATACCAAAAATATTGGCGATGTCACGTATAGAAAATCTATCAATAAATATTAAAAATTAATTTAAAAAAATCAAAACTCTTTTGGAAAAAGACTTTTGCAACACTGTCATGTTATAAAGAAACATTTCTAAACTATTGGATAATGTAAAGAGTATAGGATGGGAAACAATTCAAATTGATTTATTGAAGCCCCTTGTCATATTTGAACAACAAAGTTGGACCTCAACACTACTCAATTTGTTATATTGAAATAAGATCATGAGCTTCAAAAATTAAACGTATAAAAATCCGATTAAACTTGAAGTAAAAACAAACTAGAAAAGTTAATTATATGGGCTTTATTATGAATTACATACTAAATTTGGAACTTTTTAACATCTAAGTAAAAAAAAAGTGAGATTTTGGTATGTTTTAAATTAGAATTTTACTTTTTCAAAATGTTAATTTTATATGAAAGTTAGGCACATCGCACCGATTTTTCTATTATGATTTACACCCAAATAATTTTGATATTACTATTTCCTAAAAAAAGAATAGCATTAAATATTATTGCAGGACAAAAGAATTTAGTTAAAAGATATTCTTAAATAAACTGTAACAGTACCAGCCCCACTAGTGAACGCTTCGCCATGGTCCACACCACTAATTTTGCTCTTTCTTTCTCCAATTTTGGAATTGATTTTTTTTGTTGGGATTCGGTTTTTAATTTCTATAATGTTTTAGTCGCCGGTGTCCACACACGTCATCCCAAAATATTAAATTAAATAAAAAAAAGGCAAACTGTTTGGGGGCAAGACCAAGAGTGTATCTTCAACCAATTCTCTTTACCTTATCTTCTCATCCAACTTGCCTCTCTCTCTCTCTCTATAAAATTATGGCAACTCATAAAAGTAGGCCATACACCTGTCTCTTATACTGCGGACTCAATGGAACAGAGAATTCCCATACTTATTCATCAAACTTTGATTAATCAATTAATTTCCACACACCAATCATACTTTTGACAAGATAAATTCAATTTCTTCATTAGTTAATCGCTAAGAGCACACAATTAGCTTTTCAAGAAATATTTTTTAAAAGCATAATTTCGTATATGATAAACTCTATATAATTCTTTATGTAAACCCAAAAAAAAAAAAAAAAGCCTACAACCCTAATCTTCCGGCGAAAATACAGTTAATTTTTCCGGCGAATATAAGAAAAAAAAAAAAAAAAGGAACATCTAAAAACAATATTATAAAAAACAGAAAAAAAAAAAAAAAACAAACCATATATATATATATATATATATGGGACTAGTTCAATTATCCTCCGAAGACTCCGGGCTCGGGTACTCGTTCAAATCGGGCTTCTCGGGGGCCCGGCCCGAGGCGTCGGAGTCGGAGCGAGTGTGGGCGCCGGCGGTCTGCAGCGCGTCGACCCTAGCGCCGACCTCGGTGGCCTTCTTCCTGATGGCGGCGGCGGAGAGGTCGCGCGGCTCGTCGACGACGTCCTTGAGGATGTACTCGGGGAAGTTGAGGCGGGCGGAGGGGCCGCGGAGGTAGAAGAGGGCGGTGTCGTAGGCACGCGCCGCCGCGACGGGGGAGGAGTAGGAGCCGAGCCAGATTCTCGACCGCTTGTTGGGCTCGCGTATCTCCGCCACCCACTTCCCCCACTTCCGCATACGTATACCCCGGTAGGGTTTCTTCTCCTGCTGACGTGGCTTCCGCTGCTTCGGCATCTCCGATGAAGATGTGTACGCTCCTTCCATTATTCGAATCGATAGAAAATTAAAAAAAAAAAAAGGAAATAAAAAATCGGTGGTGGATATTTGATTTGTTTTCTCTTACTTTTTTGAAAGAATTAATGTTTAGGGTTTGGTATTATTATTATTTGTATGAGGGAGAGGGAGGAAAGAGAGAATCTAAAGAGGAATTCATTTCATTTCATTTCATGCTACAAAAAACAAACACTTACTTTGATGCGATGCGTCTCTATTTATATGGAGGTGGAGTGGGCGAATGAAAGGGATTCGCCTCTTTAATTATTTTAATATTTATTTTTGTTAAGCTAATTATCGTCATCTAATTTCCGAAGGACTACGATTTTTTCTTTTTCTTTTTACAATAATAATTACCAAGCGTCTATGATTTTTTTTTCCTTAGAAAAAAGTCACTACGATTATTCTATATTTTTTTTTGTTACAGGTACTCTTAGAACTTTAGTATGGATTGCTTAAAGTTGTATGAGAACAAAATTTCTAGAAATATGATTTTTAAGAAAAAATGGGTTAATTACAAGAATCATGTTCAAAGTTGGCAGATTCGCGACGAAAATAATAATAAAAAAAAATGAACATCACTGACAAATCTCAGACGGATCCTGAACGGGGTGGATTTCCGACGGATCTGTGGCGGATCCCCGATGAATCTGTGGCGGATTCCCGACGGAATCCGTCGGCATTCCGCAACTAATATTCGCCGGCGGATAAATCCGCCAGCGTTTGCATTTCCCGACGTCTGTTTTGCCGACGGAAAATTGGTCGGCGAAACGGGCGTCGGGAAATGCAAACGCCGGCGGATTTGTCCGCTGGGGAATTTTGGCTGCGGAATGCCGACGGAATCCGTCGGGAATCCGCCGCAGATCCGCCGGGGATCCGTCACAGATCTATCGGGGATCCACTCCGTTCAAGGTCCGCCTGAGATCTGCCGGTGGTGTTCAATTTTTTTTATTTTTTTTTCCCGTCACGAATCCGCCAACTTTAAATAGTATTCTTGTAGTAAAATACACAAATTTTAGCGAATGATATTTTTATTATAAATTTAAAATTATCCATCAAAACAACTAACTTTTTTCCTTTGTTCAAATTTTCTACAATCGGACGAAATTAAAATTGACATGAAGCCTATCTGTCTGTATATTTATTTAAGTTTCTATTGAAGTACGAAGGCGTTCTTACCATATAAGCCAAACAACGTTGTTCTCTCTATTTGTACAAACGATGATTTTATAATTCAGTTATAGTTGACTTCATAATATATACTTATGCTCCAGTTTTCATAGAATACTTAATTATATATGAATTAAAAGGTTTTCGAAACATGTAATAAAAACACGGTACCGGAAACAATCCCCTACCCAGGGTTGATGCGTGAGACTTCTGTGGTAAAAGGTCTTAAGTTCAAATTTTCATCAAGCGGCTTTTAAATACTATCAATTTAATTATTTTTTAAAACAAAGTGACATTAAAGTGTCCATTGTAGATGTGACATTAATGATATCTACATTGTTAATTTTTTAGAATGATTTAGTTTATTAAATTTGTTTTTGCTTGTTAAACTTCATGTGGTACTAATACGTCACTTAACTCATTAGTAAAGGATATACAATTTTTATGAGTCTTTTATGAAATTTAAGCAAAAGAAACCATGTTACTTTTGCAAGACATTGTTCCTTGCAAACCAAACGAGTGTTGATGACTCTTTCTTTTGTAAAGATGAAATGTTTATTAATTAGAATAATGCAAGATTGCCAGTTACAAAATTAGAATAGTTTCAATCTTCCATCAGAAATGAAAAATATACATCGCAGTTGAGTTAAAGTATGATAGATACGTCACCTCAAAAAGAGAGAAAAAGAAATAAATTAGATACGCATTATTTAGTTGCAGCTAATTCGATCAATAATTCCCTTTTAATGGGAAACATCTTTCTTTAAGGTAATATCTCTATGCCATAATATTTCTGGTTTTCTTAAAATACTTGTTGACCACTGTGAAATAAATAATTAAAAAATGGTTGATATATAAATATTGGGACATATAATCAATGGCAGAGCCATGAGGATTGGAGAAGGCTGAAACGTCTTCTCAATTTTTATTTATTTTTATTTTTTAATATTTTTCCAGTTACTATGTATCGAATACTCTTACAATTTTCGAACTTGTATTGAAATATTTGTGTTAGATACTTTAACCTTCTCAATTAATAATTTCTAATTACGCCTCTACATATAATACTTCTTTCAATCCACGAAAAACGTGGATATTTTGCCACTTACGGTTGTTCACAAAAAATTTACCCATTTCCATTTTTAGTCATGGACCCTATATCAAAATTATTTTCAATCAACTAAAATTCATTATAATATTCATTTTATTTTACTATTCTCTAATTTATATCAAATCACATTGTCGTGCAACACTCCGTCTACATTTTTTGTGGAAGGAAGGAGTATCATATCTGCAAGACCTAGCCTAGCCAATTTTTTTATGTCTGTAGATAAAAATCGATTTTTTAATTGGTTATAAGTATGATGGTTTGATTTGAATAAAGAAAGTGTGAATGATAAGGCATTTATTTTAGTGGAAAAGAGAGAAAGCGATTGATGAAGGATTGGCTGATAGTGTGTCGTCTGGGCACGGCTGCCACGTGTATTGGTAGATTAGATAACTACAACTTCAGCCGACATCTAAATCTAATATCTCAACCAACCTATGCCAAATTCTCCCAAAGACAAAATAGGATGCCATCAATACCTCATAACCTTCCAACTTAGTATCGATTCTATTTTTGCTATACTCTTCTTAATTACTACCTCCGTCTCATTTAAGTAGAAACGGTTCCTGTAGATACAAGAATTAAGAGAGTGGAGATTGTGTGGCTATAATTAATTCTGATGAGAGAGAGTTAATTATAGCCAAATATTATTTGTCATTTAAGAAAACAGGTCTATTAGTTGAGACGGACTGAAACGGAATACATGTCTACTTAAATGAGACGGGGTAGTAATTTTGTATTATTAACATTTGCAAAATTTGGTTCAAAGACGAGCTGAGATGACGTGATATGGGATAGAAATAAAAATATACTCCATTCGGTTCAGCTGATTAGTGCAAATACTAAAATGAATACGTTTATTATAAATGCAAAAAATATTTTACATGGTTTTCTATATATAGAAGTAGGAATCGATTATTCCCTTTAGCTCTAAAAAAGATTAAAAGTGAGTAATTGGAAATTGGAAGTTAAGAATGGAGAAATGTGTCTTTTTAGGAAGTGTGCTCTTGAAGAGTTACGACTTCTAAAAAGGTTTTTTATGTAGCGCTTTCAATCAATTGTTTGATGAAGCTCCGTTTAGCAGAAATCGAAGTAAATTGCATATTTGGAAACTACGTTCTGAGTAGATTCATTTAGTTTATTAATTTTCTCAATTCTAATTTTGGATGAATGAGAAATTAATGCATGCAGTAAGTCACAACTCTTCTTCTATTATACTACCTCCATCCCATTACATTAGTCACATTCACTATTGCGGCACGTTTTTCCACCGAAACCTAGTACGGGTTTTAAAATATATTTTTGACGTATTCATTTTTTCACGGGATACTATGACACTCATAGTATCCTGTGAAAAAATGAATACGTCAAAATTATATTTTAAAACTCGTACTAGGTTTCGGTGGAAATACGTGCAAAAAGGTAAATGTGACTAATGTAATGGGATGGAGGTAGTAAATATATACTAGAATTGTATACCCGCGATGCAGGAATTTGATCTATAAATAACATGATAAATATCTAATGCTTAACTTTTTATTTTAATTAATAATTTATACTTTACTTCATAAAATGACGAAAGATTTTTTTTTTTATATACATGTGTACTCTCGTATGTTGTGTTATATTTGATTATATATTTATACACGTACATTTTATATGCATGTGTAAATTTATAGCTCATTTTCAGAGATTGTTTGATTAAACATGGATCAACTTCATAATTACAATTTTATAAGACTTCAGACATAATTAATTGAGTAATCTAAGTTCACTTTCAATTGTTGTATTATTTGTGTGTGTGTAAAAATGAAAATGAACATGCATATACTAATATATTTTCAATTTTCATAGCAAAGAACGAAAAACAAAAAACAAAAAAAAATATTATATTAGATTGAGAGATGTTGAGACAGTAAAATTGAGATTCACTACTTAGTTTTAGTATTTAAATCGATTATTCAAAATTACATTTAAAAGCAACAAATGAGAAGAAATTGGTTGGTCAAATTAATATTTATACTTGAAATTTAATTAATGTGTTGAACTTTAATGAATAAAAATGAGTTTTCATAGGAATAAATGCATTAACTAAGGAATTGTAAAGAAAATAACATAATATATTTTAATATATATATAACTTAGTTAATTACAAAAATTAAATAATGTTCAAATATCAAAAATATTGGAAGGAAACTATGTTAATTACTTTCTTATATTAATATAGATATAGATATTCTCTACCTTGCTTATATAGCATTGTAGTATCATATTCTTCCTTTCTAACTACATGATCTCGAACTATCGCCAAACATTGACTCGTAAGTGCAACGATCCGCATTCGTGAACCGTTATATCTTTGGGACCTTCATTTTAGTATTTGCACTAATACGTTTTAAACTTTTGCAGAATAGTTTCTTGTGTGACAGGAATGGGATGTGCCCACGAATAAATTGCGTTTGCAAGCTTCATTTTGCTATACAGGTATTTCCTATTGGAACCTAACTTGAAAAAATATTAGTTGGTGCAGCCGCTTAATTTATCTTCGTAGCATAATTTCTCTATGCTATGTTGACTTTTTTTGGCTCTTTAATTAACTTACTTTTGTGCATTCAGATAGAGCAGCACATGAAGTAGATGCTTTCTTCAGCTAGCTAGATCTCCCCTGCATTCGGTGAAGCAAATACTCCATCCGTCCATGATTTTTTGGCAAAATTACTATATCGGGACGTCCATCATTTCTTGTTACTTTCTATTTTGGGATATATGACTCACATACACTTTAACACTTTAATACTTTAACACTTCAATATTATTAAAAATATAACATGGGCTCACAATTATTACATATTAACATTTTACACTTTAATTTAATAACATACATCAAAACACATTAATCTGTGCCTAAATTTTTATGCCAATAATTCATGGACGGAGGGGGAGAGAGTATGTTACTCCATTCATATCAGTTGCTCTTCCATTATCCAAGTTGGTAATGTGTTTGCTATATGTCATACTCTATCCCTCTCTCTTTCTCTCTCTCTCTCCTTTTTTTTTTTTTTTTCTTTATCGTTTAAAAAGGAGGAAGAAGATGGAGAGGATAATGTATTGTTTTATATGGAGGCCACAATACCCAGGTTTTGGTTTTTTTTATTTTTATTTTTTTTTATTTTTTAAATAAAGATATTGGGCCAAAACCAATATTATCGATAGATATTTACAACACAAATCGATTACGAGGCAAGTGCCGATCTAGCCAAACACTCACATCAATAACCAAAGCCCAAGAGTTATCACACCCCTTCTTCCATTTATAAGTCAAATGGAAGGCAAACATTAACGGATTACATACAAACATATACACTTGAGAGGGAACATCAACAACTTTTTCCCCTGCAGCAATAGCCACCCCTAGGCTCCCCTTGGATGCCTCAAAGCCTCGTCGAGACTGAAGCCTCAACGGCAAGAGAGCAGCAACCGCGAAGCTGGACCAAAGAAACCGCAGCAGCAGCGGCATCGTCCTCGTCGCACCACCCGAACCTGCAAAACAGAGAAAATCGGGCAAAATCAGTAACCTAATAAATTAGAATTCAAATAATAATAATAAAATGGCAACTAGAGAAGAGAAGCGGAAGCAGCCGAAAGCCACCAGCTTCGTTGCCAACGAGGAGAAGACGGCGACGCCGTCGGAATCGGGAAGAGGCGAATGTCCCCTCAACCTACGGTTGAGGGATTTTAATTTTGGGCGAAAACGCCGCCGGTTGCAGGAGTTGCGCCTACAGCAATCGACGCAGCAACGGCGCCGTCTCACCGCAGCCGAAGGAGCACACCGGAGATAGAAAAACTGCCGGGAAAATCGACAAGGGGGAAACCTCTGCCCTAATTGCAATTAGGGTTCTAACCCAAACCCCGACTTGGGAAAAATGATCCCTAAGTAAGCAAGAAGGCAGCGGCCGAAATGACCGAGCACCACTAGCTCGCCGGAATCGAGAAGATTAAGATTCTCCCCAAGTTCGAAACTAGGAATTGTCGATTTGGGGGAAATCGCCTAGATGAGAGAAAAGAGATATGCACGATTCATCTTATGTAGTATTGAGCCTTTAGACAACTTTTATATATTTATACTTTTTGATGTATTTGAGATGATTTCTCTTATTTGAGACGATTTTTATATATAATTCAATTTTACTATTTAATTGAGCTCTTAGATTTTTGCTATTTCTTTGTTGTACTTATACATTTTGAGCAATATTAATTATGAAAAATAAAATAAAATAAGTAAATAAATAAATAAATAAAACGTGGGTATTCCGTTGCAGAAGTGTTTGACAGTACTAACCATGGTTAATACAATGGCTACAGAATATTCCATCGTTATTCTGTCGGCAAACGTTGCCGACTGAATAACTACGAGAGAGCTATTCCCAACACAACATTTAACTACGAATGATTTTAGTCTGCAATCAGTTTGCAAGTACGAAATTCCGACGGTAAATGGTTGGAAAATCCGTCGGCAACAGGTAGATTTTTGAAGTGTAATTGCAATACCGTGCTTGCTTCGTTTGGTTAAGTAATATTAGTTTTAGGAAACGCTTGAACTAACGCTTGTGTTTATTTTCCATGTTTAGTTGCATGTTAGTATTTTTACATAAAAAGTTTTCTTGAGATTCGACATTGGGTTAGCTTGCTTGTCTACGATAGATCTCCTCATATTGTGAGAACCTAAAATACACATTTAGGTTGAACAGTGGACGCACATACTTAATAAGCCCATGACTACATGTCGACGATATATTTAAAAAAATATATTATAAATATATTCATTAAAAAAATAAATTCTACCATAAAATTAAACTCTACTAAAAATACTAAGTATTAAACAATAAATGAAAAAGTTATGATGTGTCCACAACAGACGGTGAAGTATTTCTATCTAATTAATTATATAGGCAGCTTATTACTCCCTCCGTCCCATTAGAATAGGCATCTTTTTTGAATACTAGCAAAAGACATGTGCGTTGCACGTGAATACGTTTTTTTATACTAATTTTATAAAAATTTGAGCAAACATTGTTATCTTTTATAGTTTAAATACTCAATGAGTTATTAATTTTCAAAACGTAAAAGGAAAATAATGAATATATGTTGATCCTGAAAGTCATAAAATTAGACCAAGTATTAAATTCGAAAGATATAAAATTAAATAAAGCTGAAAAAACTATAATTATCTATGTTATTGTATTGCTAAAAAAGTAAAATAAAAAAAAAAATTAAAAAAAAAATATGAATCTATGGTATTCACACTAAATCTTTTCTTGTTTGACTCTGATGGATGCCAAACTTTTCTTCTTTTTGCTCTTAGAAATAAATGTGTCCGGCATCTCATCATCAGCATCATCACTGGGAATAGTAATGCAATCTTCAAATTTCGTTTTCCGTATTCTTCTCTTCCCCTTTCCTTGCTCTTCTTGATGCTACAGCTCTGAACTTGATTTTTTCTTTCTTCCACTTGAATTGCCTTGCTGGTTTTCCTTGTTTTTTTATTTTTTATTTTTAGCTTCCGCTGGTTTCCCCCTCTTTTTTGAACTTTTCTTTACGTGTCCTTCCTTTTCAGCTTGTATATGATTCGGCAGTATCTTTTGGAATGCATCGGCTATAAGGGTCAATCTTCCTCTTTCATCAGTTTTCACCGAATTGGTTTTTGTGACGAAGCTGATTTCCTTTGAATTTTGTAAGTTCAACCCTCTATAGTATACAAATTCATTTTCACCCTAAAAATATATATTTGGTAAGATTACTTATCTTTAGTTTTAATCAAGAATTTATAACAGAAACTACCTGATCGATTGATGATATGTACTCGTCCACAGAGCATCCTACGTATATTGCCGCAACTTCATAAACATCGTAACATGTACATTATAATCTCCTTGTATAACATTTAGGGTTATTCTATACCTGCAATTGCAGTAAATAATAGTAACCACATGTATATTTCTATGAAGTTTATGCATTTGCATTTGTAATATTACCTTGGTACTGTTCAACAACTTTCTCCTTGCATTTTTTGCATATTGTATCTTCGAAATACTTTGGACATGATGTTGTGCACTTCTTGCAGGAATCATACCAAATTGATCATGTATTTTGAATGCCCTCGACAATTCCGGTAAAAGAATAGTAACATTCCTGTGAACACACGATTTTACGTTAAAAAGTAACTATTATAATCGAAGTCAATATATTTAACAAAAAATATGATGAAAAATAATAGTTAATAATTTATTTGTTTTAGCAAAAAGAGAGAAAAAGAAAAACTCATTTAGTAGTATTTTATTTTATTATTTTATGAGAATTGAATTCTACCAATTAATATTAAATGTCCAACATATATTTATTAAATAATCTTATCATAATGGAGATACACAAGGTATGAATTTAATCAGCGGCCAAGCTGCATTAAAGAATTAACATTTATCGAATATGTCTTTGTGATTTTATTATATGTACTTGAGCATAGAGATAGTACCTTAGAAAGTGTACATGTATGTTGATTTTCTTTAAGATCTCTCAAAGTCACTTCCTTTGCATGTCTTAATTTCTGGATCATCAAAGCATCATCAACTTGTAATGAGTCATGAATTTCTTCAGGACTGTATATAACATATTATGTCACAAATAATAATAATAATAATAATAATAATAATAATAATAATAATAATAATAATAATAATAATAATAATAATACTTTTTCAATGTTCATTTCATACCTTAGCCTCCTGGACATTCTGGGGAAATTTGTAGTATGGACTTCATTGTACTTTGTACTTCAAATGCACCTGATTTATACAATGTGTATTAGTTATATGTTTTTTATAAAATAATACGTTATGCAATTGTTTATGTCTTACCGAATTTTTGTTTTGCTTTGACATTTAATATTGCAATCACTGGATTTTGCCCTATAATTTTTTGCAGCTTATCCCCTTCATTTATGGCCATGTCATCCCAAAGAGTAATTACTATTAAATAATTATCTTTTAAAGTAGTGAATAGGATGATGGACATAGCTATAATATCTAGTCAGTATTCCGCCATTTAAAAAATTAGATGAAAATGACTTCAAATGTTTAAATAAAAGAATTAGAACTTTGCTTTTGGGATCGGAACAATGCAAAACATGCATGCATATGCAATACATATATAATTAACTTTAAATTGTGATAATATATATATTAGAAAAATAACTTTAATGTAAATTGAATATGATAGAAACTTTTAATAATTTTAAGTAAATAAATAAATGTAAATGTATAATAAAATGTAAAATTTAAAGAGTACCGTGAGATTCATTATTATTGGTGTGGGCCATTGGAGTTGTATTCTTATTAATATTTGGATGCCAACCAGTTTCGCCTCTAGAAAAAAGAAACATATATTGTAATGGGTCATAACATCCATAATAATATTTTATTCTGTGTCTCTCCCCTGAATGCGCATGAACTACAATATCTCTTTCATATGATGTATTATTAGTATCTCCTTCAACCCATATAGCTGCAACTTGATATGCAGTCGGCGAATTATACACACGTTGATCAAGATTTACATCTTTGGATATATGTGTTTCAATAGTATCTATTGAAGGCCAATCCTTCAATCTTCTAAAGAATTTGGCATATGAATTGGTCTCCAAAATTTTCATGAGTTTCTTCACTATTACTTTTGATATATTTGAATTTTGCAGCTTGTTCATTCTATTTTCAACCTCATTCCCCATCTCAAAAAAGTACAATTGAAAATATCCCGGATTAGAATCATTTGGAATTAACCCAGGAAGATCATGATAAACCATTCCTTGAGCTCGAAATGTATATACTACTCGTCTTGCAGACGCAAGCTTTTTATCCAATTTTACACCAAAAGAAGTAAATGAGAATATAGAATTGTATGAGCGGATATTTTTTCTAAAATCAATCGCCTCTTGTGATTCAGAAGTAAACAGCTCGTACAATTCATTGGGAATTTCGGTAGATGCAAGTACAATTTTTCCATTATCACAACAAAAGGTTGGAGGTTCGTACTCTAATCTGGCAGCACCACAATGGACATAACCTGAGATATTTTTTAACTCATGAATTGTTGAACCTAAATAAAACAATATGAGTTAAGGAGTATCAATATTAATATGTGTGCAATTGTACTTGCGTGCATAACATGATAAAAAAAATTACTTACCATTCAAATCCCGAGTATTAACATTTGTACTTCTTTTCTTTGTTTTGGAATATTTCCTTTTCATTTTCAAAAGTTTTCTTTGTTTGTACACCTCTTTAGTCTCCATCTTTTGCTTATAACTATTTGTTGATAATTTGAGCAAGTAAGTAACATGTGTGTATAAGTTGTGATTTATAGAGCTAATTTTAGAATTCTGTTAGGAGAAGAATTAATATTCTCCGTATTGGACTTTATTTTGATAAAACAAATTTAATTAATATTTATGTGTTTTTCTTCTTTTTGTTGCTGTTTCATTCGAAATATATATTCTAGGAAAAAAAGTTTTTGTTGTCTTTTTCCTCGTAATGGTGAAGCGGTTTAAGCGGCCGTTTAGCGTTTTATGATCGCTTCTATAATTTGGAAGAATATGATCGCAACACGACACCGTTTTTAATTTTTTCATCATCATCAACATCTGATTTTATATTTTAATAATCATTTATTATATATTTTAATTAAATTATTATTTTAGCTAGGTTCCATAAATAAAGCTTAATTTTATTGTCCAAAATTTTTTTCCGTAATATTGGAGCGGCATTAATTTTTATGGACACATACCAGCATAAAATACTCCACGTTTTGTGCTGTTCCTTCACTAAAATCGAGCAATTAAATAAATTCTCAACAAATCCAACTTATTTTCTTACTCATTATTAGTGATTAGTGATGAAGAACTATATTTTTATAATATTAATTTCAAATTCTTTTTGGCATATTAGGAAGCCTCGATGCATCAATCTCAGAGCTTAAGCTCAGCGCCGAAACTTCTAAACCCTTGCGCTTCTGAAAATTTTGGAATAAAAAAATAAATTCAATTAATATAATAAATCCAGTTGGGTAAGGGTTTTATTATTGTGGATGTTTAAGGTTGATAAAATATATTATTTGGATGAGATGTGGCCACAAAGTATATATCTTAATTACCATATTACATTAATACCCTTAATTAAGTAACTTATAGAAGGATATAATAGGCAATACATATTTTGTAAGAATGCACTCTCTTATAATAGTTATAGATATATAAAGTATAAAATAATAAAACATGCATATTCTAATGGGACAGAGAATATAAGAGATGGAAGGTCAACCAAGAAATTTACCAATCTCCGTAATCCAGTGTATTAATACAATATTACAATGTCTTTCTAAAAAAGTGCAGATTTTTTGCATTTGTTATCATTAATTATTACTGACCATCCTGTATATATATACATAGATATTTTCATCTGCTTTGTAATATGTAATTAAAATCCCCTCTTTCTCACTTCCTCTTAATTTGAAGAATGCTTTCACACCATACTACTACTAATATAATAGGAATTCTTCAATAAACATTAAGACCTATTTCTTTCCTCTCTTTTTCTGTGCAGAAGTCAGAGGAGATGATAATAACTTGGCTACACATAACCCTAATTTCTGGGTTCACAGTACTATCAATCGTCCTTGTTTTTATTCTAATAATTAGCAAGAAATACTCACAGCATACAAAGGCAGAAATCTTTCCCACAAATGCAGAAAGGTGCAGCATACAAAATGGTGAAGCCAGTTTTCGTGAAGACAGCCCTCATCTTCAAAATCTTGAAGGCTCAAACAAACCCTACTTCAGTTGGGGTGATCATCCTTCTCTCGTGGCGCAAGCCGTCGAAAACGGGTGGCCGAGATTTTCTTTCGTCGCAGCAAGCGAAGATCATGGAGAAGCAGCCAATGTAGAGATAAGTTGGGAAGTTTTTGATGAATCAGTTGAATATATGCAGAAAATCAGAATGAATTCAGAATCAAAAGAAGTAAATATGTGTGTGGTTAGAGCAGGTTTGCCTTTGCCAGGGCCACAGTTTGCCAATGCATCTTTCCCAAAGGAAGCATATTTTGAGGTAAGAATTTTGCCAAATCATGAAGATGTGGAGAATGATCACTTATGTGATAAGGAGAAGGAGAAGGATGAATCACGAATCGAGACGACGAAGCTCATTGGGGATGATTTTAATGGGGAAGATGATTCAGAATGTTTGAATCGTATTCATAGTAAGAGAAACAAGATTGAAGAAATTAGACATGGAGGAAAACAAGAGTGTGGAGATGATGAGATGGTTTTGGTTGGTATAGGTTTGACAAAAGGAGGCAATCTTCCATTGAAATTCCCAGGCAGCTTTCTTGGATCTGTTGGTTTCAATTCCAGTGGTGCTGTCTGTCTTGAAGGTAAACATCATTTATCTCCCTTTTTGTTAATTTTATAATATTTTTTTATAAAAGTAAACGATGCTTTATTATAAAAAAAATCATATTGGATGAATGTACTTTAAACGATGCATAATAAACATTTATAACTAAAATTATTTTTTTTTGGAAAATAATATATACTAGCTTTGGATTTATCGATTATGTTATAGCTAATAAAATTGAATATAAATGCTCAAAAATGTAACTATAAATCTTTATTGGATGAATGTACTTTAAAAAATAATTATAAATTAAATTAAATTATAGTAATAAATTAAGATTATTGAAAAGAATACATAAAATTAATCGAAATTAATCATATAGTATCTCAAGCCCTTTTTTTTTTTTTTTTTCTTGCTTTAATTCATTCTATTTTTTTTTTATTTTCCTTTTGTTCATTTTTTTTTTCCGATTTATCTGCATTAAATATGCATTCATAGTATAATTTTAAAGTATTTTTTCTTTTACGGGATACAACGACACTCATAGTATCCCGTAAAAAAAATACTTCAAAATTATATTTTAAAACCCGTTTTAAATTTCGGTGGAAACGCGTGCCGAAAAATCAAAAGTCAAATGGGGACTAATATAATGAGATGAAGGTAGTATAACATAGAAAATGTCACACAGAATTGTAATAGAGTATCCAAATCGGTCGAACATGATCTGATCATTAATCATACCGTTAATTATTTTTCCATATATAGGAAGGAAGCTTGTTGCGGAATCCGAAAACGAAGAATGGAGAAAAGCAGGGAATGTGATAGGATGTGGCTATAACCCAGCCCAGAAAAAGGTTTTCTTCACCATAAATTCGCAACTAGTTTACGAAATCCGGTGCAAGACCGAGGATTTCAGCCATCCACTCTATCCAACCATAGCTGCAAACGCTCATGTTACGGTGGTGGTGAATCTTGGACAGAGCCCTTTTAAATTCGAGGCCGCCAATTCGCATAGAACTTCGAATCCATGCTTCGTTACCACACGTGCGACTTCGATACCAACACCGTGCTATGAACTAGATAGCAAAGAACTGTTTTCGATGGGAAGAATCGATGGGAAATGGAAGTATTGGAGTGCCAAAAGAAGCTGTGAGAGTATTACTGCAGAATTCGATCGGATGTCGGATGCTGATCTCTTTGAAATTGTTGCTAGATAGATCGTATATATACTCTCTCTGTCCCGTTTAAAACGTTATACTTTATTATATTATAGTATCTCTTATTTATTTAAAAATTGTAATGTCTCCAACGGAGTCGGAAGGGGTACATATATACATACTTTATAATTCAGCATATGTATTGTTTATAGAATATTCTGTTTATACTAGGGCTGGCAAAATGGCGGGCCGGGCCGGGCCGGGCTGAAAATTTTTTGGGCCTCAATTTTCAAGGCCCAGGCCCGCCCTGCTGTATATTTTTAGTGTAAAATATCCGGGCCGGGCCGGGCTTTCCCAGGCCTCCTGGGCTTTTTGCCATTTTCGGGCGGGCCGGGCCGGCCCGAAATTCTATCGGGCCTGGAAATATGATGCCCAACCCCGGCCCTAAACCCGGGCAGCCCGCCGGGCCGGGCCAATTTTGCCAGCCCTAGTTTATACTAATTGTACCGCCAATGCAAAAAAGTAATCGCCAACTTGGTTATGTCAGTATAAGAATTGATTTATTCTTCCAAGCCATATACTATCTTCATCCCACCTAATAGTCTCATTTGTCATTTTCGTCCGTCCTACTTATTAGTCTCATTTCCTTATATGGCAAAAAATATTTGGCAACAATTAACTATCTCTCCTGAGAATTGATTATAGTCGCATATCTCATAATTTCTTAGTTCCCGTGCCCCAATCCAAATGGGACTATTAGGTGGGATGGAGGTAGTATCATATATGTGTGTGTAGAATTTTCTAATATAATGATTACTGAAATTGTCTCTATTATATGTCATACTTGTAAAGTAAAATCATAAGTAACAAGTATAAGGATAAAGTTCCAATACAGAACACAAAAGTTGGTAACACAATTCAATGATCCAAAATACGTATGGAGCAATGCCCAAAAAGTTTATTCACTAGTATAGTGCTTAAGTTACACAGTATTACATTCTAAGGATCACACCTTATGACACATTTTCACTCTCCAAAAACTCTCTTATAGTAAATCCAAACTACACTCGCTCTCTAGTATAGCCAATCCTAAAACCCCATGAGTTGTTTGGTATACCCTTGAGTTTATCATTAATCAATTATAAGAATCACACACCTAACACTAGTATGTTCAAAGAAAGAACGAATACTAATCTGGAAAGCTTCCGCACATTTATAATTAAACAAAATTATAAATAAGAGAGGCTATTCATTTTCTTGAATTAAATAGACGAAGCTTGGACATCAATTAATCACCTATATATCTCTGCATTTTCCCACCTACATGTAGTTGAAAGTAAATTACAAGACGTATATATCGCAGCTAATTTTCATTTATATATGTAGGTGGCATAAAATCTAATTAATTAAAGTCATGAAGAGAAAAGACCTACCACCCCTAACTCAATCACACCTCCTCACAAAAATGCAAGTGCTGCAACCAACCAGAGTAAATAACACCATCATCAATTAATACAGAATCACATGCTCATTACCTCCATTAGTATCAAATTTATACACATCATACCTAATCTTAGTCAAAACCTACGTCGTCCTAGCCTCGGGATTAAGATTAAACTCATTATCTTCCATCAAGATCACCTCTTTAATCTCTTGAATCATCTTCAAAACTTGCCACATCGTCGGCCGCTGCTCGGGAGAAACGACGCTACAAGCCAGCGCCACGTCGAGCAGCATCTCAAGTCGGTTTTCTCCGCCCTTTTCACCCCTAACGGACTTCATCCAACTCATCATCTCGTCCGGGACAAGATTCGGATGCTGAGACGGATGCTTCCCCGAGAGAAGCTCAAGGAGGAGAACCCCGAAAGAGTAGACGTCAGACTTTGAGGTTGCTTCGGTGTGGCCATACTTGAGGGTCTCGGGGGCCTTGTAGGCGATGGAGTCGGCATCCTCGTCTGGGGACGGAGTGGCGAGGGCCACGAGGCAGTAGTCGGTGAGGCAGGCCTCGAAGTCGGAGCCGAGGAGGACGTTGGAGGACTTGAGGTTGCCGTGGACGAGCCTCCATGCTTGGTGGATGTAGCAGAGGCCTTGAGCTGCGTCTTCTGCTATCTTCAAGCATGATGTCCAATGAAGTGGTTTGGCCTTCGTTGACTTTGATCCTGTGATTTTTTCATCCATAATTAACCGAGGAAACGATATATCTTAAGTAATACTTTCCACGTCCACGAAAAGTTTGATACTCTTTCCATTTTGAACGTCTACAAAAAAGTATGATACTTTCAATTTAGTACATGCACTCACACCCCTTTTATATTCTAAATCCATTTTATTTATTAAAAAATCATCACTTTATAACTTTGTCTGTTCTATTTATAATGGCACAATTGACAGTTTTTTGGGAGACAGAAAGACAAGTTAACTGTGCCATTATAAATAGAATGGATGGTGAACTTAACTTTCTTTTTATTGGACCACATTATGTAGACGGACGAAGTATATTTCAGATACTCCTTCCGTCTCATGCTAATTGATTTATTTTATCAAATATATGTAAGGTATAAAATAATGAAAGTGAAATAATTAATTCGAGACTGATGGAGTATAAAAAAATGAAAATAATCACTTAAGTCGCTAATAAATTAAATTAATGAATATGAGTTCCCTAGGCTAGGGTCATCTGCTAGATTCTCAACTGTAGTGATTAAGCCATAGAGATACTTATTGCAACCTTGATTCATTCAAAATTATGTCCTATTCTATACCATACTCCCTCCTATTCTTTTTGTTAGTCGTCCTAAGCATGGACACTAATATTAAGAAAAAAATATTTTTCCTAATTTAACCTTCATAAGTGATATAAATGATATCTCGAGTTCCACACTATTTTTTGGTAGACGAAAAGAAAAGAAAAAGTTCACTTCGTCTTCTTCTACACTAATCGGCTTTGAAAATTAACATGCTTTGAAACCAATTAATGAGAAGTTGAAACAAAAGGTCATTTTGGGCTAAAAAAAATAGAACGACTAACAAAATAAAAAAAAACAAAGATAAACAAACGACTTACATATTGAATAGGAGGGAGTATTATATATTGTCCTCATATCAAACTTAAGGACATATTCTACGCTTAGCATATTTTACTATTAACAAAGTAACACCTACAGTACACATAAAGCATCCTTCCACAATTCATTAATTGCTCTTCAATTTACTCGATTGTCGTACGATACGCCGTGTCCCCTCCAATTTTGACTATACCTTTTTTACAACAATAATTCTTAGCTGGCCCAATATCCAAAATTATTTTGAAATTATAGGATCAATTAATGCTTGAATAGTAAATTGTGAAATGAATTAATTATAAGGATTAATTAGAGAAAATGAAATACTAACCGTGAATTAGGGACAGGAGACTGCCATTAGGCTGATAATCATAGATCAAGAGGCGTTCTTCCTTGGCCTGAAAATAAGCTCTGAGCGGCACCAAATTGTGGTGGCGGAGGCCGCCGGCCGACGCCATGTGCCCTTCGAAAACCTCCTGCTTCGCGGCGGCGAATCTGGCGCCGTCCAGTCTCTTCACGGTGACGATCAGACGGCTGTCGAGCACCGCCTTGTAGGTGGTCCCCATCGTCCCCCTCCCCAGCAGCTCCGCCGACGCCCTCATCAGCTGGTCCAGCGTGTACACCGGCGCTTCGCCGGCGCAGAACGCCAAGCTGCCGCTCTTCCCCACCATTAATTGCTGCTGCTGCTTCACTTCCTGTACTCTCTTCACCTTCTCCGCCAGCTCATCGTTTTCCTCCTCGATCCTCATCACGGCCTCGGCGTTCCCGGTCACGCTCGGCTCCAGCCCCATCTTCGCAGCCTCGCCCTTCGCCGGCGACTTCCGCCACCTCCTCGCGGCGAGGCCGACGCATATGAGCGAAGCCACGAAGACGCAGACCCCGACCGAGAACCCGATCACCAATGCCGCCCTCTTGCGCCGCTTCATCCTGACGCCGCCGCCGCCATCTAGCTGCGCGGTCTGGGCGAGCACCGCCGCGGGCGCGGGCGGCGCCGCGGTTGTCGCCGGCTGGCCGAAGAAGGGCCGACCCGAGTGGCATTCCTTGTGGACGATCTCGCCGCAGAGCCCGGAGTTCAAGGAAAACGACGACGTGTTGAAACGGGAAAGCGTCGGCGTCACCGGGATCGCGCCGGCGAGGTCGTTGTGAGAGACGTTGAAGACTCGGAGCGACGACTGGTTCAGCGGCGGGACCGAGCCGTTAAACCGGTTGAAGTCGAGCTGGAGGTAGTACAGCCGGTCCAAACCGTTGAGAGACAGCGGTATCGAACCGGACAGCATGTTGTAGGAAAGATCGAGGGTCTTGAGGCGGTGGAGGACGGAAATGGAGGGAGGAACGCCGCCGGAGAAGTAGTTATGAGAGAGAAAAAGCGCTTTAAGATTGACCAGGCCGGAAAGATCGGGAATGGGGCCGGTGAGCGAGTTGTTCTGAAGGCTGAGAACTCGGAGCTCGGCGAGGCGACTCAGTGAGTTGGGGTGAAAAACGCCGCCGAGGTTCATGTTCTCCACGATAACACGAACCGCTCTTGAGTTAGAACAGAAAACTCCTTTCCATTTGCAGAATTCAGAGCCCAGTTTAGGCGAAAAATGCAGTCTATTCCGCAAATCGGCCTTGGACTGGAAATCGAGGAGTGCAGAAGCATCGGAAGGAAGAAGAAGATTTGAAGAGGAAGAGAATGCGAGGATGAGGCAACGGGAAAATAGTGAGATGAGAAGAATCGCATTTCTAGAATGCGACTTCATCGTCTTCTTCGACTCGAGAAGAATGGAGACGAGTAGTGCAGTAGTAATTTTGGGTTTCTTTAAGCTTTTTGAAGTTGTACAGATTAATGTTGACAGGTCACTCTTCAATCTTCATATCCAACAAATAATATGGCCGTACAGCAAGTAGATCGTGAAATGTATTCTTTTAATTTAATTTAAGGTTTCGTAAGTACGCACATTAAATATGATTACGTGTAGTAAACCTAATAAAAAGACTGAATTAATATTAGCTAAATCGGCAGCTAAAGTATTAAACCCATAAAAGGGGAAGTAGGAGACGGTGACAAAAGCATGTAAGGTATGAAGAAAGCGCAGTTGTCGGAATGGAAATGCGGGAACAGAGTCAGGAATCACGTGATGAAAAAGAAGTGAGAAGAGGTGGGGAATTTTGAATAATCCCTCCTCTCTCTCTCTCTCTCTCTCTCTCATTACCAGTCAGCACGCTGGCATTGTTTCTGTTTTGTCTGTGTATGTGCCAATTATGTAGTTTTTTTTAGACCGTATGTAACTTACTACTTTCATCCCATATAAGTAGTCTCATTCACTTTATTGACTTTTTCGGCACGTATTTCCACCGAAACTTAGTACAAGTTTTAAAATATAATTTTGAAGTATCATTTTTTTTACGGGATACTATGAGTGTCATAGTATCCCGTAAAAAAAATGATACTTCAAAATTATATTTTAAAACCCGTACTAGGTTTCGATGGAAATGCGTGCCGGAAAAGTCAATAAAGTGAATGGGACTACTTTGGTGGGATGGAGACGATACTTCAAAATTATATTTTAAAACCCGTACTAGGTTTCGGTGAAAATGCGTGCGCGAAATGTCAATCAAATGAAAGTGGTCAAGTATAGTGAGATGGAGGTAGTATTTTTTTTGACGAAAATTTTATTGAGCCGAGCTCGAACAGTAAGGTATCCAATATATTTTGCTCGCGAACATATTCAGCTCGTATGGTAATCTCTACTCATTTCGAATGTCAAAATCGAGCTCCAACTTGAGATCAAACTCGAATTAAAATAAAATTTGAGCTTTACACAAGCTGGATTCGAGTTCAAATCAGAACCGAACTCGAGCCGAACCATTTATCGAATATTTAGTGAGCCGAATTCGAACTTGATATGTTTATCTCAAGCCGAGCTCGATCATGAATTTAAAGCTCGACTCGAGCTCGAACATGTGAAATATTATATGAGCCAAGCTCGAGCATGCCAATACTCGGCTTGTTTGCAGCCTTACGTAGATTTCATGTCTATTATTTATCATCTTCCTCAAATTTTTATATTCATTTCATTTCAATACTCACTCATTACAAAACTTAATTAAAATTGTGACAAAAGATTGTAAACACATACTTGACAGACGAAGGGAGTAGCGTCTTATTTTTTTAGCACCGGAATTAAGAACCTATAAATGTGAAGAAAAAAAAATTGATATTATCTATGAAAAAACCAATCGAGAAAAAGCATGATGCTATTTATGAGATGAAAAGACTATAGTATAAGGTTGAATAATTAATGTTCCATTCTTATTGAAACTTGCTGTACTTATGTTGGATGGTATTCTATAGAAAGTTCTTTCTTTCTTTTGAGAGCGAATTTATGTTTGCTCATCTTCATATCCTAATGTTATGGCATCTCCAACGCCTCGGAAATTGTTAAGATAATTTGTCAATAGAGAATTTGTTGGGATCAACTTCTAATAAATTCCGATTTTTATGTTTTGATTGGGACCAAAAATCCCATAAATATTTTTCTTACTCACACATGATCATAAAACTCTTAAATTCTATATAGATGATCTTATTATGTAAGAAACTCAATTGAATCATTCTTATGTATTTGCACATAAGCGAAAAACCATCATCAAGAGTCAAGACAAATAAGGGAACTACGTTGATAAGCTAGCCTCGGAACGCTAACACTTTCCTGAAATTGTTTCTCAAGGGCCGCTGGAAAAGCTTGTTCTCCTTCCCCAGGTGCAGTCTGTGTTGGCGCTCTCCTAAGAGCACTCGCAACGCACTAGGGTTCTGAGACACGCCACTGCGTGCAAGCTCAAAACCGAGCCATATGCCATGCTGCTGAGGCAGAGAGAGAGAAGAGGGGGCTCGGAGATGCGAGCCCAATTTCGCAGGGTGATTATGACATCGTATCATAATCATTTCTTTTCTTTTCTTTAAATCAAATTTCAGAATTTTAAAAAAAAAGAAAAGAAGAAGAAGTTAAATTTTTCCAACGGTTACTCCCTTCCCAAAAAAATTGAACTCACACCTCCCCACTCTCATTTTCACAACAATTTTATCATCTTCACTCCCCCCCCCCCCTTTATCAATGGATATATGATTCGCATGTAGGTTTAATAATAATTTGAAACATTATATTCGTCAAATTCTATAAATTCTATGTATATGGATCAATAAGCCAATTTTATGGTTCCAAACTCAAAACGCCCTCGATGGGTTTTGGGATATATTCATCTTCACCGGCTGATTTCGCTCCGATTTCTTACATGAGAATTCTAGCTTAATGCATTTGTAAATCCCCCAATCAATATCATCAAATGTGAAATTAAATAGCAATTTGATTAGTGAAATTCCTCCAAATGTTTTTTGAATTAGTACTTGATTAAGCTAGTTGATGAAGTAATTGATTTTTATTGCTTAGATTTTTTATTATGGTATACATGGGTCATGAGTCTTTCAATTAATTAGTCTCTACTCTCTAGTAAGTAGTAATCATATTGTTCCAAACTCATTCTAAAGTAGTTTCTTGGGCTGATTATGCTATTCATGTGTATATAAGTAATTGGGCCTATGTCTATTTATTAATAAATCTCAACTGCAATAATAACAAATAAAGACCTAATGGCCATAGGCCCAATACTAAATAAATCCAAATGTTTATATTAATAATAGTGCCCAAAGCATGTACACCCCCGTCCCACTAATAAAGAGTCATTTTCCATTTTCGTCTGTCCTACTAATAAATAGTCATTATCTAAAATAGATTTTTTTTTCAAATTTAAATAATAGCAAATAAAAAATAAAAAATTATGACTTTGAAAACATATATTCAAATTTTTTAAAAAAAGCAAAAAAAAAAAGTAAAAAAAAAGAAGAGAATAACCTCTACACATATCTTAAAAATACTATTAATCCATCCCTTCTTAATTTTCGTGCCAAGGAAAAAAAAGGCTCTTTATTAGTGGGATGGAGGGAGTATACAAAAGAAAAGGAGAAGAGAAAATTTCGGCATTTACATAATAACAGCTTTAAAAATTTTACAAAAAATATAGTAAAATAGATACTCTCTCTGTCTCAAATATAGCGTACAGTTTGTTTTGACAATAATTATATATTCTCTTTGCCCCATAAATCTGGGCAACGGAATTAAGAGAACGTGTAATCTTTTTTCAGTTATGAATCTCGGAAATATTACACATTATCTTAATTTTTGTGCCCAAATTTATGAGACGGATAAAGCATAAAATTATTGTCAAAATAAATAGTACGAATACGCTATACGGAAAGTATAATTTACAAAGAACTAGCATTAGGCGGCATGCCTAAATCCCTGCAAACTAGCTGCTCATTGATCCTTAAATCTGCCGCAACCTATTTAAAACACAAAACACTATTTATTTATTTTTTATTTAAAAAAAAGACTTTAAAAGAATTCTTAAATCACACTCCTCCAAACCACTTCTAGCCACCGCACAAACAGGGGAAAACCTAATGCACTGCACATTGTGAAGTTTCACACTACTTTAAAACTGATCATTGCTTTCTTCTTTCTTCTATCCATCTTTCTTTCTTTCGTCCTCACTCATTCTAACATTTCGAAAAAAATTTAAAATAAAAATCCAAAAATGCAGATAGAAATGAGAGTAACTAGTGTTATCAGACTACATACTCTCATCTTCATCACCACAATCCTACTATCCCCCACACACCATCACGTTCTAGCACAAACCCTAAAAAAACTTCCAATCAACGCCGCCGGCGGTGGCGCAGCTGCGGCGGTGAAAATCATCAAGCCACCACTGCTCCCCCCATTACAGAATCTACTATCTTTCGCCGATCAGAGGCTAGCCCTAGTGTACCCAGTGATTCAAAGATTCAAGAACACCATCACCTCCGATCCCTTCAACATCACCGCCACCTGGGGCGGCGGCGACATCTGCAGATACAAAGGATTCTACTGCGAGCCCCCGCCGGACAACCGCTCCGCCACCGCCGTCGCTTCCATCGACTTGAACGGCTTCCATCTCTCCGCCCCAACCCTCGCCGGATTCCTCGACCAGCTCCCGGACTTAGCCCTCTTCCACGCCAACTCCAACTTCTTCACCGGCGTAATCCCGCCGTCCATCGCCAGGCTTCCGTATCTCTACGAGCTCGACCTCAGCAACAACAAATTCTCCGGTGGTTTCCCGGCCGCCATCCTCGCCATGGACGGGCTATCCTTCCTCGACATCCGGTTCAACTCGTTCTCCGGCGAAGTCCCGCCGGAGCTGTTCGCGAAGGACCTCGACCTCCTCTTCCTCAACAACAACAACTTCATGACGCGCCTACCGGAGGACGTGGACGCCACGCACGTCGCCTACCTAACCCTAGCCAACAACAAGTTCTTCGGCCCCATCCCTCGCACCATCGCCAAAACCATGGCCGGATTATCGGAGATCATACTCCTCAACAACCTCCTGAGCGGCTGCCTCCCCTACGAGCTAGGCCTGCTCAAAGACGCCGTCGTTTTCGACGCCGGAAACAACAACCTCACCGGGCCCCTCCCCTTCTCGCTCGGCTGTTTGGATAAGCTCGAGGTTCTGAACTTGGCGGCGAACTTTCTGTACGGAGAGGTGCCGGAGCCGCTGTGCCGGCTGGGGAGTTTGAGGAATCTGTCGTTGTCGGATAACTATTTCATGGGGGCGGCGCCGAGTTGCCTGAGGTTGATCGACGAGGGGGTGCTTGACGTGAGGGGGAACTGCATCCCTGGGCAGGCGTCGCAGCGGCCGGTGGCGGAGTGCGCCGCCTTCATGGCGCGGCCGCGGTACTGTCCGTATTCGGATACGTATTCGAAAATTCCGTGTTGGATTCCGTATTATGGGTCGTCGTCTGAGGTTCTAGCGCCTTCTCCTTCTTCTTCTTGAGAAAAAAAATGATTTATTTTCTGATTTTAGTTTATAAAAAGAATAATAAAATATGATTCCGAAGATTACGGTAATTGTGATTCGTAATTGGATGCGGAAAAAGCAGTGATTGAGTGAACAAATGGGCCCTTTTTAGTAATGATTATAGTCCACGTTGCTATAGTTACTGTTTTTTTTTTTAATCATTTCATTAGTCTTAGTCTGATTATTTGCACGGGTTTTGTAAGAGAGTTTATTTAGAAATAAAGTATAATATTAATATTTTAATACAATTCTCATTATTATATTTCAAAATTAGAGCATTATAGATACATAAAAATATATTGATGTTGGATCTTAAGTAAAAGACCATATCAATACATTTAATTTAATATAATAAACGTGAAAATTAAAAAATAAACAAGCAAAATATGATAATTTAAAATTTTACTACAATTTAACTGATATTTCGATACGTGCTGAGATGTGAATGGATGATGGAATGATTAGTGGTCAATTTAATGCTGATTGTTTTCTTTTTTTTAGAAACATACTCCATCCGTCCTCCATTTCTTGACCCAAAACTTTTCGGCATGCATTTCCACCGAAACATAGTACGGGTTTTAAAATATAATTTTGAAGTATTTTTTCTTTTACGGGATACTACGAGTGTCGTACTATCCCTTAAAAGAAAAAATATTTCAAAATTATATTTTAAAACTCATACTAAGTTTCGGTGAAAATGCATGCTGAATAGTATAAGTGTCAAGAAATGGAGGACGGATGGAGTAATTAATAGTATGAGACGGCCAATAAATATACTGAACTAGTGAATTGGGATAGAAAAAGTGTTATATTGGCTCGAATCTCAAATCTTTATTGAAAGAGAAGCATCTTACCAATTGATTTGCGATTCTTATTATGTTATGCTATTGTTAGTGGTTGACGCCTAGTGCGCTCGGAGATTAATTGGGTCAAATTGAAATGTTTGGATTTAACAACAATCGTGGTTCCAGGTATTGCGGCCAAAGGGGAAATTCTAGGTTTGGACTTTTGGCTACTTTAGAATTTGATACAAATCATGTCCAACAAGGGGTAATTGTGATCAATTCCACTATCTTCGCAAACTTTATTATTTTAGGCAACTGAGTATGTAATTCATCATTAATAAGAAGATTGTCCAACTCTACATGGGACTCAATATCACTTTTTTATTATTATTATTATTTAACATTAAATTTAAATTTAAAAATTGCATCACAGTAGATTCGAATAGGATTTTTCTGATTTCAAGCATTAATCACTCTATCAGTAGACCAACACGAGCATTTTCAATGCCATTTTTTTTTTCTTTAATTTCTTTTAATGGGAGAGCTGGTGCCGGCGGTGTCGATTTCTCAACGGAGATATGACGGTGGTTTCGCTGGAATCGAGTGGGGGAGGATGAGAGGAATTATTTTGGATTATCTGTGTGTGTTATGTGCGTGAAACATAATTAGGAGAGATGTAGAGAGATTAATCGTTTTGAAAAAAGAAAAGAAAGGAGATAAAGAGGAATTGGAAAACTAAATTTGATAAAAATGGAGTCATGGGCCTTGGCTTTGTTGGACTTATTATTGGATTTAATTTTGGGCCCAAGGAAAGAAAAGTCATGTTAATGGAGCCTTAGTCTTGGTTAAGTGGCGGCCTTCGGCCCTATGTTTTAATTAATGAACCTAAATTGTTCTTTTGATTGTGATTAATTCAAACAAATTCTAGAATAGTTTACGCAAGTTCGAATAATGTATTTAAGAAACACCCTCATTAAGTATTTATTTATATTCTTGGAGCTAGATGCGAACGTGACTAAGACAATTGAGTCATTTTAATTACTCGACTCAATTTTCAAGTTGAAGAGTTTTTTTTTTTTTTTTTTTTTTTTTTCAACTTAAAGGTCAAGATATGGTGATTTATGTGATAATGGTTAAAAATAGCTACTTAACTTAACAAAAATTAAATTCTAGCCACAAACTTAAAAATATATAAATACTAGCCACTTTCAATATGATAGGACAAAAATATCCTTAATGAAAAACAATAAATGAAAAAAAAAAAAACGTAAACTGCCCCACCACCCCCGTCCCCACCCTTTTTTCTCATCCATTCACTCTCTTTTCTCCACCTTCTTCCCTCCCGCACGCTGCTTCAGCTTCAGCTTCAATTCTTCTTCTTCTTCCTTTTCTTCTTTTTCTCCGATTTCTCTTGCCCGTCGTTCTGCACCCATCCTCATCCCCACCTCTCTTTTCCCTCTCTCCTTTTCTCCTTCTTCATGTGCAGCCGCTGCTGCTTCTTTCTGTTCTTTTTTTTTTCTTCTTTTTTTTGCACTTTTTTCGCAGACTCGATTGGAGAAGACATGTTCGATCCAGCCCATAGATGCTCGATCGATCCCCCAAAGCTCGATCGAGCCATAATCGTGTTAAGTTTGAACCAGACTTTACGTGCTCGATCGAACCCACTGATGCTCGATCGAGACCACGGGTGCTCGATCGAGCCATACGAGGCTTTAATTTCAATTCGTCCGGCTCGGGTCGAAATTGAACGAACCAAGTGATGCTCGATCGAGTTGTTACGGCTCGATCGCGCCCGAAGTGACTCGATCGAGGCTCGAACAGATCTAAATTAAACCCGAAATCTGTGTGAACTCTGATCGTGCAAAAGGAATCGAGATACATCTACGTCCACCGGAATTTCTTCTTCACCACCGGAATCAGACATATCTTCTGGCATTATGACAAATGGCGGTCTTATCCTTGACAATGGGCGGCACGAATGGCGGTCGTTGATGATAATATGGCGGCACGGTCGTTGCTCGCGAGAACGACGGCTCGATGGCTTCCGGTTGCGATTTTCAGCAATAGCTTTGGTGCAAACGGCGTCTCGATCAACGGCGAATGGGCAACAACATCGACGACTCGATCGACGGCGAATGGGCAACAATGTCGATGACTCAATCGACGGCGACGTAGGCTCGATTTGGGAACGGCGGTTCGTAGGTATAGGGTAGATACGTGAATTCCGAAACTTTAAATTACTAGAATTTTGATATTTATTATTTAGGTTTATAAATTGGGTTTTATGGTTTATGATTTGTTAATTATAAAATCCAAAATTAGAAAAAGGGCATTTTTGTCTCATCACATCGAAAGTGGTTAGAATTTATATATTTTTAAGTTGGTGACTAGTTTTTAATTTCTACTAAGTTATATGACTATTCTAAATTTTGGCTCGTGATTTATTTAAAGTTATGTTGCTGATATTTGCTGTCCATTTTAATATTACGATGGCCATATATGTTCATGATTTTATGATGAATGATGACTGTGAGTAGCTTGAGGTGCTTTCACTGTTAAGATTAATTTATCATTGTATTCATTGTTTTATTAATTTGGACAATAATACATAATATCCCACATTGAGTATACACTACAAGAATATTATTCATCGCCGGCGGATTCGCAACGGACAAAAAAAAGGAACGCCACGGAAAGATCTCCAGCGGATCCTATACTAGGCGGATCCCCGACGGATTCCGTCGTCATTCCGTAGCCAAAATTTGCGGGCGGACAAATCCGTCGACATTTGTATTTCCCGACGCTAATTTTGCCGTCGGATTTGCCGGGAAGTCCGTCGGCAAAACGGGCGTCGGGAAATGCAAATGCTGACGGATTTGTCCGCCGGCAAATTTTGACTACGGAATGGCGACGGAATCCGCGCGAATCCATCGGGGATCCGTCGCGAATCCACCGGGGATCCGCCTAGTATAGGATCCGCCGGAGATCCGTCCGTGGCGTTCCTTTTTTTTGTCAGTCGCGAATCCGCCGGCGATAAACAGTATTCTTGTAGTGATATTTTATATGCTCACCCCATATTAACAATTTCAAGTTTGAGCTTTGAGGCTCGGGAGAGGTCGAATGATGCATGATGTTATCATATAAACCATTCTCCCGCATAACTACTTTGCAACATTTGAAGGCTTCGAATTCTATTTGTTTGAAGACAATATTTTTATAAAATTTATTAAATTAAATTAAACCTTGAAGGTTATTTAATTCTGTAGTCTCAAATATGAATACTAATGTTCTTTTTATTATTAGAAAAAGGTACTCATTTATTAAATCTTTTATTTTAAGTCATAACATTTTTATTAGATTAGGGTGTTACTATTAATTATATGGATTTTTCACTAATAACTTATTGATGCCAAACATTTTTATTTACTAGTAGTTTTGTTTTCACTTGTAGGAATTGGTCTTTTATTTAGAAGAATAGCAATTAGTTTTTATTTTTTTATTTAAGAGAAATAGCAGTTACTGGGAATGTAGGCCAGTTTGTAAATGTAATGCTCAAGTACTATGTGATAACCAAGAATATAAAGTCGTCGTGGAAAACTTATTTGCTAGTCCCTTTTCAATTTTCAGTCGACAATTATAAATGGATATTTTCTTTTTGAGAGAGTGACTAAAAATAGCCATTCTTAATAAGTAAAAGGATTAAAATAACCACTGATAAATAAAAGGTATAATAATAGTCTTATTTTGCATTTAGTACTAAATTTGCCCTTATATTAGTGTATTCAGTAATCTATAAAAAAGAATATGAATGGATTAATTTAATTTCTACAGACTATTAATTTTAATTATATTGTTTTTTATAAAGTTAAAAAAAATATTATACTACAATAAATTAGAATAGATATTTATAAATTAAAATTTTGAATTTTTTTATACTCCGTATTTTTTTTAACTAACAAAAGTTCAATTAAATTCTAAAAAATAATTATAAACCCTACTTGGATGGGTGAACCCTAGAAAATAATTATTAAATTAAATTAAATAATAAATTAAAATTATTAAAATTATTAAACCCTACTTGGATGTTGTGATACCTGAACATACTTCGACATTGATATGACAATTGTATCGAGATAATAAGTATGCATTGTATGGTACAACCCACTTATTGTCTACATCTGCATTTCGAACACGTATAATTGATCCATTATTTCTTCTTCTATAAATTGGATATCCATCTTTACCTTGTATTGTGGCTTCACAATATGGTCGTGGGTAGTGGAATTTGCATTTACCTTTACCTTTCACCATACAGGAATTCTTTGGATTTTTCTCTCCACAAGGACCGTGTATCATGTGTTTCTTTACTAAATGAAACAATTCTGGACTATTTTCTTCATTGGGAATTTCGGCACTGACAAACTTATCAATTTCGTCCGTGGTATTTATCTTATGCTCAGACTTCAAGATTATTAGCATATGGACATGTGGTAAACCTCGTTTCTGAAATTCTATTACATGGACATGTGCTGCTACATTTCCAAAAATCTCCTTCTTAAATAATTGATCTTTTGGGTCCTGCAACTTGGCTCGAAATACTCTTGAAGTTAAATCTGGACGATCTTGAGCTGTTTGACCAATATATAATCCCTCTTGTATTTCCTTCCATTCTGGGTTGCAAGTCATCGTAATAAATAAATCTGGTTTTCCAAATCTTTGTACTAATGCTAATGCATCAAGATATCTACGCCGCATATCTCTTGGGCCCCCAATAAATGTTGCAGGAAGAACAATTCTTTTGCCAACCTCATTCCCTCTCAATTCTCCTTTGAAGACACTATCTACAATTCCTTGATACAGTTCTGCTCTCATATTTGATTGGTCGTCTCCAATTTTATATACATATCAACTGCAAATTGCTGTAACAATCGTCCTGCTAATAAAAGTGTAGATTGCCTTGGATTTCTGATTTGTAGCTTGTAGCAGATATATTCTCGGCATGATACATTCTTATCATTTTCTTTCCTAATACCTGTATAATATAATAAAATAATTTTAAAGAGTTAACAAATTCATAAGTGGGAATGTGCCATGTTCTTGAGAAAATTTAGTGTGAAAATTAAGAAAAATAATACAATCTCGGAAAAATAATAGGATATACAAAACTCAGCATGTAAATTAAAGAAAGCTAACATGTATACCTTGCTCTTCTCTAGAGATGACGTCATCTGCGGTTATAATTCTTGATTGTGCAGAAGGAATGTTATTATGAACGGATGATAGTGTGGTTTTAATAAACTTTTTTATATTTTGATGCCAACCTGTTTCACCCCTTGGGAAAAGAAGTGGATACTGCAACGGCTCATAACATCCATAGTAATGCTTTATTCGATGTTTCTCACCTGAATGAGCATGAACCACGATATCTCGCTCCAACGGTACGTCATCTTTATTACCTTCAATCCATATAGCTGCAACTTGATCTGCATGTGGAGAATTATATACTCGTTGATCTAAGTTGACATCTTTTGAAATATGGAGTTGAACATAATCCATCAATGGACAGTCCTTCAATCTTCGAAATACTTCAGCATATGGATTGATCTCCAAAATTTTTATGAGCTTCTTCACAACATCTTCTGATATTTATTTATTTTGAATTATATTCATTCTATTTTCTACCTCACTCTCAGTATCATACAAATATATATGAAAGAACCCCGGAGTTGTCTCTTGTGGAATCAATCTGGGAAGATCATGATAAATCATTCCTTGAGCTCGAAAAGAATAAACTCCCCGTCTTGCAGATGCGAGCTCTTTATCTAATTTTACTCCAAATGAAGTAAATGAGAATATACAATTGTATGAACGGATGTTTCTTCGAAACTCTATAGCTTCTTGTTCTTGAGATGTAAACAATTCATACAGCTCATCAGGAATTTCAGAAAATGGAAGTACAATTTTTCCATTATCACAGCAAAAAGTAGGAGGCTCATACTCAAATTTTGTAGCACCGCAATGAATACAATTAGGCGCTTTTTTTAGTTCATGCTGCACTGTACCTAAGAGGATAAAAAGTAGAGTTAAATATGATAATATATGATTTATTGAGTATCATATATATCTTTTTCAAAACATCATATTACTTACTATTCAAATCACAAGAATTATGTTGTTTTGAATTGGAACGTTTCCTTTTCATCTGTAGAAGTCTTCTTTGTCGATATACTTCTGCAGCTATGATATCATGAACACATAAGTATTGATTAAAAACTATTGTTACATCAAATATCGTAAAATCTAATTTCTACTATGATGTCTAAAGTTGAAGCACCTAAGGAAGAAAAAAGTTGAACATAAGATATTAAGATAAAAAATACCCGAGTTTACGCTTGATGTGGACAATGCATTTTGAGCACTCATAGCTTATATCCAAGATGGAAAACAGCAAAGTCCTGCATATACATGTTAAGATATAGTCAAGAAATGTTTGAAGAGGAATAGTAGATGAAGTTTGGAATATTCTGCCCCTGTTGGCCTATCATTATCGGAAAGAAGAGAAGCTTAGAGAGATAGAGAGAGAGAGAAAGCGACTCTTTAAGCAAGCTAAGTCCTTCCCTATACGTATGTTAGGAAAGTACCTCATCGAAAAGAATTCTGTAAGCATTTAAATCATGATAAATTTTTCTGTTTTCAGCATTGCAGTGATCAAGAGCTTGTGCAATATGATATGCAACTCTAACACGCAGCTTATTGTTTCTGCTAATGGTAAGATTCATATTCACTGAAATTTATTGTCCCAACTTGTAGCCATGAATCGACATATTAATAACCAAATACTTTTATATGTACAATTCTTCAGGATATTATACCTCTTACACGTGATTGCTTATCGTGCTTTAGGTGCGAGTGATCGCTCGAAGAAAGCGGCCTTCCACTAATGTTGAACAGTTTAATTCTTCTCCGAAACAGATTCATGGCCCTTTTGATGTTCTTTCCATATATATATATCGCTAGAAAAGTAATCCAATCATGTTTAGAATATGATAAAAAAATTGTCGTTGAATAAGTCTATGCAAAAGTCAACTTTTAACTATTAATTTTTGTAAGTCCAATCATGTTTACAATTATGATACAAAGTCAAGTTTTAATTTTAATTGAGGTATGATCGTACAGGTAGTCGGGTATATATCTAAATTGTGTGTAATAATATGATTTACATTAGTGACCTTAAACTAAATTATATAACAGGGACAAAATAGGTAAACCAAATTTTGTAAAACAAGACACTTTTATAATAGGGTATAGATTTATCAAAACTGCTGATTTTTCACAACCTTACGCATACGCATAGGTGATAGAGCTCGTTTCCTCTATCGGGGATCCGGCGCCTTGTCGCACAAGGTCGTCGGCGTACGAGAACTGAACGCGGGAGACAATCCCGTCGGCAGCGATGTGGAAGAGCTGAACGCGGAGGTCTTTCTCCGTCGGCAGCGATGATAGAGTTTACGTAAAGAGCCGTGAATAGGCTAAATATTATGATTCTTAATTCTTCAATGAATAATAATGAGATTACAAACTAGTATTTATAGGCCTAAGATATCTACTAAACAAGGAAAAGATAAACTAAAGATAAATATAAATCTAAACAATTAAATAGAAAAGATACTATCCTAAAATAATTGATACTATCGTATCAACTCTCCCCCGGTTGAAATCCACCTTGTCCTCAAGGTGGGTACCACGTTGCAATGACCCACACACCTAGTGGCGAATCGCAACAACGTAGAAGCTGAGGCGCGATATCCCCTCCAGGATCAAACACACGCCGAAAAATATGCCGGAGGAACCATAGGCTGTTGACCACTTTCCACATGCTCTCCGTGGACCCCACCCAGTCGACTTGTCCTTGATCGTTCGCCTCATATTTGCATAGGAGATGCTTGGAGCTTCCTTCTATTCCCCATCCCACGTCAACGACGTTAGGCGGGTTCGGCAACAAGTCACGCGAGCGAGAAGCGAGGGTGAAAGACGCTACAATGATGCGGGGCTGCGCGGCTCGCTTGAGAACCTCGGCGACAATGTGGGGCTGGTCGACTCGCATGAGAGCCTCGGCGACAAGCTCCGTATGCAACTCGGCCTTCAGCTCGGCCTTGATGGCAGGTGTCTCGGTCGCATCATGCAGTTCGGCCTTGGCCACAGGGAGTTCGTCTTCGGCTTCATGCAGTTCAGCCTCGGCATCAGGCAATTCGGCCTCGGCAACAGGTAGTTCGACCTCGTTCACAGGAAGCTCGGCCTCGGCAACGGGCAGTTTGGATTGGCCATTGTCGTCCTCCACTGCCGGCTTATTTTCCCCATAGGCTGGACAATCCCAAGATAGCGGTTGCTGTGGCCGGACCTCGGCAATGCGACCTCGGCAACTCGCCCTCATCAGGTCGGACCTCGGCAGCTCGACGTCGTCAGTTCGACTTCGGCAGTACGACCTCGGCAATTTGACCTCATCAGCTCGGCTTCTTCTTCCCTCTTGATCCATCATCATAAGAAACCGATTGCCTACAGTCTGCTGTCGAGAAAAATCACTACGTTCGTATTAGAAGTTCGTCGTCGGCAGATCCCAACACGTAGCAGATTTAGAAGGCCGTCGATGAGGAGGGGGATCCCAAGAAGTGCGTTGCTGCCATACGTCCGTATCCTCCACGTCGGAGTAGTGACGAAAAATGGGACGATCCCATGAAGAGAGCTGCGGAGGCTGGCGTTGCCGAAGACGCTGGTCCTCCCGTGTGACACGAGGATGGGGTCGTCCGTAGGTGCGTCGATGGTGCCCGACAAACGCGCCTCTCCATAAACCCGTGTCTGGAACCCTAGAAGGATTGTAATCCAGGGCAGCAGTACGTTGAGGTTGCCGACTGCATGTGTAAGAATTGCGGCGATCATACCCCTCCTCGTCGGGATCGAAATCCAGATCGTAGTCCGGCGCGGGCTGTGGGGGATGCTCCGACGCGAAGGCACGATGATCGGGGTCAGCGAGGCGGGCCTCCAAACGATCCAAACGAGCCATTAATCGATTCAGCCCCTGCGCATAGGCAGCTGATGGTGGCGGCTGTATTGGACCATATTGGGACATGTAGGTCCCGATAAATAGATATTGGTGTATGGGGGGGGGATACACCAATTTGCCAACAGTTTTGACTTTTCAAAACAATTTGATCTTACTGAGTCGTCACTTCAGTTTATCAGAGCAGTTTAGTTTTTCCAGCTCAAACAGTGAACTGCTGAGCTTGCAAAACTAACCTGCGTGCGGAAGTTTGGTGGAAAGGTTGGCTAACAGTTTTCGAGAAGACTTCAGATCAGACAACAGTTCATGCAATATGTTATAGCAGTGCAGGTTGCTAGCATGTAAGCTGTGTGAATACAGAAGTGTATGCAAGACAGATTACTGAGGTGCAGGTTGTGAGCATGCAAACTGTGTAGATAAAGATAACAGAAAGAGAGAGACACGAGGAGTTTTTATCGTGGTTCGGAGTAAACAGCTCCTACGTCCACGCCAGATCCCGTCGAATCTGTAATCCCTTAACTGAGATATTTCGCTCCTTTTAACACTGGTGGAGGTTCCAGTCCAAATTCAAGTCTCTCTTTAGACTGAATCTAGCACGAATCTTGAGTCGTGACTCTTCTAACTTTACATACAAACTTACATACAATCTTACTAATGCTAAACGGCTAGCACTAATAATCAAACTGGAAAGCTGTGAAGAGCTATCACCGTTTGAAATACAACTCTATCAACTACACTGAATATCAACAATGATGGTAGTGAGAGTGTGGATTGTGTTCTAGTAAGACAGATTCTAGAAAGAATAGAAATCTTCAAAGATCAACACTTGGGAAAGCTCTAGTAATTTCGAGTGTTGATTGTGAGTATATTTGGCTTGAGATTTCTGCAGCGTTTCAGCTTGTATTTTGAGTTTCCCGTGCCTTCTTTCTTGAATGTCTTGAGGTATTTATAGAGAAGCATTTGTAATAGAGCCGTTGTGTGTGTCAGGATGAGCAGAGCCGTACACTGACACAATTAGTCGTTGAGTTTAGGACAGGTTCCT